>LR738710.1:125381678-125516021 GCA_902687465.1 Secale cereale | reverse complement strand
TTGTGGACACCCAACTGGCATTTCTCTTAAAGTCCTTTTTGTGGCGTCCCTCGAGTGTCAGGCGGTTTATCACGCCACTACTCTTGTGGACACCCGACTGGCATTTCTTTTCAAGTCCTACCGTGATGTCACTTGACATCCGACCGACATTCCTTTTATTTTTTTTATATTATTGTGACTAATATTTATTTTTATACTAACCATGTTTCACCATGCCAAGTCTTGATAATTGTTGCACGCATATAGTATATTTACCATGGCTTTCGCATTCGGTATACCTTATGTTCATAATGTTTGCGAGTACATTCAAAGTACTCACTGGCTTGTCCCTGGCTATTTACTTGGCCAGACTTGGAGGAGGACGAGCTATTGGAGGAGAATTGCGCTAGCGAGGCCGACGCTTAGAAGGTTCCCAGTCAGCACACCTGTGTCTTGGAGTCTATCACTTGTATCATCCGTCAAGCTACCGCCACACCAATAAAATAGTCAAGCCTCACACTGACGCTTGACTTTATGTTATTATATCAGTGTTGAGTTCCACCGTCCACTGTCACATTCCGCCACCCTAGTGCGTTGAGTTGTTGTAATAAATTGTTGAGTCACCCTGACTCAACCCTGTGTAATATTATTGTACTGGTAATCTATATCAAGGTTGTCCACTGGTTGTTCTTGGGAGCCAGTGTGACTTAAGGCTATTCTGTGATTTATTTTCCCAGAAATGAGCCTGACAGACCTTGGTATCAGAGCCAGGCTGACTATAGGAGCCCTAGGCACGATCGCTAGTCACCGAGTCAGTGCTAACATTTTTTTTTCCAGCATGCATCTCATGCATCGTAGCAAATTTTCCTTAGTCATCATACACTTATGACTTGGCTACTTGGATTTTTTGTCTACTGTTGTAGATGGCTGGTGGCAGCTGCCCATCGCAGGTTTTCGCCAACGAGCCTGCGGGATTTTCCCGCCTTCTCGCGAGCATCGCGAGGGACGCGATGGGGTCCCTCGGGCGTCCGGAGTACGTCGTTTACCCGGACAAGATCTCAGAGACCCTGACTATGTACCAGGCTTCGGTATATATTCGGGGTGGTGCGTCCGTGTCTTTCCGTAACTATCGCTTCATGGGGAGAGCCATGCCCACTGAGAGGCATGCTATCCAGATGGCCGCACGTGAGGCTATCGCACGTCTCAGGGACATCCTGACCGTTATGCAAAACCGTCACTATTACTACCTGCCTTGCCACGTTCCATATACTAGCCACTATGCTTTTTCCTGCACCATAGGGGAAAAGGATCTGGCTATCGAGCCACTTGTCAAGTATATCATGGCCTTGGAGTTAGCTTTCACCTCCCTGGTGGATGACTACCTCACTGCGCGGATGGACTTGTCTCGTGCGAGAATTATTCGCAGGAGCGAGTACCGCTCTCCTTCGCCTCGTGCTCCACGCACTTCCACTCCACCAAATACTTCTCTGGCTAGTCCCGCGGCTCAGCGCTCAACCTCGACTGGCGATGCTAGCCGTCCGGCTGCACCCATTCCTACCAGAGCTTCTCCACTGACGAGCACGGTGCCACCTCCAGCAGGCACGGCGTCAACGACCACACGACTAGAGGCGATCCTCGAGGAGGAGGAAGACGAGGGCGATATCACATCCTGGGTGCCTTGCCTAAGTCTCACTCTCAGCAGGACCTAGGATGAGCTGTGTGGACGAACGCAGTTTTCTTCGCTAGATGACTGCTTGAGAACATGGATGTAATATATTTATTTCCTGTTCTGCCTAGCCTTTGTAAGATAGCGATGTTAGGACCGCTGGTCGATGAGAGCACGAAGAGTGCGCTAGTAGAATAAATGATCTTGTATGATACAGTTTCCGCATGCATCCTGTATAATTATATCCTGTATAATTAAATCCTGCTTGTATAATTAAATCACTTGTGTAACATAACTGGCTGCCTTGTCTTACCTTGTCCTGGGGGGAAAAATTTATTTGGGAATTTATTTTCTGCTATTTGATTATTTTCTTTGGTGTTATGCAATTACCCCAGAAAGAAAATGCATCGTCCCTGGACCCGTTCTATGCCAACTCCACCTGAGAACAATTCTGGACAGATGGGGAATAATTTTACTCAAGGGCAGACTAGTCAGCAAAGCAGTGATTCAGCCTTCTCGCATGTGTGTCGCCTGTATGAGCAGAGTCAGCAACAACATCAGGAAATGATGCAGCATTTGATTAACATGGGAAATCACCATGAACAACAGCAACCCAGGTCCAAACTGTCTGAGTTACAAAAGACCCGCCCAACGGTCTTTACGCACACTGACAAGCCACTAGAGGCAGACGACTGGCTTCGAGACATGGAAAGAAAATTGGTCATTGCCCAGTGTACTGACCAGGAAAAGGTGTTGTACACACCACACTATTTTTCTGGAACGGCTGCTTCGTGGTGGGAAAACTTATGTCACACCCACCCTGACGGAGCAAATATGACCTGGGCACAATTCAAGGAGAATTTCCGAGGAGCGCATATCCCAAATAGCATTATGAAATTAAAGAAGAGGGAATTTGAGGATCTCAAACAGCGGGGCTCCACAGTATCCCAATATCTGGATCAGTTTACTCAGTTGGCCCGGTACGCCAACGACGAGTATATGACAGAGAACAAAAAGATGGAAAAATTTCTCGACGGACTTATTTCGTCGCTAAAATGCCAGCTGATGGTTCATACCTTTCCAGACTTTAAGACACTTGTGGATAAGGCTATTATCCTGGAAAATGAACACCGCAATATGGATGAGGCTCGCAAGCGTCGCATGAACCAGTCAGGACAGGTCCGCAACAACAGGCCCAGGAATGATGTTCAAAAGCCAGTAGTAACCCGACCAACAAATACAGCTCCACCACAGAACCGCAGTGCATTCCACAATAGGACCAAGGATACAAATTTTTATCCTGGAGTCACCTGTTACTCCTGTGGAGAAGCGGGGCATTATGCTAAACAGTGCCCAAAACAAGGAAACAACCCTCCCAAAGCCAACAACAACAACAATGGCCGTGGCGCGACCAACGCTCCGCGACGCAATAACTTCAACCCCAATAACAACCACAAGCAAGGACATATCAACCACGTGACTTTTGAGGAAGCTCAGAACGCACCGGATATCGTGTTTGGTACGTTCCCCGCCAACTCAGTAGATGCTACAATTTTATTTGATTCCGGAGCTTCCCATTCTTGCATTTCTAAAAGATTTGCCTCGAAGAATCAGTTTCCCTTTTTGCCGTTGCAAAATTCCATGGTTATTCAGTCCCCGGGATCAAAGCAAAATACTCAATGGTACTGCAAGGATGTGAACATCGAAATTGAAGGAATGGGATTCCTAGCCAATCTCATCGTACTGGACGCAGTTGATTTGGACATTATTCTGGGAATGGATTGGTTAACCACAAACAAAGGTTTCATAGACTGCTATAACCGTACGGTAACCCTTACCAATTGCCAAGGAAAGACAATAAAAGTGGGTACAAGGAAGATTGCCACATCCCAAGGAAAATTAAATCAAGTGGATACGGTGGAATTAAGTAAGGTCCCTGTAGTCTGTGAGTATCCTGACGTATTTCCTGAAGAGTTACCAGGAATGCCTCCGGACCGCGAAATTGAGTTCGTTATTGAACTAGCACCCGGAACGACACCCATATACAAGAAGCCGTACCGTATGGCCCCAACGGAATTGGCAGAATTGAAGAAACAAATTAAGGAGTTGATCGAAAAAGGTTACGTTCGACCCAGCTCGTCACCATGGGGGTCGCCAGTTTTATTCGCCAAAAAGAGGGATGGTACCCTACGGTTATGTATTGATTACAGGGCACTTAATATGGTCACTATCAAGAATAAATATCCACCGCCCAGAATCAACGATTTGTTTGAGCAGCTAGCAGAAGCTAAAGTCTTCTCGAAGATAGACCTGAGATCAGGTTATCATCAGTTCAAAATTCGGACGACGGACATACCTAAGACGGCGTTTACTACCAGATACGGATTATATGAATTCACAGTGATGCCGTTTGGTTTAACCAATGCCCCGGCATATTTTGTGCATCTCATGAACAAGGTTTTTATGAAATATTTGGATAAATTTGTGGTGGTATTTATCGACGACATACTTATTTACTCTAAGACGCCTGAAGAACATGAGCAGCATCTTCGGATAGTACTGGAAGAGTTAAGAAAACATCAGCTATACGCCAAATTCAGTAAATGTGAATTTTGGTTGAGAGAAGTTGGTTTCCTTGGGCACGTATTGACCCAAGACGGAATCGCTGTAGACCCGGGAAAAGTAAAGGATGTGTTGGGATGGAAGCAACCCACAAACGTAACGGAGGTCAGAAGTTTTCTTGGTCTAGCGGGCTATTATCGAAGGTTTATTGAAGGGTTCTCCACTATAGCCAGACCCATGACCCAGTTACTCAAGAAAGACAAGAAGTTTGAATGGACTGAAGCTTGTGAAAAGAGTTTTCAGGAGTTGAAAAAGAGGTTAACAACATCACCAGTTCTGGTTGTGCCCGATGTGCACAAAATTTTTGATATATATTGTGACGCATCCGGGAAAGGCCTTGGATGTGTGTTAATGCAAGAAGGAAAAGTAGTGGCTTACACCTCAAGACAGCTACGGCGACATGAAGAAAATTACCCCGTTCATGATCTAGAACTTGCTGCAGTAATACACGCACTCAAAGAGTGGCGACACTACCTTCTGGGGAACCGATGTGAGATATACACGGACCACAAAAGTCTTAAGTATATCTTCACGCAGCCAGAATTAAATCTAAGACAACGACATTGGCTGGAGCTAATCAAGGATTATGACGTAGGAATTCACTATCACCCTGGTAAAGCCAATGTTGTGGCAGATGCCCTCAGCAGGAATCCATACGCCGGAAATGGCAGTATACAACTCTCGCAACATGTGCTCAGCCAGGAATTTGCCAAGCTCAACATGGCCCTAGTCACGGAAGGGACCATTTCCCAGTTGGAAATAAAACCAACATTAGAAGACCAGATCAGAGAAGCCCAGAAGGGACACCCAAGTATTGAAGGGATTAGGAAAAAGATGAAACTTGGCAGGGCACCCGAATTTATTGAAGACAGCCAAGGAGTTATTTGGTTTGGACAAAGATTATGCGTACCAAACATTGAAAACTTAAAACAGTAAATAATGGCAGAGGCGCATACCACTCCATATTCCATTCACCCCGGAGGGACCAAAATGTATAAGGATCTACAGGAGAGATTCTGGTGGCACGGGATGAAAAGGGATATAGCCATATATGTGGCATGTTGTGATACCTGCCAACGTGTGAAAGCGGAACACCAGAGACCAGCAGGGTTGTTGCAACCAATTAAGGTGCCTGAATGGAAATGGGATAGAATTGGAATGGATTTTGTTGTCGGTTTGCCAAGGTCACGACATGGGAATGATGCTATCTGGGTAATAACAGATTCGCTAACCAAGGTAGCACATTTCATTCCGGTAAAAACCACCTACTCAACACAGAGGCTAGCCAGGCTGTATCTATCCAGGATTGTTTGTCTACACGGGGTACCCAAAATAATTGTTTCTGACAGAGGCACCCAATTTGTCTCTAGATTTTGGGAACATCTACAGCAAGCCTTAGGCACGCAACTGGCTTTCAGCACAGCATACCACCCGCAGACCGGAGGACAGACAGAGCGGGTAAATCAAATATTAGAAGACATGTTGAGAGCATGTGTGCTTACCTACGGAGTCAGTTGGGAGGATAGTTTGCCTTATGCAGAATTCTCCTACAACAACAGTTATCAAGCTAGCCTAAAAATGGCACCGTTCGAAGCATTATACGGACGACGATGCCGGACCCCACTAAATTGGTCTGAAACCGGAGACAGCCGAATTTTTGGACCAGAATTACTAATAGAGGCAGAAACCAAAGTAAAGCTTATTCAGGACCGACTCAGGGCCGCTCAAAGCCGACAAAAAAGCTATTATGATCAAAAACACCGCCAGGTCCACTTTGAGCCCAATGACTACGTATATCTTAGAGTATCTCCGACAAGGGGGCTACAGAGATTTAAGGTTAAGGGGAAATTAGCACCAAGATTTATCGGACCATTCAAAGTAACCGCAAGAAGGGGCAAGGTTGCCTATCAACTGGAATTACCAGCAGAGTTATCAGATGTTCACGACGTGTTCCATGTGTCTCAACTGAGGAAGTGTATTAGCAACACGGAAAAACAAGTGCAGCACCAAGAATTAGACCTTCAACCCGATCTTACCTATCGGGAACGTCCTATAAGAATTTTGGAGGAGTCTGAACGGAGAACCCGACAGAACGTAATAAAATTTTGCAAAGTCCAATGGAGCAATCACACCGAGGAAGAGGCAACCTGGGAAAGAGAAGATCATTTAAGGACTGAGTATCCGTACCTGTTTGAGGGACAGCTGGAATCTCGGGGACGAGATTTTTCTTAAGGGGGTAGGTGCTGTCACACCCCAAAAATATTTATTTGGAGTTTTGAAAACTTTTCAAAATTTTAGCTAAGATTTAAAATTTTCTTGGAGGGTTCTGTGTGAAGGGTGGACTTATTTGATTTAATTGTTTTGGAGGTTTTCAAAACTTTTTCCCTCTAGAGAATCTTTGGTTTTTGGTTATTTATTTTCAAAGGCAAAAGTCCTTTCCACCTCTTCTAGCACCATAAAACCTATCCAAATATTTTTCTGCCACTCCAAGATTTACCTCTCAAGTCATGCACACCTTCTGTGATATTATTCAACTCCTTCCCACTCCACAAAAATATTCTTTCTATATATTTTGAATTCCAAAAATGGAATTTGAATTAATCATAGTTTCTTGACATTTACAAAGGAACTATATTTTCTATGACTCTTCTGCCTCCACCAAAATTATCCCTACATATATATGGTACCCTTAACCCATTTCTTCAAAAACTTTTGGTCCCACAGTTCAAAATTTTCAAATCAAATTCAATTCAAATTTGGTCCAGAAATCATGTTTCTGCCCCAAACCATTTCCAAACTTCACCAAAATTCTTGGCCTTCTGGCAAACTCATTTTTGAGTAACAACACACCACCACAGAAAACCCCATGATCAACCAAGTTGTTTAAAACCCCAAAGCATTTCATCAAACAGTTGGCAAGCATACTGTTCATCACTGAATAAAATTCAGTTAACTGAATTCTTCAGCCGACAGGGGCCGGCGATGCCGTGCACCCCTCATCTTCCTCTCCCGCACGGCGATGTCGCCTGCTTTCAATGCCGCAGCTTCCCCTGGCCCATCACCAGCCTCTCCACTCCGGTGAGCTGGCTGCTGGCCGGTGCAGCCACCCCGGGCTCGTCCACGGCGGAGCCGAGCGGAACGCCTCGGCCACCGACCGCCATTTACTCCACTGCAACGCTCCTACCTACCTCCCCGCCCACACGTCATCCTCCCTCGCCCCTACGCACAACGGATGCACCGACCACGCCGCCCGGGACCCGTATGGCAGTCGCCGGAGCCGGCCACGCCGCCGCGCCCGTGCGGACAGCGCATCGCGGACGTGTCAAACGAGCGCGCGCCCGTCCAAACGGAAGCTTCGGGCGAACTCCACCAGCCTCATAAGTGCTCCGTCGCCCCAGACCACCGGCCAAAACCAACCCCGACGACCAAATTTACTCCGGCGAACTCCGCCCGCTTCGGCCATCCTCGACTCGCCTATAAAAGGGGTCCCCGAGCCCCTCTAGCTTCACGGCTGGCCTCCACCACCTCCCACGCTTCCTCCTGACCACCCACCAGGCCACGAGGGGGTCATCTTCTCCCTCTCCGGCCACCGCTCCGCCGCCTCTGCCTTCGAACCGAACCACGCACTCACACCACCTGAGCCGCCCAAACTCCGTCGATCCACCCCTTTTCCACCACTGTGCCGAAACCCTAAGCCAATTCCTCTCCCCGAGCTCTCTCCGACGAGCTTCAACTTCGCCCGAACCACCGTCCGCCGGCGACGAGCTCACCGCCGTTCAGGTGACCGCCGGTGGCCACCTCCACCACCCCTGGATGCGGAAGTCCACGCTGGTCACTTTGCGACCAGCGCCGGGCCCTGAAACCCCGGCGATCGTCGCCGGCGATCGCCACCTCTTCTCTGTACTCGCGCGCGAGCGCGTTCAAAAATTTAAACCTGACGGGTGGCCCCCACCCGTCAGCTCTCTCTCTCTGTTTCCTGTGTTCGGCGAAGGCGCACTTTGCGCTTTACGTTTTCTGCACTGGAAGGCGCACTCGCGTCCGAAACGTTTTCTTTTAAAACAGCTCAGGGGCTTCTGTTTTGCAGAAAGACCCCTGGTTTTAAAAAGTTAATAACTTTTAAAATATAAATCCAAATGAGCTGATTCTTTTTGCTAAAATTTTCTTTTCTTCTCTAGTTTATTTTAAGATTTAATTAAAAATATTTTGAGAACTTTTTCTGTTCTGTGTTGGAATTCTCATTCGAATTCAAATTTGAATTTTTCAGAAAAAGAAGAAGGAACTTTTGCTGGAAATTCAGAGGGGTTTTCTCCTGATTACTTTGGACAAGGCAAGCATTATTGAACCTGGGATATGGTGTTTGCATTTTTGCATGGTTGCATAGTTGGGAGTACAGTGCATATGTTGCATGTTATATCATATGTGCATGCATGGTCATGTCACATCTTCTTTGGCTTGCATATCACACTAGCTTCTCTGACATGAATATGGTTACGTGATGGCTGAGATTTTTGCTGCTGGTTTGGACGTGCTGGTGGGCACGGTCCTTTGTTGACACAGTGGTGTCGTGTGATACTGATAAAGAACACTGGTGATATTTTAACATTACCTCCTGAGTCTGCCTAGATCGAGTCTTGCTCTATACACCTAGCTGTGTACCGTGCTGCCACGGGTCCTTCTGAAAGGAGGGTACGGCCTAGTAAGTTGATAACCCCTGTACGGGTACACGCCACACAGATACTACGATGAAGGTTGTAGCCTGTCATCGGGTCAGGGGCATGGGTGTTTCCGGTTGTAGCCGAGAGGGGGGCACCCCTTGTAATCCGCGCGTTTAATAGTGATCCCATGCTTTTCGGAGGTTGTAGCCTCCCTGACTTAAGGTTTCTGGAGCGATGCTCTGGGTGAGTCCTGGCATCCGGTCGGTGCGTATGCGTCAGGCGTGTTTTCAACCCAAAGTCCGTATTGGGTATTAGTCAGTGTACGGTACTGACTAAGGAAAGCCCATACGCGTGGGTAAAGAGTACACCCTCTGCAGAGTTATATCTATTCGAATAGCCGCGTCCACGGTCAAGGATTTAGTTGGGTGGGTCAAGTATCGGTCTCGGTGTCAGTCTCTGGAGGAAAATAATATACTTGAGCATGTTCATGTTTGCATGATGTTCTTGTTACAGTCAATATTATCCTGAACTTATTTATGATGAAAATTATGCTTATGGACTAACCCTATGATTTTATTGTTACCTTCAAGAGTGTCTCAGGGGCTGGCTAGACTACCCCGGACACTCGCTTTTATTTTAAAGTCCTTTTGTGGCGTCCCTCGAGTGTCAGGCGGTTTATCACGCCACTACTCTTGTGGACACCCAACTGGCATTTCTTTTAAAGTCCTTTTGTGGCGTCCCTCGAGTGTCAGGCGGTTTATCACGCCACTACTCTTGTGGACACCCAACTGGCATTTCTCTTAAAGTCCTTTTTGTGGCGTCCCTCGAGTGTCAGGCGGTTTATCACGCCACTACTCTTGTGGACACCCGACTGGCATTTCTTTTCAAGTCCTACCGTGATGTCACTTGACATCCGATCGGCATTCCTTTTATTTTTTTTATATTATTGTGACTAATATTTATTTTTATACTAACCATGTTTCACCATGCCAAGTCTTGATAATTGTTGCACGCATATAGTATATTTACCATGGCTTTCGCATTCGGTATACCTTATGTTCATAATGTTTGCGAGTACATTCAAAGTACTCACTGGCTTGTCCCTGGCTATTTACTTGGCCAGACTTGGAGGAGGACGAGCTATTGGAGGAGAATTGCGCTAGCGAGGCCGACGCTTAGAAGGTTCCCAGTCAGCACACCTGTGTCTTGGAGTCTATCACTTGTATCATCCGTCAAGCTTCCGCCACACCAATAAAATAGTCAAGCCTCACACTGACGCTTGACTCTATGTTATTATATCAGTGTTGAGTTCCACCGTCCACTGTCACATTCCGCTACCCTAGTGCGTTGAGTTGTTGTAATAAATTGTTGAGTCACCCTGACTCAACCCTGTGTAATATTATTGTACTGGTAATCTATATCAAGGTTGTCCACTGGTTGTTCTTGGGAGCCAGTGTGACTTAAGGCTATTCTGTGATTTATTTTCCTAGAAATGAGCCTGACAGGAAGGCATCCCCTCTTTCGTCTTCATCTATCAGTAACTATACTCGGAGCTATATTTTTATTCACCACATGATATGTGTTTTGCTTGGAGCGTCATTTTATTTTAGTTTGTTTTGCTTGCTGTTTGAATAATTTCCCAAGATCTGAAGTTCTTAAATGTTAGAGAGTCTTCACATAGTTACATAATTATTCAACTACTAATTGATCTTCACCTATATCTTTCGGAGTAGTTTATTATTGTTCTAGTGCTCCACTTATATCTTTTAGAGCACGGCGGTGGTTTTATTCCGAAGAAATAGATGAACTCTCATGATTCACTTATACCCTTTTGAGAGTCTATTAGAACAGCATGGTAATGTGCTTTGGCTATATAACTAGCCTTCACATGATAGGCATCCAAGATCAATGTAGTAAAAACTTTCATACTAAGTGCATTGGATATGATGAGAAGTTGGATGCTTGATAATTGTTATGAGGATAGTGATATTAGAGTCATGCTAGTGGAGTTATTATGAAATTGAGAAATACTTGTGTTAAAGTTAGTGATTCCCGTAGCATGAACGTATGGTGAACCGCTATGTGACGAAGTTAGAGCATGGGGTATTTGTAGAGTGTCATCCTTTGTGTGGAGGTCGGGGGCGCGCGATGGTTAACTCCTACCAACCTTCCCCCTAGAACCATGCGTTGATTGCTTTGTTTTGATGACTCGTAAATTTTTGCAATAAGTATATGAGTTCTTATGACTAATGTTGAGTCCATGGATTATACGCACTCTCACCCTAACACCATTGCTAGCCTCTCTTGTACCGCGCGACTTTCGCCGGTACCATACACCCACTATATACCTTCCTCAAAACAGCCACAATATACCTTCCTCAAAACAACCACCATATCTACCTATCATGGCATTTCCATAGCCATTCCGAGATATATTGTCATGCAACTTTCCACCATTCCGTTCATATGACACGCTTCATATTGTCATATTGCCATGCATGATCATGTAGTTGACATCATATTTGTGGCAAGGCCACCATGCATAATTTTTCATACATGTCACTCTTGATTCATTGCACATCCCGGTACACCGCCAGAGGCATTCATATAGAGTCATACTTTGTTCTAGTATCAAGTTGTAATATCGAGTTGTAATTCAATGAAAGTGTGATGATCATCATTATTAGAGCATTGTCCCATGTGAGGAAAGGCTAAATAAATAAAGCCCCTCCAAAAAAAGAAAAGAAAAGAAGGAAAGGCCAAAGAAAAAAAGAAAGGCCCAAAAAAAGGACAATTGCTACTATCTTTTTCCACACTTGTGCTTCAAAGTAGCACCATGTTCTTCATGATAGAAAGTCTCATGTTTAGTCACTTTCATATACTAGTGGGAATTTTCATTATAGAACTTGGCTTTTATATTCCAACGACGGGCTTCCTCAAATGCCCTAGGTCTTCATGAGCAAGCAAGTTGGATGCACACCCACTTAGTTTCTTTTGTTGAGCTTTCATACATTTTTAGCTCTAGTGCATCCGTTGCATGGCAATCACTACTCACTCACATTGATATATATTGATGGGCATCTCCATAGCCCGTTGATACGCCTAGTCGATGTGAGACTATCTCTCTCCTTTTTGTCTTATCCACAACCACCACTCTATTCCACATAGTGCTATGTCCATGGCTCACGCTCATATATTGTGTGAAAGTTGAAAGGTTTGAAAGAATAGAGTGTGAAAACAAGTGTTTGGCTGAAACCGGGGTTGTGCATGATATGAATATTTTGTGTGATGAAGAGGGAGCATAGCCAGACTATATGATTTTGTAGGGATAACTTTCTTTAGCCATAGTATTTTGAGAAGACGTGATTGCTTTGTTAGTATGCTTGAAGTATTATTATTTCTTATGACAATATAGACTTTTGTCTTGAATCTTTCAGATCTGACATTCATGCCACAATAAGGAGAACTACATTGAAATTTATGTTGGTTAGCATTCACATCAAAAATTCTGTTTTTTATCATTTACCTACTCGAGGACGAGCAGGAATTAAGCTTGGGGATGCTGATACGTCTCCAACGTATCTATAATTTTTTATTGTTACATGCTATTATATTATCCTTCTAGAATGTTTTATGGGCTTTATTATACACTTTTATATTATTTTTGGGACTAACCTATTAACCCAGAGCCCAGTGCCAGTTTCTGTTTTTCTCCTTTTTTAGGGTTTTGCAGAAAAGGAATATCAAACGGAGCCCAATTGACCTGAAAATCAACGGAGATCATTTTTGGACCAGAAGAAGCCCACGGAGTGCCGGAGGAGGACGAGAGGACCCATGGTCTGCCCATGAGGGTGGGGGCGCCCCCCTACTGGGTGCGCCCCCCTGATCGTGGACAGCCCGTAGGCCCCCTTTGCTTGGCCCCGACTCCAACTCCTCCTATATATACAGAAACCTCCAGAAAATAACCTAGATCAGGAGTTCCGCTGCCGAAAGCCTTTGTAGCCACCGAAAACCAATCTAGACCCCGTTCCAGCACCCTGCCGGAGGGGGGAACCCTCACCGGTGGCCATCTTCATCATCCCGACACTCTCCATGACGAGGGAGGAGTAGTTCACCCTTGGGGCTGAGGGTATGTACCAGTAGCTATGTGTTTGATCTCTCTCTCTCTCGTGTTCTTGAGATGGCACGATCTTGATGTATCGCGAGCTTTGTTATTTTAGTTGGATCTTATGATGCTTCTATCCCTCTACTCTTTTGTAATGGATTGAGTTTTCCCTTTGAAGTTATCTTATCGGATTGAGTCTTTAAGGATTTGAGAACACTTGATGTATGTCTTGCATGTGCTTATCTGTGGTGACAATGGGATATCATGTGATTCACTTGATGTATGTTTTGGTGATCAACTTGCGGGTTCCGTGACCTTGGGAATCTATGCAAAGGGGTTGGCACACGTTTTCGTCTTGACTCTCCGGTAGAAACTTTGGGGCACTCTTTGAAGTTCTTTGTGTTGGTTGAATAGATGAATCTGAGATTGTGTGATGCATATCGTATAATCATGCCCACAGATACTTGAGGTGACAATGGAGTATCTAGGTGACATTAGGGTTTTGGTTGATTCGTATCTTAAGGTGTTATTCTAGTACGAACTCTATGATAGATTGACCGGAAAGAATAGCTTTGTGTTATTTTACTACGGACTATTGAATATATCGATCAGAAAGGATAGCTTTGAGGTGGTTTTGTAGCCTACCATAATCTGTTCATTTGTTCTCCGCTATTAGTTACTTTGGAGTGACTCTTTGTTGCATGTTGAGGGATAGTTATATGATCCAATTATGTTATTATTGTTGAGCGAACTTGCACTAGTGAAAGTATGAACCCTACGCCTTGTTTCCTATCATTGCAATACCGTTTATGCTCACTTTTATCTTTAGTTACCTTGCTGTTTTTATATTTTCCAATTTACAAAAACCTATATCTACCATCCATATTGCACTTGTATCACCATCTCTTCGTCGAACTAGTGCACGTATACAATTTACCATTGTATTGGGTGTGTTGGGGACACAAGAGACTCTTTGTTATTTGGTTGCATGGTTGCTTGAGAGAGACCATCATCATCCTACGCCTCCCACGGATTGATAAACCTTAGGTCATCCACTTGAGGGAAATTTACTACTGTCATACAAACCTCTGCACTTGGAGGCCCAACAACGTATACAAGAAGAAGGTTGTGTAGTAGACATCATTTGGCTGGCGAGGTTCGTCCTCGTCTTCGCTCGGAGGCTCTTTCCCCTTGTGTTCGGCATTTAGCTTGCCGACCTGCTTGAAAACCCAACAGTTATGGTTGGTGTGATTGGTAGGTTTTTCTGGGGTGCCATGGATTTGGGAGGGCCTGTCTAATATTCTCTCCAAATTTGATGGACCATCTTTGTTTCCTTTGAATGGCTTCGTCCGTTAACCGGGTGTGGGGCCACTGAATCTGGCGTTTACCGCTGTCTCATCTGGGCTTCCAGAGATGTTTCGACGTTAGTTTTTGTTACGTCGTGGCTTTCCATTGCCATCCCTGACTTCAGATGTTCCAGGGTCGCTGGTGCTGCCACGTGCTAACCAGCTATCCTCACCCGCGTAAAAGCGAGTCATGAGTGTGGTTAGGGCTGCCATTGTCCTCGGCTTTTCCTGTCCAAGGTGTCTGGCTAGCCATTCGTCTCGGGTACAGTGCTTGAATGCCGCTAAGGCTTCCGCGTCCGGGCAGTTGACAATCTGGTTCTTCTTAGTGAGAAACCGATTACAAAGCTTGCGGGGTGACTCCCCGGGTTGTTGGATGACGTGACTTAAATCGTCAGCGTCCGGGAGCCGGACATAGGTCCCTTGAAAGTTGGCCCAGAAAGCGTCCTCAAGTTCTTCCCAGCTCCCAATGGAGTTCTCTAGGAGGCTGTTTAGCCAGTGCCGAGCTGGTCCTTTCAGCTTGAGGGGTAAATATTTGATGGCGTGGAGATCATCTCCTCGAGCCATGTGGATGTGAAGAATAAAGTCTTCTATCTAGATGGTGGGACCCGTCGTTCCATCGTACACTTCGATGTTCACGCGTTTAAACCCTTCTGGGAAATCATGACCCAACACCTCATCGGTGAAGCATAGAGGGTGTGAAGCTCCTCTGTATCTTGCTATATCGTGGCGTATGTCCGATGGTTGTGGTGTTCGGTATTGACCCCGAACTGGTATGTCACCGATGCGATTGGCTTGATAGCCGCCGTCACGTGCGGGAGCTCGGTCCCTAGGTCCGAATATATACCTAGTCTTGCTAGCTTTTTCGTTTAGGTCCTCGCGCAGATTATGTTTTCGGACTTGGGCCGCACCCTCCGTTCCTTTATGGGGTGGCGGTGTGGGTTTGTTTATGCCATTGCTAGTGACTCTATCCCGTCCGCGAGGTGGTCGGTCCGGCTTGTCGGCGGTGTTATTTTTCGGTGGGACGGGCACAATGGCCTCGTCGTCGAATTTGTGCAGCAGCCTGCGCTCGGGATAGCCTTTGGTTTGGCCGTTAAAGCCATGTTTCTGTTCGGCGTCTAGCACCTCATTCCATCTATCGTTGAGCATGTCCTGTGCAGCTCAAAGCTGTCTCTGCTGCATTTTTAGGCTCCGTGTGGTGGCTATAAGCCGCCGGTGGAAGCATCTTTGTTCAAAGGGTTCTTTTGGGACGGTGTACTCGTCGTCATCCAGGCTAACCTCTTCTTCAGAGATCAGTTCGTAGTCACCGTCTTCGGCATCGCTGTTATCGGACTGCAGTTTTGGACTCTGTTCGCCGTCCTCTCGCTCCTCCTGTTCTATCTCTGGATCTGCGGGGTCTTCGACTTGTTCCAGAATATCACCGTCATTAGTCACGGTGTTGCTGTCCTTTCCTTTACGAGATTTTGTTCGGCGTTTTGGACGCCGATGCTTGGGAGGTACTTCGGCTGGCTTATCCTCTAAGGGATTGTTTTCGCTGTTGCCTTCCGTCTCTTTGGGTGTGTCCACCATATATACGTCGTATGAAGACATAGCTTTCCACCGCCCTGTTATGGGCCGGCTTTGATCAGTGTCTGCTTCAGCTTCGAGGTCCATCCCATTGAAGTCTTCTGAAGCGTAGTCGAGTAGATCGGTTAGATCATCAACCGTGGCTACCAAGTGGTTGGTGGGTGGGGAACAAAAAATTTCACCCCCCTGGGTATAGCGCGGCTATTCGCCAGCCTCCAGTTCGAACCGGATATAGTGTGGTTGTGTGTTCTCATCCAAGGAGAGAGATCTTAACGACCTTAACATGTCGCCAAGTGGT
The DNA here is from genome assembly GCA_902687465.1 of Secale cereale. NCBI lineage: Eukaryota > Viridiplantae > Streptophyta > Magnoliopsida > Poales > Poaceae > Secale > Secale cereale. The sequence goes on along the minus strand of LR738710.1, from coordinate 125,499,787 downwards.
GAGTGCTGGAAAATATCTGCAGGATAGAATTCGGCGATAGGCGCTTGATAGGGTGCGGTTATGCACAATTTGGAATCAGAGACCGGAGTTGGGTCCGGGGTTTCTGACAAGGTGAGACAGACCTTGCTCGTGGTCAGGTCTGTGTGCGGCTCCAACGCCGTAGGTTCCATGGCCCTTGTGGTGGGGTTGAGCTTCCCATCCCCGGGAGACGCGATCTGTTCTGGATCTAGGGCTAGAAACCTTGCAGGTTCTATTTCATGATCCGATGACAGATCTAAGTCATGATCATCGTGGAGACAGAGAGAGGCTGCCGTTGGCTCAAATCCGGCGAAGATCAAGTCTCCGCAGATATCGGCGACGTAGTTCAAGCATCCGAACCTGACGTGATGGCCTGGGGCGTAACTCTCGATCTGCTCAAGGTGGCCTTCAGTGTTGGAGCGAAGCGCGAAGCCGCCGAACATGAAAAGTTGGCCGGGGGAAATCCCCTCGACGTCGCTGTTGCAGTTGACGACGTGGATCCTTCCGTCGACGGCATAGTGGAACTCTCAATGAAAGCACCAATGTCGGTGTCAAAACCGGCGGATCTCGGGTAGGGGGTCCCGAACTATGCGTGTGAAGATTGATGGTAACAGGAGGCTAGGGACACGATGTTTACCCAGGTTCAAGCCCTCTCGGTCGAGGTAATACCCTACTTCCTGCTATATTAATATGGATGAATATGGATACAAGAGTTGATTTACCTCGAGATCGTAAAGGCTAAACCCTAAGTCTAGCCTATGAGGATTGTATGATTCTGATTCTAGCCTCTATGGACAAAAACCCTCCTGTTTATATACACATCGAAGGGGCCTAGGGTTTGTACATGTTATCTTGCAGAGGAAGGAAAATCTACACCCGAGCCTAAAACTTGCCATTACAAGAATCCAGGAGTCCTATCCGGATATGAGAAACGATCTTCTATAACAGTCTTCACGGCCCACTAGTCCGGCCCACCAGGAGTTTGTTTGGCCATGTGAGGACACCCCCCCCCCCCCGATCCAGGACTCCCTCACTCGTGTCCTTTCCGGACTGCCTCTTATTTTTCTATTTTTCTAAATATTCCGAAACGGTGAAAAATTACCATTAGAACTGTTTTGGAGTCGGTTTACTTACCGTACCACATACCTCTTACTTTTCGGAGTCTGAATCGTTCTGGAAAGTGTCCCTTATGTATTCCTCCGGGGTTACGGTTTCAATAACATTGGTTTCAACAATTATAGGATTACCTGAGATATAATGTTTGATTCTTTGACCATTCACCACCTTCGGATTTGTGCTTTAGAAGTTGTTAATTTTTATGGCACCAGAACGATAGACCTCCTCGATAACATAAGGACCTTCCCATCTAGAGAGAAGTTTTCCTGCAAAAAATCTTATAGGAGAGTTGTATAGCAAGACATAATCACCTACGTTAAACTCACGCTTTTGTATCATTTTGTCACGCCATCTTTTGACCTTTTCTTTAAACAGCTTGGCATTCTCATAGGCTTGGGTTCTCCATTCGTCAAGCGAGCTAATGTCAAATAACCTCTTCTCACCGGCAAGTTTGATATCATAATTGAGCACTTTAGTAGCTCAATATGCCTTACGTTCTAAATCAAGAGGCAAGTGACATGCTTTTCCATAAACCATTTTGTATGGAGACATACCCATAGGATTTTTGTATGCAGTTCTATAGGCCCATAATGCATCATCAAGTTCCTTGGACCAATTCTTTCTGGACCTATTAACAGTCTTTTGCAATATTAATTCCAGCTCTCTATTACTTAGTTCTACTTGATTACTAGACTGTGGGTGATAAGGGGGTGTAATTATATGATTAACATCATACTTAGCAAGCATTTTACGGAAAGCGCCATGAATAAAGTGTGAACCACCATCAGTCATTAAGTATCTAGGGACTCCAAACCTCAGAAATATAACTTCTTTAAGCATCTTAATTAAGGTGTTGTGATCAACACTACTAGTTGGAATAGCTTCTACCCACTTAGTAACGTAATCAACAACAACTAAAATATGTGTATACCCATTAGAGGAAGGAAACGGTCCCATATAATCAAAGCCCCAGACATCAAATGGCTCAATAACAAGTGAATAATTCATAGGCATTTCTTGACGTCTACTAATATTACCAATTCCTTAACATTCATCACAAGATAAGACAAACTTACGAGCATCCTTGAAGATAGTAGGCCAATAAAAACCAGATTGCAATACCTTGTGTGCAGTTCTATCTCCAGCATGGTGTCCTCCATAAGCTTTGGAGTGGCACTTTCGTAGGATCTGGTCATGTTCATGCTCAGGTACACAACGTCTAATAATACCATCTACTCCTTCTTTATAAAGGTGTGGGTCATCCCAGAAGTAATGTCTTAAATCATAGAAGAACTTTCTCTTTTGTTGGTATGTGAAACTAGGTGGTATAAACTTAGCAACAATGTAATTGGCATAATCAGCATACCATGGAGCAGTGCGAGAAGCATTTCTGATAGCTAACTGTTCATCAGGAAAGCTATCATCAATAGGTAGTGGGTCATCAAGAATATTCTCTAGCCTAGACAAGTTGTCTGCAACGGGGTTCTCAGCTCCCTTTCTATCACTAATATGCAAATCAAGCTCTTGTAACAGGAGAACCCATCTAATAAGTCTAGGTTTAGCATCTTTCATTTCCATAAGGTATTTGATAGCAGCATGATCAGTGTGAATAGTTACTTTAGAATCAACAATATAAGGTTTAAACTTCTCAAAAGCAAATACGACAGCTAAAAACTCCTTCTCAGTAGTAGCATAATTTCTTTGGGCACTGTCTAGAGTTTTACTAGCATATTAGATAACTTTCAATTTCTTATCAACTCTTTGTCCTAGAACAGCACCTACAGCATAATCACTAGCATCGCACATAATCTCAAAGGGTAAATTCTAGTCAGGAGGCTGGACAATGGGTGCTGAGATCAATGCTTTCTTAAGTATTTCAAATGCTTCTACACAATCATCATCAAAGACAAAAGGAACATCTTTTTGTAAGAGATTAGTCAGAGGCCTGGAGATTTTGGAGAAGTCCTTAATGAACCTCATATAAAACCCAGCATGACCAAGGAAACTTCTTATACCTTTGATGTCCTTAGGACACGACATCTTTTCAATAGCATCAACTTTAGCTTTGTCAACTTCAATACCTCTTTCAGAAATTTTATGCCCCAAGACAATGCCTTCATTAACCATAAAGTGGCACTTTTCCCAATTCAAGACAAGATTAGTTTCTTCACATCTCTGCAAAACTTGATCGAGGTTTCTCATGTAATCATCAAAAGAAGTTCTGTAAATGGAAAAATCATCCATGAAAACCTCAACAATCTTTTCACAAAATCAGAGAATATAGCCATCATGCATCTTTGAAAGGTAGCACGTGCATTACATAAACCAAAAGGCATATGTCTATAAGCAAAGGTACCGAAGGGACAAGTAAAAGTGGTCTTTTCTTGATCCCCTTTTGACACAGGTATTTGAGATAAACCAGAATATCCATCTAGATAGCAAAAATGCGTATGTTTGGAAAACCTTTCTTGTATTTGATCAATAAAAGGCAAAGGGTAATGATCTTTCTTAGTGGCTTTATTTGCGAAAATCAATTATCATCCTATAACCTGTAACAATTCTTTGCGGGATCAAGTCGTCTTTATCATTAGGAACAACAGTCATACCTCCCTTCTTAGGGACACAATGGACAGGACTTACACACTGGCTATCGGCAACTGGATAAATTATACCTGCCTCTATAAGCTTTACTATTTCCTTCCTTACCACTTCTTTCATCTTAGGATTTAACCATCATTGATGATCGATAATAGGTTTCGCGTCCTCTTCTAACTTTATCTTGTGTTGGCATAGAGTGGGACTAATGCCCTTAAGATCATCAAGAGTATATCCAATAGCAGCACGGTGCTTCTTCATAGATTTCAATAATTTCTCTTCTTCCTGCTCTTAAAGGTTAGCACTAATAATAACAGGATATTGATACGTCCACTTTGCATCATGCTTTTATGTTGATGTTTATTGCACTATGGGTTGTTATTACATGTTAGGTCACAATACTTATGCCTTTCTCTCTTATTTTACAAGGTTTACATGAAGAGGGAGAATGCCGGCAGCTGGAATTCTAGGCTGGAAAAGGAGCAAACATTGGAAACCTATTCTGCACAACTCAAAAAGCTCTGAAACTCCACGAAACACCGTTTCAGAAAATATAAAAAATATCTTGCGAAAGAGATTCATCAGGTGGGCCACCACCTGTCCACGAGGGTGGGCCCCCCCCCCTCTGTGGGCATGCCCCCTGCCTCATGGGCCACCCGGTGAGCCCCCAATGCTCATCTTCTCCTATATGAGGTGTTTTCACCTGGAAAAAATCAGAAGGAGGCTTTTGGGACCAGACGCCGCCGTCTCGAGGCGGAACCAATCTAGGGCTCCGGCAGAGCTGTTCTGCCGGGGATACTTCCCTCCGGGAGGGGGAAATCGTCACCGCCGTCATCACCAACAACTCTCCCATCTTGGGGAGGGTTATCTTCATCAACATCTTCACCAGCACCATCTCCTCTCAAACCCTAGTTCATCCCTTGTATGCAATCTTTGTACCCCAAACCTCAGATTGGTACCTGTGGGTTGCTAGTAGTGTCGATTACTCCTTGTAGTTGATGCTAGTTGGTTTACTTGGTGGAAGATCATATGTTCAGATCCATTATGCATATTAATACCCCTCTGATCATGAACAATATTATGTCTTGTGAGTAGTTACTTTTGTTCCTGAGGACATGGGAGAAGTCTTGCTATAAGTAGTCATGTGAATTTGGTATTCGTTCGATATTTTGATGAGATGTATGTTGTCTCTCCTCTAGTGATGTCATGTGAACATCGACTACATGCCACTTCACCATTGTTTGGGCCTAGAGGAAGGCATTGGGAAGTAATAATTAGATGATGGGTTGCTATAGTGACAGAAGCTTAAACCCTAGTTTATGCGTTGCTTCGTAAGGGGGTGATTTGGATCCACTTGTTTCATGCTATGGTTAGGTTTACCTTAATACTTCTTTTGTGGTTGCGGATGCTTGCATTATAGGTTAATCATAAGTGGGAGGCTTGTCCAAGTAAGGACAACACCCAAGCACCGGTCCACCCACATACCAAATTATCAATGTACCGAACGCGAATCAGATGATCGTGATGAAAACTAGCTTGACGATAATTCCCATGTGTCCTCGGGAGCGTTTTCCTTCATATAAGAGTTTGTACAGGCTTGTACCTTGCTACAAAAAGGATTGGGCCACCTTGCTGCACCTTATTTATCTTTACTATTTGTTACTTACTACCAATTACCTTATCACAAAACTATATGTTACCGATAATTTCAGTGCTTGCAGAAAATACCTTACTGAAAACTGCCTATCATTTCCTTCTGCTCCTCGTTGGGTTCAACACTCTTACTTACCGAAAGGACTATGATAGATCCCCTACACTTGTGGGTCATCAAGACTCTTTTCTGGCGCCATTGCCGGGGAGTGAAGCGCCTTTGGTAAGTGGAATTTGGTAAGGAATAATTTATATAGTGTGCTGAAATTTACTGTTACTTATTACTATGGCTCATCATCCTTTGAGAGGCTTGTTCGGGGTCTCTTCACCCCGACCAGAAGACCAAAGAGTTGCTCCTCAACCTGCTGCACCTACTGAAAATGTTTGCTTTGATATTCCTTCGGGTATGATAGAGAAACTGCTAGATAATCCCTTTACACGAGACGGAAAATTGCATCCCGATTTACACCTAATCTATGTGGATGAAGTTTGTGGATTATTTAAGCTTGCAGGTATGTCTGAGGATGTTATCAAGAAGAAGGTCTTCCCTTTATCTTTGAAAGGAGATGCATTGACATGGTTTAGGCTATGTGATGATACTGGATCATGGAACTATAATCGATTGAAGTTGGAATTTCATCAGAAGTTCTACCCTATGCATCAGGTTCATCGTGATCGTAATTATATATATAATTTTTGGCCTCGAGAAGGAGAAAGCATCGCTCAAGCTTGGGGGAGGCTTGAGTCAATGTTATATTCATGCCCCAATCATGAGCTCTCAAGAAAAATGATCATTCAAATTTTTTATGCTCGGCTTTCTCTCAATAATCGCACCATGCTCGATAATTCTTGTTTTGGTTCCTTTATGATGAAGACTATTGAATTCAAATGGGATTTATTGGAAAGAATTAAACGCAAATCTGAAGATTGGGATCTCGACGAAGGTAAGGAGTCAGGTATGACCCCTAAGTTTGATTGTGTTAAAGCTTTTATGGATACCGATGTTTTCCGTGAATTTAGCACTAAATATGGGCTTGACTCTGAGATAGTAGCTTCTTTATGTGAATCATTTGCTACTCATGTTGACCTCCCCAAGGAGAAGTGGTTTAAATACCATCCTCCCATTGTAGTAAAAGTAGTTGAACCTGTTAAAGTTGAAGAAAATACTTATCACTTATAATGTTGATCCTATTGTTCCCACCGCTTATATTGAGAAACCACCTTTCCCTGTTAGAATAAAGGATCATGCTAAAGCTTCAACTGTGGTTCATAAGAGTAGTACTAGAACACCTACACCATCTGAGCAAATTAAAGTTGAACCTAGTGTTGCTATGGTTAAAGATCTCTTGGTTGAAAATTTAGATGGTCATGTTATTTACCTCTAATAGGAAGCTGCTAGAATAGCCAAACCCGATACTAGGAATAAACATAAACCAGTTGTAGGCTTGCCTGTTATTTCTGTTAAAATAGGAGATCATTTCTATCATGGTTTATGTGACGTAGGTGCTAGTGCAAGTATAATACCTTATTCCTTATATAAAGAAATTTTGCATGATATTGCACCTGTTGAGTTACAAGGGATTGATGTTACTATTAAGCTTGCTAATAGAGACACTATTTCACCTGTTGGGATTGTTAGAGATGTTGAAGTATTGTGTGGGAAGGTTAAATACCCTGTTGATTTTCTTATTCTTAGTTCCCCACGCGATGATTTTTGTCCCATTATATTTGGTAGACCCTTCCTGAATACTGTTAATGCTAAGATAGACTGCGTAAAAGATATTTTTACCGTTGGTTTAGGGGATATGTCTCATGAGTTTAACTTTGCTAAATTCCATAGACAACCCCATGATAAAGAATTACCTAGTAAGGATGAAATAATTGGTCTTGTTTCTATTGATGTGCCTCCTAACAATCCTTTAGAACAATATCTGCTAGACCATGAAAGTGATATGTATACGAATGAGAGAAGGGAAATAGATGAAATAATCTTTAAGCAGGGACCCGTATTGAAAAACAATTTGCATTTTGAAATCCTAGGGGATACTCCTCCACCCAAGGGTGATCCCGTGTTTGAACTTAAACCTTTACCTGATAATCTTAAGTATGTTTATCTTGATGAAAAGAAGATATATCCTGTTATTATCAGTGCTAACCTTTCAGAGCAGGAAGAAGAAAAATTATTGGAAACTCTGAAGAAGCACCGTGCTGCTATTTGATATACTCTGGATGATCTTAAGTGCATTACTTCCACTTTATGCCAACACAAGATAAAATTGGAAGAGGATGCTAAACCGGTTATTGATCATCAACGATGGTTAAATCCCAAAATGAAAGAAGTGGTAAGGAAGGAAATACTAAAGCTTCTAGAAGCAGGTATTATCTATCCAGTTGCTTATAGCCAGTGGGTAAGTCATGTCCACTGTGTCCCTAAGAAGGGAGGTATGACTGTTGTTCCTAATGATAAAGATGAATTGATCCCACAAAGAATTGTTGCATGTTATAGGATGGTAATTAATTTCCGCAAATTAAATAAAGCTACTAAGAAAGATCACTACCCTTTACCTTTTGTTGATCAAATGCTAGAAAGGTTATCCAAACATACTCATTTCTGCTTTCTAGATGGCTATTCTAGTTTCTCTCAAATACCTGTGTCAAAAGGGGATCAAGAAAATACCAGTTTTACTTGTCCTTTCGGTATCTTTACTTATAGACGTATGCCTTTTGGTTTATGTAATGCAACTTCTACCTTTCAAAGATGCATGATGGCTATATTCTCTGATTTTTGTGAAAAGATTGTTGAGGTTTTCATGAATGACTTTTCCGTTTACGGAACTTTTTTTGATGATTGCTTGAGCAACCTTGATCGAGTTTTGCAGAGATGTGAAGACACTAATCTTGTCTTGAATTGGGAGAAGTGCCACTTTATGGTTAATGAAGGCATTGTCTTGGGACATAAAATTTCTAAAATAGGTATTGAAGTTGATAAGGCTAAGGTTGATGCTATTGAAAATATGTTGTGTCCCAAGGATATCAAAGGTATACGAAGTTTCCTTGGTCATGCCGGGTTTTACAGGAGGTTCATTAAGGACTTCTCCAAAATCTCCAGGCCTCTGACTAATCTCTTACAAAAAGATATTCATGTTGTCTTTGATGATGATTGTTTAGAAGCATTTGAAATACTTAAGAAAGCATTGATCTCTGCACCTATTGTCCAGCCTCCTGACTGGAATTTAACCTTTGAGATTATGTGCGATGCTAGTGATTATGTTGTAGGTGCTGTTCTAGGACAAAGAAATTATTAGAAATTGAATGTTATCCAATATGCTAGTAAAACTCTAGACAGTGCCCAGAAAAACTATGCTACCACTTAGAAGGAATTTTTAGCAGTTGTATTTGCATGCGATAAGTTTAGACCTTATATTGTTAATTCTAAAGTAACTATTCACACTTATCATGCTGCTATCAAATACCTTATGCAAAAGAAAGATGCTAAATCTAGACTTATTAGATGGGTTCTCTTGCTGCAAGAATTTGACGTGCATATTATTGATAGAAAGGGGGCTGAGAACCCCGTTGCAGACAACTTGTCTAGTTAGAGAATATACTTGATGACCCACAACCAATTGATGATAGCTTTCCTGATGAACAATTAGCTGTCATAAATACTTCTCGTACTGCTCCTTGGTATGCTGATTATGCTAATTACATTGTTGCTAAGTTTATACCTCCTAGCTTCACATTCCAGCAAAAGAAAAAGTTCTTCTATGATTTGAGGCATTACTTCTGGGATGACCCACATATTTATAAAGAAGGAGTAGATGGTATTATTAGACGTTGTGTACCTGAGCATGAACAGGAACATATCCTATGCAAGTGCCACTCCGAAGCTTATGGAGGACACCATGCTGGAGATAGAACTGCACATAAGGTATTGCAATCTGGTTTTTATTGGCCTACTCTCTTCAAGGATACTCGTAAGTTTGCCTTATCTTGTGATGAATGTCAAAGAATTGGTAATATCAGTAGACGTCAAGAAATGCCTATGAATTATTCACTTGTTATTGAACCGTTTGATGTCTGGGGCTTTGATTATATGGGACTATTTCCTTCCTCTAATGGGTACACACATATTTTAGTTGCTGTTGATTACGTTACTAAGTGGGTAGGAGTTATTCTAAATAGTAGTGCTGATCACAACACCTCTATTAAGATGCTTAAAGAAGTTATTTTTCCAAGGTTTGGAGTCCCTAGATACGTAATGACTGATGGTGGTTCACATTTTGTTCATGGTGTTTTCCGTAAAATGCTTGCTAAGTATGATGTTAACCATAGAATTGCATCCCCTTATCACCCACAAACTAGTGGTCAAGTAGAATTGAGCAATAGAGAGCTGAAATTAATTTTGCAAAAGATAGTTAATAGGTCTAGAAAGAATTGGTCCAGGAAACTTGATGATGTATTATGGGCCTATAGAACCGCATACAAAAATCCTATGGGTATGTCTCCATATAAGATGGTTTATGGAAAGGCTTGTCACTTACCTCTCGAGCTAGAACATATGGCATATTGGGCTATCAAAGAGCTCAATTATGATTTCAAGCTTGCTGGTGAGAAGAGGTTATTTGACATTAGCTCCCTTGATGAATGGAGAACCCAAGCTTATGAGAATGCCAAGCTGTTTAAAGAAAAGGTTAAAAGATGGCATGACAAAAGGATACAAAATCGTGAGTTTAACGTAGGTGATTATGTCTTGCTATACAACTCTCGTTTAAGATTTTTTGCAGGAAAACTTCTCTCTGAATGGGAAGGTCCTTACGTTATCGAGGAGGTCTATCGTTCCGGTGCCATAAAAATGAATAACTTCGAAGGCACAAATCCGAAGGTGGTGAACGGTCAAAGAATCAAACATTATATCTCAGGTAATCCTATAAATGTTGAAACCAATGTTATTGAAACCGTAATCCCAGAGGAATACATAAGGGACACTTTCCAGAATGATTCAAACCCCGAAAAGGAAGAGGTATGTAGTACGGTAAGTAAACCGACTCCAAAACAGTTCTAATGGCAATTTTTCGCCGTTTTGGAATATTTAGAAAATTAGAAAAATAAGAGGCAGTCCGGAAGAGACACGAGCCGTCCACGAGGGTGGAGGGTGCTCCCCCTTCCCCTGGGCGCGCCCCCTGCCTCGTGGGCACCTCGTGTGCCTCCCGGACTCCAATTTCTTGTATGTTGCTCCTTTTGGTCGGTAAAAATTCATTATATATTCTCCCGAAGGTTTTGACCACCATATCACGCAAAAATCCTCTGTTCTTGTTTCGAGCTACTTTCGTCTAGGTTGACAAGGCCAGGCATCATGTCGTCTTCCTCCTCCAACAATGAGGGCAACGATGCTTGGCTAATGAAGATAGAGCTGAAGAGGGAAGGACCCGAGGAGATCAACAAGGAGAATAGGATCAAGAAGGCTATGGAGGACGAGGCTCCGGCAACAGGAGAAGAAGACATCCTTCAAACCCTTCCCAACCTTTTTACTTCAACTGAGATTGAAGCTTTCAAGATGATTGAGTTAGCTCAAATACAAAACAAGTATCTCACAAGTGAAAATATTTTGCTGAAGGAGCATATAGCTGCACTCAAATGTATTATTCGCAAGTTGGAGGATCTCCTACGCTCGATGTATGATGCTCCGACATCACTACTTTCAACTCCATCATCACCAACTTCAAAGAAGGAGACATAATCATATGGGTATGGGCACTCCCCTTGGCAACTGCCAAGCTTGGGGGAGGTGCCCCGGTATCATATCACCATCACACTCATATCTTTACCGTTTTTCTTAGTTCGGTCCTTTTGGTAGTACCTTGATCTAGTGGAATAAAGTTAGCATGATCTAGTTGTGAGCTTTTGCTTTATGATCTTTACCTTTGTAATCGAGTCAATGAGCTATATAATAAAGATTAGTGTTGAGTCAAGGGCTTGATTTCCTCGCTATGGCCATGAGAGAATAAAAGAAAATATAAAAAGTATCAAAGAAATCATATTGATCTTATGGAAAGTAATGACTTCACATATAAAGAGTATGATAAATACAAGTTGTTGAGAGTTGACAAACATAGTTTTGGTCATCATTGCAATTAATAGGAAGTAATAAATAAAGAGAGGTTTCGCATACAAATATACTATCTTGGACATATTTTATGATTGTGAGCACTCATTAAAATATGACATGCTAAAGGGTTGATGTTGGACAAGGAAGACAACATAATGGGTTATGTTTTCTTATATTTGAAATAAAGTATATTGTCATGGATCATCCAACATGTTGAGCTTGCCTTTCCCCCTCATGCTAGCCAAAACTCCTTGCACCAAGTAGAGATACTACTTGTGCTAACATACATCCTTAAACCCAATTTTGCCATGAGAGTCCACCATACCTACCTATGGATAAAGTAAGATCCTTCAAGTAAGTTGTCGTGATTGCAAACTCTCTAAAATATTGTGATTTATTAGTATGGAGGAAATAAAATTTATACGATCTTGTGATATGGAAGTAATAAAAGCGACGAACTGAATAATAAAGCTCCTTTTCACAAGTGGCAATATAAAGTGACGTTCTTTTGCACTAAGACTTTGTGCATCCAACCAAAAAGCGCATGACAACCTCTGCTTCCCTCTGTGAAGGGTCTATCTATTATTCTTGCCTTATAAGAGTCAAGGTGAAAATCACCTTTCCTTTTTACATTTTATCCTTTGGCAAGCACACTGTGTAGGAAAGATCATGACATATATACCCATTTGGATGTAAGTTATCATGGTCTATTACTGTTGACATTACCCTTGAGGTAAAAGGTCGGGAGGCAATACCATAAGCCCCGATCTTTCTCTGTGTCCGATTAAAACTCCATACCCATAAGTATTGCGTGAGTGTGCGCAATTATGAAAGACTATATGATAGGTGAGTATGTGGGCTTGCTGAAAAGCTCTTTTGTTGACTCTTTCCGATGTTATGATAAATTGCAATTGCTTCAATGACTGAGATCATAGTTTGTTGGTTTTCAATGAAGTTTCTCATTCATACTTGACATTGTGAATGAATTGTTACTTTAGCATAAGAATCATATGACAATATATATGTGTTGCTATTATAAGAATGATCATGATGCCTTCATGTACGTATTTTATTTTTATCGACACCTCTATCTCTAAACATGTCGACATATTTTTCGATATCGGCTTTCGCTTGAGGACAAGCGAGGTCTAAGCTTGGGGGAGTTGATACATCCATTTTGCATCATACTTTTATGTTGATGTTTATTGCACTATGGGTTGTTATTACATGTTATGTCATAATACTTATGCCTTTTCTCTCTTATTTTACAAGGTTTACATGAAGAGGGAGAATGCCGGCAGCTGGAATTCTGGGCAGGAAAAGGAGCAAACATTCGAAACCTATTCTGCACAACTCAAAAAGCTCCGAAACTCCACGAAACACCATTTCATAAAATATAAAAAATATCTGGCAAAATAGATTCATCAGGGGGGCCACCACCTGTCCACGAGGGTGGGGGGCGCCCCCCTCTCTGGGCGTGCCCCTTGCCTCGTGGGCCACCCGGTAACCCCTCGATGCCCATCTTCTCCTATATGAGGTGTTTTGACCTGGAAAAAATCAGAAGGAGGCTTTCAGGACCAGACGCCGCCTTCTCGAGGCGGAACCTTGGCGGAACCAATCTAGGGCTCCGGCAGAGCTGTTCTGTCGGAGATACTTCCCTCCGGGAGGGGGAAATCGTCACCGCCGTCATCACCAACAACACTCCCATCTTGGGGAGGGTTATCTTCATCAACATCTTCACCAGCACCATCTCTTCTCAAATCCTAGTTCATCTCTTGTATCCAATCTGTGTACCCAAACCTCAGATTGGTACCTGTCGGTTGCTAGTAGTGTTGATTACTCCTTGTAGTTGATGCCAGTTGGTTTACTTGGTGGAAGATCATATGTTCAGATCCATTATGCATATTAATACCCCTCTGATCATGAACAATATTATGTCTTGTGAGTAGTTACTTTTGTTCCTGAGGACATGGGAGAAGTCTTGCTATAAGTAGTCATGTGAATTTGGTATTCGTTTGATATTTTGATGAGATATATGTTGTCTCTCCTCTAGTGGTGTCATGTGAACGTCGACTACATGAAACCTCACCATTGTTTGGGCCTAGAGGAAGGCATTGGGAAGTAATAAGTAGATGATGGGTTGCTAGAGTGACAGAAGCTTAAACCCTAGTTTATGCGTTGGTTCGTAAGGGGCTGATTTGGACCCACTTGTTTCATGCTATGGTTAGGTTTACCTTAATACTTCTTTTGTAGTTGCGGATGCTTGCATTAGAGGTTAATCATAAGTGGGAGGCATGTCCAAGTAAGGACACCCAAGCACCGGTCCACCAACATACCAAATTATCAAAGTACCGAATGTGAATCATATGAACGTGATGAAAACTAGCTTGACGATAATTCCCATGTGTCATGAGGAGCGTTTTCCTTCATATAAGAGTTTCTCCAGGCTTGTCCTTTGCTACAAAAAGGATTGGGACATCTTGCTGCACCTTATTTACTTTTACTATTTGTCACTTGCTACCAATTACCTTATCACTAAACTAACTGTTACCGATAATTTCAGTGCTTGAAAAAAATACCTTACTGAAAATTGCCTATCATTTCCTACTGCTCCTCGTTCGGTTCGACACTCTTACTTATCGAAAGGACTATGATAGATCCCCTACACTTGTGGGTCATCAAGACTCTTTTCTGGCGCCATTGCCGGGGAGTGAAGCACCTTTGGTAAGGAAAAATTTATAGAGTGTGCTGAAATTTACTCTCACTTGTTACTATGGCTCATAATCCTTTGAGGGGCTTGTTCGGGGTATCTTCACCACGACCAGTAGAGCAAAGAGTTGCTCCGCAACCTACTTAACCTACTAAAAATGTTTTCTTTGAAATCCCTTCGGGTATGTGTCGGTGTACTAAGGTAGGGCTACCTCAGTACCCCAACTTGTGCACGGGAAGTAGCAGCTTCCCGCGGCAGGGTTTACCACGTGCTTGCCAGAAACCTTTCCGGTCCTTATTAAGCCATTCAAAAACAAAGTATACAAGATAGAAGATCAAGAACCCGGCAAGTGGAACTTGCCGGGAAGGCCGTCCGAGGCTCAAGACTATAAAATTAACACAAGACCCTGGCAAGAGGAGCTTGCCAGGAAGACCAGAAGACTGCATATCAGAAGACATGCCTCGGCGCAACATGCGCCCCGGCAGGGCCCGGGGAGCGACAAGCTTCAGGGCCCGGCAAGTTCAAGGCCCCGGCAAGGTGCTTGCCGGGGAGAACTCACACTGTGAGCCCACGCTCCAGCTCACCTGCCCACGCGTCGCCCTGGGGCCCTTCCAGGGACGCGTGGCGGATGGCTGTGCAGCCTGGGGGACACGGTGGCGAGCCACGGTGACGAGGCTACCGCCGTGGCGAACGGAGACGCACGGGCGGGCGCTTTTGGGGTCGACGGCGACGGGCATTTAATGTTCTTGTCCCCCACTATCAAGTTAGGTGATGACCACTATTCATCCACTGTTCACGCACTGTTCCCGCACTATTACAACTACCACCACAATTACATTCTTGCCCTTCTTCTACTTTGACACCTGTCGGTGACCCCTTGAGCTATAAAAGGAGGCCCATGCACAACGTAGAGAGGGTTCGGAACCTAGACAGCTCTCTCGCTCGGTGTAGCTAGTTCTTCAAGCTCCCGAGCTCCAACACTCAATACAAATCAAGCAGGAGTAGGGTTTTACGCGTCCGCGCGGCCCGAATCTGGGTAAACTGCCCGTGTGCTCTCCTCGATCTGCTCTTCGTGCTCCCTCCTCTCCCTTACCGCAACGAACAAGGGGCTCCGGTCCCATAGGTGCTCGTGGTGGACAGTTTCCCCCGACATCTTTGGCGCGCCAGGTAGGGGGCGTCGAGGTTGTGCGAACCTGATCCGGCGTTCACGCGGGCGCGTTCTTCATCAACCTCTCCAACTTCATCAACTTCGTCAGCAACAACAGCATGGCCCCGAAGAAGAAAGCCTCGGAGGTCGCAGGCCCGTCTGCGTCTGTTCCACCGCCACCAGAACCAACGGTGGGTGGAGGAGACGCCGGCGGAAGGGTGGTCGCCGGCGAGGAAACTCGCGGCACCACCAAATCCAAGGACAAGACGGACGACCGAGCCTCGGTGTCCGTAGATGCGCCACGTCCATCTCAGCAGACGACAACCCAGCAGCGCCGTGGTACAGGGGGTACCATCCGCTTGCTGGGGCAAGAGCAAACCGGAGGTTCGCGGGACGCTCCAGGCCACCGCCCTGGCACGAGCAAGGCGCGGTCGCCGGGGCGGGAGACTGCTCCTTCTAACCCTGTTAGGAGTCCGAGCATATCCCGCTCCTCGCACCGCTCGCCCCCGCTCCCCTCCTCTCCAGCAGAAGCACTCGCAAGAGCGCAACTGCTCCTTGATTTCCCTCCAGCGGCAGACAAAGCCGAAGACTGGAGGGCAACAATCCAAAGCCTCATCGCCTTCGCCAACAACGACACGCCGTAGCAGCCGGCGACCTCGCGGCCACGGCAAGTCGAGAAGACGAAGGCCGACGACGACAAGACCGCCGGGGGTGCAACCACCGTGCACTCCCCGCCGCGGAAGCAGAAGACGCATCCCCGCCGGATTAACGTCGACGACGACTCCACGGCGTCGTCGGATCCGCGGCCTCGTCGGGACCAGCGCCAAGTCCTTGACGACCGGCGACAAGAAGACGCTCGGACGACGATCGAGCGCCACCGAGAAGCTCGGCGACAATTAGATCAGCGCGCTGGGACCGCTGTCGACACGCACGCGCCCGGTGAACCAGGCGACTTGCCGTACGCGGCAGGTTGCCCTGCGTTTACCCGTGAGCTGCGGCGTGTCCAGTGGCCCAGCGTGAAAAACTTCAGGCCCGACGTTCCCAAGAAGTACGACGGCAAGACGCACCCCTCGGAGTTCCTCAGCATATACACCATCGCGGTGCAGGCTGCCGGGGGGGGCGACGAGAAGATACTGGCGAATTACTTCCCGCTAGTGCTTAAGCCGAATGTTCGTTCTTGGCTTATGCACTTGCCGGAAGGCTCTATTTCTTCGTGGGCAGATCTGTGCCACCAATTTGTTGGCGCCTTCACAGGCGGCCACAAACCCCACGGCCAGGAGAGTGATCTCCACATCTTGGCCCAGAAGGAAGGAAAACCCCTGCGCAAGTACATCCAACGATTCAGCCGCGTGCAGCACAACATCCCCGACGTCCACCCTGATGCGGTTATCAGCGCGTTCCACCAGAACGTGCGTAACCGCCGCATGCGTGAGGAGATGGCCATGACCAAGATACGGGATGTCAGCGAGCTCTATGCTCTGGCTGACAAGTGCGCGCGCGCCGAGGAGGGGAGGAGACTCCCCGGGGAGGATGCTGGCGCAGGGGAAGCAACAGCGACGACGCCGCCCCGGCAAAGAAGGGCCGGCGGTGAAACAACAGGAGAAAGAAGAGCAAGGAAGTGCTGGTCGTCGAGAAGTCTGGCAAGGAGGCTCCCGCCAAGACAACACAGGTCGGCCGCTCCGGCAAGGAGCCTGCCCCTGTAGCGGTAGCCGACAAGCAGGACGGCTCCGACAAGCAATATTGCAAAATCCACCGCACCAAGGGTCATGACCTTTCGAACTGCAAGCGCGTCGAGTACCTCGTAGAGTAGCAGAAAGCTGAATACGAGCGGCGCGACAAGGAGAAGGCCCAAGGTGGCGGAGGAGAACCAAGCAAGAAGCGGCCATTCAATGGCCGGGGAGGACGCCGCGGCAAGGCCAAGCAGCGGCAAGGTGATCGACCTCCCCGGTGCCGCGACAAGGACGAAGAGGAAGACGACGACGACGACATGGAGGAAGGTGATAACAGCGAGCAGGAGTTCCAGAAGGCCACAGAGGTCCTGTGTGTCGACGGAGGCGCCTCTCTGCATACTTCCCACCGCCAACTCAAGCAGTGGGTGCGGGAAGTGAACGCAGCTGAGCCGCCCGTTGAGGCACGCAGGCTCCTCAAGTGGTCCAGCACGCCCATCATTTTTGATCTTGAGGATCACCCTGATCGCACCACTGCGGTCGGGTGCTTGCCGATGTTGGTCTCACCAACCATCCGCAACCTCAAGGTCACCAAAATGTTGGTTGACGGCGGGGCCGGCCTGAACTTGATCTCCTCAGCTGTGATCAAGAAACTCCAGATCCCAGATGGCGAGCTCGAAGAGACCGGTTCGTTCCAAGGAATAAACCCGGGAAGGAGCAAGCCCAAGGGGAAGATAACTCTGCCAGTGACCTTTGGCGGGGAACTCAACTTCAGGACGGAGAGGGTAACCTTTGACGTGGCCGATATCCCATTGCCATATAATGGGATACTTGGACGTCCTGCCCTCGCCAAGTTCATGGCGGCTTCCCACTACGCCTACAACGTACTCAAGATGCCGGGGCCGATAAGCGTCATCTCTGTCCATGGCGACAAGAAAGACGCGCTTATCTGCGCCGACAAGATATACCGGGACGCAACAGCCGCAGCGGAAAGCAACACACTTGCCGCTGAAGCTCCCCCTCCACTCCAATACTTGTCGCACCTAGGCCACAAGAGAAGTTGCTGCTGTACTTAGCGGCAACCAATCAAGTGGTTAGTGCTGCGTTGGTAGCGGAGAGGGAGGCAGAGGAAGAGTCTACACCACCGGCAAGCGAACCCAGCGACAAGCAGGGGGCTGCTCCGACAAGCTCTGGCCCCGACAAGGACAACTCTGCGCAGGAACAAAGAGAAGTGCGGAAGAAGATGGTGCAACGCCCAGTGTATTTTGTAAGTTCCCTTCTACAGGGGGCTAGATCAAGATACTCTGGGGTGCAGAAGTTGCTTTTCGGCCTCCTCATGGCCTCGAGAAAGCTGCGCCATTACTTCCAAGCACATGAGATAACAGTGGTCACTCGCTTTCCGTTGAAGAGGATATTGCAGAATCCAGAAGCAACAGGCAGGATCGTCGAGTGGGCACTGGAGCTGTCAAGCTTTGGTCTCAAGTTTGAAAGTACTTCAACTATCCAGAGCCGAGCTTTGGCAGAATTCATAGCTGAATGGACCCCAACGCCCGATGAAGAAGTTCCAGAGACAAGTGTTCCCGTACAAGAAGCGACAAGTGAATGGGTAATGTACTTTGATGGTGCCTTCTCGCTGCAAGGCGCCGGAGCCGGCGTGGTGCTTATAGCGCCCACCGGAGAGCACCTCAAGTATGTTATCCAGATGCACTTTCCCAAGGAGCAAGCGACAAACAATACTGCTGAGTATGAAGGCTTGCTTGCCGGCCTCAGGATTGCGGCCGAACTTGGGATCAAGAAGCTGATTGTGCGGGGGGATTCTCAGTTGGTGGTCCGACAAGTTAACAAGAGTTACCAGAGCCCCTTGATGGAAGCTTATGTAGATGAAGTGAGGAAGCTTGAAGAACACTTTGAAGGTCTGCAAATGGAGCACGTTCCAAGAGCTCAGAATGATATTGCAGACGGCCTTTCAAAGTGTGCTGCAATGAAGTTACCTGTGGAACCAGGGACCTTCCTGCTCAAGCTAACTCAGCCATCCGTTACACCATCAGTTGGGCAAAGTAAGAAGAGAAAGTTGGTCTCCGGTGACTACTTGCCGGCGGATCTTCCCGAAACCGCCGCCAAGGTTCCCAAGATCAACAACCAAAACACTGAGGAACAGTTTGCTCCTGCAGGACCTAGGATCTGTACAGTTGAAGCAAGCATTCCCGACGAGCCTCGCCCCGGCGAGCTTGCCGCGGGACCGTCAGCTCCGGCGGAACAGGAGGTTCTTGCCGTAGAAGTTGAGGTTCCCGCAGCGGCCCTCATACCTTTAGTCCTTGCCGTTGAGCCTCGGGCTCCGGCATGGGCGCAGCAGATCGTCCGTTTTCTGCAAACTGGAGAACTTCCCGACGACCCAGAAGAGATAGAGAAGATAACCAGGCAGTCAAGTATGTACCAGTTCGTGGACAACGAACTGTACAGAAGAAGACTCAATGGTGTCAGGTTGAAGTGCATTTCCAGAGAAGATTGACAGAAGCTGTTGGCAGAGATACATGGAGGCATATGTGGTCACCACATAGGCGCAAGGGCACTTTCCGGGAAGGCTTTCCGGCAAGGGTTCTTCTGGCCAGAAGCCCTCCAAGATGCAACTGCACAAGTAACCAAGTGTGAAGCGTGCCAGTTCCATGCCAAACAAATTCATCAGCCAGCTCAAGCTCTCCAGACGATCCCTTTATCCTGGCCCTTCTCGGTCTGGGGGCTCGATATCCTCGGCCCCTTCCCCCGTGCTGTCGGGGGCTTTGAGTACTTGTACGTTGCAATCGACAAGTTCACAAAGTGGCCAGAAGTGGAACCAGTGAGAAAGGTGACAGCACAGTCAGCGGTCAGGTTCTTCAGGTCAATTGTTTGCCGTTTCGGAATCCCTAACAGGATCATCACCGACAATGGCACGCAATTCACTAGTCGCACCTTCATGCAATACGTCCAAGACCTTGGCGCCAAGGTCTGCTTCGCTTCTGTTGCTCACCCGAGGAGCAACAGTCAAGCGGAGAGGGCGAATGCTGAAGTGCTGCGCGGACTCAAGACAAGGACCTTTGACAGGCTGCACAAGTGCGGAAGAAACTGGATAGAGGAGTTGCCTGCAGCTCTTTGGTCAATCAGAACGACACCAAATCGAGCCACCGGACAGACGCCCTTTGCTCTTGTCTATGGAGCAGAGGCAGTTCTCCCCACGGAACTCGTATACGGATCTCCTCGAGTGCTCGCTTATGATGAGCTCGAGCAAGAGCAACTGCGACAAGATGATGCATTGCTCCTTGAGGAGGAACGTCTCCAGGCTGCTGTACGAGCTGCTCGATACCAGCAAGCCTTGCGCCGCTATCATAGCTGCAAGGTTAAGGCCAGGAGTCTCGAGGAAGGCGACCTTGTTCTTCGGCGTGTTCAGTCCGCCAAGAATTCCAACAAGTTGACGCCAAAGTGGGAAGGCCCTTATCGGGTGAGACAAGTCACAAGGCCCGGCGCTGTCCGCCTTGAGACCGAAGAAGGCTTACCGGTGAGCAACTCCTGGAATATAGAGCATCTTCGCAAGTTCCACCCATAAGGCGCGGTTGCCGTGATCCGCTCCGGCAACCACCTTTTGTACAAGTCTTGCCGCTGTTGCATGTAATCCTTTGTACAAAGCCGGGCGCAGATCCCGTGCATCAGTAAAGCTTTTGTGTTTTGCACTATTTGCCTTTTCCATGCTTTTCTTCGCTATTTGCATACATTGTTTGGCATCTGGTGCAACACACGTACCCGGTAAGCATTAGCACGCCGAAAGGCCATATACTTGTTTTCCCTCCTCTTTTTCTTTCCCTCTTAAGCAGAAGAAATGTTCCTCGCGCACAAGTTTGCCGGGGGGAAGGAGATGGAGGATGAACCAAGTGCTGTTCAAGAAAGAGAAGCCTTGTCGGGAAGCAAGCAATATATGAAAGCTAAGTTACCAGAATTTGAGCAGTTCAAATTTTTAAATTTTAGTTATCTTCCTTGAACAACCACACTTTGTATGGAAAACCTGTGCGCGGAGGAACCTACCCGTGGCTGGACGCACCCTTACCTTGTTTTCGAGTACGCTCAACGACTTAAGTGAGCTGCGACAAGTGTCGCGCCCTTACTTCGTTTTCGAGTTCGCTCAACAAGCTAAGTGCGTTGCGGCTAGCTGCGGCAAGGTTGCTTACCGGTAAGGCCTTTGCCAGCAGGCTGCTCAGAGTCCAGCAGTCAGCGCTCGCGGCAAGGGTCCCTTGCCGGCGAGTTCCCTAGAAGCATAGGGTTAAAAGCATACAAAGTAAAGGACCAAAGCAAGGGAGATAACACAGCATTGATTGATCAAAATAAGATAATATATTACAAGGGATAACTTGTCGCAATGACTAATAGATTCATGTTCATGGAACGCTATGCAGCAACAAAGGGAATAGAGAGAAGGAGGCCTAATCTACGCGATCGCCTTCACGCCTGGAGATTTTGTTCACCTTGGCGATGATGTGGGCGACCTGCGCCTTCAGTGCCTCCTGATCTGCATCGGCCGGCAAGCTGCGGAGGACGTTGACGAGATTTATGCCGGGGTTGCGGTAGACAATCTTGGTCAGGACACGCTCCAAGGTACCCGCGCAGAGCTGGCGCGACTCCTCGGCCAGCTGCACGGGGAGCTTCTGCTGCAGACGTGCGAGCGCCGGCGCGATCCCTCTGAAGAAAAGACTGAGTTTGTCGTTGTGGGGGAGATTTGGGTCCGGAGAGTACACAAGGAGTTCAACCCTCAGCGCCATCAGCTCCTTGTCGATGTTGGAGGCGGAGGCGACCAGCTCCTCCGTCCATTGCTCCACCGCCTGGTTGAAGAGGTTCGCGGAAGTGGCAGTGCTCTCCACCAGCTCCCGCTCCTTGCGAACCTCCTCCTTCAACTTGGTCTCGCGGTCCCGGGCGGCGTCGAGTGAATCTTTCAGCGTGGAGACCTGCAACTCAAGATCAGCAATTGAGTCCTTGGCGGCTTTGAGCTCGTCGCCCTGCTTGGAGAGGCGTACCTGAAGCTCGGAATTGGTATGGGCGTCTTTCTCGCGCTCTATGTTGAGCGTGGTGACCCTCTCCGTGCTCGCCTTCAGGTACTCCTCCAGCTGCGCCACCTTAGCTTCAAGGTCCTTCTTGGCGTTTTCTGCGGCGATTGCGGCTTCCTTCGCCTCCTTCATAGTCTGCTCCCGGGCGGTGAGCTCGTCGTCGTGCGCGTCGAGCTCAACCTTCCGCTGGTTGAGCGCTCCTTCTCGCCGGGACAGCTCTTCGCCAGCCAAGCGCTGCTGCTCCTCGGCCTCAGCTTTTTCCAGAAGAAACTCCTGCTGCTCTCCGGCAAGCCTCTCGCGTCCCTCCGCCAAGTCGCGGAGAGCCGCCTGGTTGGTTGCGCGGAGTTCCGCGGCGCGCTTCTCCAAGTCTGCTGCGGCCTTGGCGGTGAGGGCTTCTCGGGAGTCCAGCTTCGCCTGCCTGGCCCGGTAAAGGGCCAGGAGCCGGCGAAGCAGCTTCTCCTCCTCCGGCTCGTCGTTTCTGCCGGGCGCTTCAACGATCTTCAACCCCGCGGAGGCGAGGACCTCTCCATCAAAGGTCTCTCCCTCCGCGGGGGCTCGCGACGAGGATCCCCACGGCACTTGTATGAAGACGCCGTTGGGAGCCTCAAGATAGAAGCCGGACTGCTCCTTATCGGTGGAGGGGTCGGCGGCCGGTGCAGCGCTTGACGCTCCTGCCGCCTCCGGGCCGGCAGTGTGGCCGCCGTCCCCCTCCCCGGCCGCGGCGTCTGTGGTTGGAGCAGTCTCCTCCGCGGCAGGCTCGTCGGCTCCTGCCATGCCCTCAGTGGCAGTGGCGTTGCCGCCGTCGCCTTGCGCGCCCTCCTCGCCGGTGGCCTCGGTCTCCATCCGGTCCGGCGCGGGAGGATCTAACAGAAGAAGAAGAAAAGAAACGATCAAGCAAATCTCCAAAAAGACAAATCCAAGAAGATAAAGCTGCAAAATTTACCTTCGCGGGCGTCTTCGACGACCGGCTCCCTCGCCGGGGAGTCCTCCCTTGGCGGTGGAGCGGTGGCTCCTGCTGGCGGAGGGCCGCCCGTGCCCTCCCTTGGCGGGGTGGCCACCCTTGTCGGGCTGCCCGCCCTTGGCAGGGAGCCCGTCCTTGGTGGAACGTCCTCCCTCGCCGGGGAGTTCGCCCTTGGCGGGGAGGGTGGAATCTGCAGCTCCTCGGGAGTAACCTCCGGTTGCTCCTGCGGCTGCGGCTCCATTTCTGCACAAGACAAACAAAACAAACAAGACAACAAAACGTTAGTACCAAGCTAAAACCTCTGGCGCGCCCGACAAGTAGGAAATTCAAGACCAGACTTACGCTGGGGGCTGCGCTGGGGGCTGCTCCTCGGAGCAGCGCTGGGGGCTGCTCCTCGGAGCAGCGCTTGGGTCCGGCAAGTTCGTCGCCGGCACATCCCCTGTCGCCGCGACGGGCGAGTCGTCGTCGACCTCGACCACGGGGATCTTGGCCCGCTTCGCCGCTCGCTGGGCCAGGGACCTGAAAACAAGAACAAGATCAGAATCATGAAAGAAGAATCAAAACAGAATCGAAGAAGCTACAAAATACAAGTGCTTACTCCTCTTCTTCGTCGTCGTCGTCACTCAGGGCGGAGAAGTCGAACTCCACCTGGGGCGCGCCCGCGCGAGGAGCAGGAGGAGAAGGCTCCCTCGGGCGCTTGGCGGTCTCCGGGGCTGGGGGCTGCCAAGACCCAGCCTCCGTTGATGCCGAGGCCCGGGGAGCAGGCAGAGCAGCTGCTCCGCTCTGAGAGGACCCCCCCTTCGCTAGGTGCTGGTGCGCGAGGCGCCTTCGTCGCGGCTGACGCGCGGGGCGCCTCCGCCGCGGCTGGTGCGTTGGGGGCCTCCGTCGCGCCTTGGCTCGCTCTGGCGGCCCACGCCGCCCGGCGAGCAGGCTGCTGTCGGGGCGCCTGCGTCCTCGTCGCTGTGGGCGCCTTGCGGAGGCGCTTCCCCGGCGCTTGCTTTGGACTTGCCGGAGGTGAGGAGCTCTCCGACGACGAGGAGGCGTCGTCGCCGAGTCCTAGAGACCCGCCGGTGTCTTCCTCGGTCTCGGTGTCTTCCTCCTCCTCCCCGGCAGGCCCGCTGGATCCAGCACCCTGCCCCGCGGCCCTGCTCCCTCCGGTGGCTCCGCTTCCTCCGGCACCTCTGCTTCCTCCAACAACCTCGCCTCTTGCGGCGGCCTCGCTCACGATCCCGGGAATCCCGGCATGCCTCAGAGAAGGGACCCCGGCGAGCTCGTCGGGCGGAAGCTTGAGAAGTCTGCGGATCTCTGCCTCCTCGGCTTGGCACGACGCGTCCTCAGCCTCTGCCTCGTCAACGGTGAACCCGAAGTCTCCTGCCGCTGTGGCTGCGGCGGCCTCTTCCACCCGGGTAGCAATATAGGCTATCTCCCGCTCCGTGGTGGCCCGGGTGAGACCCTTGATCTCCTCGGTGTTCTTCGGCACCTCGACCAAGTTATCAAAGAAACTCATGATGGCATCCAGCGTGGGCACTATCCATGTTGGGTCGACGCCGTGAGAGTCACACGCGGGCATCATTGCGCGCAAGGCGTCCCGGGCGGTGCTGTTGCACAGCGGCACCACTCCCCGGGGAGATCTAAACCACTCCGGATGGGCCGGGTCGTGCTTGAAAAGCTCCCGGACCATCCCCTTCAGCTCCAGCGACGTGAAGTTGAAGTTCAAACCTGGGCGCAGCCTCATAATATCCGCCGCATTGCCAAACTCCCATGCTGGCCTTTTCCTCTCCTGTAAAGGGGCAATGCGGCGGCGGAGGAAATCTGCCCCTACCTCTCCGATGGTCATCTTGGCTACCCGGAGACGAAGTATCCTGACGAGGGCGGCGTTGAGCTTGACATCATCTGGGGCCAAATCGCTCCAGTCCCTGCCGCGCACTATGGCTGTTGTGCGCGGCGCAGTGAAAGGCTCTGGCCGGTCCTCCACTATCCAACACCAATCTGCGCGCCACTCCTCCCACTTGCCGCGCAGCTCCCCTTTCAGATATGACTCCTTCTTATTCAAGCGGAAGATCCAAGAGATACCCCCGGAGAGGGGAGCGCCGGCCTCTACTCTAGGCATCAAGAAATGCCGAAAGAGTGCTACGTTTGGATAGATCCCTATGTAGTTTTCGCACAGATGTGCGAAAACCGCCATCGTAAGGATGGCGTTGGGGGTGAAGTCTAAGAGATGGAGGTTGTACGTGTTCATGATGTCACAGAAAAACTCCGAGAATGGAGGGCACAAGCCGCAGTAGAAGAAGACAGCGAAGAAGAAGTACCCGCCGGGGAGCAGATCCTTGGCAGCGGCGGGGTAGACTCTGGTCCGGGGATGAGCCTTGGTCTCCTTGGCCCAGAAGAGGTAGTACCTGTTCCAGAGCTCCCTCGCGCTGAGCCTCGATGCGAAGACCACATTCCTCTTCCGCAAGAGAGCAAGCTTCGCCGCCTGCTCGGATTTCTCCCTCTTGGCCTTCTCCGCCTTCGCCTTCTCGGTCTTCGGGGCCATGGCGGAGGCGGCAGGGGAAGGGGCGAGGAGTTCGGCGGCGCCGCAGTTGCGGGAGACGGCGGAGGAGGTGTGGAGGCGGAGCGCAGCGGGGGATTTCTGGAGCTTGAAGAAGCAATGAAAGCGCAGGAGGGAAACTGCCCCTGCTTCCTCTGCTTTTAAGGGGGGAGTGGGGGGCGCTCCGCATTTCCCATTAAAGAACGTGGCCACGATCTCTCCCACGACGCCGCAATCGACGCATGCCGTTAGGGAGGGGCGCGGCGGATGCGGAAGGGAATCTACGGCTCGCCGTGGGCCGCGTGTGCCCGTGCACTGTTTTGGGCCTGGCCCAACAGCGCTCGGCACCGTGTGTGGCCCAGGCCCGGGGGCTCCTGTCGGTGTACTAAGGTAGGGGTACCTCAGTACCCCAACTTGTGCATGGGCAGTAGCAGCTTCCCGCGGCAGGGTTTACCACGTGCTTGCCGGAAACCTTTCCGGTCCTTATTAAGCCATTCAAAAACAAAGTATACAAGACAGAAGATCAAGAACCCGGCAAGTGGAACTTGCCGAGAAGGCCGTCCCAGGCTCAAGACTATAACATTAACACAAGACCCTGGCAAGAGGAGCTTGCCAGGAAGACCAGAAGACTGCATATCAGAAGACATGCCTCGGCGCAACATGCGCCCCGGCAGGGCCCGGGGAGCGACAAGCTTCAGGGCCCGACAAGTTCAAGGCCCCGGCAAGGTGCTTGCCGGGGAGAACTCACACTGTGAGCCCACGCTCCAGCTCACCTGCCCACGCGTCGCCCTGGGGCCCTTCCAGGGACGCGTGGCGGATGGCTGTGCAGCCTGGGGGACACGGTGGCGAGCCACGGTGACGAGGCTACCGCCGTGGCGAACGGAGACGCACGGGCGGGCGCTTCTGGGGTCGACGGCAACGGGCATTTAATGTTCTTGTCCCCCACTGTCAAGTTAGGTGATGATCACTGTTCATCCACTGTTCACGCACTGTTCCCGCACTATTACAACTACCACCACAATTACATTCTTGCCCTTCTTCTACGTCGACACCTGTCGGTGACCCCTTGAGCTATAAAAGGAGGCCCATGCACAATGTAGAGAGGGTTCGGAACCTAGACAGCTCTCTCGCTCGGTGTAGCTAGTTCTTCAAGCTCCCGAGCTCCAACACTCAATACAAATCAAGCAGGAGTAGGGTTTTACGCGTCCGCGCGGCCCGAACCTGGGTAAACTGCCCGCGTGCTCTCCTCGTTCTGCTCTTCGTGCTCCCTCCGCTCCCTTACCGCAACGAACAAGGGGCTCCGGTCCCATAGGTGCTCGTGGTGGACAGTTTCCCCCGACAGTATGATAGAGAAACTGCTAGATAATCCCTTCACAGGAGATGGAACACTGCATCCCGATTTGCATCTAACCTATGTGGATGAAGTTTGTTGATTATTTAAGCTTGTAGGTATGCCCGAGGATGTTATCAAGAAGAAGGTCTTCCCTTTATCTTTGAAGGGAGATGCATTGACATGGTTTAGGCTATGCGATGATATTGGATCATGGAACTATAATCGACTGAAGTTGGAATTTCATCAGAAGTTCTACCCTATGCATCAGGTTCATCGTGATCGTAATTATATATATAATTTTTGGCCTCACGAAGGAGAAGGTATCGCTCAAGCTTGGGGGAGGCTTAATTCAATGTTATATTCATGCCCCAATCATGAGATCTCAAGAGAAATGATCATTCAAAAATTTTATGCTCGGCTTTCTTTCAATAATCGCTCCATGCTCGATAATTCTTGTACTCATTCTTTTATGATGAAGACTATTGAATTCAATTGGGATTTATTAGAAAGAATTAAACGCAACTCTGAAGATTGGGATCTCGATGAAGGTAAGGAGTCAGGTATGACCCCTAAGTTTGATTGTGTTAAAGCTTTTATGGATACCGATGTTTTCCGTGAATTTAGCACTAAATATGGACTTGACTCTCATATAGTAGCTTATTTATGTGAATCATTTGCTAGTCATGTTGACCTCCCCAAGGAGAAGTGGTTTAAATACCATCCTCACATTGAAGTAAAAGTAGTTGAACCTGTTAAAGTTGAAGAAAAGACTACAACTTATAATGTTGATCCTATTGTTCCTACTGCTTATATTGAGAAACCACCTTTCCCCGTCAGAATAAAGGATCATGCTAAAGCTTCAACTGTGGTTCGTAAGAGTAATACTAGAACACCTACACCCTCTGAGCAAATTAATGTTGAACCTAGTGTTGCTATGGTTAAAGATCTCTTGGTTGAAAATTTAGATGGACATGTTATTTAACTCCAAGAGGAAGCTCCTAGAATAGCCAAACCCGATGCTAGGAATAAACATAGACCTGTTGTAGGATTGCCTGTTATTTCTGTTAAAATAGGGGATCCTTGCTATCATGGTTTATGTGACGTAGGTGCTAGTGCGAGTGTAATACCCATTTCTTTATATGATGAAATTTTGCATGATATTGCACCCGCTGAGCTAGAAGGTATTGATGTTACTATTAAGCTTGCTAATATAGACACTATTTCACCAATTGGGATTGTTAGAGATGTTGAAGTCTTGTGTGGGAAAGTTAAATACCCTGCTGATTTTCTTGTTCTTGGCTCCCCACATGATGATTTTTGTCCCATTATATTTGATAGACCCTTCTTGAATACTGTCAATGCTAAGATAGACTGCGTAAAAGATATTGTTACTGCTGGTTTAGGGGATATGTCTCATGATTTTAACTTTGCTAAATTCCGTAGACAACCCCATGATAAAGAGTTACCTAGTAAGGATGAAATTATTGGTCTTGCTTCTATTGTTGTGCCTCCTAATGATCCTTTAGAACAATATCTGCTAGACCATGAAAATAATATGTATATGAATGTGAGAAGGGAAATAGATGAAATATTCTTTAAGCAGGGACCCGTATTGAAAAACAACTTGCATGTTGAAATCCTAGGGGATCCTCCTCCACCCAAGGGTGATCCTGTGTTTGAACTTAAACCTTTACCTGATAATCTTAAGTATGCTTATCTTGATGAAAAGAAGATATATCATGTTATTATCAGTGCTAACCTTTCTGAGCAGGAAGAAGAAAAATTATTGAAAACTCTGAAGAAGCACCGTGCTGCTATTGGATACACTCTGGATGATCTTAAGGGCATTAGTCCCACTCTATGCCAACACAAGATAAAGTTCGAAGAGGACGCTAAACCGGTTATCGATCATCAACGACGGTTAAATCCTAAGATGAAAGAAGTGGTAAGGACGGAAATACTAAAGCTTCTAGAGGCAGGTATAATCTATCCAGTTGCTGATAGCCAGTGGGCAAGTCATGTCCATTGTGTCCCTAAGAAGGGAGGTATGACTGTTGTTCCTAATGATAAAGATGAATTGATTCCGCAAAGAATTGTTACAGGTTATAGGATGGTAATTGATTTCCGCAAATTAAATAAAGCTACTAAGAAAGATCATTACCATTTGCCTTTTATTGATCAAATGCTAGAAAGGTTATCCAAACACACACATTTTTGCTTTCTAGATGGTTATTCTGGTTTCCCTCAAATACCTGTGTCAAAAGGGGATCAAGAAAAGACCACTTTTACTTGTCCTTTTGGTACCTTTGCTTATAGACGTATGCCTTTTGGTTTATGTAATGCACCTGCTACCTTTCAAAGATGCATGATGTCTATATTCTCTGATTTTGTGAAAAGATTGTTGAGGTTTTCATGGATGATTTTTCCGTTTACGTAACTTATTTTGATGATTGCTTGAGCAACCTTGATAGAGTTTTGCAGAGATGTGAAGACACTAATATTTTCTTGAATTGGGGGAAGTGCCACTTTATGGTTAATGAAGGCATTGTCTTGGGACATAAAATTTCTGAAAGAGCTATTGAAGTTGACAAAGCTAAAGTTGATGCTATTGAAAAGATTCCGTGTCCCAAGGACATCAAAGGTATAAGAAGTTTCCTTGGTCATGTCGGGTTTTGTAAGAGGTTCATTAAGGACTTCTCCAAAATCTCCAGGCCTCTAACTAACCTCTTGAAAAAAGATGTTCCTTTTGTTTTTGATGATGATCGTTTAAAAGCATTTGAAATACTTAAGAAAGCATTGATCTCTGCACCTATTATCCAGCCTCCTGACTGGAATGTACCCTTTGAGATTATGTGCGATGCTAGTGATTATGTTGTAGGTGTTTGATGGGCCTCGAACCCCTCGTTGGATTACCCCAAGTGGAAGGTGTAAGATGCAGTAAGTAGAAGTGTTTTCCCTTAGCAAAGATGCCAAGGATCGAATCCCCAGAGACTCCTAGGTTCAACAGGTAGGTGTCAACCGCTAACGGCGCAATTAGCAATCAACGTGGACCTGCACACAGATACAGATAACTTTGCTCCCAACGAGTACAGAGAGGTTGTCAATCTCTCCGGCCTTGTAGTTCACAAAGGGTTAAAAGCAATATGATAGTAGTGATAGATAATAATTTGCAATAGTAAATAAAATAGCGGAAAGGTAAATAGTGTATGTGATCAATGATAGTAATATGGACCGGAGTCACATGATGTTCACTAGCGATGTCTCTCTCCCAAAAGACGATAAAACAGCTATGCGAGGTAACAAATTACAGCTGGGCAATTGACAGGACCACGAACGCAAACCAATGCTGACTACATTGCAAGAAAGGTTGAGGTTCAAAGCATGGGCGGTACGCCAAAGTAAGTAGACCGAAATCCAACTGCATCTACTACTAATCATCCACCTTGAGATATCTATCCAGAACATCTCACTGGTATTAAGTTGCGAGTCCCACCCATAGTGTAAACTCAATGCAACAGACAACTGCATTAAAAGAACTTTGCGTAAAGTAAACAATCCTTGCACCCGCGGGCACAAGCACCGTTGTTTTCCCCCTTGTGGCAACAGCACATCCCCTAGACTCATGTTTCTGTCACTCAAGCTAGTCATCGAGGGGCATGAACCCACAATCGAGCATAACATTCCCTCTTGGAGTCACTACCTACTACTTGGCCAAAGCAATTAATAACAACGGAGAACATGCAAGAATTACTTATGAACTAAAATACAAAAGAGGTGAATCAAATATATCACTCAAGATCAATCTGAACATAATCTCATAATCCATCGGATCCCAGCAAACTCAACATAGCAACAACACAAGGATTACATAGGTGCCTCGATCATGTAGGGTAGCTCACGAGGACTAATTAGCGAAGCACAAGAACGGGAGGAGAACATCACATAGCTACTGGTCATGGACTCATGGTCCAAGGGAGACTACTCACGAGTCATCCGGGAGGCATCCATGGTGGTGGAGAAGCTCCCGATGGTGATCCTCCCCTCCGGCAGGGTGCCGGGAAGAGTTCTCCAGGTGCTCCCGATCTTGGAAGTGCCGGCGGCGGCGGACAGAGATGAGATCGCGAAAAGAAGTCTTGTTTCAAGGGTTACGGGGGACCCTTTAAATATCTGCCAAAGTAGGGCATCGGGGGGCTCTCGGGGTGCCGAGGCGCCCCCCCCCGGCGCGGCCCAGGGGGGAGGGCGCCCACAGGGCGCCTGGGCCCCCTGTGGCCCCCCAGGCTCCCCTTCGGAAGCAGTGTCCTTCTCGGAACACTGATTTTTTATATATTTTTTATGGATTTTTCTGGGCAGTTCTCGAAACGTGAAAACCTGAAATACAAAAACAACCAAAAACAGAAACTGGCACTGGGGTGCACTGGATTAGTAAGTTAGTCCAAATATGGTCAAAAGTGTATGGAAGTGTATGAATATCATAGCAATATCACCCAAAAGTGGCATGGAGCAAGCAGAAATTATAGATACGTTTTGGACGTATCAACATCCCCAAGCTTAATTCCTGCTCGTCCTCGAGTAGGTAAATGATAACAAGAATAATTTCTATGGTGACATGCTATTAACCATATAAGAGTTTCTCATAGTCATATGACAAATGCTTACTGAGACAATGATTCTAAAGTAATTAAGTTGTCTCAAGAGAAAATCACAAATGACTGAAAGTTTTACAACATGAAACTGAAACATCAAAAAGATTTGTAATGAACATGATGTGAAAATATGATCAAGTGATATCTAGCTTGCCCCCTTTAGTGATGCAAAACATAAGTGCAGGGGCACCTTCAAGGTTTAAGTGATGACTAGATACAATCATTTCAAAATAAACGATATCACAATCATGCAAAAGACAATGCTACTTTGGGACAATGCACATTACACTCAGAATGACAATCATGCTCTCAGTAGTAGGTGCTTGAAGTGCTAGAGCTTTTTATTATGAAACATGGAAGCAATTGTGTCAACGGTAGTAGTACTTCATATGTGTCATGCATAAAACATCTTATAAGTTGCAAGCCTCATGCATCGAATACTAATAGTGCTCGCTCCTTGTCCTAATTAGCTCGGATCCCCATGGGTTATCATTGCATTGCATATGTTTTTACCAAGTGTCACAAAGGGGTACCTCTATGCCACCTGTACAAAGGTCCAAGGAGATAGATCGCATTTGATTTCTCGTTTTTGATAAATCTCAACTTGAGGACATCCATACCGGGACAACATAGAAAATAGATGATAGACTCCTCTTAAATGCATAAGCATATTCTCATGAGAGATTGAGGACAAGGTCCAAGCTAAAACTTCCACCATGATGCATGGCTTTGGTTGGCGGCCCAATGTTCTTCTCTAACAATATGCATATTAATTCAACCCACGGTAAATCACCCTTACTTCAGACAAGACGAACATGCATAGCAACTCACATGATATTCAACAAAAGTGTGACAGTTGATGGCGTCCCCAGAAACATGGTTACCGCTCAGCAAGCAACTCATAAGAAATAAGATACATAAGCAACATATTCTTTACCACAATAGTTTTTCGGCTACTTTCCCATGAGCTATGTATTGCATGGTTAATTTGCTTAGTGCAGCTGGAGGTTAGCAAAAGACTCGGAGCAACCAACTAAGAGAGCAATGACGGTCATAATCATGCTGAGAAACAAAGCAATATTGAATCAGGCATGGTAGTTATATCGCTACTCAGAAACAAAAGATCATCAAGGCTTGACAGACTTTCTTTATAGTCTTGAATATGCGTGAGCATACGCCAAGTCAATCAAAATAAATTCTCAAAGGAAGATATTACTAAACCATACCACATCATAGGCAAACAAACCAAGTTGGTACTCCAATGACACATTGGGAACCCCCCAGCTATTCGAGATTAACCAAAAGAAAACCTGAACTACTAAGCACCATCATGAAAGCAGCATCTTTATCATAGACACATTAACCAATGCAACGGAAGCAAACTCTCTTAATAAGGTGATCATGGTAATTAAAAAGAGTTCAAGCAACCAACTAAATAAAAGCTCTTGAAAAGATAAGCATGAATACTAAGAGCAGAGTACGATAGTAGCTATTTAAAAGACAAAGAACATACACAGCATAGATAGACAATGAAAATTCTATGTAATGTTCTGGGTAGAGGTGAAGCGTGTTTCTCTCCCACATAAAGGAATGCTGGGTTCCGACTCGTTATGAAAAACTAAAAAGAAAACTAAAAGCAAGACGCTCCAAGCATAGCACATAACACATGAAGTGATAAAAATATAGCGGAACGAAAGACGAACTGATAATGTTGATGGAGAAGGGGATGCACGGGGGCATCCCCAAGCTTAGACACTTGAGTCTCCTTGAATATTTCTTGGGGGTGCACGGGGGCATCCCCAAGCTTGAGCGCTTGACACTCCTCAATCTTTTTATCATCTTCCCTCGCACACTTGAAAACTCCCTTCATACATAACTCATTCATAATCTGATTAGCGAGGTTAGTACCCTTAATAAAATAACTATACCTTGCTGGAAATAAGGATATTCTTGAAGTTCTACTGTTTCTCAAGATTTCCAAAAGGTTTTTGCAAAGAAAAAGCAAGTTCTTAATTTGCAAAGTGAAGGTAAGGCAAAACAGGACAGAATCTGTGAAAAACAGAACAGCAGGCAGTAATTGACCTGTTCGGGATACTTCTGCAACTCAAATCAAAAAACTCAGAACTGACGCACGAAAGACAATTATATAGAGAACGCTGTCGAAAAACTTCAGACCAAAAAGATGATCTGGTGATTTTATACGAATTTTTCTATCCAAGGACAGAATCTGTTTCCTGGACAGCACCTCACAACTTTTGAACTTTCTAGCAATCAGAGGCTATACTTGGCACAAATATGAAAAGTAAAGATACAATGATGATGCTACAGCAGTAAACAACATCAAGACACAAAAAAAGCAAAAAATTTATTCATGTGGGCTGCCCCCCAAAAGCGCTTTCTTTTATGCCTTTAAGTTAGGCATAATGCATAAATCAAGTTTTATCAAGAGTAAAAGAATAGCTAGCCCGTACAACGGACTCAAAAGGTAACTTGAACTTCTTACGAGGGAAGTGTTCCATCCCTTTCTTGAGAGGAAACTGAAATTTTATATTACCCTCTTTCATGTCAATGACAGCACCAACGGTGCGCAAAAAGGGACGTCCCAAAATAATTGGACAAGAAGGATCACATTCAATATCCATAATAGTGAAATCAACGGGCACATAATTATCATTGACAACAATAAGAACATCGTCGATCCTCCCCAAAGGTTTCTTTATGGAAGAATCAACGAGACGAACACCAAAAGAACAAGAATCATAAGGTTTCAATTTAAGCATATCATATAGTCTTTTGGGCATAATAGAAGTACAAGCTACAATATCACATAAAGCAAAGCATGAGAAGTTATTTATCTTAATTTTAATCATAGAATCCCAACCATCTCCTATCTTTCTAGGTATGGAGGCTTCTACTTTGAGTTTCTCCTCCCTAGCTTTGATGAGAGCATTAGTGATATGCTCTGTGAAGGCAAGATTAAGCGTGCTAGTGTTGGGATCCTTAGCCATTCCTTGTAGGAAGGTGATAACTTCTGAAATACTACAATTATCAAAATCAATTTTATCATTAGTGGGCAGAATTGTAGTGTCATCCTCTTTGTTTAGTTCGCTCTCTATTATAAGAGTTTGAACATGTTCCCAAGTTTCGGGAAGCGTAGGAGGAATTTTAAACTGAGGCTCATATTTTTTTCCTGGAAGGCCATGCCATGGGCACAAATCTCCGTCATAATTAGTGTAATCACAAGGTTTATCTTTTTTATAAACCCCGTCAGAGATAAGTGGGGCAATGGAAGTAGGAGTGTACCCCTCCCATTTAGTGTTTTTGGTAGAGCTCATAGTGGCAAGCAAGCAAGATAACTATTTTTGTGATTTTCGATAAAAAGGAACTAAAGCAAATATGAAAGGTAAACTAACAAGACTAATAAGCAAAGGTAAAAGATAGCATGCAACTCCCCTATCCTGAAGAGTGGAGTCCCCGGCAACGGCGCCAGAAAATACTCCTTGATGGGCCTCGAACCCCTCGTTGGATTACCCCAAGTGGAAGGTGTAAGATGCAGTAAGTAGAAGTGTTTTCCCTTAGCAAAGATGCCAAGGATCGAATCCCCAGAGACTCCTAGGTTCAACAGGTAGGTGTCAACCGCTAACGGCGCAATTAGCAATCAACGTGGACCTGCACACAGATACAGATAACTTTGCTCCCAACGAGTACAGAGAGGTTGTCAATCTCTCCGGCCTTGTAGTTCACAAAGGGTTAAAAGCAATATGATAGTAGTGATAGATAGTAATTTGCAATAGTAAATAAAATAGCGGAAAGGTAAATAGTGTATGTGATCAATGATAGTAATATGGACCGGAGTCACATGATGTTCACTAGCGATGTCTCTCTCCCAAAAGACGATAAAACAGCTATGCGAGGTAACAAATTACAGCTGGGCAATTGACAGGACCACGAACGCAAACCAATGCTGACTACATTGCAAGAAAGGTTGAGGTTCAAAGCATGGGCGGTACGCCAAAGTAAGTAGACCGAAATCCAACTGCATCTACTACTAATCATCCACCTTGAGATATCTATCCAGAACATCTCACTGGTATTAAGTTGCGAGTCCCACCCATAGTGTAAACTCAATGCAACAGACAACTGCATTAAAAGAACTTTGCGTAAAGTAAACAATCCTTGCACCCGCGGGCACAAGCACCGTTGTTTTCCCCCTTGTGGCAACAGCACATCCCCTAGACTCATGTTTCTGTCACTCAAGCTAGTCATCGAGGGGCATGAACCCACAATCGAGCATAACATTCCCTCTTGGAGTCACTACCTACTACTTGGCCAAAGCAATTAATAACAACGGAGAACATGCAAGAATTACTTATGAACTAAAATACAAAAGAGGTGAATCAAATATATCACTCAAGATCAATCTGAACATAATCTCATAATCCATCGGATCCCAGCAAACTCAACATAGCAACAACACAAGGATTACATAGGTGCCTCGATCATGTAGGGTAGCTCACGAGGACTAATTAGCGAAGCACAAGAACGGGAGGAGAACATCACATAGCTACTGGTCATGGACTCATGGTCCAAGGGAGACTACTCACGAGTCATCCGGGAGGCATCCATGGTGGTGGAGAAGCTCCCGATGGTGATCCTCCCCTCCGGCAGGGTGCCGGGAAGAGTTCTCCAGGTGCTCCCGATCTTGGAAGTGCCGGCGGCGGCGGACAGAGATGAGATCGCGAAAAGAAGTCTTGTTTCAAGGGTTACGGGGGACCCTTTAAATATCTGCCAAAGTAGGGCATCGGGGGGCTCTCGGGGTGCCGAGGCGCCCCCCCCCGGCGCGGCCCAGGGGGGAGGGCGCCCACAGGGCGCCTGGGCCCCCTGTGGCCCCCCCAGGCTCCCCTTCGGAAGCAGTGTCCTTCTCGGAACACTGATTTTTTATATATTTTTTATGGATTTTTCTGGGCAGTTCTCGAAACGTGAAAACCTGAAATACAAAAACAACCAAAAACAGAAACTGGCACTGGGGTGCACTGGATTAGTAAGTTAGTCCAAATATGGTCAAAAGTGTATGGAAGTGTATGAATATCATAGCAATATCACCCAAAAGTGGCATGGAGCAAGCAGAAATTATAGATACGTTTTGGATGTATCAGTGTTGTTCTAGGACAAAGAGTTGATAAGAAATTGAGTGTTATCCAATATGCTAGTAAAACTCTAGACAATGCCGAGAGAAATTCTGCTACTACTAAGAAAGAATTTTTAGCAGTTGTATTTGCATGTGATAAGTTTAGACCTTATATTGTTGATTCCAAAGTAACTATTCACATTGATCATGCTACTATCAAATACCTTATGGAAAATAAAGATGCTAAACCTAGACTTATTAGATGGGTTCTCCTGCTGCAAGAATTTGATTTGCATATTATTGATAGAAAGGGAGCTAAGAACCCCGTTGCAGACAACTTGTCTAGGCTAGAGAATATTCTTGATGACCCACAACCTATTGATGATAGCTTTCCTGATGAACAATTAGATGTCATAAATACTTCTCGTACTGCTCCATGGTATGCTGATTATGCTAATTACATTGTTGCTAAGTTCATACCACCTAGTTTCACATACCAGCAAAAGAAAAAGTTCTTCTATTATTTGAGACATTACTTCTGGGATGATCTACACCTGTATAAAGAAGGAGTAGATGGTATTATTAGATGTTGTGTACCTGAGCATGAACAGGAACAGATCCTATGCAAGTGCCACTCCGAAGCTTATGGAGGACACCATGCTGGAGATAGAACTGCACATAAGGTATTGCAATCTGGTTTCTATTGGCCTACTCTCTTGAAGGATGCTCGTAAGTTTGTCTTATCTCGTGATGAATGTCAAAGAATTGGTAATATCAGTAGACGTCAAGAAATGCCTATGAATTATTCACTTGTTATTGAACCATTTGATGTTTGGGGATTTGATTATATGGGACCGTTTCCTTCCTCCAATGGGTATACACATATTTTAGTTGATGTTGATTACGTTACTAAGTGGGTAGAAGCTATTCCATCTAGTAGTGCTGATCAGAACACCTCTATTAAGATGCTTAAAGAAGTTATTTTTCCGTGGTTTGGAGTCCCTAGATACTTAATGACTGATGGTGGTTCACACTTTGTTCATGGTGCTTTCCATAAAATGCTTGCTAAGTATGATGTTAATCATAGAATTGCATCCCCTTATCACCCACAGTCTAGTGGTTAAGTAGAACTAAGTAACAGAGAGCTGAAATTAATTTTGCAAAAGACAGTTAATAGGTCTATAAAGAATTGGTCCAAGAAACTTGATGACGCATTATGGGCCTATAGAACTGCATACAAAAATCCTATGGGTATGTCTCCATATAAAATGGTTTATGGAAAACCTTGTCACTTACCTCTTGAGCTAGAACATAAGGC
Source organism: Secale cereale (assembly GCA_902687465.1). Taxonomy (NCBI): domain Eukaryota; kingdom Viridiplantae; phylum Streptophyta; class Magnoliopsida; order Poales; family Poaceae; genus Secale; species Secale cereale. Next base: position 125,461,802 of record LR738710.1, on the reverse strand, counting down.
ATATTGTGCTATTAAAGAGGTCAATTATGATTTCAAAATTGCCGGTGAGAAGAGGTTATTTGACATTAGCTCCCTTGATGAATGGACAACCCAAGCTTATGAGAATGCCAAGCTGTTTATAGAAAAGTTTAAAAGATGGCATGACAAAAGGATACAAAAGCGTGAGTTTAACATAGGTGATTATGTCTTGCTATACAACTCTCGTTTAAGATTTTTTGCAAGAAAACTTATCTCTAAATGGGAAGGTCCTTACGCTATCGAGGATGTCTATGGTTCCGGTGTCATAAAAATCAACAGCTTCGAAGGCACAAATCCGAAGGTGGTGAATGGTCAAAGAATCAAATATTATATCTCAGGTAACCCTATAAATGTCGAAACCAATGTTATTGAAACTGTAACCCCGGAGGAATACATAAGGGACACTTTCCATAATGATTCAGACCCCGGAAATGAAGTGGTATGTGGTACGGTAAGTAAACCGACTCCAAAACTGTTCTAAGGGCAATTTTTCACCATTCTGGAATATTTAGAAAAATAGAAAAATAAGTGGCAGTCCGGAAAGGACACGAGGCGTCCACGAGGGTGGAGGGCGCACCCTACCCCTCTGGGCGCGCCCCCTGCCTCGTGGGCACCTCGTGTGCCTCCCGGACTCCAATTTCTCGCACATTACTTCTTTTGGTCGGTAAAAATTCACTATATATTCTCCCGAAGGTTTTGACCACCGTATCACACAAAATCCTCTGTTTTTGTTTCGAGCTGTTTCTGTCGCAGATAAGAGCAATATGTCGTCCCAAGATTCGGAGGGAGAAAGCTATGTGGCTGATCTCCTTGCTGACCCTAAGGTCTACGGGGACTGGGAGCATTATGGTTGGACCACGGAGGAAGAAGAAGACCATGATCCCAAGGGAAAGGATTGGACCAGCTCAGATGAAGACGAAGTCCCACTACCTCAACCTTGGGACATGCATGTGGAGTTCAAAAAGTCAAGCCTCCCCGACAGAGCAAAGAAACCTAAGATCGAGTTTATCCCTTTTCGCCTCATGCAGGAAAACAAGCAGGAACTATGCAAGAAGATATTAAACCTTGAGCAGGAGATCAATGACCCAAGGGAGCAAAATCATATCCTTAAGCGCAAGTTAAGAAACAAGCCAACTCCATCACCAACTTCGAAGAAGGAGACATAATCATATGGGTATGGGCACTCCCCTTGGCAACTGCCAAGCTTGGGGGAGGTGCCCCGGTATCGTATCACCATCACACTCCTATCTTTACCATTTTTCTTAGTTCGATCCTTTTGGTAATATCTTGATCAAGTATAATAAAGTTAGCATGATCTAGTTGTGAGCTTTTGCTTTATGATTTTTACCTTTGTAATCGAGTCCGTGAGCTATATAATAAAGATTATTGTTGAGTCAGGGGCTTGATTTCCTCGCTATGGTCATGAGAGAATAAAAGAAAATATAAAAACTATCAAAGAGATCATATTGATCTTATGGAAAGTAATGGCTTCACATATAAAGAGTATGATGAATAAAAATGTTGAGAGTTCACAAACATAGTTTTGGTCATCGTTGCAATTAATAAGAAGTAATAAAGAAAGAGAGGTTTCACATACAAATATACTATCTTGGACATCTTTTATGATTGTGATCACTCATTAAAATATGACATGCTAAAGAGTTGATGTTGGACAAGGAAGACAACATAATGGGTTATGTTTTCTTATATCCAAAATAAAGTATATTGTCATGGATCATCCAACATGTTGGGTGATAACCCACAAGTGTAGGGGATCAGTTGTAGCCTCTTTCGATAAGTATGAGTGTCGAACCCAACGAGGAGCTAAAGGTAGAACAAATATTCCCTCGAGTTCTATCGACCACCGATACAACTCTACGCACGCTTGACGTTTTACTTTACCTAGAACAAGTATGAAACTAGAAGTACTTTGTAGTTGCTTTTGGATAGGTTTGCAAGAATATAAAGAGCACGCACATAAAACTAGGGGCTGTTAAGATAAAGAAACAATAAAGTTAATGATAGCGAGTGTGGAAAAGTGGTGGTAGGAATTGCGAAATAGCCCCTAAGCAATTGACTACGTTACTAGACCGATAGCAAGTTTTATGTGGGAGAGGCCACTGCTAGCATGTCATCCCTTACTTGTAATTGTATGCACTTATGATTGGAACTATTAGCAAGAATCTGCAACTACTAATGTTCATTAAGGTAAAACCCAACCATAGCATTAAGATATATTTGTCCCCCTTCAATCCCGTGTGCATTAATTGCTACGCTAGGTTGAAGCTTCTGTCACTCTTGCCCTCCAATACGTAGTCCTATCAACATACAACTAACCCTATGGTGTGATCCACGCGCGCGCTCATATGATGGGAACCAAAGGACAGTAACTTAACCAAAATCAAATTAAATCAATCATAGCGATTCACCAATCACCGATAGGACAACGATAATTTACTCAGACATCATAGGATGGCAACACATCATTGGATAATAATATGAAGCATAAAGCACCATGTTCATGTAGATGATACATAGGATTGCGGGAGAGTGGACCGCTGTAGATAGATGGGGAAAGGTGATGAAGATGTTGGTGAAGATGACGAAGGTGTTGGTTTAGATCGCCGTCGCACGATGATGGCCCCGGCGGTGTTCCGGCGCCACCGGGAGACAGGGGGAGAGAGCCCCCCTCCTTCTCCTTCTTCCTTGGACTTCTCCCTAGATGGGAGAAGGGTTTCCCCTCTGATCCATGGCCTCCATGGAGGCGGAGGGGCGAGAGCCCCTCCGAGATTGGGTCTGTCTCTCGGTCTCTCTCTATTTCCGCGTTCCTAGATTCTGGCCCTTCACCGTTTCTTATATTCCCGGAGATCCGTAACTCCGATTGGACTGATTTTTTGACACGATTTTTATCCGGATATTGGCTTTCTTGCGGTGAAAGAAGGGCATCAATCGCCTTACGATGTGGCCACGAGGGCCCAGGGCGTGCCCCCCTACCTCGTGGCCCAGTCGGGCATCGTCTCATGTTGGTTCCGCTTCCCAAAATTCACATATATTCCAAAAACAATCTCCGTCCGTTTTTATTCCGTTTGATATGGATATTCTGCGAAACAAAAAACATGCAACAAACAGGAACTGGCACTGGGCACTGGATCAATATATTAGTCCCAAAAAATAGTATTAAAAGTTGCCAAAAGTATATGAAAGTTGTAGAATATTGGCATGGAAAAATAAAAAATTATAGATACACGGAGACATATGAGCATCCCCAAGCTTAATTTCTGCTCGTCCTCGAGTAGGTAAATGATAAAAAAGATAATTTTTTATGTGGAATTCTACCTAGCATAATCTTGATCATGTAATCTAATCATGGCATGAATACTAAGACACGAGTGATTCAAAGCAATAGTCTATCATTTGACATTAGGACAATAATACTTCAAGCATACTAATAAAGCAATCATGTCTCTTCAAAATAACAAGGCCAAAGAAAGTTATCCCTACAAAATCATATGGTCTGGCTATGCTCCATCTTCACCACACAATGTATTTAAATCATGTGCAACCCCGGTTTTAGCCAAGCAATTGTTTCATACTTTAGTATTCTCAAAACTTTTCAACTTTCACGCAATACATGAGCGTGAGCCATGGACATAGCACTATGGGTGGAATAGAAGGTGGTGATAGACAAAAGGAGGGAGAAAGTCTCACATCAACTAGGCAAATCAATGTACTATGGAGATGTCCATCGATCGATTTCAATGTAAGTGAGTAGGGATTGCCATGTAATGGATGCACTAGAGCTATAAGTGTATGAAAGCTCAAAAAGAAAACTAGTGGGTGTGCATCAACTTGCTTGCTCATGAAGACCTAGGGCATTTGAGGAAGCCCGTCGTTGGAATATACAAGCCAAGTTCTATAATGAGAATTCCCACTAGTATATGAAAGTGACAAAACAATAGACTATCTATTATGAGGATCATGGTGCTACTTTGAAGCACACGTGTGGAAAACGATAGTAGCATTGTCCCTTCTCTCTTTTCTCTCATTTTTTATTTTTTCTGAGGGGCTTTCTCCCTTTTTTTGGCCCCTCTCTATTTTTTTAGGCCATCTCCCCCTTTTTTTGGCCTTTCCTCACACGGGACAATGCTCTAATAATGAAGATCATCACACTTTTATTTACTTACAACTCAAAGATTACAACTCGAAGCTAGAACAAAATATGACTCTATGTGAATGCCTCCGGCGGTGTACCGGGATGTGCAATGATCTAGCGTAGCAATGACATCAAAAAACGGACAAGCCATGGAAACATCATGTTAGCTATCTTACGATCATGCAAGGCAATATGACAATGATGGTGCGTGTCATAATAAATGGAACGGTGGAGTTACATGGCAATATATCTTGGAATGTCTATGGAAATGCCATAATATGTAGGTATGGTGGCTGTTTTGAGGAAGGTATATGGTGGGTGTATGGTACCGGCGAAAGTTGTGCGGTACAAGAGAGGCTAGCAATGGTGGAAGGGTGAGAGTGCGTATAATCCATGGACTCAACATTAGTCATAAAGAACTCACATACTTATTGCGAAAATTTATTAGCCATCGAAACCAAGTACTACACGCATGCTCCTAGGGGGAGGTTGGTAGGAGTTAACCATCGCGCGCCCCCAACCTCCACACAAAGGATGACACTCAATAAATAAATCATGCTCCAACTTCGTCACATAACGGTTCACCATACGTGCATGCTACGGGAATCACAAACCTCAACACAAGTATTTCTACAATCCACAACTACCCACTAGCATGACTCTAATATCACAATCTTTATATCACAAAACTATTGCAAGGAATCAAACATATCATATTCATCGATCAACAAGTTTATGTAGGATTTTATGACTAACCATGTGAATGACCAATTCCTGTCAACTCTCTAAATAGATATAAGTGAAGCAAGAGAGTTTTAATTCTTTCTACAAAAGTTATGCCCATGCTCTAACAAATATAAGTGAAGCAAAAGAGCATTCTACAAATGACGGTTTTCTATGTGAAGAGAAACAGGCAATCCAAACTTCAAATGATATAAGCGAAGCACAAGAAGCATTCTATAAAGCCATACTCAAAAGATATAAGTGAAGTGCAAAGAGCATTCTATAAATCAGTCAAGGACTATCTCATACCGGCATGGTGCATTTATTAAAAGAAAAATTAATAAGCACACGACGCTCCAAGAATTTACGCATATCATGCGAACGAAACGAATCCGAAAACATACCGATACTTGTTGAAGAAAGATGGGATGCCTTTCGGGGCATCCCCAAGCTTAGACGCTTGAGTCTCTTTGAATATTTACTTGGGGTGCCTTGGGCATCCCCAAGGTTGAGCCCTTGCCTCTCCTCCTTCTTCTCATATCGAGACCTCCTCGATCCTCGAACACTTCATCCACACAAAACTTAACCGAACTTTTAGTGGCGGGGTTATCGCATATGATCACTAAAATCCCATCATGTACTGCTCTAACATTATTGTATAATTATGAACAAACATTACCTATTGTATGCTATCATAATTCTATGGCCCCAAGTCAAGGAGGCATCAACAAGAATTCAAACATATGCAAATAATGAAGCTATAACAGCAATATGTGAAAACAGGACAGTTTCTAGTAATCTTAACATTAACCATACTTCTATAACTCTAAAACTGCTGGAAAATTGGGAAAAATCAACAATTTGTATAGCAAGACGTTGCAAAAAGTTTCAGATCCTTTTGACGTTCCAGTACAAAATGTAAAATCGCGCACTACAGCTAAAGTTTCTGTTTTTGCACCGCACAAACCAACAAGCAGTTTAATCATCCTAAAGGAAACTCTTGGCACATTATTTTTATAATACAATGGAATTGTACAAGGGGCACGAAAAGTTTCTATAATTCCAGATTTGCAAACTTTCCATGGGCATGAACAAAGTTCAAGGAGCTCCCCCATTTCAACGGTGCTCGTCCTTCTTACTTTCACTTTTCTTTTTGAAAAAGTTTTAGGTTCCCCTCTTTATTTTTTTGTTTTTAAACTTTATTAAAGAACACAACAGAAATAAATGACTCTCTAAAACTTTCAGGTTGTCTCCCTGGCAGCGCTTTCTTTAAAAGCCATTAAGCTAGGCATATAGTGCTTAAGTAATGGATCCACCCGGATCCCAAGGTATATCAAAGCCAATTTTAATTCACAATGATTTGGCATTTAGTAGTGAGCACAAAGTGATATGTGTAATTAAACAACGAAGTCTAACTCTCTTTCTATGCATAGGCATGTCATACAAGAACAATTCATGCACATCAAGTAAAGGCCAATGCATAGTATAAGCAGTTTCTTGCAATTTTATCATGTTGGAAACATAAAGAGGCGGAGATGTAGTTACTCTCTCATAATAATTGCAAGTAGGAGCAGTAAGCACATGCATATTATATTCACCAAAATCATAATGTGTAACGGAACAAGGCAACCCATCAATATAATCCTTAATAAGTGCAAACTTCTCCGATATAGTGTAGTTTGGAGAACTCAAAAAGATAATAGGACTATCATGCATGGGTGCAATAGCAACAATCTCATGTTTAACATAAGGAACTATAGCAAGTTCATCTCCATAAGCATAATTCATATTGGCATCTTGGCCACAAGCATAGCAAGCATCATCAAAAAGGGATATTTCAAAAGACTCAACAGGATCATAGCAATCATCATAGCAATCATCCTTCGGTAAGCACGAAGGGAGATTAAACAATGTATGAGTTGACGAGTTACTCTCATTAGAAGGTGGGCACAGGCAGCTAATCCGCTCTTCCTCCTTTTGTTCTTCGCTCTCCTCCTCATCTTTTTCATCCAATGAGCTCACAATGTCATTAACTTCTTCTTCCATAGACTCCTGCAAAATATTAGTCTCTTCTTGGACAATGGAGGAGTACTCAATATATGGTTTAACATAGGCATTAGAAGCATAATTATCACAACAATATTTAAATATGGCAAAATTTTCAGATTTGCAAAGAGTAGCATCATACTTTTCAATCAAAGAAGCAATTTCATAACCACCCTTAAAAGCAGCAAATTCTTCAATTTGTTGATCATAGTAACTATAAACACCCTTAGCATACGAAGATACAATTCCATTATCACTAAACTCACATTGGTAGGGAAGGTGTTTCTTAGGGTCTTCAGAACAACAAGTAAAATCATATATTTCACATAAATTCCAAGCATAGCATTGCAAACGATGAATTTGATCCAGTAAAAGTTTCCCCTTTTTAGATATGCGATGTCGCACATAACAAGCATGCTCATCTAAAGATTTTCCCTCAACTAAGCTACTTGGGGTTTCAGCCCGAGCACATGGGGATCGAAGATGATCCAAGTAATAAGCTTCAGTAGTGTGATAGATTTTGAGTGGTTCTTCAACCATTGGTTCAGTAGGTACCACTAATGTTTTTGGTGTTTTGCGTTTCCTACCCATAACTAGAGATAGAAAACAACTTAAAACAGCAAATAAAACCTACTTAGTGATAAAGCAAACAAGCACACACGAGAATATTCACCCCACGCTATTGCTCCCCGGCAGCGGTGCCAGAAAAAGGTCTTGATAACCCACAAGTGTACAGGATCAGTTGTAGCCTCTTTTGATAAGTAAGAGTGTCGAACCCAACGTGGAGCTAAAGGCAGAAAAAATATTCCCTCAAGTTCTATCGACCACCGATACAACTCTACGCACGCTTGACGTTTACTTTACCTAGAACAAGTATGAAACTAGAAGTACTTTGTAGTTGTGTTTGGATAGGTTTTCAAGAATATAAAGAGCACACAAATAAAACTAGGGGCTGTTAAAATAAAGAAACAATAAAGTTAATGATAACGAGTGTGGAAAAGTGGTGGTAGGAGTTGCAAAATTGCCCCTAAGCAATTGACTACGTTACTAGACCGATAGCAAGTTTTATGTGGGAGAGGCCACTGCTAGCATGTCATCCCTTACTTGGAATTCTATGCATTTATGATTGGAACTATTAGCAAGCATCCGCAACTACTAATGTTCATTAAGGTAAAACCCAACCATAGCATTAAGATATATTGGTCCCCCTTCAATCCCGTATGCATCAATTTCTACGCTAGGTTGAAGCTTCTGTCACTCTTGCCCTCCAATATGTAGTCCTATCAACATACAACTAACCCTATGGTGTGATCCACGCACGCGTTCATCTGATGGGCACCAAAGGACAGTAACATAACCACAAGCAAATTAAATCAATCATAGCAATTCACCAATCACCGATAGGACAACGATAATCAACTCGGACATCATAGGATGGCAACACATCATTGGATAATAATATGAAGCATAAAGCACCATGTTCAAGTAGAGGGTACAGCGGGTTGCGGGAGAGTGGACCGTTGTAGATAGATGGGGAAAGGTGATGAAGATGTTGGTGAAGATGACAAAGGTGTTGGTGTAGATCGACGTCGCACGATGATGGCCCCGGCGGTGTTCCGGCGCCACCAGGAGAGAGGGGGAGAGAGCCCCCCTCCTTCTCCTTCTTCCTTGGCCTTCTCCCTAGATGGGAGAAGGGTTTCCCCTCTGGTCCATGGCCTCCATGGCGGCGGAGGGGTGAGAGCCCCTCCGAGATTGGATCTGTCTCTCTGTCTCTCTCTGTTTCTGCGTTCCCAGATTCTGCCCCTTCACCGTTTCTTATATTCCCGGAGATCCGTAACTTCAATTGGGCTGTTTTTTGACACGATTTTTATCCGGATATTAGCTTTATTGCGGCGAAAGAAGGGCATCAATAGCCTTACGGTGTGGCCACGAGGGCCCGGGGCGTGCCTGCCCCTGGTGGGTGCGCCCCCTACCTCGTGGCCCACTTGGGCATCGTCTCATGTTGGTTCCGCTTCCCAAAATTCACATATATTCCAAAAAAAATCTCCATCCGTTTTTATTCCGTTTGGACTCCGTTTGATATGTAAGTTCTGCGAAACAAAAAACATGCAACAAATAGGAACTAGCACTGGGCACTGGATCAATATGTTAGTCCCAAAAAATAGTATAAAAAGTTGCCAAAAGTATATGAAAGTTGTAGAATATTGGCATTGAACAATCAATAATTATTGATACGACGGAGACGTATCATTGGGCTTGCCTTTCCCCCTCATGCTAGCCAAAACTCCTTGCACCAAGTAGAGATACTACTTGTGCTTCCATACATCCTTAAACCCAGTTTTGCCATGAGAGTCCACCATACCTTGGATTGAGTAAGACCCTTCAAGTAAGTTGTCATGGTTGCAAACTCTCTAAAATATGTATGATTTATTGCTGTGGAGGAAATAAGCTTTATACGATCTTGTGATATGGAAGTAATAAAAGCGACGGACTGCATAATAAAGGTCCCTATCACAAGTGGCAATATAAAGTGACGTTCTTTTGCGCTAAGACTTTGTGCATCCAACCATAAAAGCACTTGACAACCTCTGATTCCCTCTGCGAAGGGCCTATCTATTATTCTTGTCTTATAAGAGTCAAGGTGAAAATCACCTTTCCTTTTTATATTTTATCCTTTGGCAAGCACATTGTGTTGTAAAGATCCTGACATAAATACCCAATTGGATGTAAGTTATCATGGTCTATTACTGTTGACATTACCCTTGAGGTAAAAGGTTGGGAGGCAATACTATAAGCCCCTATCTTTCTCTATGTCCGATTAAAACTCCATACCCATATGTATTGCGTGAGTGTAAGCAATTGTGAAAGACTATATGATAGTTGAGTATGTGGGCTTGATGAAAAGCTCTTATATTGACTCTTTTTGATGTTATGATAAATTGCAATTGCTTCAATGACTGAGATAAGAGTTTGTTGGTTCTCAATGAAGTTTCTGATTCATACTTGACATTGTGAATGAATTGTTACTTTAGCATAAGAGTCATATGACAATATATATGTGTTGTTGTTATAAGGTTGATCATGATGCCCTCATGTCTGTATTTTATTCTTAACGACACCTCTATCTCTAAACATGTGGACATATTTTTCAATATCGGCTTTCGCTTGAGGACAAGCGAGGTCTAAGCTTGGGGGAGTTGATACGTCCATTTTGCATCATGCTTTTATATTGATATTTATTACACTATGGGTTGTTATTACGGTTGGAAATATGCCCTAGAGGCAATAATAAAAGGATTATTATTATATTTCCTTGTTCATGATAATTGTCTGTTATTCATGCTTGAATTGTATTGTACGGAAACAGCGATACATGTGTGAATACATAGACCACAACGTGTCCCTGGTAAGCCTCTAGTTACTAGCTCGTTGATCAACAGATGGTCACGGTTTCCTGACCATGGGCATTGGATGTCATTGATAACGGGATCACATCATTAGGAGAATGATGTGATGGACAAGACCCAATCCTAAGCCTGGCATAAGATCGGGTAGTTCGTAATGCTTAAGCTTTTCCAGTGTCAAGTATCTGTTCCTTAGACCTTGAGGTTGTGCAACTCCCAGACACCGCGGGAATACTTTGAGTGTGCCAAACGTCACAACGTAACTGGGTGGCTATAAAGGTACGCAATGGGTATCTCCGAAAGTGTCTATTGGGTTGGCACGAACCGAGACTGGGATTTGTCACTCCGTATGCCGGAGAGGTATCTCTGGGCCCACTCGGTAAGACATCATCATCATGAGCTCAAAGTGGCTAAGGAGTTAGTCACGGGATGATGGATTACAGAACAAGTAAAGAGACTTGCCATGACGAGATTGAACAAGGTATCGGTATACCGACGATCGAATCTCGGGCAAGTACCGTACCGATAGACAAAGGGAATTACATACGGGATTACGTGAATCCTTGACATCGTGGTTCATCCGATGAGATCATCGAGGAACACGTGGGAACCAACATGGGTATCCAGATCCCGCTGTTGGTTATTGACCGGAGAGTCGTCTCGGTCATGTCTGCGTGTCTCCCGAACCCGTAGGGTCTACACACTTAAGGTTCGGTGACGCTAGGGTTATAGAGATATATGCACACGGAAACCCGAATGTTGTTTGGAGTCCCGGATGAGATCCCGGACGTCACGAGGAGTTCCGGAATGGTCCGTAGGTAAAGAATGATATATAGGAAGTCCAGTTTCGGCCATCGGGAGAGTTCCGGGGGTCACCGGTAATGTACCGGGACCATCGGAAGGGTCCCGGGGGTCCACCGGGTGGGGCCACCCATCCCGGAGGGCCCCGTGGGCCGTAGGGGGAGGGGGACCAGCCCCTAGTGGGTTGGCACACCCCCCATGGGCCTCCCCCCATGCGCCTTGGGTTGAAACCCTAGGGGTGGGGGCGCCCCCCTTAGGCTTGGGGGGCAAGCCACCCCCTTGGCCGCCGCCCCCCCTAGGAGATTGGATCTCCTAGGGCCGGCGCCCCCCTGGCCCCCTATATATATAGTGGGGGGAGAGAGGGCAGCCGCACCTCAGCCCCTGGCGCCTCCCCCCCCGTTACATCTCCAACTCCTCCCGCAGGGTCTCGGCGAAGCCCTGCAGCTTTTCCCGTTGCATCCACCACCACGCCGTCGTGCTGCTGGATCTCCATCAACCTCTGCTCCCCCCTTGCAGGATCAAGAAGGAGGAGACGTCGCTGTACCGTACGTGTGTTGAACGCGGAGGTGCCGTCCGTTCGGCGCTGGGATCATCGGTGACGAGGATCACGACGGGTACGACTCCATCATCCACGTTCCCTTGAACGCTTCCGCTCGCGATCTACAAAGGGTATGTAGATGCACTCCTTTATGCTCGTTGATAGATGACTCCTTAGATTGATCTTGGTGAAGCGTAGGAATTTTTTTGAATTATGCTACGTTCCCCAACAGTGGCATCTGAGCTAGGTCTTTGCGTAGCATCTTGCACGAGTAGAACACAAACAAGTTGTGGACATTGATTTTGTTCAATTCTCTTGCCGCCACTAGTCCAATCTTGATTCGGCGGCATCGTGGGATGAAGCGGCCCGGACCGACCTTACACGTACGCTTACGTGAGACTGGTTCCACCGACTGACATGCACTAGTTGCATAAGGTCGCTGGCGGGTGTCTGTCTCTCCCACTTTAGTCGGATCGGATTCGATGAAAAGGGTCCTTTTGAAGGGTAAATATAAATTGACATATCACGTTGTGGTTTTGGCATAGGTAAGAAACGGTCTTGCTAGAAACCTATAGAAGCCACGTAAAAACTTGCAACAACAATTAGAGGACGTCTAACTTGTTTTTGCAGCATGTGCTATGTGATGTGATATGGCCAAGAAGATGTGATGAATGATATATGTGATGTTTGAGATTGATCATGTTCTTGTAATAGGGAATGACGACTTGCATGTCGATGAAAATGACAACCGACAGGAGCCATAGGAGTTGTCTTATTTATTGTATGACCTGTGTGTCACTGAATAACGCCATGTAATTACTTTACTTTATAGCTAAACGTTAGCCATAGTGGTAGAAGTAATAGTTGGCGAGACGACTTCATGAAGACACGATGATGGAGATCATGACGATGCAGATCATGGTGTCATGCCAGTGAGAAAGATGATCATGGTGCCCCGAAGATGGAGATCAAAGGAGCAAAATGATATTGGCCATATCATGCCACTTTGATTGCATGTGATGTTTATCATGTTTATACATCTTGTTTACTTAGAACGACGGTAGTAAATAAGATGATCTCTCACTGAAAATTTCAAGAATTGTGTTCCCCCTAACTGTGCGCCGTTGCTAAGGATCGTTGTTCCGAAGCACCACGTGATGATCGGGTGTGATAGGCTCTAACGTTCGCATACAACGGGTGTAAGCCAGATTTACACACGCTATACACTTAGGGTTCACTTGAAGAGCCTAGCATGTACAGACATGGCCTCGAAACACGGAAGACCGAAAGGTCGAACATGAGTCGTATAGAAGATACGATCAACATGAAGATGTTCATCGTTGATGACTAGTCCGTGTCACGTGATGATCGGACACGGGCTAGTCGATTTGGATCATGTATCACTTAGATGACTAGAGAGATGTCAATCTGAGTGGGAGTTCATTAAATTTGATTAGATGAACTTAATTGTCATGAACTTAGCCTAAAATCTTTACAATATGTCTTGTAGATCAAATGGCCCACGCTCAAGTTGCCCTCAACTTCAACGCGTTCCAAGAGAAAACCAAGCTGAAAGACGATGGTAGCAACTATACGGATTGGGTCCGTAACCTGAGGATTATCCTCATAGCTGCCAAGAGATCATATGTCCTTGAAGCACCGCTAGGTGATGCACCCATTCTCCCGGCGACCCAAGACGTTATGAATGCCTGGCAGTCGCATTGTGATGATTACTCCCTGGTTCAGTGCGGCATGCTTTACAGCTTAGAATCGGGGCTCCAAAAGCATTTTGAGCACCACGGAGCATAGGAGATGTTCCAAGAGCTGAAAATGGTTTTCCAAGCTCATGCCCGAGTCGAGAGATATGACGGCTCCGACGCATTCCACAGTTTTAAGATGGAGGAGAATAGTTCTGTTTGCGAGCACATACTCAAGTTGTTTGGGTTGCACAACCACTTGTCTCAGTTGGGAATGAATCTCCCAGACGAAGCGGTCGTTGACAGAATCCTTCAGTCGCTCCCACCTAGCTACAAGAGCTTCGTGTTGAACTTCAATATGCAAGGGATGGAGAGGTCCATTCCCGAGGTGTATTCAATGCTGAAATCAGCGGAGGTGGATATCAAGAAAGAAAATCAAGTGTTGATGATCAGTAAAACCACTAAGTTCAAGAAAGGCAAGGGTAAGAAGAACTTGAAGAAGGACGACAAAGGAGTTGTCGCGCCTGGTAAGCCAGTTGCCGGGAAGAAGCCAAAGAACGGACCCAAGCCTGAAACTGAGTGCTTTCATTGCAAGGGAATGGGTCACTGGAAGCGAAACTGCCCCAAATACTTAGAAGATAAGAAGGCCGGCAACGTCAAAGGTATATAAGATATACATGTTATTGATGTGTACCTTACCAGCGCTCGTAGTAGCTCCTGGGTTTTGATACCGGTGCAGTTGCTCACATTTGTAACTCAAAGCAGGAGCTGCGGAATAAGCGGAGACTGGCGAAGGATGAGGTGACGATGCGCGTCGGGAATGGTTCCAAGGTCGAAGTGATCGCCGTTGGCACGCTGCCTCTACATCTACCCTCGGGATTAGTTTTAAACCTTAATAATTGTTATTTAGTGCCAGCTTTGAGCATGAACATTGTATCTGGATCTCGTTTGGTACGAGATGGCTACTCATTTAAATCCGAGCATAATGGTTGTTCTATTTATATGAGAGATATGTTTTATGGTCATGCCCCGCTGATCAATGGTTTATTTTTGATGAATCTTGAACGTGATGATACACATATTCATAGTGTGGATGCCAAAAGATGTAAAGTTGATAATGATAGTCCCACATACTTGTGGCATTGCCGCCTTGGTCATATTGGTGTAAAGCGTATGAAGAAGCTCCATGCAGATGGGCTTCTAGAGTCTCTTGATTATGAATCATTTGACACGTGCGAACCATGCCTTTTGGGCAAGATGACCAAGACTCCGTTCTCTGGAACAATGGAGCGAGCAACCAACTTATTGGAAATCATACATACCGATGTGTGTGGTCCAATGAGTGTTGAAGCTCGCGGAGGCTATCGTTATGTTCTCACCTTCACAGATGACTTGTGTAGATATGGGTATGTCTACTTGATGAAGCACAAGTCTGAGACCTTTGAAAAGTTCAAGGAATTTCAGAATGAGGTTGAGAATCAACATGATGGAAAAATAAAGTTCTTACGATCAGATCGTGGGGGTGAATATTTGAGTCATGAATTTGGCACGCACCTAAGGAACTGTGGAATTGTTTCACAATTGACACCGCCAGGAACACCTCAGCGTAATGGTGTGTCCGAACGTCAAAATCGTACTTTGTTGGACATGGTGCGATCTATGATGTCTCTCACCGACTTACCGCTATCTTTTTGGGGATTTGCTTTAGAGACTGCCGCATTCACTTTAAATAGGGCTCCGTCAAAATCCGTTGAGACAACACCGTATGAACTTTGGTTTGGCAAGAAACCTAAGCTGTCGTTTCTGAAAGTTTGGGGTTGCGATGCTTATGTCAAGAAACTTCAACCTGAAAAGCTCGAACCCAAATCGGAAAAATGTGTCTTCATAGGATACCCAAAGGAAACAATTGGGTACACCTTCTACCTAAGATCTGAAGGCAAGATTTTTGTTGCCAAGAATGGATCCTTTCTGGAGAAAGAGTTATTCTCAAAAGAAGTAAGTGGGAGGAAAGTAGAACTTGATGAGGTGACAGTCACCCTTCCCGAACCGGAAAGTAGCGCAGCGCGGGAAATTGTTCCCGAGGTGTCTGCACCGACAAGGGAGGAGGTTAATGATGATGATCATGAAGATACAGATCAAGTTACTACTGAACTTCGAAGGTCCACAAGGACACGTTCCGCACCAGAGTGGTACGGCAACCCTGTCTTGGAAATCATGTTGTTGGACAACGGTGAACCTTTGAACTATGAAGAAGTGATGGCAGGCCCGGATTCCAATAAATGGCTTGAAGCCATGAAATCCGAGATAGAATCCATGTATGAAAACAAAGTATGGACTTTGGTGGACTTGCCCGATGATCGGCACGCCATAGAAAATAAATGGATATTCAAGAAGAAGACAGACGCGGATGGTACTGTGACCACCTATAAGGCTCGGCTTGTCGCTAAGGGTTATCAACAAGTTCAAAGGATTGACTACGACGAGACTTTCTCTCCCGTAGCGATGCTAAAGTCCGTCCGAATCATGTTGGCAATTGCCGCATTCTATGATTATGAGATATGGCAAATGGATGTCAAAACAACATTCCTTAATGGCTTCCTCAAGGAAGAACTGTATATGATGCAGCCGGAAGGTTTTCTCGATCCAGAGAATGCTGACAAGGTGTGCAAGCTCCAGCGCTCGATCTACGGGCTGGTGCAAGCATCTCGGATTTGGAATATTCGCTTTAATGATGTGATCAAAGCGTTTGGTTTTATACAGACTTGGGGAGAAGCCTGTATTTACAAGAAAGTGAGTGGGAGCTCTGTAGCATTTCTCATATTATATGTGGATGATATACTGCTGATGGGAAATGATATAGAATTCTTGGAAAGCATAAAGGCCTACTTGAATAAGAGTTTTTCAATGAAGGACCTTGGAGAAGCTGCTTATATGTTAGGCATCAAGATCTATAGAGATAGATCGAGACGCCTCATTGGTCTTTCACAAAGCACATACCTTGACAAGATATTGAAGAAGTTCAATATGGATCAGTCTAAGAAGGGGTTATTGCCTGTTTTACAAGGTATGAGATTGAGCACGGCTCAGTCCCCGACCACGGCAGAAGATAGAGAAAAGATGAGTGTCATCCCCTATGCCTCAGCCATAGGTTCTATTATGTATGCCATGTTGGGTACCAGACCTGATGTGAACCTTGCCATAAGTTTGGTAGGGAGGTACCAAAGTGATCCCGGTATGGAACACTGGACAGTGGTCAAGAACATCCCGAAGTACCTGAAAAGGACTAAGGATATGTTTCTCGTTTATGGAGGTGACGAAGAGCTCGTCGTAAAAGGTTACGTCGATGCTATCTTTGACACAGATCTGGATGACTCCAAGTCACAAACCGGATACGTGTATATTTTGAATGGAGGAGCAGTCAGCTGGTGCAGTTGCAAGCAGAGCGTCGTGGCGCATTCTACATGTGAAGCAGAGTACATAGCTACTTGCGAAGCAGCCCAGGAAGGAGTCTGGATGAAGGAGTTCATCACCGACCTAGGAGTCATTCCAAGCGCGTCAAGCCCGACGACTCTCTTTAGTGACAACACTGGAGCTATTGCCATTTCCAAGGAGCCCAGGTTTCACAAGAAGACCAAGCACATCAAGCGCCATTTCAACTCCATCAGGAATTATGTTCAAGATGGAGACATAGATATTTGTAAAGTGCATACGGATCTGAATGTCGCAGATCCGTTGACTAAACCTCTTCCACGGGCAAAACATGATCAACACCACAACTCTATGGGTGTTCGATTCATCACAATGTAACTAGATTATTGACTCTAGTGCAAGTGGGAGACTGTTGGAAATATGCCCTAGAGGCAATAATAAAAGGATTATTATTATATTTCCTTGTTCATGATAATTGTCTGTTATTCATGCTTGAATTGTATTGTACGGAAACAGCGATACATGTGTGAATACATACACCACAACGTGTCCCTGGTAAGCCTCTAGTTACTAGCTCGTTGATCAATAGATGGTCACGGTTTCCTGACCATGGACATTGGATGTCATTGATAACGGGATCACATCATTAGGAGAATGATGTGATGGACAAGACCCAATCCTAAGCCTGGCATAAGATCGTGTAGTTCATAATGCTTAAGCTTTTCCAGTGTCAAGCATATGTTCCTTAGACCATGAGGTTGTGCAACTCTCGGATACCATGGGAATACTTTGGGTGTGCCAAATGTCACAACGTAACTGGGTGGCTATAAAGGTATGCAGCGGGTATCTCCGAAAGTATCTGTTGGGGTGGCACGAACCGAGACTGGGATTTGTCACTCCGTATGATGGAGAGGTATCTCTGGGCCCACTTGGTAAGACATCATCATCATGAGCTCAAAGTGACTAAGGAGTTAGTCACGGGATGATGGATTACAGAACGAATAAAGAGACTTGCCATGACGAGATTGAACAAGGTACCGGTATACCGATGATCGAATCTCGGGCAAGTACCGTACAGATAGACAAAGGGAATTACATACAGGATTAAGTGAATCCTTGACATCGTGGTTCATCCGATGAGATCATCGAGGAACACGTGGGAACCAACATGGGTATCCATATCACGCTGTTGGTTATTGACCGGAGAGTCGTCTCGGTCATGTCTGCGTGTCTCCCGAACCCGTAGGGTCTACACACTTAAGGTTCGGTAACGCTAGGGTTATAGAGATATATGCACACGGAAACCCGAATGTTGTTCGGAGACCCGGATGAGATCCCGGACGTCATGAGGAGTTCCGGAATGGTCCGGAGGTAAAGAATGATATATAGGAAGTCCAGTTTCGGCCATCGGGAGAGTCCCGGGGGTCACCGGTAGTGTACCGAGACCACCGGAAGGGTCCCGGGGGTCCACCGGGTGGGGCCACCCATCCCGGAGGGCCCCGTGTGCCGTAGGGGGAGGGAGACCAGCCCCTAGTGGGCTGGCGCACCCCCCATGGGCCTCCTGCCCATGCTCCTAGGGTTGAAACCCTAGGGGTGGGGGCGCCCCCCTTAGGCTTGGGGGGCAAGCCACCCCCTTGGCCGCCGCCCCCCCTAGGAGATTGGATCTCCTAGGGCCGGCGCCCCCTGGCCCCTGGCCCCTGGCGCCTCTCCCCCCGTTACATCTCCAACTCCTCCCGCAGGGTCTCGGCGAAGCCCTGCAGCTTTTCCCATTGCATCCACCACCACGCCGTCGTGCTGCTGGATCTCCATCAACCTCTCCTCCCCCCTTGCTGGATCAAGAAGGAGGAGACGTCACTGTACCGTACGCGTGTAGAACGCGGAGGTGCCGTCCGTTCGGCGCTGGGATCATCGGTGACAAGGATCACGACGAGTACGACTCCATCATCCACGTTCCCTTGAACGCTTCTGCTCGCGATCTACAAAGGGTATGTAGATGCACTCCTTTATGCTCGTTGCTAGATGACTCCTTAGATTGATCTTGGTGAAGCGTAGGAATTTTTTTGAATTATGCTACGTTCCCCAACAATTCCACGTTATGTCACAATACTTATGCCTTTTCTCTCTTATTTTACAAGGTTTACATGAAGAGGGGGAATGCCGGCAGCTGGAATTCTGGGCTGGAAAAGGAGCAAACATTGGAGACCTATTCTGCACAACTCAAAAAGCTCCGAAACACCACGAAACACCGTTTCAGAAAATATAAAAAATATCTGGCGAACGAGATCTTCTAGGGGGGCCGCCACTTGTCCCCGAGGGTGGGGGCGCGCCCCCTCCCCTGGGCGCGCCCCCCTGCCTCGTGGGCCAGCCGGTGACCCCCCAATGCCCATCTTCTCCTATATGAGGTGTTTTAACCTGGAAAAAATCAGAAGGAGGCTTTCGGGACCAGACGCCGCCGTCATCACCAAAAACTCTCCCATCTTGGGGAGGGTTATCTTCATCAACATCTTCACCAATCTAGGGCTCTGGTGGAGCTGTTCTGCCAGGGATACTTCCCTCCGGGAGGGGGAAATCGTCTCCGCCGTCATCACCAACAACTCCCCCATCTTGGGGAGGGTTATCTTCATCAACATCTTCACCAGCACCATCTCCTCTCAAACCCTAGTTCCTCTCTTGTATCCAATCTTTGTACCAAAACCTCAGATTGGTACCTGTAGGTTGCTAGTAGTGTTGATTACTCCTTGTAGTTGATGCTAGTTGGTTTACTTGGTGGAAGATCATATGTTCAGATCCATTATGCATATTAATACGCCTTGATCATGAACAATATTATGTCTTGTGAGTAGTTACTTTTGTTCCTGAGGACATGGGAGAAGTCTTGCTATAAGTAGTCATGTGAATTTGGTATTCGTTCGATATTTTGATGAGATGTATGTTGTCTCTCCTCCAGTGGTGTCATGTGAACGTTGACTACATGACACTTCACCATTGTTTGGGCCTGGAGGAAGGCATTGGGAAGTAATAAGTAGATGATGGGTTGCTAGAGTAACAGAAGCTTAAACCCTAGTTTATGCGTTGCTTCGTAAGGGGCTGATTTGGACCCACTTGTTTCATGCTATGGTTAGGTTTACCTTAATACTTCTTTTGTAGTTGCAGATACTTGCAATAGAGGTTAATCATAAGTGGGATGCTTGTCCAAGTTAGGACAGCACCCAAGCACCAATCCACTCACATACCAAATTATCAAAGTACCGAACGTGAATCATATGAACGTGATGAAAACTAGCTTGATGATAATTCCCATGTGTCCTCGGGAGCGTTTTCCTTCATATAAGAGTTTGTCCAGGCGTTTCCTTTGCTACAAAAAGGATTGGGCCATCTTGCTGCACCTTATTTACTTTTACTATTTGTCACTTGCTACCAATTACCTTATCACAAAACTATCTGTTACCGATAATTTCAGTGCTTGCAGAAAATACCTTACTAAAAACTGCCTATCATTTCCTTCTGCTCATCATTGGGTTCGACACTCTTACTTATCGAAAGGACTACGATAGATCTCCTACACTTGTGGGTCATCAAGGGTCTTGACGTAAGCCGATGCAACCCAACACGTTCTTGGATGTTCTGCTTAACCCGTCTGTCAAGTTACCTACAGAGGAGGATCTTGTTGTTCCTGACCCGGAGGCACAATTGGTGGCGGCTCTTCATGTCATTCCTGACTGTACGGTTCCGTATCTGGCTTACATGACCCGGGGAGAGTTACTTGAGGATGAGATCTTGGCCAGACAGATAACCCGGCAACTAAGTCAATGACGATTGTCAATGGGGAATTGCACCGTCGCAGTGTCACAGGGGCATTTCAACATTGTGTCTCTCCTGAAGAAGGCTGTGAAATCCTGTGAGAGATCCATGAAGGAGATTGTGGTCATCATAACGGCTCTAAATCTCTTGTGGCTAAGGCTTTTCGTCATGGGTTCTATTGGCTGACGGCTCATGCTGATGCGGAGGATTTGGTCAGCAGATGTGACAGTTGTCAGAAGTTTTCACGACGAGCTCATGTTCCGGCTCAGGAATTGAGGATGATTCCAATTACTTGGCCGTTTGCAACCTTGGGGCTTGATATGGTCGGGCCTTTCAAGAGGTCCAAGGATAAGAAAACCCACCTTTTGGTGGCGGTTGATAAGTTTACCAAGTGGGTCGAAGTAGAGCCGGTTAGCAAGTGTGACGCAGCAACGGCGGTTCAATTCATCAAGAAGGTGATCTTCCAGTTTGGATTTCCCCCACATCATCATAACAGATAATGGCACTAATCTATCCAAGGGTGCTATCAGAGAATTTTGTCAGCGAGAGCATATTCGACTTGATGTTTCCTCCGTGGCTCACCCATAGTATAATGGTCAAGCGGAACGAGCTAATCAAGAGATTATGTGAGGCATCAAGCCCCGGCTTATGGTTCCTTTAAAGAGAACGCCAGGTTGTTGGGTGGAGGAATTACCTTCAATGTTATGGAGTATCAATACAACCCCCAACAGATCTGCGGGTTACACACCTTTCTTCATGGTTTATGGAGCAGAGGCGGTTCTTCCTAGTGACATCCGTCATGATTCGCCCCGCGTGTCGGCTTATGTTGAAGCTGATAATGAAAGCATACGTCAGGATGCACTGGACCTGTTGGATGAAGAGCGTGGTCTCGCGGCGGCTCGTTCAGCGATTTATCAACAAGATCTACGATGTACATAACGGGTCATACTATCTTATCAAAGTTCGGGAACACAAGGACTCACGCACATCAGAGGAGGAGACCTGTCGGCCGTGGAATATTGCTCATCTTCAGCCCTACTATACTTGAGCCACTGGGTCTCATGATGCACATAGTTTGATTATGTAAATATTAGCAACAATATAATAAAGCCGGCACCCTGATCATTCAGGGCCTCTGTCGTTTCACTTCCTCGAAGCTGAGTCTTTATCATCGCCTTACATGTTTACTTAAGAGGCTTGACACCCAAATTGTTGGGACCAAAGAGAGTTGGATGGATAGAACAGCTCAAACATAGGTCCCCGATGAGACCAATTTGTAAGTATGTCACTTGGGGGCTTCCTGTTCAAACATAGGCGTATTCGACCAAAGAGAACACATCGTTACTACCCTTTTGACCTGGTTATCTTGTTAAAACATAGGCATATTCGACCAAAGAGGACATAACATGTGGGTCATCCTACCTGTATACCAGTTTCTTCAACTCCATCAGGTCATCTTGATTGACCCGCCGAACTCTTAGCAATCAATCTTTTACGGCGTATCCGACCAAAGATTCTAAGCTTGCTAAGGTTAAAACGCCGGTTTGTCACGTGAGAGCACGGCTTACAGATAGTCAGGATAGATCCATGCTCACAAAGCCGCCTTCCTTGAAACTTGGATAAATCGGCATGTGATGCATGATGCAACTCTGACCCCGCGTACTCCAGATAAGTATATCTTTAAATAAAGACCTGAACTTATCTAGGTTCAAATGTCGATTGGGTACTGTGAGAGCCGGCTCGCAGCAAGCCCGTACCTTCCAGTGGCCAACAAGCTAGTTTCATTGGTTAAAATTAAAACTTCTCCTCTTGAGGAGAGGAAGGTCACTCCTATTAATGCTACTCAAGTGCAAATTAATGAAAATATTAGGATGATGGCTAAACTTAAAGAAAGATGGGCTAGAGAAAGGGAGGAAGAGGATAGAATTAAGAGCCTTCCTACCCACCACACTGTTGCTACTATCCAAGTTGTTGAGGATATCCAAACTCTTAGCACCCAATGTACTCCTGGTCCCATTGGACCTATTGATGGTGATGCTATGACTATAGAAACTACCAAACATGTGAACCTAAAGGACACCACTACCACTTTACTTGATGCTAGTGACCTTGATTTTGATAATTGCACTCTTACCGAAGTTATTGATTTCCTTCACAAGATGTCTAGAGATCCCCGCACTAGCACACTTAACCTTGCCTTCACTGAGCATATCACTAATGCTCTTATCAAAGCTAGGGAGGAGAAACTTAGAGTAGAAGCCTCCATACCTAGAAAGCTAGAAGATGGTTGGGATCCTATGATAAAAATTAAATTGAATGACTTCTCTTGCTATGCATTATGTTATGTTGGAGCTAGTACCTCTGTTATGCCCAAAAGAATATATGATATGCTTAAATTGAAACCTTATGATTCTTGTTCTTTTGGTGTTCGTCTCGTTGATTCTTCCATAAAGAAACCTTTGGGGAGGATCGACGATGTTCTTATCGTTGTCAATGATAATTATGTTCCCGTTGATTTTACTATTATGGATATTGAATGTGATCCTTCTTGTCCAATTATTTTGGGACGTCCCTTTTTACGCACCGTTGGTGCTATCATTGACATGAAAGAGGGGAATATAAAATTTCAGTTTCCTCTCAAGAAAGGGATGGAACACTTCCCTCGAAATAAGATCAAGTTACCTTTTGAGTCCGTTGTACGGGCTAGCTATTCTTTTACTCTTGATAAAACTTGATCTATATGCATTATGCCTAGCTTAAAGGCATAAAAGAAAGCGCTTTTGGGAGGCAGCCCACATGAATAAATTTATTTTGCTTTTGTTGTGTCTTGATGTTGTTACTACTGTAGCATCATCATTGTATCTTTGCTTTTCAATTTTGTGCCAAGTGTAGCCTCTGATTGCTAGAAAGTTCAAAAGTTGTGAGGTGCTGTCCAGGAAACAGATTCTGTCCTTGGATAGAAAAATTCGTATAAAATCACCAGATCATCTTTTTGGTCTGAATTTTTTCGACAGCGTGCTCTATATAATTGTATTTCGTGCGTATGTTCTGAGTTTTTTTATTAGAGTTGCAGAAGTGCCCCGAACAAATCTATTACTACCTGCTGTTCTGTTTTTCACAGATTCTGTCCTGTTTTGCTTTTCCTTTATTTTGCAAACCAAGAGCTTGCTTTTTCTTTGCAAAAACCTTTTGGCAATCTTGAGAAACAGTAGACCTTCAAGAATATCTTTATTTCCAGCAAGGTATAATTATTTTATTATGGGTACTAACCTTGCTAATCAGATTATGATGAGTTATGTATGAAGGGAGTTTTCAAGTGTGCGAGGGAAGATGATAAAAAGATTCAGGAGTGTCAAGCGCTCAAGCTTGGGGATGCCCCATGCACCCCCAAGAAATATTCAAGGAGACTCAAGTGTCTAAGCTTGGGGATGCCCCCGTGCATCCCCTTCTCCATCAACATTATCAGTTCGTCTTTCGTTCCACTATATTTTAATCACTTCATGTGTTATGTGCTATGCTTGGAGCGTCTTGCTTTTTAGTTTTCTTTAGTTTTTCATAACGAGTCGGAACTCAGCTTTCTTTATGTGGGAGAGAAACACGCTCCACTTCTACCTAGAACATAACATAGAATTTTCATGTCTATCCTTGCTGTGTGTGTTCTTTGTCTTTTAATAGCTACTATCATGTTCAGCTCTTAGCTTTCATGCTTATCTTTTCAAGAGCTTTTGTTTAGTTGGTTGCTTGAACTCTCTTTAATTACCATGCTCACCTTATTAAGAGAGTTTTCTTCCGTTGCATTGGTTGATATGTCTATGATAAAGATGCTACGTGCATGATGGCGCTTAGTAGTTCATGTTTTCTTATGGTTAGTCTCAAATAGCTGGAGGGTTCCCAATGTGTTATTGGAGTACCAACATGATTTGTTTGCCTATGATGTGGTATGGTTTAGTAATATCTTCCTTCGAGAATTTATTTTGATTGACTTGGCGTATGCTCACGCATATTTAAGACTGTAAAGAAAGTCTGTCAAGCCTTGATGATCTTTTGTTTCTGAGTAGCGATATAACTACCATGCCTGATTCAATGTTGCTTTGTCGCTCTGCATGATTATGACCGTCATTGCTCTCTTAGTTGGTCGCTCCCAGTCTTTTGCTAACCTTCGCCTGTACTAAGCGGACTGACTGCTTGTGCATCCACATCCTTTAATCCAGTTATGCCATATGAGTCCACCATACCTTCCTACATGGTATTTACCTGCCATTCCTAACGGAGACTTGCATGTGCCATCTCGAAATTATTCAAAGAAAAAGCATTCTTATTTTGTGCCTCTGTTGTAAGTTCATGAGGAAGTAGTGGTTAATTCATGACCTTTTTAAGTTGGACAAGCTTCACCCCGGGATTGCATGTATAATGTGCAAACCCATAATACGAGAAGGAACTGGCATTGAGTGCGCCCGGCTCAAAAAGATAACATAACAAACAAACCCTCCTTCACGCTTTGTTCATGAGAAATCAGAAAACTTTGGCAGTGATAAACAAAGGAGATTAAGAGGATGTGATTGTCGGGGGAAACTGTCCTCCCACGAGCACCTATGGGACCGGAGCCCCTTCTACGTTGCGGTAAGGGAGCGGAGGGAGCACGAAGAGCAGATCGAGGGGCACACGCGGGCAGTTTACCCAGGTTCGGTCCGCGCGGACGCGTAAAACCCTACTCCTGCTTTGGTTGTATTGAGCTTGGGAGCTTGAAGGTCTACAGTGCTTAGCTACACCGAGCGAGAGAGTGCCTGAGTTTCTGGAATCGAACCCCCTCTACGTTGTGCATGAGCCTCCTTTTATAGCTCAAAGGGGTCGCCGACAGGTGTCAACGTAGAGGAGGGTAAAAGTGTAAATTTGGTGGTAGTTGTAATAGTGCGTGAATAGTGCATGAACAGTGGATGAACAGTGGTCTTCACCAAACTTTGACAGTGGGGGACAAGGGCATTAAATGCCCGTCGCCGTCGACCCCAAAAGTGTCCGTCCATGCTTCTCCGTTCGCCACGGCGGTAGCCTCGTCACCGTGGCTTGCCATCGTGTGCCCCAGGCTGCACAGCCGTCCGCCACGCGTCCCTGGAAGGGCCCCAGGGCGACGCGTGGGCAGATGAGCTGGAGCGCGGGCACACAGCATAGGTTTCCCCGGCAAGCACCTTGCCGGGGTTGTGATCTTGCCGGGCCCGGAAGCTTGTCGCTCTCCGGGTCCTGCCGGGGTGCATGACGCGCCGGGGCATCTCTTGGGATATGTGTTCCTTGGTTTTCCTGGCAAGCTCCTCTTGCCAGGGTCTTGCGCTAAAGTGACAACCTTGAGCCTGGTACGGCCTTCCCGACAAGCTCCTCTTGCCGGGGCCTTGATCTTCTGACTTGTATACTTTGTTCTTGAATGGCTTCATAGGAACCAGAAAGGTTTCCGGCGAGCACGTGGTAAGCCCTGCCACGGGAAGCTGCTACTGCCCGTGCACAAGTTGGGGTACTAAGGTACCCCTATCTTAGTACACCGACAGGAGCCCCCGGGCCTGGGCCACACACGGTGCCGAGCGCTTTTGGGCCAGGCCCAAAACAGTGCACGGGCACACGCGGCCCACGGCAAGCCGTATCTCCTTCCGTATCCGCCGCGTCCCTCCCTAACAGCACGCGTCGATTGCGGCGTCGTGGGAGAGATCGTGGCCTGTTGTTTAATGGGAAATGCGGAGCGTCCCCCACTTCCCCCTTATAAGCAGAGGAACCAGGGGCAGTTCCCTCCATCGTCTTCATTGCGTCTTGATTCTCCAGAAACCCCTGTCGCCCTCCGCCTCCCAAAGGTCGACAGAGAGCTCAGCTCCACTCCCTCCTCCGCCGCCTCCCGCATCCGCGGCACCATCGAGCTCCTCGCCTCCTTCCTCGCCGCCCCCGCCATGGCTCCGAAGAGCGACAAGGCGAAAGCAGACAAGGCCAAGAAGGAGAAGTCCGAGCAGGCGGCGAAGCTGGCTGCCCTGCGGAAGAAGTGCGTGGTCTTCGCGCCAAGGCTTGGTCCGAGGGAGCTGCGGGACAAATACTATCTGTTTTGGGCGAGGGAGACCAAAGCTCATCCCCGCACCCAAGTCTTCCCCGCCATCGCCAAAGATATGTTCCCCGGCGGGTACTTCTTCTTTGCTGCATTCTTCCACTGTGGACTATGCCCTCCGTTCTCGGAGTTCTTTTGTGATATCATGAACAAATATGGCCTCCACCTCCTAGATTTCACCCCCAACGGCATCCTTACGATGGCCGTTTTCGCACATCTGTGCGAAAACTACGTTGGGGTTCATCCCAATGTAGCTCTTTTCCGCCACTTCTTTATGCCTAGAGTAGAATCCGGCGCTCCCCTTTCCGGCGGCATCTCCTGGATCTTCAGGCTGAATAAGAAGGATTCATACCTAAAGGGAGAACTCCGCGGCAAGTGGGAGGAGTGGAGAGCCGATTGGTGCTGGGTGGTGGAAGATAAGGCCGAGCCTTTCACCTCGCCGCGCACAACTGCCATAGTGCGCGGCAGAGATTGGAGTGAGTTGGCCCCGGAGGACAGCAAGCTCAACATCGCCCTCATTAGGATTATTCGTCTCCGGGTTGCCAATCTGACTATTGGAGAAGTTGGAGCAGATTTCCTCCGCCGCCGCATTGCCGCTTTACAAGAAAGGAAAAGGTCCGCCTGGGAATTCGGCAATGCGGCGGATATCATGAGGCTGCGCCCTGGATTAAACTACAACTTCACTGCCTTGGAGTTGAAGGGGATGGTCCGGGAGCTCTTCAAGCATGACCCGGCCCACCCGGAGTGGTTCAGACCTTCCCGGGGAGTGGTGCCGCTGTGCAACAGCACCGCCCGTGATTCCCTACGAGCGATGATGCCCGCGTGCGACTCCCACGGCGTCGTCCCCACTTGGATAGAGCCTCCGCCGGATACCGTGCTATCCTTCTTCGACAACTTGGTCGAGACGCCCCACAACGCCGAGGAGAACAAAGGCCTCACCCGGGCCACTACTGGCCGGGATATAGCCTACGTCGCCTCCAGGATGGAGGAGGCCGCCGCAGCTGCTGCGGCGGGTGACTTTGGATACACTGTGGACGAGGCACAGGCCGCAGACACGGTGAGCCAAGCGGAGGAGGTGGAAATCCTCAAGCTGCTCAAGCTTCCGCCCGAGGAGTTTGCCGGGGTGCCTTCCCTGAGGTTTACCGGGACGAGCGAGGTTGCCGGAGGGAGCGAGGTCGCCGGAGGGAGCGAGGTCGCCGGACACGGCGCTGAGTCCAGCGGGCCTGCCGAGGAGGAGGAGGACGCCGAGGCTGATGAAGACTCTGGTGGATCCCTGAATCTCGATGACGACGCCTCCTCGTCCTCAGAGAACTCCCCGCCTCCGGCGAGTCCCACGCAGCAACCGAAGATGCGCCTCCGCAAAGCAGCTGAGACGGCGAGGCCGCAGGCGCCTCGATAGCAGCCAGCGCGCCGTGCGACGCGCGCCACCAGGACGAGCGAAGTCGTCAAGGAAGCGCCCCGTGCTCGAGCGCCAAGCGGAGCGGGATCTTCCCGGAGCGGAATGGGTGCCACTACTGCCCCTCGGGCCTCGGCGATGACGGGGGCTGGGTCTTCACAGGCCGCAGCCCCAGAGACCACCAAGCGCCCGAGGGAGCCTTCTCCTCCAGCTCCTCGCGCGGGAGCACCTCAGGCGGATTTTGACTTCTCCGCCCTTAGCTCCGACGAAGAGGAAGAGGAGTAAGTACTTGCAATTCTTTAGTTTCTTCGATTCTGTCTTGATTTTTCCTTGTTGATTCTGATCTTGTTTTTGTTTTGCTTTCAGGACCCTGACCCAGCGGATGGCGAAAAGGGCCAAGATCTCTGTGGTCGAGGTTGAAGACGACTCGCCCGCCGCGGCGACGGGAGACGTGCCAGCGGCAAACTTGCCGGATCAACCTGCTGCTCCGAGGAGCAGCCCCCAGCGCAGCCCCCAGCGTAAGTCTGGTCTTTATGTTTCTGCTTGACGGGTGCGCTTGAGGTGATCATCTTCATCTGATATCTTGTTTGTCTTGTGCAGAAGTGGAGCCGCGGCCGCAGGAGCACCAGGAGGTCGCCCCCGACGAGCCACTTGCTCCACCCTCCCCGCCAAGGGTGAACTCCCCGGCGAGGGAGAACGCTCCGCCAAGGACGGGCACTCCGCCAAGGGCGAGCACCCCGCCAAGGGTGAGAAGCCCGACAAGGGTGAGCAGCCCAACAAGGGAGGGCGCGGGCGGCCCTCCGCCAGCAGGGGCCACTGCTCCGCCGCCAAGGGAGAACTCCCCGGCGAGGGACCCTGTCATTGAAGAGATCCGCGAAGGTAAGTCTTGCAACTTCTTCTTCTTGGATTCTTCTTTTTTGGATACTTGCTTGACTTTTTCTTTTCTTTTTCTTCTGATAGATCCTCCCGCCCCAGAGCGGATGGAAACGGAGACCACCGCCGAGGAGGAGGTGCACGGCGACGGCGGCAACGCCACTGCCATGGAGGGAATGGCTGGAGCCGATGAGGCCGCCGCTGAGGAGACCGCCCCGACCGCGGACGCCGCAGCTGGTGAAGGGACCGGCGACCAAACTGCGGGCCCGGAGGCCGCAGGAGCGCCGGACGCTGCACCGGCCGCCGACCCTTCCGCCTCCGCGGAGCGGTCGGGTGTCTACTTGAAGGCCGCCAACGGGGTCTTCATACAAGTCCCGTGGGCATCCTCGTCTCGAGCACCCGCGGAGGGAGAGACCTTTGATGGAGAGGTCCTCGCCTCCGCCGGTTTGAAGATCGTCGAAGCGCCCGGCGACAGCGACGAGCCCGAAGAGGAGGGACTCCTTCGTCGGCTCCTGGCTCTGTACCGGGCCAGGCAGGCGAAGCTGGAGTCCAGGGAGGCTCTCGCCGCCAAGGCTGGAGAAGACTTGGAGAAGCGTGCCGCGGAGCACCGTGCCGCCAACCAGGCGGCCCTCCGCAACTTGGCGGAGGAGCGTGAAGAGCTTGCCGGGGCGAGCAAGCCTTCCTTCTGGAGAAGGCTGAGGTCGAGGAGCAGCAGCGGCGGGCTGCCGAAGAGCTGTCTCAGCGGGAAGGAGCGCTCAACCAACGGAAGGTCGACCTCGACAGCCACGAGGACGACCTCACCGCCCGGGAGCAAGCCATTGGCGGGGCCCTGAAGGAGGCAAAGGACGCTGCCGCAGCCGCGGAGACTGCTAAGAAGGATCTGACGGCCAGGGTGGAGCAGCTGGAGTTGTTCCTGAAGGCAAGCGAGGACAGAGTCACTGCGCTCAATGTGGAGCGGGAGAAAGACGCCCACACCAACTCTGAGTTGCAGGTACGTCTCTCCGAGAAGGGCACAAAGCTTGCTGCCGCCAAGGATTCCATCGCTGACTTAGAGTTGAAGGTCTCCACCCTGACTGGCTCGCTCGACGCCGCCCGGGACCGCGAGACGAAGCTGAAGGACGAACTCCGCAAGGAGAGGAACTTGGTGGAGAGCGCCGCCGTCTCAGCAAACAACTTCAACCGGGCGGTGGAGCAATGGACTGATGATCTGGTCACCTCCGCTGCCAATATTGACAAGGAGATGATGGCACTGAGGGTGGAGCATCTCGCGTACTCCTCGGACGAGAACCTCCCCCACAGCGCCAAGTTAAGTCTGTTCTTCAGGGGAATAGCGCCGGCACTTGCGCGGCTGCAGGAGAAGATCCCCGTGCAGCTGGCCGACGAGGCGCGTCGGCTCTGCATGGGCACCTCGGAGCATGTCTTGACGAAGATCGTCTACCGCAACCCCGGCATCAACCTCGTCAACATCCTCCGCACCTTGCCGGCCGAAGCTGATCAGGAGGCGTTGAAGGCGCAGGTTGCCCACATCGTCGCCAAGGTGAACAAGATCACAAGGCGTGAAGGCGACCGCGTAGATTAGATTTCTTTCTTTCTGTTTCCCTTGCCGCTGCAAGGCATGTTATGGACAAGAATCTATTAGTATTACGGCTAGTTATCTTTG
Source organism: Secale cereale (assembly GCA_902687465.1). Classification (NCBI taxonomy): domain Eukaryota; kingdom Viridiplantae; phylum Streptophyta; class Magnoliopsida; order Poales; family Poaceae; genus Secale; species Secale cereale. The sequence continues at coordinate 125,431,190 of LR738710.1, read as the reverse complement.
TAATATACAATCTTATTTTGATCAATCAATGCAGTGTTATCTCCCTTGCTTTTGGTCCTCCGCTTTGTATGCTTTCTACCCTACGCTTTTAGGGGACTTGCCGGCAAGGGGCCCTTGCCGCGAGCGCTGAGTGCTGGACTCTTAGCAGCCTGTTGGCAACAGACCTTGTCGGCAAGTAACCTTGCCGCAGCTAGTCGCAGCACACTTAAACTGCTGAGCGAACTCGAAAACGAAGTAAGGGCGCGACACTTGTCGCAGCTCACTTAAGCCGTTGAGCGTGCTCGAAACAGAGTAAGGGCGCGGCTAGCCACGGGTAGGTTCCTCCGCGCACAGGTTTTCCATACAAAGTGTGGTTGTTCAAGGAAGATAACTAAAATTTAAAAATTTGAACTGCTCAAATTCTGGTAACTTAGCTTTCATAAATTGCTTGTTCCCCGACAAGGCTTCTCTTTCTTGAACAGCACTTGGTTCATCCTCCACCTCCTTCCCCCCCGGCAAACTTGTGTGCGAGGAAAATTCCTTCTGCTTAAGAGGGAAAGAAAAAGAGGAGGAAAAACAAGTATAGGGCCTCTCGGCTTGCTAGTGCTTACCGGGGATGCGCGTTGCACAAGGTGCCAAACAATGCATGCAAATAACAAAGAAAAGCATGGAAATGGCAAATAGTGCGAAGCACAAAAACTTTACTGATGCACGGGATCTGCGCCCTGCTTTGTACAAAGGTTTACATGCAACAGCGGCAAGACTTGTACAAAAGGTGGTTGCCGGAGCGGATCACGGCAACCGTGCCTTATGGGTGAAACTTGCGAAGATGCTCTATGTTCCAGGAGTTGCTCACCGGTAAGCCTTCTTCGGTCTCAAGGCGGACAGCACCGGGCCTTGTGACTTGTCTCACCCGATAAGGGCCTTCCCACTTCGGCGTCAACTTGTTGGAATTCTTGGCGGACTGAACACGCCGAAGAACAAGGTCGCCTTCCTCGAGACTCCTGGCCTTGACCTTGCGGCTATGATAGCGACGCAAGGCTTGCTGGTATCGAGCAGCTCGTACAGTAGCCTGGAGACGTTCCTCCTCAAGGAGCAATGCGTCATCTTGTCGCAGTTGCTCTTGCTCGAGCTCATCATAAGCGAGTACTCGAGGAGATCCGTATACGAGTTCCGTGGGGAGAACTGCCTCTGCTCCATAGATAAGAGCAAAGGGTGTCTGTCCGGTGGCTCGATTGGGTGTCGTCCTGATTGACCAAAGAGCTGCCGGTAACTCCTCTATCCAGTTTCTTCCGCACCTGCGCAGCCTGTCGAAGGTTCTTGTCTTGAGTCCGCGCAGCACTTCAGCATTGGCCCTCTCCGCTTGACCATTGCTCCTCGGGTGAGCAACAGAAGCGAAGCAGACCTTGGCGCCAAGGTCTTGGACGTAGTGCATGAAGGTGCGACTTGTAAACTATGTGCTGTTGTCGGTGATAATCCTGTTAGGGATCCCGAAACGGCAAACAATTGATCTGAAGAACCTAACTGCTGACTGTGCTGTCACCTTTCTCACCGGTTCCACTTCTGGCCACTTTGTGAACTTGTCGATTGCTACGTACAAGTACTCAAAGCCCCCGACTGCGCGGGGAAAGGGGCCGAGGATATCGAGCCCCCAGACCGAGAAGGGCCAGGACAAAGGGATCGTCTGGAGAGCTTGAGCTGGCTGGAATTTGCTTGGCATGGAACTGGCACGCTTCACACTTGGTTACTTGTGCAGTTGCATCTTGGAGGGCTTCTGGCCAGAAGAACCCTTGCCGGAACGCCTTCCCGGCAAGTGCCCTTGCGCCAATGTGGTGGCCACATATGCCTCCATGTATCTCTGCCAACAGCTTCTGTCCATCTTCTCTGGAAACGCACTTCAACCTGACACCATTGAATCTTCTTCTGTACAGTTCATTGTCAACGAACTGGTACATACTTGACTGCCTGGTTATTTTCTCTATCTCTTCTGGCTCGTCGGGAAGTTCTCCAGTTCACAGAAAATGGACGATTTGCTGTGCCTATGCCGGAGCCTGAGGCTCAACAACGAGGACTAAAGGCATGAGGGCTGCTGCGGGAACCTCAGCTTCTACGGCAAGGACCTGCGGCTCTGCCGGAGCTGATGGTCCCCCGGCAAGTCTGCCGGGGCAAGGCTTGTCAGGAACGTCTGCTTCAACTGTACAGACCCTTGGGTCTACAGGAGCATACTGTTCCTCAGCATCTTGGTTGTTGGTCTTGGGGATCTTGGCGGCGGCTTCGGGAAGATCCGCCGGCAAGTAGTCGCCGGAGACCAACTTCCTCTTCTTGTTTTGCCCAACTGATGGTGTAACGGATGGCTGAGTTAGCTTGAGCAGGAAGGTCCCTGGTTCCACAGGTAACTTCATTGCAGCACACTTTGAGAGGCCATCTGCAATATCATTCTGAGCTCTTGGGACGTGCTCCATTTGCAGACCTTCAAAGTGTTCTTCAAGCTTCCTCACTTCATCAACATAAGCTTCCATCAAAGGGCTCTGGTAACTCTTATTCACTTGTCGGACCACCAACTGTGAATCTCCCCGCACAATTAACTTCTTGATCCCAAGTTCGGCCGCAATCCTGAGGCCGGCAAGCAGACCTTCATACTCAGCAGTATTGTTTGTCGCTTGTTCCTTGGGAAAGTGAATTTGGATAACATACTTGAGGTGCTCTCCGGTGGGCGCTATGAGTACCACGCCGGCACCGGCGCCTTGCAGCGAGAAAGCACCATCAAAGTACATCATCCATTCGCTGCTCGCTTCTTGGACGGGGACGCTTGTCTCTGGGACCTCTTCATCTGGCGTTGGGGTCCATTCTGCTATGAATTCTGCCAAAGCTCTGCTCTGTATGGTTGAGGTACTCTCAAACTTGAGACCAAAACTTGACAGCTCCAGTGCCCACTCGACGATCCTGCCTGTTGCATCTGGATTTTGCAATATCCTCTTCAACGGAAAGCGAGTGACCACTGTTATCTCGTGTGCTTGGAAGTAATGGCGCAGCTTTCTTGAGGCCATGAGGAGGCCGAACAGCAACTTCTGCACCCCAGGGTATCTTGATCTAGCCCCCTGCAAGAGGGAACTTACAAAATACACTGGGCGCTGCACCATCTTCCTTCGCACTTCACCTTGTTCCTGCGCAGACTTGTCTTTGTCGGGGCCAGAGCTTGTCGGGGAAGCCCCCTGCTTGTCGCTGGATTCGCTTGCCGGGGCTGTGGGTTCCTCATCCGCCTCCCTCTCTGCTAATAACGCAGCACTAACCACTTGATTGGTTGCCGCTAGGTACAGCAGCAACTTCTCTTGTGGCCTAGGTGCGACAAGTATTGGAGTGGAGGATAGGTATCCTTTCAAGTCTTGCAGCGCTGCCTCCGCTTCCGGAGTCCATTTCATAGGACCTGCCTTTTTCAAGATTTTGAAGAAAGGCAGGGCGCGTTCTGCAGACTTTGAAATGAACCTACTGAGGGCAGCCACACAACCAGCAAGTCTCCTTACGTCCTTGACGCGCTTCGGGGCTTCAATCTGCTCGATGGCTTTGATCTTGTCGGGATTGGCTTCAATCCCCCTCTGGGAAACAAAGAACCCGAGAAGCTTGCCGGAGGGGACTCCGAAGACGCACTTCTCGGGGTTCAACTTGAGCTGGATCTTGCGCAGATTCTCAAAGGTTTCCTCTAAGTCTTGGATCAGGGTATCTTTGCTCTTGCTCTTGACCACAATGTCATCCATGTAAGCTTCTACATTTCTGTGAATCTGTGGCTCAAAAGCAGTGTGCACCACCCTCGCAAATGTCAAGCCTGCATTCTTCAATCCAAAGGGCATGCGTATGAAGCAATATGTGCCGCATGGAGTAATGAATGCAGTCTTCTCTTCATCTTCCTTGGCCATGAATATCTGGTGGTAACCTGAGTATGCATCAAGGAAGGAAAGCAGCTCGCATCCGGCGGTGGAGTCAACAATCTGGTCAATACGCGGCAAGGGAAACGGATCCTTGGGACATGCTTTATTCACATCGGTGAAGTCTATACAAAGTCTCCACTTCCCATTGGCCTTGCGCACGACGACTGGATTTGCTAACCACGTAGGATGGATCACGCCTCTAACCAGGCCTGCTGCTTCCAACTTCTTTATTTCTTCGGCGATGAATTCTTGGCGCTCCACGGCTTGCTTCCTGACCTTCTGCTTGACGGGCCGCGCATGAGGACAAACAGCAAGCTTGTGCTCAATTACCTTCCTGGGAACGCCGGGGATGTCAGATGGTTGCCATGCAAACACATCGACATTCGCCCGCAGGAAGGCAACGAGCGCGCTTTCCTATTTGTTGTCGAGCGTAGCACTGATGGTGAAGGTACCACCAGTGCCGTCCTCCTTGGCGGACACCTTCTTGGTTGCCGGTGGAGCCGCCATTCCTCTCTTGCACTTGCCGGTGGAGCTCGATGGTGCGTCCTCGACGGCAGCGCAACACTCCGAAGAGGTGCGTTTGCCGGAGTGGGCCCCAGAGCTCTTGCCGGACTTGGCCTTGGTCTTCCCCCCGGGAGCTTCAGCAGCAAGTGTGTTGCTTTCTGCTGCGGCTGCTGCATCCCGGTAGATCTTATCGGCGCAGATAAGCGTGTCCTTCTTGTCGCCAGGGACAGAGATGACGCTTATCGTCCCCGGCATCTTGAGTACGTTGTAGGCATAGTGGGAAGCCGCCATGAACTTGGCGAGGGCAGGACGTCCAAGTATCCCATTGTATGGCAATGGGATATCGGCCACGTCAAAGGTTATCCTCTCCGTCCTGAAGTTGAGCTCCCCGCCAAAGGTCACGGGCAGTGTAATCTTCCCCTTCGGCTTGCTCCTTCCCGGGTTGATCCCTTGGAACGACCCGGTTTCCTCGAGCTCGCTGTCGGGGATCTGTAGCTTCTTGATCACAGCTGAGGAGATCAAGTTCAGGCCGGCCCCGCCGTCAACCAACATCTTGGTGACCTTGAGGTTGCGGATAGTTGGTGAAACCAACATCGGCAAGCACCCGACCGCAGTTGTGCGGTCTGGGTGATCCTCAAGGTCAAAAATGATGGGCGTGCTGGACCACTTCAGCAGCCTGCGTGACTCGACGGGTGGCTCTGCTGCATTCACTTCCCGCACCCACTGCTTGAGCTGGCGGTGGGAAGAGTGCAGAGAGGCACCTCCGTCGACACACAGGACCTCTGTGGCCTTCTGGAACTCCTGCTCGCTGTTATCTCCTTCTTCCATGTCGTCGTCGTCTTCTTCCTCATCCTTGTCGCGGCCCCGGGGAGGTCTATCGCCTTGCCGCTGCTTGGCCTTGCCGCGGCGCCCTCCCCGGCCATTGAATGGCCGCTTCTTGCTTGGCTCTATCTCCTTGCTCTTCTTCTTTCTATTATTCCGCCGCCGGCTTTTCCTTGCCGGGGCGGCATCCTCACTGTCGCTTCCTCCTGCGCCAGTATCCTCTCCGGGGAGTCTCCTCCCCTCTTCGGCGCGCGCGCACTTGTCAGCCAGAGCGTAGAGCTCGCTGACATCCCGGATCTTGGTCATGGCCATCTCTTCCCTCATGCGGCGGTTACGCACGTTCTGGTGGAACGCGCTGATAACCGCGGCAGGGTGGACATCGGGAATGTTGTGTTGCACGCGGCTGAACCTCTGGATGTACTTGCGCAGGGACTCTCCCTCCTTCTGGGCTAGGATGTGGAGATCGCTCTCCTGGCCGTGAGGTTTGTGGCTGCCTGTGAAGGCGCCAACAAACTGGTGGCACAGATCCGCCCACGAAGAAATGGAGTTCTCCGGCAAGTGCATAAGCTAAGACCGGACGTTTGGCTTAAGCACTAGCGGGAAGTAGTTGGCTAGTATCTTCTCGTCGCGTCCCCCGGCAGCCTGCACCGTGATGGTGTAGATGCTGAGGAACTCCGAGGGGTGTGTCTTGCCGTCGTACTTCTCGGGTACGTCGGGCTTGAAATTCTTCATGCTGGGCCACTGGACTCGCCGAAGCTCACGGGTGAACGCAGGGCCGAAGACTGGAGGGCGATGATTCAGAGCCTCATCGCCTTCGCCAACAACGACACGCCGCAGCAGCCGGCAACGTCGCGGCCAAGGCAAGTCGACCAGACGAAGGCCGATGGAGACAAGACCGCCGGGGGTGCAACCACCGTGCACTCCCCGCCGCGGAAGCAGAAGACGTCACCCCGCCGGATCAACGTCGACGACGGTTCCACGGCGTCGTCGGATCCGCGGGCTCGTCGTGACCAGCGCCAGGTCCTCGACGACAGGCGGCAAGAGGATGCTCGGACTCGCATCGAGCGTCGACGAGAAGCCAGACGACAATCAGATCAGCGTGCTGGGACCGCTGTCGACACGCACGCGCCCGGTGAACCAGGTGACTTGCCGTACGCGGCAGGTTGCCCTGCGTTCACCCGTGAGCTGCGGCGAGTCCAGTGGCCCAGCATGAAGAATTTCAATCCCGACGTACCCGAGAAGTACGACGGCAAGACACACCCCTCGGAGTTCCTCAGCATCTACACCATCGCGGTGCAGGCTGCCGGGGGACGCGACGAGAAGATACTAGCCAACTACTTCCCGCTAGTGCTTAAGCCAAACGTCCGGTCTTGGCTTATGCACTTGCCGGAGAACTCCATTTCTTCGTGGGCGGATCTGTGCCACCAGTTTGTTGGCGCCTTCACGGGCGGCCACAAACCTCATGGCCAGGAGAGCGATCTCCACATCCTAGCCCAGAAGGAGGGAGAGTCCATGCGCAAGTACATCCAGAGGTTCAGCCGCGTGCAACACAACATTCCCGATGTCCACCCTGCCGCGGTTATCAGCGCGTTCCACCAGAACGTGCGTAACCGCCGCATGAGGGAAGAGATGGCCATGACCAAGATCCGGGACGTCAGCGAGCTCTATGCTCTGGCTGACAAGTGCGCGCGCGCCGAAGAGGGGAGGAGACTCCCCGGAGAGGATACTGGCGCAGGAGGAAGCGACAGTGAGGATGCCGCCTGTCGGGGGAAACTGTCCTCCCACGAGCACCTATGGGACCGGAGCCCCTTCTACGTTGCGGTAAGGGAGCGGAGGGAGCACGAAGAGCAGATCGAGGAGAGCACGCGGGCAGTTTACCCAGGTTCGGGCCGCGCGGACGCGTAAAACCCAACTCCTGCTTAGATTGTATTGAGTTCGGGAGCTTGGAGAGCTAGCTACACCGAACGTGAGAGTTTCCTAGGTTCCGAACCCTTTCTACGTTGTGCATGGGCCTCCTTTTATAGCTCAAGGGGTCACCGACAGGTGTCAACGTAGAGGAGGGCAAAAATGTAACTGTGGTGGTAGTTGTAACAGTGCGGGAATAGTGCGTGAACAGTGGATGAACAGTGGTCATCACCTAACTTTGACAGTGGGGGACAAGGGCATTAAATGCCCGTCCGTCGACCCCAAAAGTGTCCGTCCATGCTTTTCCATTCGACACGGCGGTAGCCTCGTCACCGTGGATTGCCACCGTGTACCCCAGGCTGCACAGCCATCCGCCACGCGTCCCTGGAAGGGCCCCAGAGCGACGCGTGGGCAGATGAGCTGGAGCGCGGGCACACAGCGTGAGTTCTCCCCGGCAAGCACCTTGCCGGGGTCTTGACATTGCCGGGCCCGGAAGCTTGTCGCTCCCCGGGTCCTGCCGGGGCGCAGGGCGCGCCGAGGCGTGTCTTCTGAGATGCAGTCTTCTGGTCCTCCTGGCAAGCTCCTCTTGCCAGGGTCTTGTGTTAATGTGATAATCTTGAGCCTGGGACGGCCTTCCCGGCAAGCTCCACTTTCCGGGGCCTTGATCTTCTGTCTTGTATACTTTGTTTTTGAATGGCTTTATAAGGACCAGAAAGGTTTTCGGCGAGCATGTGGTGAGCCCTGCCGCGGGAAGCTGCTACTGCCCGTGCACAAGTTGGGGTACTAAGGTACCCCTATCTTAGTACACCGACAGGAGCCCCCGGGCCTGGGCCACACACGGTGCCGAGCGCTGTTGGGCCAGGCCCAAAACAGTGCACGGGCACACGCGGCCCACAGCACGCCGAATCCCCTTCCGCATCCGCCGTGCCCCTCCCTAACGGCACGCGTCGATTGCGGCGTCGTGGGAGAGATCGTGGCCTCGTTCCTTAATGGGAAATGCGGAGCGTCCCCCACCTCCCCCTTAAAAGCAGAGGAAGCTGGGGCAGTTTCCCTCCTTCGTCTTCATTGCGTCTTCAACCTCCAGAAATCCTCCGCTGCTCATTGCTTCCACCCCTCCTCCGTCGTCTTCCGCACCCGCGGCGCCGTCGAGCTCCTCACCCCTTCCCTCGCCGCCGCCGCCATGGCTCCGAAGACCGAGAAGGCGAAAGCGGACAAGGCCAAGAGGGAGAAATCCGAGCAGGCGGTGAAGCTTGCCGCCCTGCGGAAGAGGAACGTAGTCTTCGCGCCGAGGCTCAGTGCGAGGGAGCTGCGGAACAAGTACTACCTCTTCTGGTCCGGGGAGACCAAAGCTCATCCCCGTACCAGAGCCTTCCCCGCCATCGCCAAAGATCTGGTTCCCGGCGGGTATTTCTTCTTTGCTGTTTTCTTCCACTGCGGGTTGTGCCCTCCGTACTCGGAGTTTTTCTGTGACATTATGAACACATACAACGTCCACCTCCTAGATTTCACTCCCAATGCCATCCTTACGATGGCGGTTTTCGCACATCTGTGCGAAAACTACATTGTGATCTATCCAAATGTAGCGCTCTTTCGCCATTTCTTTATGCCTAGAGTAGAGGCTGGCGCTCCCCTCTCCAGCGGAATCTCCTGGATCTTCCGGTTGAACAAAAAGGACTCATACCTGAAGGGAGAACTCCGCGGCAAGTGGGAAGAATGGCGCGCAGATTGGTGCTGGGTAGTGGAGGATAAGCCGGAGCCTTTCACCGCGCCGCGCACAACTGCCATAGTGCGCGGGAGAGACTGGAGTGAACTGGCCCCGGAGGACAATAGACTCAGTGTTGCCCTTGTCAGGATCATTCGTCTCCGGGTAGCCAATCTGACCATCGGAGAGGTTGGCGCAGATTTCCTCCGCCGCCGCATTGCCCCTTTACAAGAGAGGAAAAGGCCCGCCTGGGAATTTGGCAATGCGGCGGATATCATGAGGTTGCGCTGCGGATTGAACTTCAATTTCACTGCTTTGGAGCTGAAAGGAATGGTGCGAGAACTCTTCAAGCATGACCCCGCGCATCCAGAGTGGTTCAGACCCGCCAAGGGAGTGGTGCCGCTGTGCAACAGCACCGCCCGTGACTCCTTGCGCGCGATGATGCCGGAGTGCGACTCCCACGGCATCGTCCCCACCTGGATCCAGCCTCCGGGAGATGCCATTCTGAGCTTCTTTGATAACTTGGTTGAGGTGGCCAAGAACTCCGAGGAGAACAGGGGCCTTACCCAGGCCACTACGGCCCGGGACATAGCTTATATTGCTTCCCGGATGGAAGAGGCCGCCGCAGCTGCAGCGGCAGGAGATTTCGGATTCACTGTCGACGAGGCGCAAGCCGCGGATGAGGCGTGCCAAGCAGAGGAGGCAGAGATCCGCAGACTGCTCAAGCTTCCGCCCGAGGAGTTCAGTGGGGTGCCTTCCCTGAGGCTTTTCGGAATACCCAGGGTTGTGAGCGAGGTCGCCGCAGGGGGCGAGGTTGCCGGAGGGAGCAAGACCGCCGGAGGTAGCGGGGCCGCCGGAGGAAGCGGGACCGCCGGAGGGAGCGAGGTCGCCGGGCATGATGCTGGGGCCAGCGAGCCTGCCGGGGAGGAGGAAGAGGACGTCGAGGCCGATGAAGATACCGGCGGATCTCTGGGACTCGACGACGATACCTCCTCGTCCTCAGAGAACTCCCCGCCCCCGGCAAGTCCCACGCAAGCGCCGAGGAAACGCCTCCGCAAGGCGGCCACAGTGACGAGGACGCAGGCGCCCCGACAGCAGCCCGCTCGCCGGGCGACGCGAGCTACCCCGGGGAGCCAAGCCGCGACGGAGGCGCCCCGCGCACCGGCCGCGACGGAGGCGCCCCGCGCACCAGCGCCAAGCGGAGGGGGATCCTCCCGGAGCGGAGCGGCTGCTCCGCCTGCTCCCCGGGCCTCGGCGTCAACAGAGGCTGGGTCTTCGCAGCCCCCAGCCCCGGAGACCGCCAAGCGCCCGAGGGAGCCTTCTCCTCCTGCTCCTCGCGCGGGAGCACCTCAGGTGGAGTTCGATTTCTCCACCCTCAGCTCCGACGACGACGAGGAAGAGGAGTAAGCACTTGTAACTTGTAACTTCTTCAATTCTGACTTGGTCTTTCTTGATGATTCTGATCTTGTTTTTGTTTTGCTTTCAGGTCCCTGGCCCAGCGGATGGCGAAGCGGGCCAAGATCCCCGTGGTTGAGGTCGAGGACGACTCGCCCGTCGCGGCGACAGGGGACGCGCCGGCGACGAACTTGCCGGATCAACCCGCTGCCCCGAGGAGCAGCCCCCAGCGCAGCCCCCAGCGTAAGTCTGGTCTTGAGCTTCCTGCTCATGGGGCGCGCTTGAGGTTTTTGCTTGTACTAATGTCTTGTTGCCTTGTTTGTCTTGTTTGTCTTGTGCAGAAGTGGAGCCACAGCCGCAGGAGCGCCCGGAGACTGCCCCCGACGAACCACTCGCTCCACCCTCCCCGCCAAGGGCGAACTCCCCGGCGAGGGAGAATGCTCCGACAAGGACGGGCACCCCGCCGAGGGCGGGCACCCCGCCAAGGGCGAGCAGCCCGACAAGGGTGGCCACCCCGCCAAGGGAGGGCACGGGCGGCCCTCCGCCAGCAGGGGCCACTGCTCCACCGCCAAGGGAGGACTCTCCGGCGAGGGAGCCCGTCGTCGACGAAGTTCGCGAAGGTGAGTCTTGCAGCTTTATCTTCTTGAACTTGTCTTTTTGGATATTTGCTTGATCTTTTCTTTTCTTCTTCTTCTGCTAGATCCTCCTGCGCTGGAGCAGATGGAGACTGTGGGCACCGGCGAGGAGGGCGCGCAAGGCGACGGCGGCAACGCCACTGCCGCTGAGGGCATGGCAGGAGCCGACGAGCCTGCCGCTGAGGAGACTGCCCCGACCGTAGACGCCGCGGCTGGGGAGGGGGAAGGCGACCACACTGTCGGCCCAGATGCGGCAGGAGCGTCGAGCGCTGCACCGGCCGCCGACCCCTCCGCCGCCAAGGAGCAGCCGGGCATCTACCTTGAGGCCCCCAATGGCGTCTTCATACAAGTCCCTTGGGGGTCCTCGTCGCGAGCCCCCATGGAGGGAGAGACCTAAGACGGAGAGGTCCTCGCCTCCGCGGGGTTGAAGATTGTTGAGGCGCCTGGCGGGAGCGACGAGCCTGAAGAGGAGAAGCTGCTCCACCGGCTCCTGGCCCTTTACCGGGCCAGGCAGGCGAAGCTGGACTCCCGAGAAGCTCTTGCCGCCAAGGCTGGAGTGGATTTGGAGAAGCGGGCCGCGGAGCTTCGCGCCGCCAACCAGGCCGCTCTCCGCAACTTGGCGGAGGAGCGGGAAGCACTCGCCGAAGAGCAGCAAGCCTTCCTCCTGGAGAAGGCGGAAACAGAAGAGCGACAGCGGCTGGCCGCCGAGGAACTGTCTCGTCGGGAGGGGGCGCTCAACCAGCGGAAGGTTGAGCTAGACGCCCATGACGACGAGCTCACTGCCCGGGAGCAGGCCATGAAGGAGGCGAAGGAAGCCGCAGCCGTCGCGGAAACCGCCAAGAGGGACCTGGAGCTCAAAGTTGATCAATTGGAGCGGTACCTGAAGGCGAGTGAGGATAGGGTCACCGCGCTCAACGTAGAGCGCGAGAAGGACGCCCACACCAACTCCGACCTTCAGGTACGCCTCTCCAAGAAGGGCGACGAGCTTACCGCCGCCAAAGATTCAATCGCTGACTTGGAGTTGAAGGTCTCCACTTTAACTGGTTCGCTTGACGCTGCCCGGGATCGTGAAACGAAGCTGAAGGACGAGCTCCGCAAGGAACGAGGCCTAGTGGAGAGCGCCGCCACTTCAGCGAACAACTTCAGCCGGGCTGTGGAGCAGTGGACCGACGAGCTGGTCGCTTCTGCTGCCAACATCGACAAGGAGCTGATGGCGCTGAGGGTGGAGCACCTCGTGTACTCTCCGGACCCGAATCTCCCCCACAACGCCAAGCTAAGTCTTTTCTTCAGGGGAGTCGCGCCGGCGCTTGCACGGCTGCAGGAGAAGCTCCCCGCGCAGCTGGCCGAGGAGTCGCGCCAGCTCTGCGCGGGCACTTTGGAGCGCGTCTTGACGAAGATTGTTTACCGCAACCCTGGCATTAATCTCGTCAACGTCCTCCGCAGCTTGCCGGCTGACGCAGATCTGGAGGCGCTGAAGGCGCAGGTCGCCCACATCATCGCCAAGGTGAACAAGATCTCCAGGCGTGAAGGCGACCGCGTAGATTAGGCCTCTTTCTTTCTATTTCCTTTGCTGCTGCAAAGTGTGTCATGAACATGAATCTATTAGTCATTGTGACAAGTTTTCTCTGTAATATATTATCTTATTTCTGAGCAATTGATGCGGTGTTATCTCCCTTGCTTTTGGTACTCCACTTTGTATGCTTTCTACCCTACGCTTCTATGGGACTTGCCGGCAAGGGGCCCTTGCCGCGAGCGCTGAGTGCTGGACTCTTAGCAGCCTGCTGGCAAAGGGCTTACCGGCAAGCAACCTTGCCGCGGCTAGTCGCAACACACTTAGCTTGCTGAGCGAACTCGAAAACGAAGCAAGGGCGCGACACTTGTCGCAGCTCACTTAAGTCGTTGAGCGTACTCGAAAACAAAGTAAGGGTGCGGCTATCCATGGGTAGGTTCCTCCGCGCACAGGTTTTCCATACAAAGTGTGGTTGTTCAAGGAAGATAACCAAAATTTAAAAATTTGAACTGCCCAAATTCTGGTAACTTAGCTCTCATATATTGCTTGTTCCCCGACAAGGCTCCTCTTTCTTGAACAGCACTTGGTACGTCCTCCATCTCCTTCCCCCCCGGCAAACTTGTGCGCGAGGAATGTTCCTTCTGCTTATGAGGGAAAGAAAAAGAGGAGGAAAAACAAGCATAGGGCCTTTCGGCCTGCTATCGCTTACCGGGGATGTGCTTTGCACCAGGTGCCAAACAATGCATGCAAATAACCAAAGAAAAGCATGGAAATGGCAAATAGTACGAAGCACAGAAACTTTACTGATGCACGGGATCTGCGCCCGGCTTTGTACAAAGGTTTACATGCAACAGCGGCAAGACTCGTACAAAAGGTGGTTGCCGAAGCGGATCACGGCAACCGCGCCTTATGGGTGAAACTTGCGAAGATGCTCTATGTTCCAGGAATTGCTCACCGGTAAGCCTTCTTCGGTCTCAAGGCGGATAGCGCCGGGCCTTGTGACTTGTCTCACCCGATAAGGGCCTTCCCACTTCGGCGTCAACTTGTTGGAATTCTTGGCGGACTGAACATGCTGAAGAACAAGGTCGCCTTCCTCGAGACTCCTGGCCTTGACCTTGCGGCTATGATAGCGACGCAAGGCTTGCTGGTATCGAGCAGCTCGTACAGCAGCCTGGAGACGTTCCTCCTCGAGGAGCAATGCATCATCTTGACGCAGCTGCTCTTGCTCGAGCTCATCGTAAGCAAGCACTCGAGGAGATCCGTATACGAGTTCCGTGGGGAGAACTGCCTCTGCTCCATAGACAAGAGCAAAGGGTGTCTGTCCGGTGGCTCGACTTGGTGTCGTCCTGATTGACCAAAGAGCCGCCGGTAGCTCCTCTATCCAGTTTCTTCCGCACTTGCGCAGCCTGTCGAAGGTCCTTGTCTTGAGTCCGCGCAGCACTTCAGCGTTGGCCCTCTCCGCTTGACCGTTGCTCCTCGGGTGAGCAACAGAAGCGAAGCAGACCTTGGCGCCAAGGTCTTGGACGTACTGCATGAAGGTGCGACTAGTGAATTGTGTGCCGTTGTCGGTGATAATCCTGTTAGGGATTCCGAAATGGCAAACAATCGACCTGAAGAACCTGACCGCTGACTGTGCTGTCACCTTTCTCACTGGCTCCACTTCTGGCCACTTTGTGAACTTGTCGATTGCAACGTACAAGTAGTCAAAGCCCCCGACAGCACGGGGGAAGGGGCCGAGGATATCGAGCCCCCAGACCGAGAAGGGCCAGGACAAAGGGATCGTTTGGAGAGCTTGAGCTGGCTGATGAATTTGCTTGGCATGGAACTGGCACGCTTCACACTTGGTTACTTGTGCAGTTGCATCCTAGAGGGCTTCTGGCCAGAAGAACCCTTGCCGGAATGCCTTCTCGGCAAGTGCCCTTGCGCCAATGTGGTGACCACATATGCCTCCATGTATCTCTGCCAACAGCTTCTGTCCATCTTCTCTGGAAATGCACTTCAACCTGACACCATTGAGTCTTCTTCTGTACAGTTCATTGTCAACGAACTGGTACATACTTGACTGCCTGGTTATTTTCTCTATCTCTTCTGGGTCGTCGGGAAGTTCTCCAGTTTGCAGAAAACGGACGATCTGTTGCGCCCATGCTGGAGCCCGAGGCTCAACAGCAAGGACTAAAGGCATAAGGGCTGCTGCGGGACCTCAGCTTCTACGGCTAGAACCTGCGGTTCCGCCGGAGCTAATGGCCCCCCGGCAAGCCTGCCGGGGCAAGGCTTGTCGGGAACGCTTGCTTCAACTGTAAAGATCCTAGGATCTGCAGGAGCAAACTGTTCCTCAGCATTTTGGCTGTTGATCCTGGGGACCTTTGCGGCGGCTTCTGGAAGATCCGCCGGCAAGTAGTCGCCGGAGACCAACTTTCTTTTCTTACTTTGCCCAACTGATGGTGTAACGGATGGTTGAGTTAGCTTGAGCAGGAAGGTCCCTGGTTCCACAGGTAACTTCATTGCAGCACACTTTGAGAGGCCATCTGCGATATCATTCTGAGCTCTCGGGACGTGCTCCATTTGCAGGCCCTCAAAGTGTTCTTCAAGCTTCCTCACTTCATCAACATAGGCTTCCATCAAAGGGCTCTGGTAGCTCTTGTTAACTTGTCGGACCACCAACTGAGAATCTCCCCGTACAATCAATTTCTTGATCCCAAGTTCAGCTGCAATTCTGAGGCCGGCAAGCAAACCTTCATACTCAGCAGTATTGTTTGTCGCTTGTTCCTTGGGAAAGTGCATCTGGACAACATACTTGAGGTGCTCCCCAGTGGGTGCTATGAGTACGACGCCGGCACCGGCGCCTTGCAGCGAGAAGGCACCGTCAAAGTACATTACCCACTCACTACTTGCTTCTTGGACGGGGACGCTTGTCTCTGGAACTTCTTCATCGGGCGTTGGGGTCCATTCAGCTATGAATTCTGCCAAAGCTCGGCTCTGTATAGTTGAAGTACTCTCAAACTTGAGACCAAAGCTCGACAGCTCCAGTGCCCACTCGACGATCCTGCCTGTTGCTTCTGGATTCTGCAATATCCTCTTCAACGGAAAGCGAGTGACCACTGTTATCTCGTGTGCTTGGAAGTAATGGCGCAGCTTTCTCGAGGCCATGAGGAGGCCGAAAAGCAACTTCTGCACCCCAGAGTATCTTGACCTAGCCCCCTGAAGAAGGGAACTCACAAAATACACTGGGCGCTGCACCATCTTCCTTCGCACTTCTCCTTGTTCCTGCGCAGACTTGTCCTTGTCGGGGCCAGAGCTTGTCGGGGAAGCCCCATGCTTGTCGCTGGATTCACTTGCCGGTGATGTAGACTCCTCATCCGCCTCCCTCTCCGCTACTAACGCAGCACTAACCACTTGATTGGTTGCTGCTAGATATAGCAGCAACTTCTCTTGTGGCTTAGGTGCGACAAGTTTTGGAGTGGAAGATAGGTATCCTTTCAAGTCTTGCAGCGCTGCCTCCGCTTCCGGAGTCAATTTCATAGGACCTGCCTTCTTCAAGATTTTGAAGAAAGGTAGGGCGCGTTCTGCAGACTTTGAAATGAACCTACTGAGGGCAGCTACACAACCTGCAAGTCTCCTTACGTCCTTGACGCGCTTCGGGGCTTCGATCTGCTCGATGGCTTTTATCTTGTCGGGATTGGCTTCAATCCCCCTCTGGGACACGAAGAACCCGAGAAGCTTGCCGGAGGGGACCCCAAAGACGCACTTCTCGGGGTTCAACATAAGCTGGATCTTGCGCAGATTCTCAAATGTTTCTTCCAGATCTTGTATCAGGGTATCTTTGCTCTTGCTCTTGACCACTATGTCATCCATGTAAGCCTCTACATTTCTGTGGATCTGTGGCTCAAAAGCAGTGTGCACCACCTTTGCAAATGTTGAGCCTGCATTCTTCAATCCAAAGGGCATGCGTATGAAGCAATATGTGCCGCATGGAGTGATAAATGCAGTCTTCTCTTCATCTTCCTTGGCCATGAAAATCTGGTGGTAACCTGAGTATGCATCAAGGAAGGAAAGCAGCTCACATCCGGCGGTGGAGTCAACAATGGAGCAGAGGCAGTTCTCCCCACGGAACTCGTATACGGATCTCCTCGAGTACTCGCTTATGATGAGCTCGAGCAAGAGCAACTGCGACAAGATGATGCATTGCTCCTTGAGGAGGAATGTCTCCAGGCTGCTGTACGAGCTGCTCGATACCAGCAAGCCTTGCGTCGCTATCATAGCCGCAAGGACAAGGCCAGGAGTCTCGAGGAAGGCGACCTTGTTCTTCGGCGTGTTCAGTCCGCCAAGAATTCCAACAAGTTGACGCCGAAGTGGGAAGGCCCTTATCGGGTGAGACAAGTCACAAGGCCCGGCGCTGTCCGCCTTGAGACCGAAGAAGGCTTACCGGTGAGCAACTCCTGGAACATAGAGCATCTTCGCAAGTTTCACCCATAAGGCGCGGTTGCCGTGATCCGCTCCGGCAACCACCTTTTGTACAAGTCTTGCCGCTGTTGCATGTAAACCTTTGTACAAAGCCGGGCGCAGATCCCGTGCATCAGTAAAGTTTTTGTGCTTCGCACTATTTGCCATTTCCATGCTTTTCTTTGTTATTTGCATGCATTGTTTGGCACCTTGTGCAACGCGCATCCCCGGTAAGCACTAGCAAGCCGAGAGGCCCTATACTTGTTTTTCCTCCTCTTTTTCTTTCCCTCTTAAGCAGAAGGAATTTTCCTCGCGCACAAGTTTGCCGGGGGGAAGGAGGTGGAGGATGAACCAAGTGTTGTTCAAGAAAGAGAAGCCTTGTCGGGGAACAAGCAATTTATGAAAGCTAAGTTACCAGAATTTGAGCAGTTCAAATTTTTAAATTTTAGTTATCTTCCTTGAACAACCACACTTTGTATGGAAAACCTGTGCGCGGAGGAACCTACCCGTGGCTAGCCGCGCCCTTACTCTGCTTCGAGCACGCTCAACGGCTTAAGTGAGCTGCGACAAGTGTCGCGCCCTTACTTCGTTTTCGAGTTCGCTCAGTAGTTTAAGTGTGCTGCGACTAGCTGCGGCAAGGTTACTTGCCGACAAGGTCAGTTGCCAGCAGGCTGCTAAGAGTCCAGCACTCAGCGCTCGCGGCAAGGGCCCCTTGCCGGCAAGTCCCCTGAAAGTGTAGGGTAGAAAGCATACAAAGCGGAGGACCAAAAGCAAGGGAGATAACACTGCATTGATTGATCAAAATAAGATTGTATATTACAAAGATAACTTGCCGTAATACTAATAGATTCTTGTCCATAACATGCCTTGCAGCGGCAAGGGAAACAGAAAGAAAGAAATCTAATCTACGCGGTCTCCTTCACGCCTTGTGATCTTGTTCACCTTGGCGACGATGTGGGCAACATGCGCCTTCAACGCCTCCTGATCAGCTTCGGCCGGCAAGGTGCGGACGACGTTGACGAGGTTGATGCCGGGTTTGCGGTAGACGATCTTCGTCAAGACACGCTCCAAGGTGCCCATGCAGAGCCGACGCGCCTCGTCGGCCAGCTGCACGGGGATCTTCTCCTGCAGCCGCGCAAGTGCCGTCGCTATTCCCCTGAAGAACAGACTTAACTTGGCGCTGTGGGGGAGGTTCTCGTCTGGGGAGTACGCGAGATGCTCCGCCCTCAGTGCCACCATCTCCTTGTCAATATTGGCAGCGGAGGTGACCAGATCATCAGTCCATTGCTCCACCGCCCGGTTGAAGTTGTTTGCTGAGACGGCGGCGCCCTCCACCAAGTTCCTCTCCTTGCGGAGTTCGTCCTTCAGCTTCGTCTCGCGGTCCCGGGCGGCGTCGAGCGAGCCAGTCAGGGTGGAGACCTTCAACTCTAAGTCAGCGATGGAATCCTTGGCGGCAGCAAGCTCTGTGCCCTTCTCGGAGAGACGTACCTGCAACTCAGAGTTGGTGTGGGCGTCTTTCTCCCGCTCCACATTGAGCGCAGTGACTCTGTCCTCGCTTGCCTTCAGGAACAACTCCAGCTGCTCCACCCTAGCCCTCAGATCCTTCTTAGCAGTCTCCGCGGCGGCGGCAGCATCCTTTGCCTCCTTCAGGGCCCCGCCAATGGCTTGCTCCCGGGCGGTGAGGTCGTCCTCGTGGCTGTCGAGGTCGACCTTCCGTTGGTTGAGCGCTCCTTCCCGCTGAGACAGCTCTTCGGCAGCCCGCCGCTGCTGCTCCTCGACCTCAGCCTTCTCCAGAAGGAAGGCTTGCTGCGCCCCGGCAAGCTCTTCACGCTCCTCCGCCAAGTTGCGGAGGGCCGCCTGGTTGGCGGCACGGTGCTCCGTGGCGCGCTTCTCCAAGTCTTCTCCAGCCTTGGCGGCGAGAGCCTCCCTGGACTCCAGCTTCGCCTACCTGGCCCGGTACAGAGCCAGGAGCCGACGAAGGAGTCTCTCCTCTTCGGGCTCGTCGCTGTCGCCGGGCGCTTCGACGATCTTCAAACCGGCGGAGGCGAGGACCTCTCCGTCAAAGGTCTCTCCCTCCGCGGGTGCTCGAGACGAGGACGCCCACGGGACTTGTATGAAGACCCCGTTGGCGGCCTTCAAGTAGACACCCGACCGCTCCGTGGAGGCGGAAGAGTCGGCGGCGGGTGCAGCGTCCGGCGCTCCTGCGGCCTCCGGGCCCGCAGTTTGGTCGCCGGTCCCTTCCCCAGCCGCGGCGTCCGCGGTCGGGGCGGTCTCCTTAGCGGCGGCCTCATCGGCTCCAGCCATTCCCTCCGTGGCAGTGGCGTTGCCGCCGTCGCCGTGCACCTCCTCCTCGGCGGTGGTCTCTGTTTCCATCCGCTCTGGGGCGGGAGGATCTAGCAGAAGAAAAAGAAAAGAAAAAGTCAAGCAAGTATCCAAAAAAGAAGAATCCAAGAAGAAGAAGTTGCAAGACTTACCTTCGCGGATCTCTTCAATGACAGGGTCCCTCGCCGGGGAGTTCTCCCTTGGCGGCGGAGCAGTGGCCCCTGCTGGCGGAGGGCCGCCCGCGCCCTCCCTTGTCGGGCTGCTCAGCCTTGTCGGGCTGCTCACCCTTGGCAGGGTGCTCGCCCTTGGCGGAGTGCCCGTCCTTGGCGGAGCGTTCTCCCTCGCCGGGGAGTTCACCCTTGGCGGGGAGGGTGGAGCAAGTGGCTCGTCGGGGGCGACCTCTTGGTGCTCCTGCGGCCGTGGCTCCACTTCTGCACAAGACAAACAAGATATCAGATGAAGATGATCACCTCAAGCGCACCCGTCAAGCAGAAACATAAAGACCAGACTTACGCTGGGGGCTGCGCTGGGGGCTGCTCCTCGGAGCAGCAGGTTGATCCGGCAAGTTTGCCGCTGGCACGTCTCCCGTCGCCGCGGCGGGCGAGTCATCTTCAACCTCGACCACAGGGATCTTGGCCCTTTTCGCCATCCGCTGGGTCAGGGTCCTGAAAGCAAAACAAAAAAAAGATCAGAATCAACAAGGAAAAATCAAGACAGAATCGAAGAAACTAAAGAATTGCAAGTACTTACTCCTCTTCCTCTTCGTCGGAGCTAAGGGCGGAGAAGTCAAAATCCTCCTGAGGTGCTCCCGCGCGAGGAGCTGGAGGAGAAGGCTCCCTCGGGCGCTTGGTGGTCTCCGGGGCTGCGGCCTGTGAAGACCCAGCCCCCGTCGTCGCCGAGGCCCGAGGGGCAGAAGGGGCACCCGTTATGCTCCGGGAAGATCCCGCTCCGCTTGGCGCTCGAGCACGGGGCGCTTCCTTGACGACTTCGCTCGTCCTGGTGGCGCGCGTCGCACGGCGCGCTGGCTGCTGTCGGGGCGCCTGCGACCTCGCCGTCTCAGCTGCTTTGCGGAGGCGCTTCTTCGGTTGCTGCGTGGGACTCGCCGAAGGCGGGGAGTTCTCTGAGGACGAGGAGGCGTCGTCATCGAGATTCAGGGATCCACCAGAGTCTTCATCAGCCTCGGCGTCCTCCTCCTCCTCGGCAGGCCCGCTGGACTCAGCGCCGTGTCCAGCGACCTCGCTCCCTCCGGCGACCTCGCTCCCTCCGGCAACCTCGCTCGTCCCGGTAAACCTCAGGGAAGGCAATCCGGCAAACTCCTCGGGCGGAAGCTTGAGCATCTTGAGGATTTCCGCCTCCTCCGCTTGGCTCACTGCGTCCGCGGCCTGTGCCTCGTCCACAGTGTATCCAAAGTCACCCGCCGCTGCAGCTGCGGCGGCCTCCTCCATCCTGGAGGCGATGTAGGCTATATCCCGGCCAGTAGTGGCCCGGGTGAGGCCTTTGTTCTCCTCGGCGTTGCGGGGCGTCTCGACCAAGTTGTCGAAGAAGGACAGCACGATATCCGGCGGAGGCTCTATCCAAGTGGGGACGACGCCGTGGGAGTCGCACGCGGGCATCATCGCTCGTAGGGAATCGTGGGCGGTGCTGTTGCACAGCGGCACCACTCCCCGGGAAGGTCTGAACCACTCTGGGTGGGCCGGGTCATGCTTGAAGAGCTCCCAGACCATCCCCTTCAACTCCAAGGCAGTGAAGTTGTAGTTTAATCCAGGGCGCAGCCTCATGATATCCGCCGCATTGCCGAATTCCCAGGCGGACCTTTTCCTTTCTTGTAAAGGGGCAATGCGGCAGCGGAGGAAATCTGCTCCAACTTCTCCAATAGTCAGATTGGCAACCCGGAGATGAATAATCCTAATGAGGGCGATGTTGAGCTTGCTGTCCTCCGGGGCCAACTCACTCCAATCTCTGCCGCGCACTATGGCAGTTGTGCGCGGCGAGGTGAAAGGCTCGGCCTTATCTTCCACCACCCAGCACCAATCGGCTCTCCACTCCTCCCACTTGCTGCGGAGTTCTCCCTTCAGGTATGAATCCTTCTTATTCAGCCTAAAGATCCAGGAGATGCCGCCGGAAAGGGGAGCGCCGGATTCTACTCTAGGCATAAAGAAGTGGCGGAAAAGAGCTACATTGGGATGAACCCCAACGTAGTTTTCGCACAGATGTGCGAAAACGGCCATCGTAAGGATGGCGTTGGGGGTGAAATCTAGGAGGTGGAGGCCATATGTGTTCATGATATCACAAAAGAACTCCGAGAACGGAGGGCATAGTCCACAGTGGAAGAATGCAGCAAAGAAGAAGTACCCGCCGGGGAACATATCTTTGGCGATGGTGGGGAAGACTTGGGTGCGGGGATGAGCTTTGGTCTCCCTCGCCCAGAACAGATATTATTTGTCCCGCAGCTCCCTCGGACCAAGCCTTGGCGCGAAGACCACGCACTTCTTCCGCAGGGCAGCCAGCTTCGCCGCCTGCTCGGACTTCTCCTTCTTGGCCTTGTCTGCTTTCGCCTTGTCGCTCTTCGGAGCCATGGCGGGGGCGGCGAGGAAGGAGGCGAGGAGCTCGACGGTGCCGCGGATGCGGGAGGCGGCGGAGGAGGGAGTGGAGCTGAGCTCTCTGTCGACCTTTGGGAGGCGGAGGGCGACGGGGGTTTCTGGAGAATCAAGACGCAATGAAGACGATGGAGGGAACTGCCCCTGCTTCCTTTGCTTTTAAGGGGGAAGTAGGGGACGCTCCGCATTTCCCATTAAACAACAGGCCACGATCTCTCCCACGACGCCGCAATCGACGCGTGCCGTTAGGGAGGGACGCGGCGGATACGGAAGGAGATACGGCTTGCCGTGGGCCGCGTGTGCCCGTGCACTGTTTTGGGCCTGGCCCAACAGCGCTCGGCATCGTGTGTGGCCCAGGCCCGGGGGCTCCTGTCGGTGTACTAAGATAGGGGTACCTTAGTACCCCAACTTGTGCACGGGCAGTAGCAGCTTCCCGTGGCAGGGCTTACCACGTGCTCGCCGGAAACCTTTTTGGTCCCTATGAAGCCATTCAAGAACAAAGTATACAAGTCAGAAGATCAAGGCCCCGGCAAGAGGAGCTTGCCGGGAAGGCCGTACCAGGCTCAAGATTGTCACTTTAGCGCATGACCCTGACAAGAGGAGCTTGCCAGGAAAACCAAGGAACACATATCCCAAGAGATGCCCCGGCGCGTCATGCGCCCCGGCAGGACCCGGAGAGCGACAAGCTTCCGGGCCCGGCAAGATCACAACCCCGGCAAGGTGCTTGCCGGGGAAACCTATGTTGTGTGCCCGCGCTCCAGCTCATCTGCCCACGCGTCGCCCTAGGGCCCTTCCAGGGACGCGTGGCGGACGGCTGTGCAGCCTGGGGCACACGATGGCAAGCCACGGTGACGAGGCTACCGCCGTGGCGAACGAAGAAGCATGGACGGACACTTTTGGGGTCGACGGCGACGGGCATTTAATGCCCTTGTCCCCCACTGTCAAAGTTTGGTGAAGACCACTGTTCATCCACTGTTCATGCACTATTCACGCACTATTACAACTACCACAAAATTTACACTTTTATCCTCCTCTACGTTGACACCTGTCGGTGACCCCTTTGAGCTATAAAAGGAGGCCCATGCACAACGTAGAGGGGGTTCGATTCCAGAAACTCAGGCACTCTCTCGCTCGGTGTAGCTAAGCATTGTAGACCTTCAAGCTCCCGAGCTCAATACAACCAAAGCAGGAGTAGGGTTTTACGCGTCCGCGCGGCCCGAACCTGGGTAAACTGCCCGCGTGTGCCCCTCGATCTGCTCTTCGTGCTCCCTCCGCTCCCTTACCGCAACGTAGAAGGGGCTCCGATCCCATAGGTGCTCGTGGGAGGACAGTTTCCCCCGACATACCTGGCGCGCCAAAGATGTCGGGGGAAACTATCCTCCCACGAGCACCTATGGGACCGGAGCCCCTTCTACGTTGCGGTAAGGGAGCGGAGGGAGCACGAAGAGCAGATCGAGGGGCACACGCGGGCAGTTTAACCAGGTTCGGGCCACGCGGACGCGTAAAACCCTACTCCTGCTTTGGTTGTATTGAGCTCGGGAGCTTGAAGGTCTACAGTGCTTAGCTACACCGAGCGAGAGAGTGCCTGAGTTTCTGGAATCGAACCCCCTCTACGTTGTGCATGGGCCTCCTTTTATAGCTCAAAGGGGTCATCGACAGGTGTCAACGTAGAGGAGGGTAAAAGTGTAAATTTGGTGGTAGTTGTAACAGTGCGTGAATAGTGCATGAACAGTGGATGAACAGTGGTCTTCACCAAACTTTGACAGTGGGGGACAAGGGCATTAAATGCCCGTCGCCGTCGACCCCAAAAGTGTCCGTCCATGCTTCTCCGTTCGCCACGGTGGTAGCCTCGTCACCGTGGCTTGGCATCGTGTGCCCCAGGCTGCACAGCCGTCCGCCACGCGTCCCTGGAAGGGCCCCAGGGCGACGCGTGGGCAGATGAGCTGGAGCGCGGGCACACAGCATAGGTTTCCCCGGCAAGCACCTTGCCGGGGTTGTGATCTTGCCGGGCCCGGAAGCTTGTCGCTCTCCGGGTCCTGCCGGGGCGCATGACGCGCCGGGGCATCTCTTGGGATATGTGTTCCTTGGTTTTCCTGGCAAGCTCCTCTTGCCAGGGTCTTGCGCTAAAGTGACAATCTTGAGCCTGGTACGGCCTTCTCGGCAAGCTCCTCTTGCCGGGGCCTTGATCTTCTGACTTGTATACTTTGTTCTTGAATGGCTTCATAGGGACCAGAAAGGTTTCCGGCGAGCACGTGGTAAGCCCTGCCACGGGAAGCTGCTACTGCCCGTGCACAAGTTGGGGTACTAAGGTACCCCTATCTTAGTACACCGACAGTGATCGTCCTCATTCGGGAGCCGTTCCTCGAAACTTGTCCATCTCGAAAAGTGATTGAGTTGTCTGCTAGCATTCGTTGACAAAACATGCATGATCTAAAATAAATTATTACCTCTGTTTTAAAGCCAAGAGCTCTGGTACATGTTTTGTCTTTGTTTCCGACTACGGGTTTTCAACCTTGCCAACAAAAGCCACGGTTCGAGAGTCTCCACCTTCTTTTAAAAGCACCAACTACTGAGAGCATGATTGTCATTCTGAGTGTAATGTGCATTGTCCCAAAGTAGCATTGTCTTTTGCATGATTGTGATATCGTTTATTCTGAAATCATTGTATCTAGTCATCACTTAAACCTTGGAGGTGCCCCTGCATTTATGTTTTACTTCACTAAAGGGGGCAATCTAGATATCACTTTATCATATTTGCACATCATGTTCATTGCAAATCTATTTGATGTTTCAGTATCATATTGTAAAACTTTCAGTCCTTTGTGATTTTCTCATGAGGAAACTTAATTACTATAGATTCATTGTCTCAGTAAGCTTATGTCATATGACTATGAAAAGGTCCTATATGGTTAATAGCATGCACCACAGAAATTATTCTTGTTATCATTTACCTACTCGAGGACGAGCAGGAATTAAGCTTGGGGATGTTGATACGTCCAAAACGTATCTATAATTTCTGCTTGCTCCATGCCTCTTTTGGGTGATATTGCTATGATATTTATACACTTCCATACACTTTTGATCATATTTGGACTAACCTATTAACTCAGTGCACCCCAGTGCCAGTTTCTGTTTTCGGCTGTTTTTGTATTTCAGGTTTTCACATTACGAGAACTGCCAGGAAAAATCCAGAAAAATTATATAAAAAATAAGCGTTCCAGAAACTACCGTGCGCCCGAAGGACAGCCGGGGGGGCCACCAGGGCTCCAGGCGCCCTGGCGGCGCCCACCCAGGGCCGCGCCGGGGGGGGCGCCTGGGCCCCCCGAGGCTCCTCCGATGCCCCCCTTTGGCATATATTTAAAGCGTCTCCCGAAACCCTTGAGGGAGGAACTCTTTTCGCGATCCCATCTCTGTTCCGCCGCCGCCGCCGCTTCCAAGACCGGGAGCACCAGGAGAACTCTTCCCGGCACCCTGCCGGAGGGGAGGATCACCACCGGGAGCCTCTCCACCACCATGGACGCCTCCCGGATGAGTTGTGAGTAGTCTCCCTTGGACCATGAGTCCATGACCAGTAGCTATGTGATGTTCTCCTCCCGTTCTTGTGCTTCACTAATTAGTCCTCGTGAGCTGCCTTACATGATCGAGGCACATATGTAATCCTTATGCTATTGCTATGATGAGTTTGCTGGGATCCGATGGATTATGAGATTATGTTTAGATTGTGCTTGAGTAATATATTTGATCTACCTCTTTAATATTTATGTTCGTAAGTAATTCTTGCATGTTCTCCGTTGTTATTTATTGCTTTGGCCAAGTAATAGGTAGTGACTCCAAGAGGGAACGTTATGCTTGATTGTGGGTTCATGCCTGTCGGGACCCCGATCCTAAGCCACACAGGTCTAGCCTGTAACACATCATATCACTTTGCGGCATCACGCACGGTATCCCCACGGGTGCCACCTTACCTGGCCCGGGACCGTTTGCGCATTTTGGCACACGTATATGATAGTGTTGCTAGCATCCATATGACAGAGAACCCGGGCCGACATGACCAGTTATAAACCAAAAGTGGCACTAAATTACAGAGACAGGCATACATGACCCAGCAACGAACGTGTCGGTCATCAACGTATGAACCCAAGTCGTAGCAAGCTACACGGACTTAAAGGAACAACGCGTGACATTTCCCTAAGGGGCAGACACAGGAACGAAGAAGGACACATGCCGGTCAGCCTAAGTGTTCCGGAGCAGTAGCAAGCTACCAAGGCTCAGTGGAATCACTAGGAGACATTTCCCTGTAAGATAGGCTACCAAGGGTAAACAACTAGGTGTCGGATCCCACACATAGCAATACACATTACACGTACGCATAACATGCAAGTATGTGCTGTACAACATGGCATCACAACATAACTCAACAACTCATATAGATAAAGGCCCAGAAGAGCCGTCATAGCATTTATTACAATCAGAGGTCACATGACCCAACATACAGAGCATACAGGCAACGGAAGCATAACATGTCTGAGTACAGACAACTATAAATGAAAAAGGCTGAGAAGCCTGACTATCTACAAGACCCTCCTAAGGGCACAAGACCGTAGCTGAGGTAACAAGCTAAACATCGAAGTCCACGCGGAATCACTAGCGAGACTGAAGTCTCTCTGCAAAACATAAATTAAGCAAACGTGAGTAGAAAGGTACTCAGCAAGACTTACATCAGAACTAACTACATATGCAACAGTATCAACAAGGGGGTAGTGGAGTTTGACTGCAGCAAGCCAGCTTTGACTCGTGGCTATCCTGAACTACGACTGCAAGTAACTCTTTTGAGGTGGCGCACACGAGTCGACATATTCACCAATCAAAACACCACTATGGATCCGCTCCCGTCTCCCTACGAGAAGGCCATCCATAGCACTCACACTTGTCTTGAGTATTTTAGAGTATCCACTTTCGATTGTCTATGTACCACGTAAGCATCCAAGAAGTCCATATCCGCGGACCCGGCTATTCGAATAGATCATATTAACCCTGCAGGGGTGTACTTCTTCACACACGCTCTCGCCACTTACCGCCAGGTACATCTCGTGTATCTCGGCAACCTTCAAGCGGAAGCCTGGCGAGGGTGTCGGCCACGACCTGACTAACCACACAAGTCTCTCGTCCAGGTTTATCGCCTATTCGGGTTCCATCCGTGGGGAGATCCGGCCGGGGTGTCGCTCACGGCCCCAAATGATGTGCGCAGGGTTCCCAAGCCCACCTCGTCGGATGGATCTACGCTTGGTACACCATGCCACGGTGCCTAGTCTGACCCAAGCCCACATGTACCGTGTGCCACTTGGTAGACTACTAACACTACCTACAAACACCAGAAACTAGTTGCAACTCCTGGACAGAGATCTAGTTGATTAATAAGTCGAGAGGGGTCGAGTTATCGGAACCCAATGTGTGGTAGTAACTATGTCATTGGACAACCTACACAGAACTCAGTTCTTAAGGACGGCTCCAGTGAGACAACCCACCATGTACTCCTACATGGCCTCTCACCGCTACCTTTACCAAATCGTGTTCACACACTTAGCTCACACACAGTAGGACATGTTCACCACATTCCAATTCATCCCCGATGAATCAGACCTGACTCAACTCTAAGCAATAGCAGGCATAACCAGAAGGCATGAATGAGTAGGCACAACATGGCTCAAACAACTCCTACTCATGCTAGTGGGTTTCAACTATTTACTGTGGCAATGACAGGTCATGCAGAGGAAAGGGGTTCAGCTACCGCAGCAAAAAGCAGTTCAATCGTTGTTGTCCTAATGCAGTAAAAGAGAGCAGGAGCGAGAGAGTGGGATTGTATCGGGATGCTCAATGGGGGTTGCTTGCCTGGCACTTCTGAAGATATCAATGAGTCTTCATCGGTGTCATCGATCACATCGTCGGAACGTCGTCTACTGAGAGGGGACAAAACCGACAAACAGAGAAAGAACACAATCAATGCAATGCAACAATATGATGCATGAACATGACATGGCAATATGATGTGGTTTGGCCTAATGCAACTAGCAACCAAGTTAAATGAAGTTGGTTTGAACCAAAGGTTCAAATTCAAACTCCATATGTGATTATTCAAATGCCATTTATTCAAATGGTCCTAAACAGTGGCTGTAAGTTATTCAAACATGCATGAAAATGCCATAAACAGATTCCTTGGATTTTTCTGATCAATTTTCATATATAAATTATTTCCATCTGAGCTACGGTTGATTTTATATGATTTTTAGAAGTTTTGGCTATTTTCTCAAATAAATAAATCATTTCTGATTTATTTTAAATTACAGCAAATAGTTACTGCGTCAGCACTGCGTCATCATGACGTCAGCAAGTCAACAGGGCTGGTCCAGGTCAAACCTGACGTGTGGGGTCCACACGTCAGTGACACAGTTCTGGTTAGGGTCGCTGACATGTGGGCCTGGTCAATGCCCACGTCAGCACGGTCAAACTGACGCGTGGGGCCACTGTGGTTAACTTAAACTAAACAGAAACAAAAACTGTGGTTAATTAGGTGCGTAGGGCCCAGGTGTCAGTGGCTAGGTGGTTAGTTAGTGGGGTGATTAGCCCCCTAAATAAGCGGCCACGTCGGCGTTAGACGCCGGCGACCAAGACACGGCGGTGGCTCGCCGGAGTTGTCCGTCCAGCCAGCTCCGGCTACGGGAGCTCGTGCGGCTCGGTGTGTTGGAAAGCTACTGCTGCGGAGCTTCGGATGGTGGCCGTGGCAAGTGCTGGGGTGGGCAGAAACGGCGGCGGCGACCTCAACGGCGGCGGCCGAAGTTCGGGCATCGGCGACGTACCGCTACGGTGCACAAGAGGACGAGCTGGTGGCGGCGTTGGCTTGCTGCGGAGCTGCTGAGCACGTAGCAAGGCTCGCGCGTGACGGATGCTACCTAAAGCAACGACGGCAACTAGTGTGGCGGCGCTGAGCTCTCGGGCACGACGGCCCGATGGGTTAGAGGACGAGAACGATCACGAGAGCAGGGGGAACGACGGAGGAGCTCACATCGGTTGCGGCGATGGCCTCGGTGAGCTCGGGGAGGTGACGGGCGTTGCGAATCGACGGCGAGGTCGACGGCGGCCGGAAGTTGAAGACGAGCACGATGGCGACGAAGCAGGCCTCCCGGCGTCCCGTAGCTTGGTGGAGAGGACGAGAAGGACGCAGCGGAGCTCATTGGCGCATCGGAGAGGCGAGGGGGTCACGGGGAGCGCGGTGGTTCTCGCCGGCGGCGGCGGTCACGTTCGGTGAGAAGAACAAAGGAGGGGGGGAGAGCGTTCGGGGAAGAAAGGGAGAGGTGCAGGGGGTTCTGGGCGTCTCCGTGGCGTCGTCTAGGCGCGTCGAGGGGAGACAAGCAGGCAGCTGCGTGCCGGCGCGCGGCGCCGCCGTGCTCGCTCTCGCCTCTGCCAGTAGGCAGAGGTTGAAGACAAGTATGCCCCTGGTGGGCTGGGCTGCTTCTGCTGGTAAGGCCCAGGTAGTGCTCTCTCTGTCTTATTTTCTTTCTGTTTTCTATTTCTGTTATTTTGTTTGATTTAGTTTATAGCCCAAATCATTTTAATAAATCCTAAAAATAATTGTGGCCATTAAATAAATTATTACAGAGACCCTCAACTATTTTCAGAATTGTTGGAGCATTTAAAGATATTAAAAAATATTTACATGCCCCAATTTAAATACTTATGATTTCATTCAAAGCCCAAAATATTCCACAAAAATGCTCACTATTTTTGGTTTGGTCTCAATGCCTTGCCAAAATTATCAAACATTGATGAAGGAATTTTCGGTCATTGGAAATGATTTTATTCTTGACCCTAGTTGAGTTCATTTAGAGCTAGGGTTTGATCAATCCCCATTTCAAGTTAACAAAATTTTAAACATGATGCACAGCTAACCTAGCACTAGGCAGACAGGAGCTAGGGATGTGACAACTCACCCCCACTAAAACAAGAATCTCGTCCCGAGATTCAGGACGTGAGATAAGAAATCAGAGGGGACACTAACTAGCACAATCTTCAGGATCCAAATTTCCTTCTCGGAGATGTTGATTTATTTCATCATATTGATCTTGTCATCCTTGTTTGAGATCTTCATCCAACCAGACGATATCGGAGTCATACTCTATAGAAATCAATCTTTCCGAAGATCGATGAACTCAAGATCAACTCATGGAGTGAGATGTTAACCCATCTCTTGAGCTGAGATACCGATCACACATCCAAAGGGATGGAGTGAAATAAACGATGAAGATTCATTTGGCAGGCAACCAATTCCACACTTAAGGAAGATGGTGATCGATGTCACCAGACGGGGCACCTTAGAGGAGGTGACTCATAAAACTATCCTTTAAGTGGCAAAAAGAATTACTTTCGATATAGAGATAATTGAAATTCCCTATACCATCCTAAGACGGATCACAATCGATCATTTGGTAGGGTCCGTAAGAATGACATTCTCGGGCCAGAATAGATGATGTGGACTACCTTGTTGAAGACGGCACAAGGGATGATTTTGTTTATCGTCGGGAATGGATAGGACCCATGGTGAGATAGCACATTGGCGGTGCAAGCTGGGAACAAAATGCAAATGCTGGGAATTATTCTGGTAACTGGGAAGAAACCCATCAGTAGAGAGTAGTCTATTCTTTGAGAGGTTATAGCATAACCAAGAACACTGTGAGCAATCCCGGATAGTGCCGGTGATAACACCTTCTCAGATTTCTCCTTAGCGAGGCCAAGGGGCAAGATCTGGATGATCGACCGAGAGACATTTAGCACTCCGCTTCTAATGTTCTCCTTGATGTGCTAGCACAACCCATTTATTATAATGGTTTGGTACCTAGAACGTCAAATAAAAGGTCGGACTTCAGGAGCACAAGAATCCATAAGGAACAACTAGGGAGTAAGTCCTACGAAGTCCTTATGGGGAGGTGGCCAACTTCTTCAAACAAGATACTACAACAATAGGTCTTCCGGTTGGGTGTGTTGGCCACGACATCCACTTTACCGGTTATCGAGAGACCAATATTATAGTTCTTGGGAAATGCACCAACCATCATATCTGCCTGAGATTCAGTTCTGATTAGTGTCAGGAAATTCTAGACTCATCGGGTCTAGAAAGAATGAATGTTTGCAACATAAATCGATGAGACGGCGTTGCGAGATTCTCGGGAAATGGACTGCGGTAGTAAGCTCCAAAACATGAGCTAGTTCTGCTACAAACATGTGAACACGTTGTCCAAGACAAGTATGACCACGGAGTAGTCTTATAATAAAACACTACTGAGTTCGGGTGGGGAACCATCAACAAGGATAGCGAAGTCCTATCATAAGTCATGATTCTTAAGAGGGAACTTCTTCTCCTTGAACAAATCTATCAGTGGCTTGGTGTGCTAGGGATACGTATGGGGTGGAGGTAATTAATCTACCAAACCATAGAATACTTTGTACATATGCATGACCGATTTAGGATGATTCCAGGGGAAGCAAAACAAACCTTTCTCAATTTCATGGCGGCATCTTACATCAAATGCACATGAATTGGAGGAAGTCACTTCTTCCATCCAAGCATAAACTTCATGACGGAACACGAAGGCATTGCTTACAAAGTTTCCAACACTAGCTTAATGTCCAACAAAATCATGGAGAGGATAAGGACGTTGTCGATGGGCTCAACAATAACTCATCCAGATTTCCATATAAGTGGAATTCCACAATCAAGTGAACACGGTGATAGCATTGGTCAGACCAAAAGATATAAAGGTGTATGCTCGAGGAATCAACCACGAGTAAGACAACGTTACGAATATCGTTGGTTCTGATTTGACTTGGCGATAACCCATACTCAAATCAAAGTCTGGACAAGACAATAGATCCACAATGATCATGAAGATCAATTGAAGAAGATATCATCTGTCTTCAATACACACACAAGATATCCCTTTGAGGTGAGCTATGTGGATTAAGCTTTTATCTTCCAACTCTCCAAGTTGTTGTTTAGCTTAACCAACTAGTTCAGGTATCCAACACAGATTCTTGGAGAAAGGTGGTTTAGCGAGAAACCAGCTTGATCACGAACTCAACATAGCGGTCAGGTGACAACCTGGTAATACTTCCGAGAAGATATTCGAAAAATCACGAACCACCGATATGTTATTAAGCTCGCAAACAATCTTGCTTTTCAGGGCGAGATAATATGATCACAAGAGTGAGGGATTTATGCAATCCTAACCCATTGATCAAAAAGGTGCACCAGAAAAATGGGCTAGGTAGCACGATCAATCTTAGAATGGTGATTTAGTAACCAACACACTAAGAATGAAATTGTTGTCCTTTAACCACCAAGCAACGAGGTTGCTAGGGGTATTGATTCACACATCACAATTCACTTGTCGGTGTTCCAGTTATAATAACGCGGAGACCGAGGAATGAACGACGATGGTGGGAAGTATTACTATATCAAGAGTTTGTAGGAGGTTGTGCAATTCCCATGACATTCTTGACATAAAGATGGTAATACTCCAGGATAGAACAGATTAGAAGCTGGATTAGCATTCTTCATCTATGAGGTACAACTTCTTTGACCAAATCCTGGATATGGATAAGGTATTGGAGTTTGTTTCTCCTAGTCATTCCAGAATAGAATGGCTTGACGGACGACAAGAGTAATAGGCATCGATGAACGAATTCACGCATGCTCTTGACTATTAATTGATAGACGAGGATCGGGATATAACTAAAGGGGGACAACTCAAGGAACATATAACTTTCCGAGTTGTGGATGCATAGACTAGCATGTCGAACTAGTTCAACATATTTCTTCTGGGTAACCTATGCAGAAAGGTAGGACTGTCAGAGTCACAATATGAATGGAGTACTACTCAAGAGCACTCTGGTTGTGATCTCTTGGTTCGGAAGAACTTCTGCCAAGATGGTTCATGGTATTGGAAGAACGATAACCACGGACCTCGAGGACTATCACAAGGTTACTAATACCCTAAAGGAACGAGCAAATACTATCAACAAGAAGTAAGTAGGGTGAAGCTCGGGTTCAAGAACTCAGAAATAGAATACCTACCAACTAAATAGCATCACGGAATGCTTCCGATAATGATGGCCAGCATCATCACACTGGGAATATAAAGCATTGCTAAATTACTGGGTGATCTTCTGAGACACCTAGGGTCATAGTAATAAGTCCAACATATGTGTCAAGGTAATGGAGTACCTCCACACACTGACTAGTGTGGTTAATCTGGCCTAAAAGGACATTAAGAACAGGTAGGAATGATTTGCAAATGCATCAGATTGTTTAGAGACCTGGGATGACTCGGACAGCATAACGGCGGTAAATGCTCGAAAATACTTTTGAGATCCAAGAAAAAGAGTATCATATCCACTTAACATCATCATGTCAAGGTTCTGAGACCAACAGTTGAACAGACAGAAGTAGTAGAAACTGAACTGAGGATTGAATCCACAATAACGTGATCCTGATAAATAGAATGAGAATCCTAGTTCTTAATCCCCATAGAAAAGGAGAAGATGACTCAAATCAGAAGGTCATGGGGTAAAGGAGTAAAAAGAGCCTTACGTTCCCTTCCACAATCAATTCCCTTATATAACTAAAGAATTTCTAGACACGACTTCGACCAGTTTGGCTTACTAATCCTACAGGCAGTCAGGCTCTGATACCAAAGCTGTCGGGACCCTGATCCTAAGCCACACAGGTCTAGCCTGTAACACATCATATCACTTTGCGGCCTCACGCACGGTATCCCCACGGGTGCCACCTTACCTGGCCCGGGACCGTTTGCGCATTTTGGCACACGTATATGATAGTGTTGCTAGCATCCATATGACAGAGAACCCGGGCCGACATGACCAGTTATAAACCAAAAGTGGCACTAAATTATATAGACAGGCATACATGACCCAGCAACGAACGTGTCGGTCATCAACGTATGAACCCAAGTCGTAGCAAGCTACACGGACTTAAAGGAACAACGCGTGACATTTCCCCTAAGGGACAGACACAGGAACGAAGAAGGACACATGCCGGTCAGCCTAAGTGTTCCGGATCAGTAGCAAGCTACCAAGGCTCAGTGGAATCACTAGGAGACATTTCCCTGTAAGATAGGCTACCAAGGGTAAACAACTAGGTGTCGGATCCCACACATAGCAATACACATTACACGTATGCATAACATGCAAGTATGTGCTGTACAACATGGCATCACAACATAACTCAACAACTCATATAGATAAAGGCCCAGAAGAGCCATCATAGCATTTATTACAATCAGAGGTCACATGACCCAACATACAGAGCATACAGGCAACGGAAGCATAACATGTCTGAGTACAGACAACTATAAATGAAAAAGGCTGAGAAGCCTGACTATCTACAAGACCCTCCCAAGGGCACAAGACCGTAGCTGAGGTAACAAGCTAAACATCGAAGTCCATGCGGAATCACTAGCGAGACTGAAGTCTCTCTGCAAAACATAAATTAAGCAAACGTGAGTAGAAAGGTACTCAGCAAGACTTACATCAGAACTAACTACATATGCAACAGTATCAACAAGGGGGTAGTGGAGTTTGACTGCAGCAAGCCATCTTTGACTCGTGGCTATCCTGAACTACGACTGCAAGTAACTCTTTTGAGGTGGCGCACACGAGTCGACATATTCACCAATCAAAACACCACTATGGATCCGCTCCCGTCTCCCTACGAGAAGGCCATCCATAGCACTCACACTTGTCTTGAGTATTTTAGAGTATCCACTTTCGATTGTCTATGTACCACGTAAGCATCCAAGAAGTCCATATCCGCGGACCCAGCTATTCGAATAGATCATATTAACCCTGCAGGGGTGTACTTCTTCACACACGCTCTCGCCACTTACCGCCAGGTACATCTCGTGTATCTCGACAACCTTCAAGCGGAAGCCTGGCGAGGGTGTCGGCCACGACCTGACTAACCACACAAGTCTCTCGTCCAGGTTTATCGCCTATTCGGGTTCCATCCGTGGGGAGATCCGGCCGGGGTGTCGCTCACGGCCCCAAATGATGTGCGCAGGGTTCCCAAGCCCACCTCGTCGGATGGATCTACGCTTGGTACACCGTGCCACGGTGCCTAGTCTGACCCAAGCCCACATGTACCGTGTGCCACTTGGTAGACTACTAACACTACCTACAAACACCAGAAACTAGTTGCAACTCCTGGACAGAGATCTAGTTGATTAATAAGTCGAGAGGGGTCGAGTTATCGGAACCCAATGTGTGGTAGTAACTATGTCATTGGACAACCTACACAGAACTCAGTTCTTAAGGACGGCTCCAGTGAGACAACCCACCATGTACTCCTACATGGCCTCTCACCGCTACCTTTACCAAATCGTGTTCACACACTTAGCTCACACACAGTAGGACATGTTCACCACATTCCAATTCATCCCCGATGAATCAGACCTGACTCAACTCTAAGCAATAGCAGGCATAACCAGAAGGCATGAATGAGTAGGCACAACATGGCTCAAACAACTCCTACTCATGCTAGTGGGTTTCAACTATTTACTGTGGCAATGACAGGTCATGCAGAGGAAAGGGGTTCAGCTACCGCAGCAAAAAGCAGTTCAATCGTTGTTGTCCTAATGCAGTAAAAGAGAGCAGGAGCGAGAGAGTGGGATTGTATCGGGATGCTCAATGGGGGTTGCTTGCCTGGCACTTCTGAAGATATCAATGAGTCTTCATCGGTGTCATCGATCACATCGTCGGAACGTCGTCTACTGAGAGGGGACAAAACCGACAAACAGAGAAAGAACACAATCAATGCAATGCAACAATATGATGCATGAACATGACATGGCAATATGATGTGGTTTGGCCTAATGCAACTAGCAACCAAGTTAAATGAAGTTGGTTTGAACCAAAGGTTCAAATTCAAACTCCATATGTGATTATTCAAATGCCATTTATTCAAATGGTCCTAAACAGTGGCTGTAAGTTATTCAAACATGCATGAAAATGCCATAAACAGATTCCTTGGATTTTTCTGATCAATTTTCATATATAAATTGTTTCCATCTGAGCTACGGTTGATTTTATATGATTTTTAGAAGTGTTGGCTATTTTCTGAAATAAATAAATCATTTCTGATTTATTTTAAATTACAGCAAATAGTTACTGCGTCAGCACTGCGTCATCATGACGTCAGCAAGTCAACAGGGCTGGTCCAGGTCAAACCTGACGTGTGGGGTCCACACGTCAGTGACACAGTTCTGGTTAGGGTCGCTGACATGTGGGCCTGGTCAATGCCCACGTCAGCACGATCAAACTGACGCGTGGGGCCACTGTGGTTAACTTAAACTAAACAGAAACAAAAACTGTGGTTAATTAGGTGCGTAGGGCCCAGGTGTCAGTGGCTAGGTGATTAGTTAGTGGGGTGATTAGCCCCCTAAATAAGCGGCCACGTCGGCGTTAGACGCCGGCGACCAAGACACGGCGGTGGCTCGCCGGAGTTGTCCGTCCAGCCAGCTCCGGCTACGGGAGCTCGCGCGGCTCGGTGCGTTGGAAAGCTGCTGCTGCGGCGCTTCAGATGGTGGCTGTGGCAAGTGCTGGGTTGGGCAGAAACGGCGGCGGCGACCTCAACGGCGGCGGCCGAAGTTCGGGCATCGGCGACGTACCGCTACGGTGCACAAGAGGACGAGCTGGTGGCGGCGTTGGCTTGCTGCGGAGCTGCTAAGCACGTAGCAAGGCTCGGGCGTGACGGATGCTACCTAAAGCAATGACGGCGACTAGTTTGGCGGCGCTGAGCTCTCGGGCACGACGGCCCGATGGGTTAGAGGACGAGAACAATCACGAGAGCAGGGGGAACGACGGAGGAGCTCACATCGGTTGCGGCGGTGGCCTCGGTGAGCTCGGGGAGGCGACGGGCGTTGCGAATCGACGGCGAGGTCGACGGCGGCTGGAAGTTGAAGACGAGCACGATGGCGACGAAGCAGGCCTCCCGGCGTCCCGTAGCTTGGTGGAGAGGACGAGAAGGACGCAGCGGAGCTCTTTGGCGCATCGGAGAGGCGAGGGGGTCACGGGGAGCGCGGTGGTTCTCGCCGGCGGCGGCGGTCGCGTTCGGTGAGAAGAACAGAGGAGGGGGGGAGAGCGTTCGGGGAAGAAAGGGAGAGGTGCAGGGGGTTCTGGGCGTCTCCGTGGCGTCGTCTAGGCGCGTCGAGGGGAGCCAAGCAGGCAGCTGCGCGCCGGCGCGCGCGGCCGCCGTGCTCGCTCTCGCCTCTGCCAGTAGGCAGAGGTTGAAGACAAGTATGCCCCTGGTGGGTTGGGCTGCTTCTGCTGGTAAGGCCCAGGTAGTGCTCTCTCTCTCTTATTTTCTTTCTGTTTTCTATTTCTGTTATTTTGTTTGATTTAGTTTATAGCCCAAATCATTTTAATAAATCCTAAAAATAATTGTGGCCATTAAATAAATTATTACAGAGACCCTCAACTATTTTCAGAATTGTTGGAGCATTTAAAGATATTAAAAAATATTTACATGCCCCAATTTAAATACTTATGATTTAATTCAAAGCCCAAAATATTCCACAAAAATGCTCACTATTTTTGGTTTGGTCTCAATGCCTTGCCAAAATTATCAAACATTGATGAAGGAATTTTGGGTCACTGGAAATGATTTTATTCTTGACCCTAGTTGAGTTCATTTAGAGCTAGGGTTTGATCAATCCCCATTTCAAGTTAACAAAATTTTAAACATGATGCACAGCTAACCTAGCACTAGGCAGATAGGAGCTAGGGATGTGACAATGCCCCTCGATGACTAGTTTGAGTGACAGAAACATGAGTCTAGGGGATGTGCTGTTGCCACAAGGGGGAAAACAACGGTGCTTGTGCCCGCGGGTGCAAGGATTTTTTACTTTACGCAAAGTTCTTTTAATGCAGTTGTCTGTTGCATTGAGTTTACACTATGGGTGGGACTCGCAACTTAATACCAGCGAGATGTTCTGGATAGATATCTCAAGGTGGATGATTAGTAGTAGATATTGATGGATTTCGGTCTACTTACTTTGGCATACCGCCCATGCTTTGAACCTCAACCTTTCTTGCAATGTAGTCAGCATTGGTTTGCGCACATGGTCCTGTCAATTGCCCAGCTGTAATTTGTTTACCTCACATAGTTGTTTTATCGTCTTTTGGGAGAGAGACATCACTAGTGAACATCATGAGACTCCGGTCCATATTACCATCATTGATCACATCCGCTATTTACTTTTCGCTTTTATTTACTATTGCAATTCTATCTATCACTACTATCACTTGCGTTTAATCCTTTGTGAACTACTAGGCCGGAGGGATTGACAACCTCTCTGTACTCGTTGGGAGCAAAGTTATTTGTATCTGTGTGCAGGTCCACGTTGATTGCTAATATCTGGCGCCGTAGCAGTTGACACCTTCTTGTTGAACCTAGGAGTCTCTGGGGATTCGATCCTTGGTATCTTTGCCAAGGGAAAAACTTCCGCAACACTACATCTCACACCTTCCGCTTGGGGTAACCAACGAGGGGCGAGAAGCCTAGCAAGCGGCTGCATTGAGAGCTGCAAGGTGGCAGACCCGGCAGCACGCTCACCCGGCAGGCCAATGGGGACCCGTCCCCAAGATGCCGCCTTGGGTATTTCGCACCGGCAAGCCTACCCAGTTAACGTAGGGTGGAAACACAAGGAGGCAGCAAACAGGAAAATAACATGCATGATTCTGAAGATATTTCAAAGTTATATTACATCATGCCATCGCTGCAGTTCTAACTAAAGATAAAATTTGTCTTGGGCATGAACCCGCAGCGGCAAGGAAGAACGGGATGCTTAATCCCGGCGCTGGCCCTCCACCCTCTTGATTTCGTCAATGCGGCTGATGACAAGCTTGATGCGCTCCTTGAGCGTCGTGAGGTTGGCATCCTCCGGCAAGCTGTCCATCGCGGCTTCGAAGTCGAGGGCGGGGTTCCAGAACGCCACCTTGGTGAGGACCTTGGTCATGACTCCCCGGCAGAGCCGCCGGGCCTCCCCGGCGAGCGTGGCCGTTCTGTTCGAGTGAAGATCAGCCAAGGCGCTGAGGACACCCTTGAAGAAAAGGGTCAGCTTGGCGTTGACGGACCCGCTCCGTTCAGGGGCATACCTCACGTTTGGCATCCCCATGAGGGCCAGCTGTGAGGTAACCCTGCCGGCGATGTCCTCCAGCCGGCTGATCCACCTGTTCTCCTCCACCACGTATTCTTGATGAGAGGCGCCCTCGTCCGCCCGCAGCTGCTTCTCCTCCTCCACGCTCTTGGCCAAGGCCTCCTCCCGAGCAGAGCTCTCCGCCAACATCTTCTCGAGATTCTCCAGCCTCAGCCTGAGATCTCTGATGGAGTTTTGCGCCTCGGAGAGCTCCCCAGCCCTGCTGATGATCGCTCCCTGCGCCTCTGTCAAGGCGCGAGCCTGTTCTTCTCGTCGGACAGCCTGAGGGCCTGCTCCTTCAGCCTATCCCGTTCCACCTCCAGCTCTTGCACCTTGCCGGCGTGGGCTAGAGCCTGGGAACCGAGCGCCTCTTTGTGCCTCTGCCCCAGCTCACGGGTCCGCCGCTCGACAAGAGCCTCGAGCTCCTCATCCTTGCTGCGGAGCATTGCGGCGAGCTTCGCCTCACGCATGGAGAGGTCTTCATCCTGGGAATCGAGGGCGGCTTGATGCTGGTTCCGGGCGGCCTCCGCTGCGGTAGCCAAGTTCACTGCCTCTTCCTGGGCCTTCTCGATGTCGGCCATCTTCATGATGAGCTCCGCATTACGCTTGGCCAGTTCTTCCTGGAAGGCCCTCTGCTCCTCACGGGACTGGTGGAACCAGGTTTGTGCCTTAGCAACGCGCACCTGGAAGTCCGCCTCCGCGTCATCCACTGCTACTGCCCTGGACTTAACCTTGTCCAGACGGGCACAGTAGAGCGCCTGGACCTTCCGGAAGTTGGCCCCCATGGCCCGGAAGAGCTATTCCTCTGGAGAGCCGTCGCCGCCGGCACCCGGTTCGTCGACGAACTCGAGCCCGGCGGCGGCAAGCACCTCGCCATCAAAGATTTCCCCTCCGGCGGGCCCCCGGGGGCTCGACGCCCCAGCAAGATGGACGAAGAGGTTGTCGCCCACCTTCAAATACCTGCCGGCACCCGAGGTCGCAGAGGAAGAAGGCTGATCGTAAATCGCCTCTTCCTCGGCTGTGGCCTTGCCGGCCTCCCCGGCAGACCCACCGCCGGCACCCTCGGCGGCACCCTTGGTGGCATCCTCAGCAGCCTTATCCGCGGCGGCCCCGGCGGCGTCCTTGGCGGTCTCCTCGGCGGCGATCTTGTCGGCCTCCGCCGCGGCCTCCTCGGCAACCTCCTTGATGACGACGTCCACGTCCAACGCATCCGTTGAAGGAGGGCCTGGACCGTGACGGGGATAATGAAGTCAAGAAAAAGCGCAATGGAAAAGCAAAGACAAAAGGCAAGCGGCTCACCAGCGCCGGGCTGTGAGGCGGAAGTTCCCTCCCCGCCGGCATCAGGCGCCGGGGCCGGACCACCAGCGCCCAAGTTCCCCTCCTCCTCCATGCGTGTGGGCTCCATGCTTAGTTCCCTTGCCAGGGACGCCCCTCGTAGCGGCGTAGTCGATGGGGGTGGTGTGTTGGGAGTAGCCCCTTGCGGCTCCTCCTGCTGCTGCTCCCGTCCTACAGAACTGGCAAGGTCAGCACCTTTAGCATCCAACGCCTACTGCATGTCGAGCGAGAAGAGGTTGGCGGACTTACGCTGGGGGCTGTGCCGAGGGCTGCCGTCAGAGCTGCTCAACACCACCAGTGGTGTCTCTGTAGCCCCGGCCGGGGGCTGGCTGCTCGCCGAAGCCTTGGCCCTCTTCACCCTCTGGGCCAACGTCTCTGCGTCCCTGAAGAAGCAAGAACAAGTCAAGATGAGTAGCATGGTCAAGAGAGATGGGGATGACGACAAGGAATGGAATACTTACTCGTCGTCCATCTCCTCCTCCTCTGCCGTCTTCCTCTTCCTCTTCGGGCTGAGGGGCCCGAGGTCGAAGGGGAACTCCGCGTCACCCTCTGAATCGACGTCTGCCGGGGGAGGCGAAGAAGGGAGCGGAGTTTGTGCGCGCCTTGACGAAGAGGGAGCTGCCGTTTTCTTCTTCTCGGCGGCCTTCGTCGACCTCTTCGCCGCCATGGCCCTCGTGAGGCGCCCGGACCCCTCCAGGGCCAATTGAGGCTGCACAGTCTTGCCGGGCCGGACCGGTTCGCCGGAGCAGGCCCGCCGCAAGACTCGCCCTCTTCCCCTGGTTGGCGCCGGGCCAGCCACCACATCCTCCGACGACGACGACTCGGCGGCCGCGTCCTAAACCAGTGGAGCCCCGGTGCTAGCGCTGCTAGCCTCTCCGGTAGCCGCCGCCCACTGGGCGAACTCCTCCTCCTCCGCAGCCGCGTCGTCCTGGTCCTCCATACCTCCGGCGCTGCCGGCCTCCTTGATGAGCTGCGCCTCCCTCGCCCTGGCGGCGATGTAGTCCAGCTCCTCCGGGGTGGTATCCCTGACGAGCCACCGCTCGGCGTCAGGATTGACGCACACCTCGACCAGAGTATCGAAGAACTGCTGCACAACCTCGTCCTCCGGCTCCTGCCAGCTCGGGACGGGGCCGTGCACGCTGCACTCTGGCATCATGGCGTCAATCTCGGACTTGCGCGAATTGTTGCACAGCAGGACCACTCCCGCTGGCAGCCTGAAAAACTGCCCCTTGACGGCCTTGCCGGCCTTCGCGGCAGCCTTCGCAGCCTTGCCGGTCCGCTCGACCTCACCACCATGACCCACATCCAGCTGGAAGAGCCGCTGACAGAAATGGGCGTGTCCCATCACTATGAGGTTGTGGTTGAGGCCAGGGCGGAGCCGCATGACGTCGGTCGGGTTCCGGAAGAGCCAGGCTGGCCTCCCCTTTTTGTGCAGCGGAGCGATCCGACGGCGGATGAAATCCGCCCCGATCATCTCGAGGGTGAGTCCGGCCTGGACGAGCCGGTTGATCCTGGTGAAGACAACAATGAGCCTCCCGTCGGCGGCATCGACGTCGCTCCAATCGCTGCCGTGGACCGGCGGCGTCCGGCGGACCCTGCAGAATGCTGGCGGATCGTCTTCCTCAATCCAGCACCACCGGCCACGCCATTCGTCCCACCTCTCCTTCACGGCGCCACCTTGGGTCTCGGAATCCAGGTGATGCATCCAGAGACCACGCCTCCCGACTGGATCCGAGGGGTGAAGTAGTGGCGGAAGAGCGCCGTGTTGGGCTGCACTCCGACAAAGCCCTCGCAGAGGTGCGCGAAGAAAGCCATGCACGCCACCACATTTGGGGTGAAATCCAAAAGACGGAAGCCAAAGGTGTGCATGACATCGCAGAAGAAATCGAAGAAGGGAGGACACAACCCGCAAGAGAAGTAATCAACAAAGAAGGGGTACCGATTTGAGCTGGGCGGGGCGCAAGCGGCCGGAACGACGCGCGTCGCCGGATGGCCCAAGTCCTTCACCCGATCCCCCGTCTCCGCCCCCCAAAGGGGTTTGAAAGCAGCCCGGAGCTCAAAGACATCGACCGATGACGGGATGAAGATAGCGGCCTTCGTCCGATCCCCCGTAAACACGCCCTCCGGCGGCGCCACGGGCCCGGCACCCTTGGCCGCCCCTTTGCCCTTGGCGGGTTTGGATGCCATGGCAGCTGAATGGGAAGGCTGGGGGAAGGAGATGGCGAAGCAACAGCGGCGGGCGACGGCGAAGGCTTCGGAAGGAAGGAAGAAAGGGAACATCGGCTCTGAGATTGGAAGAGGCGCGAGGAAAATGGAGGAAGTGAGCATCGCGCTCGCGGTTATTCCTTTTTATGGGGGGAAACGCGAGCCGCCTCCTTTCGCATTTACTGCAACGTGACGCATGCCTGCGGGAACCGCCCCACGCATGCCGCCCACGTCACGCACGCCCCTCCTCCCCGCGCCGTGCGCGCGGGTCGTGGGAGGCGCAGCGCGCGGAAATTTTACCACGGTGAAAACCACCCCGCCTACCCGCGCACCGTTCTGGGCCTGGCCCAACAACGTGTCGCGCTTATGTGTGGCCCAGGCCCGGGGGCTCCTGTCGGTGTTCAAAAAGAGGGGTACATTTTTTGTACCCCTATGACTGTGCACGGGCAGTCTGAGCCACGGTGCCACCACACCAAGCATGGCGAGGGAGGCGAGCCGAGGCAAGACTGAAGCTCGATGGAGACTGGAGCGACGCCAAGAACAAGACCACAAAGAGCAAAGGGACGAAGCGGCTTCCCTCGGCAAGACCCTTGCCGGGGCCGGCTCTGGCAGCCCCGGCAGGACCCTTGCCGCGGCAGCTCGCCCCGCGCCTACGGAGCGAATCACCCTTGAGTCCACCGCCCCCATGGGGCGAGGATTCGGGAGATATCCCCGTGGTGGCATGCAGATCTTTGTGAAGACATTCAAGATCAGATGCAAGTTAAGAAGACGATGACCCTTGGCGGGATTCCAGCCAAGGAGAACCACAAGGCCCTCGGCAAGTACCTTGCCGGGGATGACAGCAGGCGCCACGACAGGACCCTTGCCGGAGCCCCGGCAAGGCCCTTGCCGAGGACGCCCGCAGGGCCACCGTTAGGCCCGCACCAACCAGGTTTCCACCGACCCACGCGGTTGCCGACCCAACCAGTTGGACAGGCTCCTGTGTGGCAACCCACAGATCTTCGTGGAGACCCGCCGTTGCGCCACCTCACCTGCCTATCTGCCTACATGGCGCCTCAGGCACTGCTGGCCAAGGCGCGTGTCAACACGAGGAGGGGCGGCGACAAACAAGACGGACGTCTCTCCCCGTCCCCGATAAAGCAAGGACATCTAAGCTGGGTGCATTAAATGCACCTTGTCCTGTAATGCGAGGGATAACCTCGCATCACTGTACCCTTTCCACCTCCTGTGTGCCACTGTGGCAACCCCTTTTTCCTATAAAAGGAGGCCCGAGGCGACCAGGAGGAGGATTCGGCTTTTTGGGACAGCTCGCGACTCTCTTGGAGCTCCTCACTAGCTGAAGAACACCAACATATAATCCACCAAAGCAGGAGTAGGGTTTTACGCATCTTTGCAGCCCGAACCTGGGTAAAGGAACCGTGTCCTGACTGTTAGATCCGCTCTTCTCTCAACCCCGCGCCCCGCAACCGTAGTAGGGATTCTTGTGATCCCATAGGTGTCAATCCAAATACCCCGACAATAACGTCATGGCGTTTTATAATATCTCGCGGGAAGGTGAAGAAGGATGTTTTCTAAGTGTTGAAGATTGACATGAACAAGTTCAAATCAACCTGGGCCTTATGTTGGGGATATAACTATTCGATATGACCCGCCCAGGAGGGGCCAGGTTACCCCAATGACGGTTCATGGGCCAAGCCCAGGAGCATGTCAAACATGGCGGTTCAGGAAGATAGGCATATAAAGGGCCCAAAACCCAGAGCGGCTTAAGGCCCGTGAGTGTAAACCGCTATGTATGTTTTGACTTGTACGATAAGGCATGTAAGATAAGTCACCGGTCCGGACATGTTTGTATGAGCCGGCCGGGACTCTGTAAGCCGTAGGGCGTCAACCCGTGCATATAAGGGACGACCCGGCAGCGGCTTAGGGCAAGAAACAACAGATCGAAAGCCAGGCTAGCGTATTCGCTCCCTAGCAATCGAAACCCTAGCAATACCACCTCAAACTGGATTAGACTTTACCTTCACCGCAAGGGGCCGAACCATTATAAACTCCCCATGTCTTTTGTCCTGTTTTAACCCCTTTAAGCTAACTACGTCGCAATGGCT
Organism: Secale cereale; assembly: GCA_902687465.1. Taxonomy (NCBI): domain Eukaryota; kingdom Viridiplantae; phylum Streptophyta; class Magnoliopsida; order Poales; family Poaceae; genus Secale; species Secale cereale. The sequence continues at coordinate 125,386,547 of LR738710.1, read as the reverse complement.
CCATAACTATGGCCTTCCCCTAGGACATTTGCTGTGACGACTCCACAACAACGCCCGATGTTGGCGCCAGTTCTGCCTCCACAGCGGGCCTTATTGCCGGCACCGCAAGCAGTTGCGGAGGACAGGCGAGGCCTTGACGCAGCTCGGGGCGCGGAACGACACCCTGATCAGCAGCCAGCTCATGGGGAAGACCGGATTGCGGCATTGAGGAACTACCGTAGGGCCGGGGGGTTATGCTTCAAGTGTGGGCAAAGATGGGGGCAAGGCCACCAATGCGCCCCCACCGTTCAGCTCCACATTGTCGAGGAACTGTTGGAATTGTTACAAGCTGAAGAATATGATCGCCAAGAACAATACCAGGAACCTGTAGAAGAACAATTGATGTCGATCTCCAAATTGGCCACTACCGGGAAAACGACGCCACAAACTGTACGGCTATTTGGGTCACATTGACAAGCAAGAGATACTGATATTGGTGGACTTAGGGAGTTCCCACAGTTTCATCGACAAGGCGGTTGCAGATAAATTCCTTGACAGAATTTGTGCAATGACTCATGTGTCAGTCAAGATAGCAGACGGTGGACTCCTCTCGAGTTCTGGTTACATTCCCCAGTGCAAATGGGAGGTGCTGGAGAAGGTGTTCTCAACAGACCTGCGAGTACTATCCTTGGGCTGCTATGACATGGTCCTAGGAATGGATTGGCTCGAGGAGTGTGGGCCGATGATGGTGGACTGGGTGCTCAAGACTCTGACGTTTCAGCATGAAGGGAGAACCATGTTGTTGCAAGGGTTGTGTCCAGGGGTTCAGCAACCAACTCAGATCTCCATATCTCAGCTGGAGGAACTCGAGCGCAACAACTCTATTGTGCACGTGGTGCTACTCTGCACTAGTGAAGTGGGCAGTCAACAACAAATTCCTCCCTCCCTGCAGGCAGTGTTGGATCGCTTCCAAGATGTGTTCAAGCAACCATCAGAACTACCACCGAGGAGGCCGTGAGACCATGCGATTCCACTGATGGCGGGCACCAAACCAGTTAACATACGACCATATCGCTACACACTAGAGCAGAAAAATGAGATCGAGGCCCAGGTGAACGAAATGATGTGGATGGGGTTGATAACACTAAGCACGAGTCCTTTTTCCTCACTAGTACGCCTTGTCAAGAAGAAGGATCTGACGTGGCGTTTCTGTGTGGATTTTCGCCATCTGAATGTGATTACAGTCAAATCCAGTTATCACATGCCAGTCATAGATGAGTTGTTGGATGAGCTAGCCGGATCATGTTGGTTTTCCAAGCTGGATCTGCGAGCGGGATTTCACCATATTCGTCTCCTGCGAGAGGACGAACACGAAACCGCGTTCAAAATGCACTAGGGGCATTTTCAGTCAGAGTGTTGCCATATGGTGTGACAAGTGGTCCTCCCACGTTCCAAGGTGAGATGAACACGGTGATGGCTCCCCTTCTACGCAATGGTGTCTTGGTGTTTATGGATGACATCTTGGTACATTCGATGACTTTGGAGGAGCTTGCACGGCTGTTGGAACAAGTGTTAGGCCTAGTACGACAGAACCAGCTCTACGCGAAGCAATCAAACTTTACTTTCACACAGCAGAGGATCCACTACTTGGGCCATGTTATCAGCAGAGATGGAGTAGCCACAGATGATAGCAAAGTGCAAGCAGTTCAGGAGTGGCCGGTTCTAGACTCCATTAAGAAGTTGCGAGGATTTCTGGGCTTGCAGGGTATTATCGGAAGTTTGTCAGGAACTTCGGCATGATGAGTAAACCACTTACTGATTTGCTGCGCAAAGGCGTCGTGTTTGCATGGACGGCTACGGTGGACGCCGCGTTTAGCGCATTGAAGAAAGCCCTCAATGAAGCTCCGGTGCTCACACTGCCAGACTTTACAAAGACATTTGTGGTGGAAACGGATGCTAGCACTCTCAGGATTGGAGTGGTGCTGATGCAGGACTTCCACCCAATTGCTTACTTGAGCAAAGCGCTCGTGCCCCGAAACCTTGGACTTTCGGCTTACAAAAAGGAGTGCTTGGCATTGCTGTTAGCTATCGATCATTAGCGCCCATACTTGCAGCACACGGAATTCATTGTCCGCACGGATCAGAAGAGTCTATTGCATCTCACGGATCAGCGGTTCAACACACCAATTCAGGAGTGTGCGTTTACCAAATTGGTTGGTCTCCAGTTCACTATTCAGTATAAGGCAGGGATGCTGAACCGGGCAGTAGACGCGTTGTCTCGCCAGGTCAATGAGGAAGAACCATCAATTTCAGCGTTGTCAGTGTGCAAACCAGCATGGTTGGAGGTGGTCCGTTCGAGATATCATGAAGATCCCTCCACCAAGGAGCTACTCACGCGTATGGCTGTCGACCCAGGAAGTGAGCCAGATTACAAACTTCAGAATGGCATTCTTCGTTATAAAGGGCGAGTGTGGATTGGAGCAGATGCTGAGACGCAACTGCATATCATTCGAGCATTGCATGCCAGCGCGGCAGGAGGTCACTCGGGGTTTCATGCAACATACAACCGCGTGAAGAGATTGTTCGCTTGGAAAGGTCTGAAAACACAATTGAAAACATTCGTCCAGCAATGCATGACATGTCAGCAAGCAAAGACAGAGCGCATCTTGCCAGCGGGTTTACTGCAGCCACTCCCAATTCCACAGCGGCCCTGGGCAGTGATTTCTCTGGACTTCATTGAGGGACTGCCAAAGTAAGGAGGTTATAACACCATCCTGGTGGTTGTCAACAAATTCTCGAAGTATGCTCACTTTATTCGTCTTGCTCGGGCGAAGGTGTTCATGCAGGAAATCTACAAGTTACATGGGCTGCCACTTGGCATTATCTCTGATCGTGACCGAATTTTTACAAGTCGGGTATGGCAGGAACTCTTTCGTTCGTGTCGCACGGAGCTGAATATGAGTTCATCATACCATCCGTAGATGAACGGGCAAATTGAGCGTGCAAATCAGTGTCTTGAGACTTACTTACGCTGCTCAGTGCACTCATGCCCAGGGAATTGGGCGCGATGGCTAGCCTTGGCAGAGTATTGGTAATACTTGCTTTCACTCAACGCTGGGGCATACTTCGTTTGAGGTGATTTACGGGCACCTACCCAGGGAATTTGGCATCTCCCAGGAGGATGAGAACGCAGTTCCGGACCTGGCAACTTGGCTCAAGGAGCGAGAGATTCTCAGGGAATACCTGCAGCAACAATTGAAGACGGCTCAAGACAGGATGAAAGCGCAGGCCCATAAGCATCGCACTGATCGCTCGATTGAGGTGGGGGACAACGTGTTGCTAAAGCTTCAGCCCTTTATTCAGACTTCAGTGGCTTGAAGACCATTCCATAAGTTGGCGTTCAGGTACTATGGACCATTCGCTATCCAGGCCAAAGTGGGAGGAGCAGCATATCGCCTGAACCTATCGGCCACCAGCAAAATCCATCCAGTGGTGCATGTATCGTTGCTCAAGCAGGCGCTGGGAGCTCTGCCAGTAAGTGCTGAATTGCCGCCAGCGAATACTGCGTTGCAGGTTGAGTACATGCCTACCCGTGTTCTGGAGCAGAAGCGGATCTCCAAGCTGGGACTGCAGCAAGCATGTGTGCTGATACAATGGGGCGATCTTCCCATGCCCCTAGCTACTTGGTGATGACCCACAACCGTAGGGGATCTATTGCAGCGTTTTAGATAAGTAAGAGTGCCGAACCCAACGAGGAGCAGAAGGTATTGATAAGCGATTCTGAGCAAGAAATTACTGCAAGCACTTAAAGATAACTTTTTAGGGGTTTTCTCGATATAAGCAACAGGAAAGTAAAAGCAAGCAATGTAAAAGGCACTGAGAGTAACAAGTGGCCCTATCCTTTCTTAGCAAAGGAGAGGCCTAGCAACTGATCTTATAAAGACTAAAGCATTCCCGAGGACACACGGGAGAAGCAGTCATGTGCTTTCGCCATATTCCGTATCGATACTATGTTATGTGTTGATAAGTGTTGAGTGGGTGGATCTATGCTAGTACACTCTCTAGACTAAGATGAGTGCACTCTTATGATTAAACACCTTACAAGCATCCGCAAATACAAGATAGAATTTAAGGCAAAAGCCTAACCATAGCAATACGATCAAGGATCATTGTTCCCTTATGCAAAAGCGTGCGAACTGGGGTTCAGGTTTCTGTCACTCCGGCAACCCACCGTAAGCATTCTTTGTACACAATGTATTCTCCTAGGTCCTTAATAAGGCGAAGTGTTGAGTGTTTGACTCACACAACACCACTAGTAGAATGACAACACAACTTAAGTATCAGACAACACATATTACTTCAACAGCATATGACTACTAACAACAAGACTTTCCCCATGTCCTCAAGAACTAAGGTAACTACTCACGAGACATAAAAGAGATCATGATCAGTGGAGATAAATGGGTGATAAACAATCTGGACATAATAATATTTCTCCAACAAAACTCAATAGCATTCACCACAAAGTAGTAATCAACACTGATGGAGTAGAGAGGATAGGTAGTACGAGTTACAACACAAGTTGCAATTGTGAGATGAGATTTGGATGAAGATGGAGATGGTGCTGGTGTTGGGGATGATGTTGATGATGATCTCGATGATTCCCGTGATGATGGTGATGACGATGGCGACGATCTCCCCTTCCGGGAGGTGATCTCCCCGGCGGAATCTGCCCACCGGAGATGGCTTTTTCTTCTCTGTAGGTTTCCGCCACGGAGCGGCGGCGGAACTCCGTAAAAACTCCCTGTTTTAGGGTTTTCGGATAACGGAGAGTATATAGGCAAAAGGGGGCAGCCGGAGGTGGGCCAGGGGCTCCAGGCGCCCCCCCCC
>LR738710.1:125330022-125381602 GCA_902687465.1 Secale cereale | reverse complement strand
CCCCCCCCCGGCGCGGCCAGGGGGGCGCGCCCCCAGGGCGCCTGGGCACCCTGTGGCCCCCCTCTGGTTGCCCTTTCGCATGTCTTCGTGATTCATCCGAAAAATATCCTCCGTCGATTTTGAGGTAATTTGGAGGTATTCTTCTTCAGCAACTCAGCGTCCACTTTTTACCGCTGAATCATGCGTGTGCTGCTTCAGCATCGGAAAGTTGCAAATTGTGTAAAATAGACCAAAACAACATAAGAACATCATCGTAACGTGAAATATATCAATGAATAAGGATAAATTAAGATACAAAATAGTGATGCATTTTGGACGTATCAACACCCCCAAGCTTAGACCTCGCTTGTCCCCAAGCGAATACTGAGCTCGGTAAACCTGTCCACAAGTTTAGAGAGTGAAGTGTCGATAACTAGAATATGGACAAGAAGCATCACAGTTTCTCTACCAACTCAAATATCCTCACCAGCAATCTTCAACTCATAAGGCCCTTATAAAAGAGTGGTAACACTTATATTCGGAAGTAAGGCTAAAGAAACTCATTGAATCATGGCAAACATGTCCTTTGGTCAAAGAACAACTGATTGCTTTTACTTTTGCTCTTTCTTTATGTTTTGATGAGATTAACTGAAGCTTTTGAAAGAACATGTTATCAGGCAAGAAGCGAAAGTGTTAACACAAAGGAAGATATTTTCCTTAGCTGGCTTGACAAACAACTTACTTATCAAATGATAATGTCAACAAGGATATGATATGACAAATCTTAATGCAACTTTATATGAATGTATCCTTATCAACATCAAATGTCTGCTCTCTTTGAGAAATAGAAGGAAGTATGAATGACTGACTCAATCTAAATTTAAAAGATAGGCCCTGCTCTAGGGTAGTAGGGAAAACTCATGTGCTATCCTTAAATCAAACAGAATGAAAACAAGTTTTGAGAGGTGCATGATTTGTCAATGAATGCTAATAGATAACTCAATTACTTCTTGAGCTGGACAAGTTTCAAGGAACGGCTCCCGTACGAGGACGATCACATCCTCTTATTCTCCTTTGTTTATCACTGCCAAAGTTTTCTGATTTCTCATGAACAAAGCGTGAAGGAGGGTTTGTTTGTTATATTATTTTCAAGCCGGGCGCACTCTTTGCCAGTTCCTTCTCGTATTATGGGTTTGCACATTAGACATGCAATCCCGGGGTGAAGCTTGTCCAACTCAAAAAGATCATGAATTAGCTATTACTTCCTCATGAGCTAAAACACAGGCGCAAAATAAAAGATTTTGAACATTTAAGGATAACACATAAATTCTGTACTTTAGGAGGTGGTAGTGGAATACCACGAGTAGGAAGGTATGGTGGACTCATATGGAAGGTATTGGTTTAAGGGTATGGATGCACAAGCAGAATTCCGCTTAGTACAGAGTTAGGCTAGCAAAGGTTTTGAGAGAACAGACAGTTGATGATGACTAAGATGCAAAACAATATAAAGCGTAAACATTGAAATAAGCATAACACATCAAGTTGTCTTCCTTGTCAGCATAACACTTCAAGCATAATAACGTAAGGGTTTTGGCTATGTCGATACTTTTAGGAAAATCATGCTTGTTGTTATGACCAAAGCTATGTTTGCCAAGATTAAATAAAGTTTTCACAGCCATACCTGATATAAGGTCAATACTCCCCATAAGAATCATCATATAAGGTCGATTGCGTGAAGAGAATACCGAGTGCAGCAAAAGGAACCAATAAACTTCTCATTAATATTCCATCATAGACGACTCCACACTCACGGATACAATCTCCACCGAAGGAGTGATAGACCTCAATGCACACACCTATTTCATATAATAACCTCCCTAGACATGATACGACTCTACTTGACTCTAAAAGACAAAAGGTAAAGATAAAGATACCGGGCACTCCCCCAAGCTTGGAACAAGCCAAGGGAATGCCATTACCCCAGGTGATTTCACTCCTCATCCTTGTTAGCGTTGATCACGTAGTCCTCGGCGAAACGCTTCCATGGAAGGGGTTCTCCAGTCTCATATGAGAAGTTTGTCTCCTGAATCCTGCATGCAGCACCCATACTCATGCGCATAAACCTTAGTTCATACTCACAGTTCTGGCGATGTAGATCATTAATTTGCCCTTGGAGCTCTATAATTCTTTCTTCAGACGCGGTGATGCTTTTCCACATCTCCTTCATCTCCTTCAGGAAGTAGTTCTTCAGCTCGTTGATGATGTTAAAGTTAGCTTCAACACCACGCTCGATCATCTTCTTGTACTCGAAGACTTCTTGCTCCACTTCTACCAGCCTGGCCTGGATGCTCCCCTCCTTGATAGGTCCCTTCAGATCTTCTTGACGAAGGACACCGTCCTCCATCTGAACAACCTGAGGGTGCTTCTTCACCTCAGCGAGGTAAGGGTTGATAACGTTGACGACGAACTTGTCCTTGGGGGAACTTGGAGAAGCCATGGCACCTAGATTCAGCTGAAAGATTCCCTGGCAGAAACAGATCGAAAAGAAAACACACAAAATCACAAGATACGTTGCCGGAACAATCCGGGCAAATATATAGCAAAAATTTGTGCACAAAAAGGAAGGTAATGGGCTAAAGCGGGGTCAGAGACGGACTCCCGGGTGTCCAGGCGCCCTGGCGGCGCAGCCAGGAGGTAGGGCGCGCCAGGGGGGGCGCCTGGACCCCCTGGAGCTCGTCTCCGGCTCCGCTTAGGCTCGGAATTTTATTAATTTTGCAAAAACTCATAATATGGAACTTTTATGGCGGTTCGCGATGTTTCCTTACCGTAATATATACCTTTTCTTTATTCTGCTTCTGCTGGCGTCTGAAACAGGGTTGCAACATGTTCTTCGTGAGTTGTTGTGTATATTATATTCACATCAACATTGACAGGGTCTCCTGCTATGTAATGTTTAAGTCTTTGCCCATTCACAACTTGAGGTTTGGTGCCTTCAAAATTGTTAATCTTAATTGCACCAGACCGATAGACTTCTTCAATATGAAATGGCCCTTCCCACCTGGAAAGTAGTTTGCCTGGAGAAAACCTGAAACGGGATCTAAACAACAAAACTTTATCACCAACATTAAATTCACATTTCAGAATCTTCCTATCATGCCACTTCTTTACCTTTTCCTTGAACATTTTAGCGCTCTCGTAAGCTTCACTTCTCCATTCATCTAGAGAAGTCAAGTTCATGAGACGCTTCTCACCAGCTAATTTTGGGTCAGCATTAAGCTCTCTGACAGCCCAGAAAGCTTTGTGCTCTAACTCTAATGGCAAATGGCAAGCCTTGCCATAAACCATCTTGTAGGGGGACATGCCCATGGGGTTTTTGTAAGCAGTTCTATATGCCCACAAAGCATCTCCTAACTTATTTGACCAGTCCTTTCTATTCCTGTTTACTGTTTTCTGCAAGATCAACTTAATCTCTCTATTGGTGAGCTCAACTTGCCCACTAGTTTGAGGATGATAAGGTGAAGCAATTCTATGATTGACATCGTATTTGGCTAAAGCCTTAAAAGCTCCGTGCGTGAAGTGTGATCCTCCATCAGTCATGAGATACCTTGGTACACCAAACCTTGGAAAAATTACATCTTTAAGCATTTTCAAAGATGTCTTGTGATCAGCACTTTCAGTGGGGATTGCTTCAACCCACTTGGTCACATAATCAACAGCTACTAAAATGTGAGTGTACTTGTGCGAAGAAGGAAAAGGACCCATAAAATCAAAACCCCAACAATCAAAGGGTTCAATCACTAGTGAGTAATTCATAGGCATCTCATTCCTTCTACTAATGTTAGCAACTCTCTGACATTTATCACAGGCTAAAACATAATTTCTAGCATCTTTAAAAAGAGTAGGCCAATAAAAACCTAATTGAAGAACCTTATGTGTAGTTCTCTCACCGGCATGATGTCCTCCATAGGGACTATCATGGCACTGTCTGAGAATGTCCTTCTGCTCATGTTCCGGTATGCATCTTCTCACGATCCCGTCGGGACCTTCCTTGAAAAGATGTGAGTCATCCCAAAAGTAGTGCCTCAAATCATGAAAGAACTTCTTCCTTTGCTGAAATGTTAAACCTGGAGGCAAATACTTTGCAACAATAAAATTAGCATAATCTGCATACCAAGGATCGGAAAGAGATTGTATTTTTACAACGGCAAGTTGCTCGTCTGGAAAACTATCGTTGACTGGGATGGGGTCGTGTGGTATATCTTCCATCCTTGAAAGATAGTCCGCCACCGGATTGTCTTCTCCTTTCCTATCAACAATCTTTGATGTCCCTTGGATAGGGCATCCTCTCGATAGCTTCGATCTTGGCTTTGTCCACTTCAATTCCCCTTTCGGAAATATTGTGACCAAGAACGATTCCTTCGTTAACCATGAAGTGGCACTTCTCCCAGTTGAGTACCAAATTCGTCTCCTCACATCTCTGCAAAACTTTATTAAGATTGTGAAGACAATGGTCAAAGGAGGTTCCATAGACGGAGAAATCGTCCATGAAGACTTCCATAATATCCCCACAGAAACCATGAAAGATAGCAGACATACACCTTTGAAAAGTAGCAGGGGCATTACATAAACCAAAAGGCATACGCCTGTAAGCATAAGTACCAAAGGGACAAGTAAAAGTGGTCTTCTCTTGATCAGCGGTGTTAACATGAATTTGAGAGAAGCCAGAATAACCATCGAGATAACAAAAGTGGGTATTTTTGAATAACCTTTCAAGCATTTGGTCGATGAACGGCAAGGGGTAATGATCCTTCCTGGTTGCCTTGTTCAACTTCCTGTAATCAATACACATTCTATATCCAATAATAATTCTCTGAGGTATTAGTTCATTTTTGTCATTAGGAACCACAGTTGTACCTCCTTTCTTAGGAACACAATGTACCGGGCTTACCCACTTACTATCAGCTATAGGGTAGATAATACCTGCGGCTAGAAGCTTGAGAATCTCAGTTCTCACAACGTCCATCATCTTCGGGTTCAACCGTCGTTGATGATCAACAACTGGTTTAGCATCAGGCTCAAGGTTGATAGTATGTTGACAGATAGATGGACTAATCCCCTTAAGGTCATCAAGGGTATAGCCAATTGCGCCTCGGTGTTTACGGAGTACTTCCAATAGTCGCTCTTCTTCATATCCTAAAAGGTTAGAATTGATAATAACAGGATATACTTCCTTTTCATCTAAATAAGCATACTTGAGCGTATCGGGAAGAGGTTTAAGATCGAACACCGGGTCTTCTTTTGGTTTTGATAAAATTCCCAAAGGTTCAACCGGAAGGTTATGCTTCAGGATGGCAGGTTGCCTCCAGAATATTTCATCTAGTTCATTTCTTTCCTGCATATGCAAATCATTCTCGTGGTCCTCCATATATTGCTGCAAAGGATCATTAGGGGGAATAGCAATAGAAGCAATACTTTCAATAAGTTTATCATCACTAGGTAAATTGGTACCACGAGGCTGCTTAGAGAACTTAGAAAAATTAAATTCATATGGCTCACCATTGAATTCAATAGAAACTTTACCTTTCTTGCAATCTATTATAGCTCCACAAGTTCTAAGAAAAGGTCTGCCAAAAATAATTGGACAAAAATTGTCCCTCTCTGAACCAAGTACTAGAAAGTCGGTAGGGTATTTTACCTTTCCACATAGGACTTCAACGTCCCTCACAATTCCGATAGGAGAGATAGTTGTTCTGTTTGCAGGATGAATGGTAACATCAACCTCTTTAAGTTCACAAGGGGAAATCTCACCGATGATCTCTTCATAAAGTGAATAGGGGATAGCACTTGCACTCGATCCCAAATCGCATAGCCCATAATAATTGTGATCTCCTATTTTAACAGATACCACTGGAGTACCTGAAATTGGGCCTTTATTCTTGGCTGTGACAAGGTTAGTGGAAACAGCACAAAAATTTATATTGGAATCCAAAACATCATTAGTAACAAGGTCTTTAATTAATGCAACTTGAGGGTCGACCCTGATCTGGTCCTCAGGCTCATCAACTCTTCTCTCACTTTTATTTATTATGCCTGTCACAAGAGTGTGCTCCCTCATCCTTGCGGGAAAAGGAGGTTGTTCATATATAACTGTAGGAAAAATAGGGTCAGCAATGTGAATATCAACAGGTGGCTCTTTAAAAGGTTCACGATGCTGGTCTCTCTTCTCTTTAAAAGAATCAACGTGAGAGGCAAAATTCTTACAGAAATCAATCACTAGATGGGAATCAAGACCAATCTTAGAGCAAAAAGTATTGAAGTAATCAGTTTTCACATAGCTCTCAATATAATCATGTTCATAATTTATAGCGGGTTCAATACCTTTATCAATTTCCCAATCTTCGGTATTCCTCTGGATCCTTTCAATGAGATCCCACCTTTCTTCAAAACTCTTCTTCTGAAATACCCCACTAGAGGAGGCATCCAGCATCTCCTTATCCTGACGAGAAAGCCTGGCATAAAAATTTGTAAGTATAATTTCCTTGGGAAGCTTATGAATAGGGCATTTGAGCATTAGGGACTTCAATCTCCCCCAAGCTTGAGCAATGCTTTCTCCGTCGCGAGACCTAAAGTTATAGATATAGTTCCTGTCTCGATGAATTTCATGAAGAGGATAAAACTTAGTATAAAAGAGAGACATAAGCTCCTGCCAGTCAAGCAAGTGTGAGTTATCGAGGAGCCTATACCAATCCGAAGCTTTATCTATAAGTGATACGGCAAACAATTTCCTCATGACAAACTCCCTAGATACACCCGCAAGCTTAAATAATGAACATAGTTGTGACAGATATAGCAAGTGTTCACCGGGATGTCTGTCTCCTGCATAACGATTAGCCAAAACATAATCGATAATACCAGCGGGTATTTTATAGGGCACAATTTCAGTAGGGGGAGGATCAACCACCACAGGTGTGGGGCGTCTTCCAACAAGCAACGATCCAATAACAGGGTTGTCCATGAGGACAAAGAGCAGCAATAGCAAAAATAAAAACAGAATTATAAAAACTTCCTTACCAGTTTCACTTTACCAATAGCGCTACACTCCCCGGCAACGGCGCCAGAAAACGGTACTTGATGACCCACAACCGTAGGGGATCTATTGCAGCGATTTCGATAAGTAAGAGTGTCGAACCCAACGAGGAGCAGAAGGTATTGATAAGCGATTATGAGCAAGAAATTACTGCAAGCACTTAAAGATAACTTAATAGGGGTTTTCTCGATATAAGCAACAGGAAAGTAAAAGCAAGCAATGTAAAAGGCACTGAGAGTAACAAGTGGCCCAATCCTTTCTTAGCAAAGGAGAGGCCTAGCAACTGAACTTATAAAGACTAAAGCGTTCCCGAGGACACACGGGAGAAGCAGTCATGTGCTTTCGCCATATTCCGTATCGATACTATGTTATGTGTTGATAAGTGTTGAGTGGGTGGATCTATGCTAGTACACTCTCTAGACTAAGATGAGTGCAATCTTATGATTAAACACCTTGCAAGCATCCACAAATACAAGATAGAATTTAAGGCAAAAGCCTAACCATAGCAATACGATCAAGGATCCATTGTTCCCTTATGCAAAAGCGTGCGAACTGGGGTTCAAGTTTCTGTCACTCCGGCAACCCACCGTAAGCATTCTTTGTACACAATGTATTCTCCTAGATCCTTAATAAGGCGAAGTGTTGAGTGTTCGACTCACACAACACCACTAGTAGAATGACAACACAACTTAAGTATCAAACAACACATATTACTTCAACAGCATATGACTACTAACAACAAGACTTTCCCCATGTCCTCAAGAACTAAGGTAACTACTCACGAGACATAAAAGAGATCATGATCAGTGGAGATAAATGGGTGATAAACAATCTGGACATAATAATATTTCTCCAACAAAACTCAATAGCATTCACCACAAAGTAGTAATCAACACCGATGGAGTAGAGAGGATAGCTAGTACGAGTTATAACACAAGTTGCAATTGTGAGATGAGATTTGGATGAAGATGGAGATGGTGCTGGTGTTGGGGATGATGTTGATGATGATCTCGATGATGCCCGTGATGATGGTGATGACGATGGCGACGATCTTCCCTTTCGGGAGGTGATCTCCCCGGCGGAATCTGCCCACCGGAGATGGCTTTTTCTTCTCTGTAGGTTTCCGCCACGGAGCGGCGGCGGAACTCCGTAAAAACTCCCTGTTTTAGGGTTTTCGGATAACGTAGAATATATAGGCAAAAGGGGGCAGCCGGAGGTGGGCCAGGGGCTCCAGGCGCCCCCCCCCCCCCCCCCGGCGCGGCCAGGGGGGCGCGCCCCCAGGGCGCCTGGGCACCCTGTGGCCCCCCTCTGGTTGCCCTTTCGCATGTCTTCGTGATTCGTCCGAAAAATATCCTCCGTCGATTTTCAGGTAATTTGGAGGTATTCTTCTTCAGCAACTCAGCATCCACTTTTTACCGCTGAATCATGCGTCTGCTGCTTCGGCATCGGAAAGTTGCAAACTGTGTAAAATAGACCAAAACAACATAAGAACATCATCGTAACGTGAAATATATCAATGAATAAGGATAAATTAATATACAAAATAGTGATGCATTTTGGACGTATCACTTGGGAGGACCCGGAGCAGCTGCAGCAAGAATTTCCAACCACGGCGCCTTTGGGTCAAGGCGTCCTACAAGAGGGGGAGAATGTCACGACCCGTACAGCGACCACCAACGACGACGCGGGCGCCAGCATTGGCGGGGCCCAGAAGGACATGAAGAAGCGTGGTAAGGAAGGAAGGAAAGCGCTGACGGGTGGACCCAAGAGTGGGTGAGGTGGAGTGTGTGGCCGGCCTGCGTGCTGAGTGAGTGGTTAAAAGGTTGTAGCCGAGACTTGGGCGAGTATAAAGAATTATTGTAACCGAATATACCTCCGAGAAGCTGATTTTCTCTGGCCTCCTTCCTTCTCCTTCCCAGCTACCTTCTCTAGATCGGACGGTCGAACCCATTACAGCGTTGGCCGTGTTGTTGCCGTTGTAGAGGATGTCATGGTAGCAGAGCATCATGTTCTTGCATGGCTCGTCGGGGCTGCTAGAGACCACCCTCGTCACTCGTCAGGCCGTGGGTGGCGCCCGTGATATGTCTCCAACGTATCTATAATTTTTTATTGTTCCATGCTATTATTTATGAAGTCTTGGATGTTTAATGGGCTTTATCATTCACTTTTATATCATTTTTGGGACTAACCTACTAACCCAAAGGCCCAGTCCAGATTGTTGTTTTTTTGCCTATTTCAGGGTTTTGCAGAAAAGGAATATCAAACGAAGTCCAAACGGAATGAAACCTTCGCGAGAGATATTTTTGGAGGAAATCACGCTCGGGAAATGTTAGGACCAAGTCAGGGGACGAAGGGCCAGCCCTCAAGGGTGGGGGCGCGCCCCCTGCCTCGAGGTTGGCCCACACGGCCCCCGGTGCCCTCCTTCTTCCTATATATACCTACGTACCCCAAAAACTCCATACGCGGAGAGAAAACCCTAATTGCACCGCCGTAGCTTCTGTTCCCTTGGAGATCCCATCTTGGAGCCTGTTCCGAGAGGGGGATCCATCACGGAGGCCTTCATCATCATCATCATCATCGCCCTCACCATGAGTTGTGAGTAGTTTACCACAGACCTTCGGGTCCATAGCTAGTATCTAGATGGCTTATTCTCTCTCTCTTTGGATCTCAATACAAAGTTCTCCTCGGTCTTCGAGGAGATCTATTCGATGTAATCTCTTTTTGCGGTGTGTTTGTCGAGATCCGATGAATTGTGAGTTTATGATCAAGGTTATCTATGAAAGATATTTGGTTCTTCTTTGAACTTTTTATGTGTGCTCATAATATTCTTGCAAGTCTCTTCGAATTATTGGTTTGGTTTGGCCTAATAGATCTATAGTTCTTGCAATGGGAGAAGTGCTTGGCTTTGGGTTCAATTTTGCGGTGTCCGTTCCCAGTGACAATAGGGGCAGCAATGCACGTATTGTATTGTTTCCATCGAGGATAAAAGATGGGGTTTTCATCATATTGCTTGAGTTTATCCCTCTACATCATGTCATCTTGCTTAAAGCGTTACTCTATTCGTATGAACTCAATACACTAGATGCATGCTGGATAGCGGTCGATGTGTGGAGTAATAGTAGTAGATGCAGGCAGGAGTCGGTCTACTTGTCTCGGACGTGATGCCTATATACAATGATCATGCCTAGATAGTCTCATAATTATTCGCTTTTCTATCAATTGCTCGATAGTAATTTGTTTACCCGCCGTAGAATATCGCTATCATGAGAGAAGCCACTAGAGAAAACTATGGCCCCGGGGTCTATTCTCAACATATCAATCTACATTTACTTTACTTTTCTTGCTTTTATTTGCTGTTTTATTAAACTAAAAATACCAAAAATATAATTATCATCTCTATCAGATCTCACTCTCGTAAGTGACCGTAAAGAGATTGACAACCCCTTATCGCGTTGGCTGCGAAGTTCTTATTTGTTTGTGCAGGTGCGAGGGACTCGCGTGTGGTCTCCTACTAGATTGATACCTTGGTTCTAAAAAACTGAGGGAAATACTTACGCTACCGTGTTGATTTTCCGTGAGCTCCGATTTCAGCGAGTCTTATATGAAACTTGATTGATTTTCCGTGTAGAATCATAATCTCCTGTTGTTATCATGTTTTGAGGTGTTTTGCTTGAGTGCTATTTTCCGTGCTCCGTGTGCTCCCTTAGTGCATCCATCATGCATCCATCATTTTTGAGTGCGCATTGCATCTTGTTGATTTGCGCCTTGTGTGATTGTATTGTTTAGAGCCGGAAGCTGAGACCGAGTACGAGTACGAGCACGAGGTTACCAACGAGGTTGAGCACGAGGACCCTTCTTACGATCCGAACGACTACACTTCAGGCAAGATGACCGAACCCCGATAACATTACTATCTTTGCCTATTGCTAGTAGTTCCGCTCTATAGTTTTGCCTCGATGCCCATGTCTTTCATGTCAGCCTCCTACTTGTAACCATTACCATGTTTAACCACCCTAACTATGCAAACCGTTGCTTGGCTAAGTACGCTTCGCTCAGCCCCTCTTATAGCATTGCTAGTTGCAGGTGAAGTTCGAAGATGCTTGCTTCATGTTGAGGTTTTGTCGGGATATATCACACTATATAAATGCTTAAAAATGAAATCATCTATATATTGGCAAGGGTGGAAGGCTAAGCCTTTTGCTTGGTGATTTGTTCCACTCATGCCGTTAGGAACCGTTTAAACCGGTGTTATGTTCCTTGATTATCCGTTCCTTACACGGTTGGGGTGTATGGGACCCCCTCGATAAACCGCTAAGTGCTAAGTCTTTTCCAGCAAGTCCCAACATTGGTACTATTTGCCTAATAACTAAATAACTTGCATAGGGAGTAATTAACCCGAGTTCTTAATCAACAACCCCGGGCCAGTGCTCCACATGAGTGTTGGTCCGAAACGAGCAGACTGCGGGGCCACCTCAAGGAAACTTGAGGTCTGGTAAAAACCTGTAGGATGACTCATCCAGTCGTGTCCTGAGACTTAGATACGCGCGGCTACTATCAGGGTGTCGACACGCCGGGAGGATTTGCTGGATTAGCCTTACCTTAGTTCGGAGTATCTTGAGCACGGGATTTCGAGAATACTCGGGTCTTCCCACTTTGGAGTTGCGACTCCGCGGATCGTGGGCTTGTAATGGGTCAAGTTGGAACACCCCTGCAGGGTTATGAACTTTCGAAAGCCGTGCCCGCGGTTATGTGGCAGATGGGAGCTTGTTAATATCCGGTTGTAGATAACTTGACACAATGTTTCAATACACTACCAGCGTGTGTACCGTGACTGTCAATTTCCGAATAGGGATTCGGGAGTTGAACACGGTGGGGTTATGTTTGTTGAGCTTTAGCTAGGATCACTTCGTGATCATCTCTCGACCGAGGCATTTCTCTTCTCGCACTCTCTCACGTAAGCTAGTTGCTAGTTGCTGCTGCAGACACTTATTCTTTTCTTCAGCCTTATCCTCTCCCAAGGTTTAAATAGTCTTGTTACCCGGGAACGGGATTGCTGAGTCCTCTGTGGCTCACAGTTACTTCACCACACCAGATGCAGGTCAAGTGGTGAGCTATCCAGGTGATGGCACCGAGCTAGACTGGGAGTACGACGAGGAGCGTAGTCGATACTATGTTCGTTATCCTGATGATTAGTAGTGGAGACTTCTACTAGGATTCGATCCGCCTATGGATTTAAATTATGTTTGGTATCTTGTCATTTGGATTTTACCCTTAGAGGGCTGTGATGTTTTATTGTATGATGTTTGAGACATGTATTGTATTTGTGTGACGTGGCGAGTGTAAGCCAACTATTTTATGTTTTCCATCCCCATCTTTTACATGAGTTGTGCAAAGATACCAGACTTGCGATCATTCCAGCATGGGGTTATGTCTCTAAGTCGTGCCTCGACACGTAGGAGATATAGCTCCATCCTGGGCATTACAAGTTGGTATTCAGAGCCTTCTCCGACCTAGGAGCCCCCACTAATCGATCGAATCGTTGACGGTCGAGTCTAGGCACACACTGAAAAATATTTTGAGTCCTATATTATATCGGAGAGTAGGAATTCTTTGCTTCTCATCCCCTTTCTCTCTGGTGAGGACTCCTGACGACTACTCTTGTCTCTCCTACTTTCAAAAATTGCACCAAATTTTTTTTAGGAATCTCGCCAGTATTCTGGGATTGTTTCGATGTTCTTGTGACGAGAATATTGTTCTCGATGCCTCCTCACATTAGGGGTTGTGGCACTGTCCCGGGGAGTTGAGCTTCGGGGTATTGTCGTCACAAGCATATCGCGGCAGTACTAAATACTTAAGACGGCCGACATCGAAAATCTATCCTATACGGCCAGTGGCAAGATAACCCCGACATCACCCAGTACTAGGGAGGTAGTTCGGGAGTATTGCCATAGCTTGTTATAGTGGATGCTTTTCGAAGGTCCGAGGTAGACAGTTTCCGAGAAAGACTGGTTATGTGTTGAAGGACGGATACAACTGGATGTAGGTTTAGAGTTGATTGCGCGGTGCTTCCCGTGTATCCCCAACACCTGATTGCATAACTGGAATCTTTCGGAGATTAATAGGTGGGCTTATCCAGTAGATCGTAGGCATTCTTCCAACGAATGCAGGTTAGCGAGTTCGGGGTTCTACATTGAGTGAAGTGGTATTATGACCGATGTTCCGATCGGGAGTTGCATCTTAAAGGGTCCTTGGCTATGCTGATCCGGGGATTGCAAAACCCTTTCGTAACGCGTTCATATGCTTTCAGCATAAAGATGTTAGAACGAAGCTCCTATCTTGTGTTTGTTTCCATCCGTACCTTGTTGTTTTTCTTATTTTACCTTTTGTCCCCTATGTGGCTTCTCGTGAAGATTGATGTTATCATTTAACTGAGAATTTCATTCGTTCCTCTTGTTCGAATGATTTCATTCGTTCCTATTGTTCGAATGATTATTGAGAAGACTTGTTGCAATTCGTTCCATTGATTCAGCTTATACCTTTTGTCAATCAATTGCTGATTCGTGGTCATCTCTTTCAGGATGGCTCCGAAAAGGGTTCCCAACGCTAACCCAGAAGGTGAAGAGGTCCCAGATCGTCCTCCTTCCCCTCCTCCTCCGTCTGAGGCTTGGAGAGCGATTATGCAGACTACAGCTCAGAACACCCAGATGTTGATGCAGATGATGCAACAGATGCAAGCTAATCAAGCTAATCAGGGTGTTCCAGGGAATCAAGGCAACTTCTTCAACCAGCAGCACCATGCTACTCTCAACCAGTTCTTGGCCAATAATCCAAAAGCTTTCAGTTACTGTGTCGACCCTCTTGATGCTGAAGATTGGTTAACCGACATAAAGAAGCATTTTGAGTGCAGTAACGTAAGAGAAGATGATTATGTGAAGTTTGCAGCCTTCCAACTCAAAGACCAAGCAGCTGACTGGTGGCAGCAGTACAAAGACTCCAGACCAGGTCGTGTGATCTCTTGGGACGATTTCTGCAAGGACTTTCGCTCTCACCACATTCCAACAAGTGTCACCGAGGGTATGCGTGAGCAATTCCGCAACCTGAAGCAGGGCTCTATGACAGTCTATCAGTATAATGTCAAGTTCCAAAACCTCGCCCGCTATGCTAAGCAAGACATTCCTGATGCTAAGAGCAAAATCTACCAGTTCCGTGGAGGTCTCAAAGATGAACTTCAACTTGCTCTCACTCTGTTCGAGCCCGATGAATTCGACAAATTCTATAACATGGCTTTGAAACAAGAGGCAGCTCAGCTTAAGATGGAGGCTTCTAAAAAGAGGATTCGAGATGCCGTTCACTCTTCCTCATCGTCTCAGATGGTCTCGAAACAACAGAAATTCTGGCTTCCTCCTCCTCCAGTGATTCGAGCTCCATACAACAACTCCAACAACTCCAACAGTAACAAGAACTCTAGTGGACGTGGTTTCTCCCACCCACCCAACTCCAACAAGCAGTCCAAGCAACAGTTCCAAGCTCCAAGACCGAGTGTTCCTCCTGCCCGTCCGCTTTCTGAGGTTACTTGCTACAAGTGTGGCCAGAAGGGTCATTATTCCAACAAGTGCAACAACCCAAGGCGCCTTCCGCCTCCTCCACCTGTGAGTTCAGCTATTGTCAGGCATGATCCAAAGGCAGCAAGGATCAATCTGATGAATGCAGCGCAAGCGGAGAATTCTTCTGAAGTCATTTTGGGTAACCTCTCAGTTAACTCTTTTCTAGCTAAAGTGTTGTTTGATTCGGGTGCTTCATGTTCTTTCATGTCTCAACCATTCGCATCCAAGCATAATGTTGACATCCAAAGTCTGCCTCAGAGGTTGCAAGTAATTTCTCCGGGCAAGTGCATGACTTCCAACATATTTGCTCCGAATGTTTCTATTCGCATGGGTGATTATCGCTTTTTGGCTAAACCGGTGGTTCTTGGTAATTCCGACATCGACCTCATCCTTGGAATGGATTGGCTTTCTCAGCATGATGCTCACATTGATTGTGCTCAAAAGGAAGTCAAGATGACTCATCCTGATGAAGATGTGATTATCTTTGCCTCCAGGGATAACACTATCAGGCTTTTCTCTCTCAATGATAAGGGCGAAATTAATGCCATATCTCAAATTCCGGTGGTGAACGAATATCAAGATGTCTTTCCTGAAGAACTTCCAGGCATGCCTCCACACCGTCAGGTGGAATTCGTTATTGAACTCGAACCGGGTACTGAGCCATCATGCCGGCGTCCGTACAAGCTCTCTCCAGATGAATTGAAGGAATTGAAGAAGCAGCTTGATAAACAGGAGAGTATGGGTCTCATCAGGCCTAGTACGTCTCCTTGGGGCTGTGGTGTCTTATTTTTCAAGAAGAAAGATGGCACGGAGTGTCTCTACGTTGATTACCGGCCATTGAACAAGAAGACAATAAAGAACAAGTATCCGCTCCCCAACATCAACGAACTCTTTGAGCAGCTCAAAGGAGCTAAAGTGTTCTCTAAGATCGACCTCCGAATGGGCTATCACCAAATTCGCATTCGCGAGGAAGACATTCCCAAGACGGCCTTCAGAACGAGCTACGGTTCATACGAGTATACCGTCATGTCTTTTGGTCTCGCCAATGCTCCTCCTACCTTTTCGAGGATGATGCACTACATCTTCAACCCCTATACCGGCGAGTTCGTGCTTGTGTATCTGGATGATATTCTGGTGTTTTCCAAGAATGAAGAAGATCACGAAAAGCACTTACGTCTGGTTCTTGATCAACTCCGTGAGCATAAGTTCTATGCCAAGTTCTCCAAGTGCGAATTTTGGCTCGATAAGGTTTTGTACCTGGGCCATATCATCTCAGCTGACGGTATTGCGGTTAATCCCGAGAAAGTTGAAGCAATTGTCAACTGGGAAGCTCCTCAGAACGTCAAGCAACTCCGTAGTTTTCTGGGTCTTGCCAGCTATTGCAGAAGGTTCGTTGAGAACTTCTCCAAGATTGCCAAGCCTCTTTCCAACTTGCTTCAGAAGAATGTCAAATACTTTTGGTCTCCAGAGTGTGAAGTGGCATTCAAAACTCTCAAAGAAAAGCTTGTCTCTGCTCCAGTTCTGACTCCTCCAGATGAGTCCAAGCCCTATGAAGTATTCTGTGATGCTTCTCTTCAAGGTCTTGGTGGTGTGCTTATGCAAGACAAGAGAATTGTGGCATACACTTCTCGTCAGCTCAAGCCAAGTGAGAAGAACTATCCCACACATGATCTCGAGCTAGCAGCTGTGGTACATGCTCTGATTACATGGAGACATCTGTTGTTAGGCAGAAAGGTCGACATCTTCACTGATCACAAGAGCTTGAAGTACATCTTCACACAGCCGCATCTGAACCTCCGCCAGACTCGTTGGGTTGAAATGATCCAAGAGTATGATCCCAGCATTGAATACACTCCTGGCAAGGCGAATGTGATTGCAGATGCTTTGAGCAGAAAGGCATATTGCAACAGCCTTCTTATCAGGCCGTTCCCGCCTGAGCTTTGTGAAGCTTTCAGGAAACTCAACCTCCAAGTTGTTCCGCAGGGTTTTCTTGCAAATTTTCAAATTGCTCCTACCTAGGAAGATCAGGTCCGTGAGGCCCAACTCAGGGATACCATGGTGAAGAAGGTGAAACATGGTATTGCAAAGGGCACTCCAAAATACAAGTGCTTTCGTGTTGATGAGAGAGATACCTTGTTCTTCGAGGACAGACTCGTTGTTCCCAAAGGTGATCTCAGGAAGCTCATAATGGAAGAAGCACATGATTCTCTCCTTTCCATTCATCCTGGCAGTTCCAAGATGTACCAAGACCTCAAGCAATCTTACTGGTGGACACGCATGAAAAGGGAAATTGCCCAATTCGTGAATGAATGTGATGTATGCAGAAGAGTGAAAGCAGAACATCAACGTCCAGCCGGTCTTCTCCAACCTCTTCCTATTCTCGAGTGGAAGTTCGACCACATTGAAATGGATTTCGTCACTGGCTTTCCTAAGTCCAAGAGAGGGAATGATTCTATCTTCGTGGTGATTGACAAGCTTACCAAA
This sequence comes from Secale cereale, assembly GCA_902687465.1. Classification (NCBI taxonomy): domain Eukaryota; kingdom Viridiplantae; phylum Streptophyta; class Magnoliopsida; order Poales; family Poaceae; genus Secale; species Secale cereale. Next base: position 125,364,448 of record LR738710.1, on the reverse strand, counting down.
GTCGCTCACTTTCTTCCAGTCAAAGAATCAATCAATGCAGCTCAATTGGCAGAGCTGTACACTTCCAGAATTGTGTCCTTACATGGCATTCCTCAAGTTATCTCCTCAGACCGTGGAAGTTTGTTCACATCCAGGTTCTGGGACACCTTTCAGTCCGCCATGGACACTAAGATCAGGTTCAGCACTGCTTTTCACCCTCAGACTAGTGGTCAAGTCGAGCGAGTGAATCAGATTCTAGAAGACATGCTTAGAGCCTGTGTCATATCTTTTGGCATGAAATGGGAAGACTGCCTTCCATTTGCCGAGTTCTCTTACAACAACAGCTTTCAAGCAAGTGCAGGCAAAGCTCCGTTTGAAATCCTCTATGGCAGAAAGTGTCGTACCCCTCTCAACTGGTCTAAAACAGGCGAACGTCAACTTCTTGGCAATGACTTGATCTCAGAAGCCGAAGAAATGTGCAAAGTCATACGTGAGAATCTCAAGGCCGCTTAGTCGCGTCAGAAGAGCTACTATGACGGCAAGCATCGTGATTTGGCTTTCAACATTGATGATCACGTCTATCTCCGTGTGTCTCCGATGAAAGGCACCCAAAGATTCGGTATCAATGGAAAGCTTGCTCCTAGATACGTCAGGCCTTTCAAGATTCTTGGCAAAAGAGGCGACCTAGCCTACCAACTTGAGCTCCCTTCCAACTTCGCCAATGTTCATGATGTGTTCCATGTGTCTCAACTCCGCAAATGCTTCAAGGCACCTGAGCGCATGATTCCGTTTGAAGAGATTGATCTTCAACAAGACCTATCTTACCGAGAGCATCCCGTTGCTATTCTCGAAGAAACCGAGCGCAAGACCCGCAACAAGTCCATCAAATTCTTGAAAGTCAAGTGGTCACATCACACCGACCGAGAAGCTACCTGGGAACGAGAAGATCATCTTCGTTCCGAGTACCCTTCCTTTTTCCAGTCCTAGATCTCGGGACGAGATCTTTTTGTAGTAGAGGAGAGTTTGTAATGCCCCGGATGTAATACTTTCCCTTTTGGGCATATAATATATCTCCGGCTTCATCTATTTCCATTTCGGGTTCTTTGTCTTTCGGGTTTTCGTCGTGTTGTTGTGTGCGTGTGTGGCATTCATTCATATCATGTAGACATGTGCATCGCATTGCATTTGTGTTTTCGGTTGCATCCGGTTCCACGCGTTCCTTCCCGTTGTCCATTTCGCGTTCCGGAGCTCCCTCACGTGTCCGTGGCGTCCCGTAGACCTACTTTGGTGTTTGGCCGTGTAACGTTACCGGTGTGGCGCGAGACTTGTCTTGTGTTGTTGTTTTGATGTGTGTAACCCGCCTGTCAAATCTCGTCGCGTTTCGAGTCCGTTTGCTATCCCAACAGTTATTCGTGTGGGCCCAAAGTGCCTCCACTTTGTGCCCCAAGAAATCCCTCCAACAGCCCACTAGCCTCCCCTAGGCCCATCCTAACTCCCCTCGCGATCGGATCCGTCGGATCGCGATCGGAGGGCTCCAAAACACCCAAAACCCCTAACCCTAGCATAACTGCTATATTTAGACCCCCCCCCATGTCTATTTTTGGGCATCCCTAGCTTCTTCCCTAACCTCCCCCTCATTTTCATCCGTGCCCAACCAGCTCCCCACAGCCACTTGGCTAGTTCTCCTCGATCCCGCCGCCGGCTTCGATCGCCGCAGCCACCGACCGGAGCGAGGGCGCCCGAGTTTCCCTCGCCCGATCCAGGCGGGTCACGCCCGTCTCACCCCGCCGATCCGCCTGGACCACATCCCCGGGGCTGAGCGCTCCCGCACCGGCCCGTCCCGCATCGCCAGGGAGCATCGCCCTCACGCCTGGATCGCCAGCCGCCTTCCGCTTCGGCCCGAAGGCCCAACCGCCGCATCACCCCGTCGATCCGCCTGGACCACATCGCCGACCTGGGCATCTCACACGCCAGGCCAGCGCCGCTCGTCCGCCGATCTCCCGCCAGGCCCAAGCTGCCAGGCCGCTGGGCCGACGTCCCCGCGGGCCAGCCGCCTCCTCCGTCGCCAGGCGCCTCGCCTCTCCTTCCGCGGGCCGCGCCGCCCGAGGCCCAGCCGCGCGCCTCGCCAGGCCGCCGCAACGCTCCAGCCGCCTGGGCTCCGCCTCGCAAGCCGTCCCTCCTTCGCGCCACTCCGGGCCCGAAGGCCGGATCCCTCTCGCGGGCTCCTCCAGCCGCCTTCGCCGGCCCAGCCGCGGCCCATCTCCTCCGCTATCCTGGGCCGAGCCGCCGCCCCGATCTGCTTCCACCGGGCCCGAGCCTTTTCCTCAGATCTAGGTTGCTCCTAAAAACCACTAAGTCCCTGCTTGTTTTATGTGTCTGATGCATTATTAGATATGCGATATCTTTTAGTGTGTAACTCCGTTTTGCGCAAATAGCATGTCCAGACGTTCGTGGTGATTAGCACAACGTTTCATTCCTTTGTGCCATGCATGTTAGAGGTCATCTAGACGCTTGTTTTTCTGTTGCAAGAGTGCATCGTGATAAAACTGCTGTTATGTGTAGTTTTGATGCCATCTTTGCATAGTGATAACTTTTAGCTCGTTTATCCGAATGATGCAAATGACATGTCCACGTGTTCGTCTTGCCATGCTCTACATGTTGCTTGTGTTAGGTTGCATGATAGATTTATTCTTGCCATGTATATCTTCGTTGCAAAGTGCCATGTGGCTATGATGTTGTTTAACTTGTTATGAAATGCCATCTTGTTGAGCTCATTGCTATCGTTATGTTTATCTCCATGATGCATGCTTGTGTGTTTCGGAATCACCATCATGTGTACTTTGATGTGGTGCTTACCACTTGCCATGTTTAGTTTCGAGGTGACTTGAACTTGCTCTTTTAGATGTGAAAGTGCAACTAATCCCCGGGTGGTTTTGGCAATTAATAACAACATATATATCATTGAACTAATAGTTACTTGAGAATCATTTCAGAGAAGTTCAGTGATATGGGTATGGAAATGACTGAAGAAGTGGACCCCTCAAAATGCTAAGGCAAGCATTGGCAAAAGCTCGAGACTCCATTTTTGGTTTAGTGATCCAAGATCACATTGAGTCCATAGGAAAAGCCAATACTATTAAAAGGGGATGAGGTTGTGTTGATGATCTGGTTGCTCAAGTGCTTAGTGATGTATCTCCTTCAACTATCAGCAACTTTCACTACTATACACACTCATAAGTAATCTCGGACAAACCGATTTTCCAAACTCAGTCCCACCGAGATGAACCACCTCAGCCATAAGCCAAACCCTAGAAAAATCGGTCAATCCGAGTTTGAGTTCGGTCTCACCGAAACACGGGCTGCCAACCTTCTGTAACCGCTTGACATCATTTCGGAATATCCGAGTTGATAATTTCGGTCTCACCGAAACTGGCATGTTCCTATCTTTACTCAAATCGGACAAACCGAGATGGTATTTTCGGTCCCACCGAAAACCCCAACGTTCACTATATTTGAACTTTCGGTCTGACCGAGTTTCCACTTCGGTCTCACCGAGATTGCTCAATTATGTGTGTAACGGTTGGATTTTGTGTGGAGGCTATATATACCCCTCCACCCCCTCTTCATTCGTGGAGAGAGCCATCAGAAAGAACTACCACTCCTACCTTACACTTTCTGAGAAGAGAACTACCTACCCTTGTGTTGAGATCAAGTTGCTCCATTCCTACCATATGAAACTTGATTTCTAACCTTCCCAAGTTGCTTTCCACTCAATTCTTTCTTCCACCACAGCCATATCAGTGAGGAGAGTTGAGTGTTGGGGAGATTATCATTTGAAGCACAAGAGCAAGGAGTTCATCATCATATACAACATCTTTTACCTTTTGGAGGGTGGTGCCTCCTAGATTGGTTAGGTGTCGCTTGGGAGCCTCCGTCATCGAGATGTGGAGTTGAACCAAGAAGTTTGTAAGGGCAAGGAGATCGCCTACTTCGTGAAGATCTACCCCGAGTAAGGCTAGCCCTCCATGGGCGTAGGCCATGATGGAATAGACAAGGTTGCTTCTTCGTGGACCCTTCGTGGGTGGAGCCCTCCGTGGACTCGCGCAGCCGTTACCCTCCGTGGGTTGAAGTCTCCATCAACGTGGATGTACGATAGCACCACCTATCGGAACCATGAGAAAAATCACCGCGTCTCCAAATTGCGTTTGCTCTTCTCCACCTCTCTTTACTACATGTGCAATTTACTTTCCGCTGCTTATACTCTAGAATTGCATGTGTAGGGTGATGCTTGTCTTGATCATAATTGTGAATCTGCCAAAAACTGTTCATGATCAAAAGGCAGAATTTTTATATTTACAAGTAGTCTAATCACCCCCCCCTCTAGACATACTTTCGATGCTACAAGTGGTATCAGAGCTTTGGTCTCCATTGTTTTGGTTTCCATTGCATTGGACTCCATAAGCTTGGTTTCACAACCTAGGAGAGTATGGCGTCTAGTGAGGGTAATTATCGTAGAGGTCCTTACTTTGATGGTACAAATTTTGCTAGTTGGAAGCATAAAATGAAAATGCATATTCTTGGTCATAACCCAGCCGCATGGGGCATTATTTGTGTTGGTATGCAAGGTGAATTCTTCGAGGAAGGAAAAGTTCCGGATCGCGAAGCTGCACCGGAAGAGTTGCGGATGTTGCAAAACAATGCTCAAGCTTGTGACATTCTCTTCAATGCTTTGTGTCCCGAGGAGTTCAACAAAATCAGTCGTCTTGAGAATGCTAAAGAGATTTGGGATACTTTGGTTGAAATGCACGAAGGTACTGAGTCTGTGAAGGAATCAAAGCTAGATATTCTTCAAGGTCAACTTGACAAGTTCAAGATGAAGGATGGTGAAGGAGTCGCTGAAATGTACTCTAGGCTTGCTCTCATCACAAATGAGATTGCCGGCTTAGGAAGCGAAGAAATGACCGACCGATTCATCATTAAGAAGATTCTCAGAGCTTTGGATGGAAAATATGACACCGTGTGCACTTTGATCCAAATGATGCCAAACTACAAGACTCTCAAGCCAACTGAAGTCATTGGAAGAATTGTTGCCCATGAGATGACACTTAAGGATAAGGAAGAGCTTCACAACAAGTCAAGTGGTGCTTACAAAGCTACAAGTGATGCTCCTACAACCTCAAGTGACAAGTTAATTTCCAATGAAGAGATAAGCCTAATGGTTAAGAACTTCAACAAATTCTACAAGAATAGAGGCAAAGAGAGAAGCTCAAAGTCTAGATCATATGATGAAAAGAGATCTTCTAGTCGTGATCGAAACTGCTACAATTGTGGAAGACCCGGACACTTCTCAAATGAGTGTACGGCTCCCCACAAGAGAAGAGAAGAATCTCCAAGAAGAAGATCAAGAGATGAGTCACCTCGGAAAGAGAGAAGGAGTAGAGATGATCGTTATGAACGAAGACCCTCTCGGAGAAGCAAGGATTCGGAGAGGAAAGACAAGTCATCAAGGAGCTACACAAGAAGAAGACATCAAGCTCATGTAGGTGAATGGGTCTCCGGCTCCGACTCCGACAATCAATCCGATGGAAGCTATCACTCCGACTCCGACTACAGTCAAGATGAAGGTGTTGCCGGTCTTGCTCTCGTATCCTCCAACTCCAACTCCTACGACTTATTTGATTCACCAAATGAGGGAATTGGAAGATGCTTCATGGATAAAGGCCCCAAGGTAACACACCCTGAATTCATTGACTTTGATAGTGATGAGGATGACTTGCTTGGTGAAGATGAGCTCTTGCATGATAAATCTAGTGAGCTTAGTAACGATGAAAATGCTAGTAGTCTTTATAGTCGAGAAGAGTCGAATGACAATGCTATGAAGGAGATTGAGCGTCTAACTAAAGAACTAAACACTCTTAAGTTAGCTCATGAAACAACTCAAGAAGATCATAGAGAGCTCCTAAGATCTCATGAGAAGCTACGCTTCGAGAAGCTCACTCTAGAGCAAGAACATGAGTTTCTAAAAGCGATCAATGACGATCTTCGAAAGAAGAGTTCTTCATATCTTGCCAAACGACTTCCCTTGTCTAATTTCTTGCCACCTATTAAGACTAAGCATGACAAGCATAAGAAAAAATCTTCCTCTAGTAGTAACAATAACCATGTTAAATCCAATATTGTTGCTTCTAGTAGTTCTCTTGATTCCACTAACAATGTTTCAAGCCAAGTTACACTTGAGCAAGAAAATAGCTTATTGAAGGAAATCATAGAGAAAGGTGTCTACAAGAGTCTTGCCGGAAGCAAGAACTTTGAGAAAATTGTTCGCAAACAAGGAAGGCACCGGAAGAATCAAGGGATTGGTTTTGAGCGAAAGTTCAACGCCGAAGGTGTTGAGTGGGTAGAAGGTCAATACCCTACTCCACAGTTTGTTTCTCAAAAGGAGAAGTATGATCCTACTTCTTCCAATGTGGAACAAGCTCAAGATGACCTTCCACCACAAGACCACAAGCTAAAAGCTAAGGACAAGCTTCAAGAGGAGATTGATGCATTCATTGAAGCACCTCAAGCCATGGTCAAGTGGGTTCCCAAGGACACGTCAAGTTCTACTTCGTCAAGCTCAACTACAACCCCAAGGATTCCCATCAAGATGATGTGGATCCCTAAGAAGAAGAACTAGAAGGTTCTTGAGGGTGACTCCGCCAACATACTTCACTCACATTCATTTTGGCAACTTGTGCAATCAACTTCCACATCATGCACTAGTTCATGGAGTCACAAACCCTCTTGTTGGTAAGTCAAGGGACAAGGTAATCATTGCTTTCATAGGACATCATCTTTTGTGAACTCCAATCTATGTCTATGGATATCCTTGTTTGTTCCTTGTGGGACTAACCCATGTAGGTATTGAAAGTGCCCTAACCCAAAGGATAGCTCCCAACTCTTGATGATCTACATCAACATTGAGCATCCACATCTTCAACATCTACATGAAGTCTTATACGACAACCCAAGGTTAGTTTGACCCTTTAAAGGGGTTCTCACATCTAGGGGGAGCTTTGCTCTAAAAATTGAGCTAAAAGCATCTTCAAATGATGTGAACACATCAATGCTTTATGTAAAAGTGGTAACCGCACTTGTGCTTAAACGATGAGTATGACCTATGATCAAATGTTCTCATTTGACTCCTAAGTCAAAATACTCATATATAGATGACCTAGTCATCGACAAATTGTGTGCTAGTAGCTAGAGTTTTGGTTGTGCATGTTTGACACATATTTCATTTGCTATCTTATTGTGTGAGCATGTTGAATGCATGATTTTATCCATTCGAGGACATCCATTTGTTGTTTTGGTTGTTTTGATCTTTCTGGCCAAATGGATGGACAAGAATGCCTAAGTACCTTCCCTAGCTATCTATGCTTTCTTGTCTCAAATTCTATTCATGCTTATATCACAAACTTTGAACAAGTCATTTTCGGACCCTCCGAGTGAGGAGCACTCGGAGCCACCGATCCGTCTAAGGCTGACTTCCAAAACCTTCTAAGTCAATTTCGGTCAGACCAACTTCTCCCACTCGGTCCAACCGAAACGCTTAGACTGATCTAGGTTTCATCTCGGTGAAACCGAGTTCTAAATCTCGGCGTGACCGATATGCGTAACTGCACAGCAGTTATCCATTTCGGTGTCACCGAATTTTTCGACTCGGTCCCACCGACAGCAAGGGGATATAAATACTGAGGGCAGCGCGCGATTATTCCTTCAAACCGTTTCGCCCCCATGTCCCCTGCTGCCGTCGCCCTGATCTCCGGATCGTCGCCGTCATCACCTGTGCGCCCTCGCCGCAGGTCTCCGCCGCCGTCAACGGTTTTCTTCTCCGCGCCGTTGCCGCCGTAGAGGGAGTCTACCAAGTTAGGGTGAGTCTCGATCCCTCTCGTGCTCCCCATCTGACTCATTGCACGATTGGTTTGCCCTGCATCTAGCCACGATTGAAAAACTTCCGTTCCATCAGATCGTTCTAGTTTCGAGCAAAATTCTTAGGTTTAGGTTTCCACGGAACACATCTCGGTGAAACCGAATTTAAATTTTCGGTGTGACCGATTTGGCCTCTGGCCATTGCACTGCACTTTCGGTCTAACCGAGTCGTGCAAATCGGTGTGACCGAAACTCAGTTTTAGTGAAACCCTAGTTTATCGGCAGGACCGAAACCCATTTCGGTCCAACCGAAAGTGGTGTGTAAGTTTCTGTTATACACTTCGGATTCACCGAAACTGAAAATCGGTTTGACCGAAATGCATTCTGTGAAAACTCAAAACTAAGATTTGAACTCATTTTTTTTGCAAAAACCTCTGCAGTTTGTGATAACTCTTCTACTCTGCCTATACCTTATCTATTCACAGGTTGTCAGCCATGTCAGATGCCAGTGACAGCCAGAACAGGTCTGAATCACCTTTTGCAGAGATTCCAGAGGCAGATACTAGTCCTGAGGCTAGTAGCCCTATTGATGATGGTGAGAGGAGTACACCTAGTGGCTTGCCTCCTACAGCCACCAGAACCAGAAAGCAGAGAAATTCTTATGATGAGGACTCTGACTTCATTGCTGAGGAAGTAACCTCCAAGCCCAAGAGAAAAGTTGTTGCCAAAGAGCACCAAGGGCATCAGTCAAAGAAAGGCACCAGCAAGGTCAAGCAGTCAGCTGTTGCCAAGAAGCTGAACTTGGAAGAGCCAGCTCCAAGTAAAGTGAAGAAAACTTCCAAGAGGAAGAGGGTAGTGTATGCTGAACCTCATGCAGATGCAACAGTTGAGGAAGAAGAAGAAGAAGCACCCCAGCCAGCTCCTCAGAAGCAGAAACTCATGGGTGATGCAATTAGGGCTCAAGCCACTTCAAAGCCCAAGAAGCCTGCTCAAGCCAAGGCAGCTCCAGCAAAGCCTTCTGCCAAGCCCAAGAGGACTACCAGGAACATCCCAGCTTCTGAGAAGAACAAAGGTGATATGCCACCGTCTGAGTCTGAAGAAGAACATGTGTTGCTGAAGCTCCGTCCAAAACTGCCGCTCCATAACGATGCTCATCCTCAAGCCGAGGATATGAAGGCAAGGAAAGATAGAGGTCTCAGGCTATGGAGACAGTCTGATCCATATGCCGTGAGGAGAAGGACTGCTGTGGACCCCAGATTCCACACCAGAGAGCAGCAGGACTTCTATGAGACTGTGTTGATGGACAAGAAGCCTATTGTTGCAGATACCAGATACATTGACTGGGAGTACATTGACAGTGAAGAGCACCGAGACTTCTTTCCCCATGTGCATGAAAGCTTCACTGCATGTGGAGTTGATGAGTTCGTGGGTCAGAAACTGACAGACTGGAACGATGAGATGATTATGCAGTTCTACGCCACAGCCCACTTTTATCCTGATGGGAAGATCACCTGGATGACTGAAGGTCAAAGGTTTTTATCGTCTGTTGAAGAATGGGCAGAACTCCTGAATGCTCCAGTGCAGAGAGAGGACGACATTGATGTCTATGGGATTCCTAAGAAGAACCATGATTCCATGAAGAACATGTACAAGGAGATCCCCGCAGCAGATTTGGAAGGGTGGAAGCTTGGCTCAGTGTACTATCTCCAGGCAGGTCTACCTACCACAAACACTATTCTGAGGCATACCTTGATGCCCAAGTCTGGAGACCATCGCATGATCCGAGGCTATTCTATCAACATGCTGCACATACTTGATGAGAAGGCACCTTTCAAGGTGATGGACTTAATGGTAGAGACCATTAAGAGGACTGCCGCTGACCAGAAGAGGTCGTGTGGATTTGCCCCGCAGATTCAGATGCTTATCAATGCCAAGTTTGGCACGGGCAAATTCATGTTGGATAGGAAGCACTTACCACTGCAGCCAGAGCATGAAGATAATGTTGTTGTGATGGACGAGGAGGATCCAACTTCGGTTGAAGGTCAAGCCAAGATTGAAGCTGCTAAGAAAGCCAAAGCTGATAAAGAGGCAGCAGCAGCAGCAGCTAAACCAAAGAGCTTCGGAGAGCAGATTCTTGAAGCTACCCAAAGGATTGAACAACGCCTGGCCAGCATTGAACAATCTCAGGAGAGCCTAGAGAGGATTGTTGACGACAAGATCCACGCTCTGGACGTGAAGCTGACTGAACTTCAGGTGACCGTCAACAAGCTTGAGGCAGACATGGAGGAAGCTAGGCAGGACAGGGCAGAGCTCGTGCAGGATGACCTAGTCCAGGACTCTCATCGCCAGACTGCTCAGGTTCCCAGAGGATCCCGATCAGCTGCTATCCCAGTGACTGACTCCAGGGCTACCACTTCAGCACCTCCTACAGCTCCAGCAGTTACTCCAGCCACAGCTCCAGTATCCACTCCTCCAGCGCAGACATCAGCTGAAGTCTTCGCCGATGCCGTCATATCTACTCCGACATCTACCCAGACGGGAGCCGCCAGCAGAGCCCACAGTGACGTTTAGCTCTATGCTTTTTCAAACTTTTTGGTAACTTGTTGCCAAAGGGGGAGAAATTGTATAGATCATAGGGCTTCGAGAGAGAGAGTGCTCTTTCGTTCTTTTGCCGGTTTTCTTTGAGATACATTTGGTTCTTTTGGTTCTTGAAACTTTCAGTGTGCTTGATACTACGTTTGATGCTACCTTAATGAGTGCTTAGTCGTACTATGCTTTAATGTGTGCTTAATGCTTATCATATGCTATTCCTTTTTGTATGGCTATTTACTCATGTCTTGGTGATTGGGTGCATGTTATTCATTCTTATCATTTTGTGCGCTCCACCAAGATGTATGTGACATGGAAGAGTGACCCATGATCCTAATTGATTGTGCATTTGCATTCAAACGCAAATTTTAAATAATGCACAAATTTAGGGGGAGCTCTTGCTTATCACATACTTCTCAAAGCGACGATATTATTCATTGATTATATCCCTTGTCGAAGCTTTGATCTATATGTTTTCATCAATTACCAAAAAGGGGGAGATTGAAAGTGCAACTAATCCCCGGGTGGTTTTGGCAATTAATAACAACATATATATCATTGAACTAATAGTTACTTGAGAATCATTTCAGAGAAGTTCAGTGATATGGGTATGGAAATGACTGAAGAAGTGGACCCCTCAAAATGCTAAGGCAAGCATTGGCAAAAGCTCAAGACTCCATTTTTGGTTTAGTGATCCAAGATCACATTGAGTCCATAGGAAAAGCCAATACTATTAAAAGGGGATGAGGTTGTGTTGATGATCTGGTTGCTCAAGTGCTTAGTGATATATCTCCTTCAACTATCAGCAACTTTCACTACTATACACACTCATAAGTAATCTCGGACAAACCGATTTTCCAAACTCAGTCCCACCGAGATGAACCACCTCAACCATAAGCCAAACCCTAGAAAAATCGGTCAATCCGAGTTTGAGTTCGGTCTCACCGAAACACGGGCTGCCAACCTTCTGTAACCGCTTGACATCATTTCGGAATATCCGAGTTGATAATTTCGGTCTCACCGAAACTGGCAAGTTCCTATCTTTACTCAAATCGGACAAACCGAGATGGTATTTTCGGTCCCACCGAAAACCCCAACGTTCACTATATTTGAACTTTCGGTCTGACCGAGTTTCCACCTCGGTCTCACCGAGATTGCTCAATTATGTGTGTAACGGTTGGATTTTGTGTGGAGGCTATATATACCCCTCCACCCCCTCTTCATTCGTGGAGAGAGCCATCAGAAAGAACTACCACTCCTACCTTACACTTTCTGAGAAGAGAACTACCTACCCTTGTGTTGAGATCAAGTTGCTCCATTCCTACCATATGAAACTTGATCTCTAACCTTCCCAAGTTGCTTTCCACTCAATCCTTTCTTCCACCACAGCCATATCAGTGAGGAGAGTTGAGTGTTGGGGAGATTATCATTTGAAGCACAAGAGCAAGGAGTTCATCATCATCTACAACATCTTTTACCTTTTGGAGGGTGGTGCCTCCTAGATTGGTTAGGTGTCGCTTGGGAGCCTCCATCATCGAGATGTGGAGTTGAACCAAGAAGTTTGTAAGGGCAAGGAGATCGCCTACTTTGTGAAGATCTACCCCGAGTAAGGCTAGCCCTCCGTGGGCGTAGGCCATGATGGAATAGACAAGGTTGCTTCTTCGTGGACCCTTCGTGGGTGGAGCCCTCCGTGGACTCGCGCAGCCGTTACCCTCCGTGGGTTGAAGTCTCCATCAACGTGGATGTACGATAGCACCACCTATCGGAACCACAAGAAAAATCACCGCGTCTCCAAATTGCGTTTGCTCTTCTCCACCTCTCTTTACTACATGTGCAATTTACTTTCCGCTGCTTATACTCTAGAATTGCATGTGTAGGGTGATGCTTGTCTTGATCATAATTGTGAATCTGCCAAAAACTGTTCATGATCAAAAGGCAGAATTTTTATATTTACAAGTAGTCTAATCACCCCCCCCCCTCTAGACATACTTTCGATCCTACAAGATGCCATGATGAAACTGCTGTTTCAACACTTAGTGGTTTTTTCACTAAGTCTGAAATCTGTAATGTTCCGATGCCATGTTTGATTGCTGCTCTAGGACAACCATGATAGTTTTGGGGTGGATCTTGATGGTTCCTTGTAGTATATATTGTTGGCTTTCCATTCATGTTCTCACATGCTTATTTAAGTGGTTGTAGCATGTTTATTTTTTGCTCCAAAGTTTCAATAAAATTCTGCTGTCAGAATTTTATTGTCAAGTTCAATATGTCCAAGCTTGTTACTATTGATCTGTGGCTCCTTTGGGGGTGCACCTTTGGACTTATTTGCTGTAGGATATGTCTAGTTTGTGTTCATGCTCTTTGCCATGTTGTTTGAGTGTTGTAGCTTATTGTTCTAGTGCTCCGAAGTTGCTATGTTGCTGTATTTTTCAGCTGTCGCATGTTTCTTGTTTCGGGCATAACTTTTAGCCCGTAGCTCCGATTTAAGCGAGTCTTATATGAAACTTGATTGATTTTCCGTGTAGAATCATAATCTCCTGTTGTTATCATGTTTTGAGGTGTTTTGCTTGAGTGCTATTTTCCGTGCTCCGTGTGCTCCCTTAGTGCATCCATCATGCTTCCATCATTTTTGAGTGTGCATTGCATCTTGTTGATTTGTGCCTTGTGTGATTGTATTGTTTAGAGCCGGAAGCTGAGACCGAGTACGAGTACGAGCACGAGGTTACCAACGAGGTTGAGCACGAGGACCCTTCTTACGATCCGAACGACTACACTTCAGGCAAGATGACCGAACCCCAATAACATTACTATCTTTGCCTATTGCTAGTAGTTCCGCTATATAGTTTTGCATCGATGCCCATGTCTTTCATGCCAGCCTCCTACTTGTAACCATTACCATGTTTAACCACCCTACCTATGCAAACCGTTGCTTGGCTAAGTACGCTTCGCTCAGCCTCTTATAGCATTGCTAGTTGCAGGTGAAGTTCGAAGATGCTTGCTTCATGTTGAAATTTTGTTGGGATATATCACACTATATAAATGCTTAAAAATGAAATCATCTATATATTGGCAAGGGTGGAAGGCTAAGCCTTTTGCTTGGTGATTTGTTCCACTCATGCCGTTAGGAACCGTTTAAACCGGTGTTGTGTTCCTTGATTATGCGTTCCTAACACGGTTGGGGTGTATGGGACCCCCTCGATAAACCGCTAAGTGCTAAGTCTTTTCCAGCAAGTCCCAACATTGGTACTATTTGCCTAATAACTAAATAACTTGCATAGGGAGTAATTAACCCGAGTTCTTAATCAACAACCCCGGGCCAGTGCTCCACATGAGTGTTGGTCCGAAACGAGCAGACTGCGGGGCCACCTCAAGGAAACTTGAGGTCTGGTAAAAACCTGTAGGATGACTCATCCGGTCGTGTCCTGAGACTTAGATACGCGCGGCTAATATCAGGGTGTCGACACGCCGGGAGGATTCGCTGGATTAGCCTTACCTTAGTTCGGAGTATCTTGAGCACGGGATTCCGAGAATACTCGGGTCTTCCCACTTTGCAGTTGCGACTCCGCAGATCGTGGGCTTGTAATGGGTCAAGTTGGAACACCCCTGCAGGGTTATGAACTTTCGAAAGCCGTGCCCGCGGTTATGTGGCAGATGGGAGCTTGTTAATATCCGGTTGTAGATAACTTGACACAATGTGTCAATACACTACCAGCGTGTGTATCGTGACTGTCAATTTCCGAATAGGGATTCGGGAGTTGAACACGGTGGGGTTATGTTTGTTGAGCTTTAGCTAGGATCACTTCGTGATCATCTCTCGACCGAGGCATTTCTCTTCTCGCACTTTCTCACGTAAGCTAGTTGCTAGTTGCTGCTGCAGACACTTATTCTTTTCTTCAGCCTTATCCTCTCCCAAGGTTTAAATAGTCTTGTTACCCGGGAACGGGATTGCTGAGTCCTGTGTGGCTCACAGTTACTTCGCCACACCAGATGCAGGTCTAGTGGTGAGCTATCCAGGTGATGGCACCGAGCTAGACTGGGAGTACGACGAGGAGCATAGTCGATACTATGTTCGTTATCCTGATGATCAGTAGTGGAGACTTCTACTAGGATTCGATCCGCCTGTGGATTTAAATTATGTTTGGTATCTTGTCATTTGGATTTTACCCTTAGAGGGCTGTGATGTTTTATTGTATGATGTTTGAGACATGTATTGTATTTGTGTGACGTGGCGAGTGTAAGCCAACTATTTTATGTTTTCCATCCCCATCTTTTACATGAGTTGTGCAAAGATACCAGACTTGTGATCATTCCAGCATGGGGTTATGTCTCTAAGTCGTGCCTCGACACGTAGGAGATATAGCTCCATCCTGGGCATTACACTTTATGTTGTTTTGGTATCTTTCTATTGGATCTTCGCCCGTAGTCGGATTGTGATGTCTTGAATGATGGTTTGCTTATGTAATGTATTGTGTGAAGTGGCGAGTGTAAGCCAACTATCTCCTTTTGCAATTTAATCCCTCTTTTACATGAGTTGTGCAAAGATACCAAATTTGCGATCATTCCAGAATGGGCTTATATCTTTAAGTCGTGCCTCGACACGTAGGAGATATAGTCCCATCCTGGGCATTACAAGTTGGTATTCAGTGCCTTCTCCGACCTAGAAGCCCCCACTGATTGATCGAATCGTTGACGGTTGAGTCTAGGCACACACTTGAAAATGTTTTGAGTCCTATATATATCGGAGAGTAGGATTTCTTTTGCTCCTCGTCTCTTTTCATTCTGGTGAGGACTCCTGACGACTACTCTTGCCTCTTCTACTTTCAAAAATTGCACAAAATTTTTTTTAGGATCACGCGAGTATTGTTTGGATTGTTTCGATGTCTTTGTGACGAGAACATTGTTCTCGATGCCTCCTCTCATTAGGGGTTGTGGCAGTGTCCCGGGGAGTTGAGCTCCGAGGTGTTGTCGTCACAAATCCATCGCGGCAGTACTAGAATACTTAAGACGGCCGACATCGAAAACTCTCCTATACGGTTAGTGGCAAGATAACCCCGACATCACCCAGTACTGGGGAGGTAGTTCGGGAGTATTGCCATAGCTTTGTATAGTGGATGCTTTTCGAAGGTTCGAGGTAAACGGTTTCCGAGAACAACTGGTTATGTGTTGAAGGATGGATACAGCTGGATGTAGGATTAGAGTAGAGTCCGCGGTGCTTCCCCTGTATCCCCAACACCTGATTGCATAACTGGAAACTTTCGGAAATTAATAGGTGGGTTCATCTAGTAGTTCTAGGCATTCTTCCAACGAATGCAGGATATGAAGTTCGGGGTTCTACATTGAGTGAAGTGGTTTTATGGGCTTGTTCCGATCGGGAGTTGCATCTTAAAGGGTCCTTGGCTATGCTGATCCGGGGATTGCAAAACCCTTTTGTAACACGTTCCATAAGCTTTCAGCACGAAGATGTCGAACGAAGCTTCTATCTTGTATTTGTTCTATCTGTTCCTTGTTCCTTTTTATTTACCTTTTGTTCTTTCAAGTGGCTTCTCGTCAAGTTGTTGTACCTACGGA
This sequence comes from Secale cereale, assembly GCA_902687465.1. NCBI lineage: Eukaryota > Viridiplantae > Streptophyta > Magnoliopsida > Poales > Poaceae > Secale > Secale cereale. The sequence continues at coordinate 125,348,401 of LR738710.1, read as the reverse complement.
ATTTATTCGTTCAATTCTCTGTTCGGATAGATATGTTGCAACATAAGCTTCTTCATAAACATCTATCCGTTGTTTTGATTTGATTCTGGTATTCGAGTTGCTTCGATGTCAAATGTTGATTCCATACCTTCCTAATCTGTGTTCTCATATTTCTATGAGAGTGTTAATTCTTCTTGACCATCAAGATTTTTATGGTAATCCTTTTTCAGCCGGTGTGCCTTCTCTTCAAGTTATTCCATACGGACGTCGTTGAGAAATCTAACGATTTGTCTGTTTCATTCATCCCAAGTTGTCTTTGTTTTCCCCACCCTCCCACCCTTCTTCTTCTTGGAGTCAGAAATTCTCAATGAAGTATCCATTTTATTCATGTGATATTTCTTCATTCATTTCCTTCAATGTTCTTATCCGGTGATTTATCGTGAAGATGCTCAAGAGCTTCAAGTTCATCATTCTTTTGTTCTCAAATTCTGCCGGTGGATGTAATTCAAGATTTCGGTGTGGATCTTATCCTTTTCCTCATTTCACAATGCTTTCTTATTTCGATGCACCAATTAATCATTCTCCTCTTGCTATTCATATCCGGAGTGTTGAAGATATCTCAGAAGATTCATAATTCCATTCTTAATCCGTTCAAATTATTTTGAGGATTATCATCTTATTCAAGCCATTTAATTCAACCGGTGCAATATCTCTTAAGCAATCTTTTTCAACGGTGATTTCTTTGAGTGGACCCTAACCCACAGGTATTTCCCAGGATCTTACCTGACTCTTCTAATTTTTCTGGAGTTATACTCAAATTCTTTTCAAAATGTGACGTAAGAATGATTCCCATCAGTCACATGCCTTCTCCAAGATCGCTTTCAAATTCTTGTTCATCATTGGTTCAACCTTTTAATTCTTCATTACGGAGTGCCTATACAATTCATGGTGGTGTATCTCATCGTCTTCTCAGATTTTGAAGACCCGAAGAAGTGTTTCTCTTAAATCTTGGCCCGTTCTCTTGAAGATTCGTGGTTTCTAGCTTCAAGCCATCCTCATTATTGTTCAGATTGTGAGGAATTCTTTTCATAACCATCCGAAGCATCTCATGAATTATTCTTATTGTGATCCTCCGAAGGCCATCATTCCAGAATATTTCTTCGTTCTCTGTTTGCAACTTCGTCCTCCCAATATTCTTCATCGATGTCTCTTCGTTCGTCTCCCTATTTTTTACGGTGGTTCTTTCAAGATTACTCTTCCGTTATTATCGTATCAATTCATTTGCTCTTTTCATAATCCTACCGGTGATTCGTTGAAGATTTACCCAAGCTTGTGCGAGATCTCTCTTTAATTCTTCCCAACGAGAATAAGTAGGATGCCAAATCCTTTGGTTGTCATCAATTTAAATTGGTGAAGGGGATGCATGACATAATTCTTATTCTTATTCCTTCAAGGTGATTTAATTCTTTTGTCTGGAGTTTGTTCATCATATCATATTCTCGGTTCTAAGTTGTTCATCTTATTTCGGAGCTCCATGTTATTTCAATAATCAGTTCTAAGCTCCATCTAATTCATCGCAGGCCTTAAATCTTATTCTTTTCATCTTTCACTTCTCATGCTTGTATTACCGGAATCTCATGGTGGTTCATCATGTTTTAATTCATCCTTGAAGTCTTCATCAAGATTCTTGTGGAAGCTCAAGCATTCTTCATCATGCACTCCAATTGCAATCCTTTCTACCTTATCTTTGAGATGGTGTTATGTCATTCTTGATAATTTTCCTCCATGTTTTATGATTCACGAGTTATCAAGAATGAGATATTTAAAACCATCATTTTCCTTGTTGAGGAGATCTTGTCAACCCTTTAATTATTCATTGGAGTTATCTTGGGTTGTATTTCACCTAAAGCTTTCCCTAAGGATTGTCGCTATTATGGTGCTTATAAATGACCCAAGTTCTTCATTTATCCTCTCGGTGAAATAAGTTTTTCGTCTCCTTGTTGATCTCAACCCAATCAAATGTTTCCGTCAGTGGTTGGTTGTCACCTCTTAATTTTGAGATGTTTTCCATAAGCCCACATCAAGCTTATTCGTTTTCGTTGTTGATTTTTTAAAATCAACTCCGTTCAACCCTTCTTCGTAAGGAGGTTTTCCTAATTCATTTGTGGGAGAAGTTGTCATTTTTTCTTCTCCATTCTTTTCTTTCATTGATTTATATGCTATTCTTTCGTTCCGGAGGCTTTGTGATATTGCTCTCTTTGACCATCATCTCGTTTTTATCAAGATCATGTTCTCCCTTGCTTGTCTATTTAACCGGAGTGTTGTATTCTTCATTCAAGTTACGTCATCTTATCAAGTTTGCCTTTCTTTTCAATCGGAGTGCTGTCTGAGTCTTTCTTACCCCTTGTGTCATTCTTTCAATTGTTTTCGGAGACAATGTGGCTGTTTTCATCAACTATCATCCATCTTCTCAAGTTCTTGTTTATTCCTTCCATTTTCAGACGGAGTGCTGTCCAAATTATTTCGTTCTTATTCCTTCTCAATATTGGTTAACCGGAGTGGTTTTGAAATTCTTCCGTCATCCGTGAGCTCTTGTTTCATGTATTTCAACCTACAAGGTTCTCGTAATGCTCCTTGTTCCTCCTTTTACCGGAGTGCTCTTAACTTCGTTCATCTCCGTTGTATTCTTTCTTTCAAGATTGTTCAACCTCTCAAGGTTCCTTGGTTTCACTCGTCTGTCAAAGAAGCAACTTTGTTTACCTCTTCTTTTTCGTTTTTACCCGGTGCCATCTCTAGGATCTCGGGTCGAGATCCTCTGTTAGTGTGGGAGAGTTGTGACGCCCGAAGACTGACGTCCCATAAGATTCCAAAAGATTCCAGATGTTCTGGGTTCTTCTGTGTGTTTCTTTTGTGCTTGTGTTTTTATTTTTGCATTGCATCATGTCATCATGCCATCATGTCATATTTATTTTGCATCTCAACCTAAATAAAATGTGTGGACCTTCGGTCCATTTAAATCGAGGGAAGAATGACTTCTCTTTATAACATATAAAAGCCTCTTAATATTATTAGGGAGCTATATTTATAAATATTCCATTCCTTGGAATCACCTATAACACAATTGCACCATTCTTCAATTTTCTTTTATCAATTCAACTTCTTTTCTTCCTTTGAGGCCTTTTAGTAAATTTGTGTTGCAATTTTACTTCATCCACAAATGTTCCAAATCTTCCCATAAATCACATCTAATGTGTAGGGCCATCTATTGAAATTCCAACCCTTTTGAATTTCATCTAAAGGGATTTCTAAATTCAAACAGTTTGAGTTTTATTCAAACTTATTTGAATTGTATCTTTTAAACCCTTTCCAACCTTTTTTTTATTAAACCCTCTATATTTTTCTGTCCCGAGGAAAATATGTTGCTTGTTGGAATTCCACCTCTATCCTCTCCTTTGCCTTTCTCTATTTTTTTAAAGTATGCGAAGACCCCTTTTATTTTTTATTTTCCAGCCGCAGCCGGCCCAGCCTCCATCCCTCTTGGGCCTCCCTCCAGCCTTCAGGCCCAACAGCCCGTTCCCTTCGAACCCTAGCCGTAGCGACCCCAGGCGTCCCTCGCTCCCCCTCTCATCCCGCACCCCGCCGCCAGCCACACGTCCCTCTCGCTCGCGCAGCCTCCCCTTCGCGTCGCTCTCTTGCCTCGAGCCCATCGCCCCGCATCGCGAGGCCCTGCCTCCTTCCTACGCCGCATCCTCCCTTCGATCCCCTCGCTCTCCCTCGTCAGACCGCAGCCAGCAGCTGCATTCCCCTCGTCGCCCGAGTGATCTTCCGCGAGGCCCTGCGCCCGAGCCCCCATCGTCGACCGTCCCGTCTCCTCTGTGTCCTCCCGCCTCCCTTCGCCCGGCCTCGAGCGGCTCCCTTCTCAGCGCCCCGTCTTGGCCCGCGACCGCACCCTCCGCTCGTCGAGGCCCCGCCTCCTCGTCCAGGGGAGCTGCCCCGTTCGCCAGGCCCGGCCTCGTCCAGTGCACGAGCAGCACCTCCGTCTGTAAATGGGCTGCAGCGCCTCCCTTCTCCAGCGCCAAGCCGCCGTTGTCGCTGCCTCGTCCGCCTTGGACGCGCCCTCGCCACCTCGACCGCGCCAAGACCTGCTGATGTGCATCTCCCGCCTCGCCGGTTCATCTCCGCCATGCCGCTGCCATGGCCTCGACAGCGCGCCCTCCTGTGCGCCCCTGCTGCCTCCTCCCGACTCCCAGCGCCGACCCGCACCTTCGTCTCCAGCCCGTCGCCCCCAAGCCGTGCGTCTACCTGCCTCCTCCGGTCGCCTCAGCCTCGCCCCAAGCGCTCGTTCCTCTGCCTCGTTCCCTCCAGCGGCCTCGCCATGGTTGCCCTGCCCGTCCTCCAGCTCGCCCCGAGCGCCAAGGCGTCCTCCCGAGCAACCCCCACAGCCTTTTCCTTTATTTTGTTGTTGCTGTTTTTGTTTATCTCAAGTACCCAGGAACGCCAAGATACGTGCGTTCGTCTTCGGTACGGTGGATCCAGTCAAGACTCGCCGACAGCCCGCTAGTACCCCTCCAAATCGTGTACGACTACACCCGGTGTTGCCTCAAGTACATCTACGAAAAACCCGAACATCTACGAACTCGACGCCCGAACGGGAACAACTACCGTCGCCGAGACCGCAAGTACCTCTACGAACGTGTACCCCCTGCGTCAACGACGACCATGATGACCGTGAACCACTACTTCCACTACCGTCGCCCCGAAGGCGCCCGATGCCGCGACAAGTACCATGACACGATAACGGAACGACTACTTCCCTCTACGGCATGTACCACTACCATCGCCCCGGAAACGAGGGATTCGCCAAGTACCTCGACGAACCGAACATCTACGGGAACCTGAACGGCTACGATACGTGCACCACTACTTCCTCTACGTCCCTCGACGATCTTGTTCCGCCCCAAAACATATGTTCCGAAGGTATACCGAGATGACCCGTGTGATGCATGTGATGTATGAGTTGTTTTCCCTTGTGTGCACCGTGCCCGTTTCGTCCTTTTTGTCATGCTCCTCGGTTGCCTCGTCGCCGACCCGTGGGAACCTGGAAACCGGGAGCACCCCATCATCTTGCATGTCTCGCTCACGCCACCTTTCTTTTGCACCGGTCTCTCAACGAGTTACCGGAACCGAGATGTTGCGTTGCATCATTTTCGGATCGTTGCCGTGGCACCCTTTCTTTCCACCACAGTGACAAATTCTTCTTATCTCTTCATGTTCACTTTTAATAAAACTTGCATAAAACTTGATCATGTCATCCGCATCATGTTAACAACCTTTGAATGTTTAATTGTTGTTTGCTTATATTTGCTAAACATGCTCATGGGGTTTTTCCGGAATTGTTGTTGATATTTTCCGGCCTCATTTAAAATGCCTAAATAGGTAGTTTTTTTTTTGCTTCACCTCTTGCCATGTTAACAAACATTTAATCTTGTCTTGTAGATAAACGAGAGTCAACTAAATAATTAAAATGTGGTGTTTCGTCCACTTAACTTGTAGTACTTGTTTGTGCACATTGCCATGCCATGCATAATTAAACCGGACATGCATCATACTTGGATGTGCATCGTATGCCATGTTTATGCTTGTGTGTTTACCGTGTTGTTTGCTTCTTTCTGGTTGCTTCTCTTGTTAGCTTCGGTTTCGTTCCGGAGTTGTGAGGATTCTCTCGTCTGTGTTGCTTCGTCTACTTCATGGATCCGTTCTTCTCCCTTGTGGAATCCCAGGCAAGATGACCGAACCCGGATACCATTACTATTTTTGCCTATTGCTAGTAGTCTCGATCTATAGTTTTGCCTCGATGCCCATGTTTTCCTGTCAGCCTCCTATTGTAACCATGATCCTGTCTAACCACCCTACCCATGCAAACCATTGATTGGCTATACGTAGGCTTCGCTCAGCCCCTCTTATAGCGTTGTTAGTTGCAGGTGAAGATTGAAGATGCTTGCTTCATGTTAAAGTTATGTGGGGATATATCACACTATATAAATGCTTAAAATGAAATCATCTATATATTGGCAAGGGTGGAAGGCTAAGCCTTTTGCTTGGTGATTTGTTCCACTCATGCCGCTAGGAACCGTATAAACCGGTGTTATGTTCCTTGATTATGCGTTCCTCACACGGTTGGGGTTTATGGGGCCCCCTCGATAAACCGCTAAGTGCTAAGTCTTTTCCAGCAAGTCCCAACATTGGTACTATTCGCATAATAACTAATAAAACTTGCATAGGGACTAGCTATCCCTTTTATTTTAATCAACAACCCCGGGCCAGTGCTCCACATGAGTGTTGGTCCGAAACGGGGAGCCTGCGGGGCCACCACGAGGAAACTCGAGGTTTGGTAAAAACCCGTAGCATCGCCCATCTGGTCGTGTCCTGAGACTAGATACGCGCGGCTACCTATCAGGGTGTCGACACGCCGGGAGGATTTGCTGGATTAGCCTTACCTTAGTTCGGAGTATCTTGAGCACGGGATTCCGAGAATACTCGGGTCTTCCCACCTTGGAGTTGCGACTCCGCGGATCGTGGGCTTGTCATGGGCCAAGTTGGAACACCCCTGCAGGGTTTTGAACTTTCGAAAGCCGTGCCCGCGGTTTTGTGGCAGATGGGAGCTTGTTAATATCCGGTTGTAGAAAACTTGACACCATGTTCCAATACACTACCAGCGTGTGTACCGTGACTGTCATTTTCCAAAAGGGATTCGGGAGATGAACACGGTGGGGTCATGTTTGGCGTGCTTTAGTTAGGATCACTTCGTGATCATCTCTCGACCGAGGCACTTCTCTTCTCGCTCTCTTTTACGTAAGTTAGTGCTAGTGATGCTGCAGACTCTTATTCTTTCTTCAGCCTTATCCACCCAAGGCTTAAATAGTCTTGTTACCCGGGAACGGGATTGCTGAGTCCTCTGTGGCTCACAGTTACTATAACACCAGATGCAGGTTCAGCCGAGATTGATGCAGGAGCTGGTTCAAGTTCTTCACTGGGAGCTCGATGAAGAGTTTGGCCGTATGCTTGTGACATTTCGACGATCAGTAGTGGTTTCTACTAGGATTCGATCCTGACCTGTGGCTTTATGTTGTTTTGGTATCTTTCTTTTGGATCTTCGCCCGTAGTCGGATTGTGATGTCTTGAATGATGTTTTGCTTATGTAATGTATTGTGTGAAGTGGCGAGTGTAAGCCAACTATCTCCTTTTGCAATTTAATCCCTCTTTTACATGAGTCGTGCAAAGATACCAAACTTGCGATCATTCCAGAATGGGCTTATATCTTTAAGTCGTGCCTCGACACGTAGGAGATATAGTCCCATCCTGGGCATTACACCAGAGGATCCCGAGGATGTTTCTACGTGGAGTTCGTCTTCGAGGAGTAGTTAGGAGGTCCCAGGCAGGAGGCCTTGCCTTTTCGATCGTTGCTATATTTGTGCTAGCCTCCTTAAGGCATACTTGTTTAACTTATGTATGTACTCAGATATTGTTGCTTCCGCTTACTCTTGTTATTCGAGCTTATGTATTCGAGCCCTCGAGGCCCTTGGCTTGTAATATAAAGCTTGTATTATTTTAATTTGTGTCTAGAGTTGTGTTGTGATATCTTCCAGTGAGTCCCTGATCTTGGTCGTACACATTTGCGTGCATGATTAGTGTACGGTCAAATCGGGGGCGTCACAAGTTGGTATCAGAGCCGACTGCCTGTAGGAATCCCCCTTTCCAACTCCTTGGCCGAAGTTGAGTCAAGTCTTTGAAAGACAAATTTACTAACATGTTGTGTGGCTTACGGGCCCACAGCACCAATGGGTGGTGTTAGGATCTTTTATTCCTCGTCTATGCTCTGGGACTCTGAACTCTCTTCTATTCGGGTTAAAAGATTTTACTAACTCTGACTCTAGGTTCTCGTAACTATTTCTCCCAGAGAGCCCTCACTCAAGAAGATCACCTGCTTCGTCAGAAGATTCTGAGATTATCTCTCAATATTTTCCCGAGATCCTTGTGCTCATTGCCTTTGCAATTCACTGCCACCGATATATCCCTATGGATAAGTGTGTGCATTTGTCATTCTCATGATCGTTTCTCCTAGCTCTTGTCATTACAAGATGCCTTGAAATATTCTCCATTGTCCCGAGAATCCTTTGAGTTTACTGTCTTGCAGTTTTATTTCGCATGAAAACCCTTACGGTTATTTCCTCGCATTATCGAGGATCCATTCTTCTCAATTATTCATATGTCTCACAAAATTCTTCGGAATACTTTTCGATCTTTCAAAAATCCGTTGAAGCCGGCTACTCTTGAAATTCTTACCTGCTTGCATTATGGTTAATTTCATATGACTAGTAGTCTTCGTTAATATCCCTTGTCTTAGCCATTTTGAGCCTATTGATTCAATGTGTGCGTATGCACGGAGTCATCAGGTTATACTTTTTAAAATTATCTTTCCGGCTCAGACGTCATTCCGGACATGAGTTGGTTCTCGGCAATTCAAACCTTTATTGATTGTCCAACTAAGTGTTTTCAACTTATCCATCCTTGCTCAGAGCATCTGCGTCTGATCCTTCGTTTTGGAAACCATAATTTCTTTCTATTTAAGCATCAGGCTAATCAGGTGATTCTTGAATCTGATGCCTCTGCATTCTTTCTTCCTCTAAGTGAGTACCGATACTCACATTAGCTCTGTTGTGGATCGCCCGATCAATTGTTGGATTGTTATCCGACAGTGTCCTTCATATTCAGTCACCTTGTGAGTTCTTCCCCTGATACATAATGCCTTTGGTAATTTGTATCCCCTGCTTGGCCAACCATGCTCTGCTTTCGAGCTTGAGTATTTACTTTTGAATCTTGTAGTGTATGTTACGAAGATGCCCGATGGGTTGAACCTATTCCCTCCCCTAATCAGTGAGAACCCAAAGGTTTTCACAAGTCATACTCTTCCGGTGTTCTACCAGATAAAATTCCAACACTATAGTTTTATCAAGGCGAGAGGTGAATGAAGTGATATGCATTAAAGAAGTGGGAGTCGACCTTGAACTTTGTGTTCATGCCCATGAAAATGATGTAGACCGTCTCGGAAGCTTCTTGCAAATTGATTATCCAACTGTATGATTCTTTCGGTATTCTTGAATTGATTCCTTACAGTTATGGTTTTGACCATGATGTCCTGATCTCATATATCTGATGGGAATTCATTCCAGTGCCTCGTCTATTTTTGGCAAGGTTGAAGTATCTACTGTCATAGGTTAATGACCCGGTTCTACTTCTATCATGTTCTACCTTCGAATATTACCCCCTGGTATCTCGAAGAGGTCTTGCCATTGCACCTCATCTTACTAATTTGTTGAAGTAATGTCTTTCCCTGTCATAATCACTCTACGGGTTCTGGGTTGTTGTCAACCAAGGACACCGACTAGTGAAATTATTCTGAATTATAAATCAGATACCCCTAGTATTTTTAATGGGAAGTTCTGAACATCCTGGTCTTGCTATCTTTGACTGTGCGACCTCATCCTTCTCTAGTGCACGAATTCTTCAGTGTGTGAGTACCACTTACGTCGAGCTTTCAACACCATGTTGCTTGTCTTGAAAGGCAACTTTGGTTCCGAGCTTTCATCTTATATATTGATCCTATAACTTGCCACTTCATCATTCCCTTGCTTTTTGCCATTGTTGTTTGATTGCATCCTCTTGAAACCTCCCGGCAAATGTGTCGGATCACCTTCAACATTTTGACTTCTTCCGAGATGTCAAATGTGTTCATAACGAGAAATACCCTCCTTGCCCTCGATGATCTTTATTATCATCGACAACACCCTTGACTTCCTTTCATCGCGAGCTTGTCCACGTTATGATTAAAACTTACTCTCCAACTTATAATATGTTCTATCTTGAAGTGTTACCATCTTTTATGTCAAGAATGTTGCGAGATTGCTCCACCTCTTAGAAATTCTCGGTATGATGATACTTCTCACTATCATCATTCTTCCTTGGTCCCCGTGTTGTTTTTAACCGGGATACCAATATGCTAACGATGTTGCTTGAGTTCTGTACTTCTAGCAACCTATTGCTTTGAAGTTAATGATCGACAGTTCGTTCTTAGACTGCTGGTTATTGAATCATCACTCTAACATTGATCTTGCTGCCTAAGGTCATATTTCGGGCACACCTTTCAACTAATGATTAATGGTGTATGTTTTCCTCGAGCATACAACAGTATTATCAATTAAATTGACAAGTGTCATGTTCTTGTTCACATTATTGTGGAAATCCATCTGTTTGGAATACTCGAGGAATTGTCACTGAGCCCATCAGCCACCTCCTCATCCTCTCCTTGGTTTAATGATGAACGATTTTTTCGGGAACCCCCTCCCATAGTTCATTTCCCGATAATCTTGCAATGTAATTTCATCGATTTGTGTTGCACCTTTTCTTCTCGAACATCCTGAGTCTGAGGTATCATGACACCAATCGGATCTGAATCTCGGTCAGATATGATGGTTGGGACAACTTTCCAGTAGTTAAAATGTTGATCCTTTGATGACCCGATAATATGATGTCATGCCTAGCACCCCTGGCTGGAGGACCTAACATTATAATCTCTTTTGCAAGGATAACCATTCTTCCAGGAGGAAATTGTAAGACTTATTCTATAAGTTGTTCCTGATGAATCCTTTGTGTATCCAAGTCCGACCTTGGCTTCAAGACCATGCCAATGCTATCTCGAAGCATGTCTATGGTGCTCCGATTTTCAACAAGAGCATTTGAAGCCCAATGCTAAATGTTTCTTGGTCAGTTATCCAAACATCGTTGTATGAGTAACATCTTGATTAATCCTGGCCTCTTTATCTGAATGGTTGGGTACTTACTCTCCTACCCTGTATGACGTGTTCTGCTTGTCCATGGGAAGGATATACTCCTAATAACTGTGTGTAATCACAATTTTTCTTTCCATTTGTTTGTTTAACCTTTCTTTGATCTACATATAATCTAAGCAGTAATAATTTTCTGCTTATGTAAACAACATGGTGTTCAACTCTATCAGTAAGAACCTGTTATTATTGTTCATAACATTCCGGTAACCACCGATGAGCGAAAACTTTGCCTATTGGTTCGCCTCGTTCAACGAGTAAGAAAACGGTTCTCTTCGTTCCCCGTCCTTGGTACCGACATTATTACCGACATAGCTAATAGACTATCCTCTGACATGCCTTGCTTTCTGTGCAAGATTTCATCGCCCTTCCTACTCTAAATCCACATGGTGGGCCCATAACCCACGGGTCAACTGGATCGAAAACTAGCTCTTCTTTACAACCCGGATGCTAATGTATCATTTGCACTTGGCTTCGTATGTGATTCACGAGCTAAATTTTGTAAAATTATTCATCCTGGAATCAAACACCCTGTTATTTTTGTTGTTAAAGCCCCCATTCCAGCTTCTGTCTAGGCATCGAATGATTGCCTACCCATTTGAAACTTTGGTACCATCGTATATTGCACTCAACAAATTCACTGAAATACAACTCGTGGGGTACCTCGTGTATTTCCCATTGAGTTCACCGTCAGATGCCCAGCTTTGTGGGGATGCGTTCTTCCGGAGTTTTCCCCCCTGGTCGCGTTCGTAGGACGATGGAGATACCGAAGAAAGGATGACGACTTGATCACGATGACTTGAAGCAGAGAAATGAAGACATCAACGAACGAGATCAACCTCTTCGAAAAGGGAAGTCAAGACCGAGAAGACTCGTTAGGTTTTCGCTACCAGCACCCCCCTACTCCATCGCTTTAATCTCGAGACAAATGGGCTGCGACGTGTTGATCTTCTGAGGCCGGGCATGACCCTGGAAAGTGTATCCGGCCAAATGGGATCAAGTGTGCTAGGTTACATGGTGCACCCCTGCAGGGTAGTTAATCTATTCGAATAGCCGTGTCCCTCGGTAAAAGGACGACCCGGAGTTGTATTCCGACCTCATGACAACTAGAATTGTATACTTGTTAAAACACACCTAGATGAGTTCCAGATATAACTCGGTGGTTGCTCTCTCACAGGGTGATGTGCGGGAGGATCGCCGAGTAGGATTATGCTATTCGATGTTACTTGGTGAACTTACCATCTATTCTCTTCTACTACTGCAAGATGGAGGCTGCCAGAAGCGTAGTCTTCGTTTGGATTAGCTATCCCCCTCTTATTCCCGCTTGCTGCAGTCCAGTCCACTGATATTACCCATATCATTGTTATCATTGCATATGTAGTGTAGATACTTGCTTGCGAGTACTTTGGATGAGTACTCACGGTTGCTTTTCTCCCCCTTTTCCCCTTTTGTCCCTTCTTCTCGGATGACGCAGCCAGATGGTGGAGTCCAGGACCCAGAGGATCCCGAGGATGTTTCTACGTGGAGTTCGGCTTCGAGGAGTAGTTAGGAGGTCCCAGGCAGGAGGCCTTGCCTTTTCGATCGTTGTTATATTTGTGCTAGCCTCCTTAAGGCATACTTGTTTAACTTATGTCTATACTCAGATATTGTTGCTTCCGCTGACTCTTGTTATTCGAGCTTATGTATTCGAGCCCTCGAGGCCCCTGGCTTGTAATATAAAGCTTGTATTATTTCAATTTGTGTCTAGAGTTGTGTTGTGATATCTTCCTGTGAGTCCCTGATCTTGGTTGTACACATTTGTGTGCATGATTAGTGTACGGTCAAATCGGGGGCGTCACAAGTTGGTATCAGAGCCGACTGCGTGTAGGAATCCCCCTTTCCAACTCCTTGGACGAAGTTGAGTCAAGTCTTTGAAAAACAAATTTACTAACCTGTTGTGTGGCTTACGGACCCACAGCACCAATGGGTGGTGTTAGGATCTTTTATTCCTCGTCTATGCTCTAGGACTCTGAACTCTCTTCTATTCGGGTTAAAAGATTTTACTAACTCTGACTCTAGGTTCTCGTAACTATTTCTCCCGGAGAGCCCTCATTCAAGAAGATCACCTGCTTCGTCAGAAGATTCTGAGATTATCTCTCAATATTTTCCCGATATCCTTGTGCTCATCGCCTTTGCAATTCACTGCCACCGATATATCCCTATGGATATCTGTGTGCATTTGTCATTCTCATGATCGTTTCTCATCGCTCTTTTCATTACAAGATGCCTCAAAATATTCTCCATTGTCCCGAGAATCCTTTGAGTTTACTGTCTTGCAGTTTTATTTCGCATGAAAAACCTTACGGTTATTTCCTCACATTATCGAGGATCCATTCTTCTCAATTATTCATATGCCTCACAAAATTCTTCGGAATACTTTTCGATCTTTCGAAAATCCGTTGAAGCCTGCTACTCTTGAAATTCTTACCTGCTTGCATTATGGTTAATTCCATATGACTAGTAGTCTTCGTTAATATCCCTTGTCTTAGCCATTTTGAGCCTATTGATTCAATGTGTGCGTATGCACGGAGTCATCAGGTTATACTTTTTAAAATTATCTTTCCGGCTCAGACGTCATTCCGGGCATGAGTTGGTTCTCGGCAATTCAAACCTTTATTGATTGTCCAACTAAGTGTTTTCAACTTATCCATCCTTGATCAGAGCATCTGCGTCTGATCCTTCGTTTTGGAAACCATAATTTCTTTCTATTTAAGCATCAGGCTAATCAGGTGATTCTTGAATCTGATGCCTCTGCATTCTTTCTTCCTCTAAGTGAGTACCGAAACTCACATTAGCTCTATTGTGGATCGCCCGATCAATTGTTGGATTGTTATCCGACAGTGTCCTTCATATTCAGTCACTTTGTGAGTTCTTCCCCTGATACATAATGCCTTTGGTAATTTGTATCCCCTGCTTGGCCAACCATGCTCTGCTTTCGAGCTTGAGTATTTACTTTTGAAACTTGTAGTGTATGTTACGAAGATGCCCGATGGGTTGAACCTATGCCCTCCCCTAATCCGTGAGAACCTAAAGGTTTTCACAAGTCATAATCTTCCGGTGTTCTACCAGATAAAATTCCAACACTATAGTTTTATCAAGGCGAGAGCTGAATGAAATGATATGCATTAAAGAAGTGGGAGTCGACCTTGAACTTTGTGTTCCTGCCCATGAAAATGATGTAGAACATCTCGGAAGCTTCTTACAAAATGATTATCCAGCTGTATGATTCTTTCGGTATTTTTGAATTGATTCCTTCCAGTTATGGTTTTGACCATGCTGTCCTGATCTGATATATCTGATGGGAATTCATTCCAGTGCCTCGTCTATTTTTGGCAAGGTTGAAGTATCTACTGTCATAGGTTAATGACCCGGTTCTACTTCTATCATGTTCTACCTTCGAATATTACCCCCTGGTATCTCGAAGAGGTCTTGCCATTGCACCTCATCTTACTAATTTATGAAGTAATGTCTTTCCCTATCGTAATCACTCTACGGGTTCTGGTTGTTGTCAACCGAGGGCACCGACTAGTGAAATTATTCTGAATTACAAATCAGATACCCCTAGTATTTTTACTAGGAAGTTCTGAACATCCTGGTCTTGCTATCTTTGACTGTGCTACCTCATCCTTCTCTAGTGCACGAATTCTTCAGTGTGTGAGTACCACTTACGTCGAGCTTTCAACACCATGTTGCTTGTCTTGAAAGGCAACTTTGGTTCCGAGCTTTCATCTTATATATTGATCCTATAACTTGCCACTTCGTCATTCCCTTGCTTGTTGCGTTGTTGTTTGATTGCATCCTCTTGAAACCTCCCAGCAAATGTGTCGGATCACCTTCAACATTTTGACTTCTTCCGAGATGTCAACTGTGTTCATGATGAGAAATACCCTCCTTGCCCTCGATGATCTTTATTATCATCGACAACACGCTTGACTTCCTTTCATCGCGAGCTTGTCCACGTTATGATTACAACTTACTCTCCAACTTGTAATATGTTCTATCTTGAAGTATTACCATCTTTTATGTCAAGAATGTTGCGAGATTGCTCCGCCTCTTAGAAATTCTCAGTATGATGATACTTCTCACTATCATCATTCTTCCTTGGTCCCCGTGTTGTTTTTAACCGGGATACCAATATGCTAACGATGTTGCTTGAGTTCTGTACTTCTAGCAACCTATTGCTTTGAAGTTAATGATCGACAGTTCGTTCTTAGACTGCTGGTTATTGAATCATCACTCTAACATTGATCTTGCTGCCTAAGGTCATATTTCGGGCACACCTTTCAACTAATGATTAATGGTGTATGTTTTCCTTGAGCATGCAACATTATTATCAATTGAATTGACAAGTGTCATGTTCTTGTTCACATTATTGTGGAAATCCATCTGTTTGGAATACTCGAGGAATTGTCACTGAGCCCATCAGCCACCTCCTCATCCTCTCCTTGGTTTAATGATGAACTATTTTTTTCGGGAACCCCTCCCATTGTTCATTTCCCGAGAATCTTGCAATGTAATTTCATCGATTTGTGTTGCACCTTTTCTTCTCGAACATCCTGAGTCTGAGGTATCATGACACCAATCGGATCTAAATCTCGGTCAGATATGATGGTTGG
This sequence comes from Secale cereale, assembly GCA_902687465.1. Lineage (NCBI taxonomy): Eukaryota > Viridiplantae > Streptophyta > Magnoliopsida > Poales > Poaceae > Secale > Secale cereale. The sequence continues at coordinate 125,332,866 of LR738710.1, read as the reverse complement.
GACAACTTTCCAGTAGTTAAAATGTTGATCCTTTGATGACCCGGTAATATGATGTCATGCCTAGCACCCCTGGCTGGAGGACCTATCATTATAATCTCTTTTGCAAGGATAACCATTCTTCTAGGAGGAAATTGTAAGACTTATTCTATAAGTTGTTCCTGATGAATCCTTTGCGTATCCAAGTCCGACCCTGGCTTCAAGACCATGCCAATGCTATCTCGAAGCATGTCTATGGTGCTCCGATTTTCAACAAGAGCAATTGAAGCCCAATGCTAAATGTTTCTTGGTCAGTTATCCAAACATCGTTGTATGAGTAACATCTTGATTAATCATGGCCTCTTTATCTGAATGGTTGGGTACTTACTCTCCTACCCTGTATGTCGTGTTCTGCTTGTCCATGGGAAGGATATACTCCTAATAATTGTGTGTAATCACAATTTTTCTTTCCATTTGTTTGTTCAACCTTTCTTTGATCTACATATAATCTAAGCAGTAATAATTTTCTGCTTATGTAAACAACTTGGTGTTCAACTCTATCAGTAAGAACCTGTTATTATTGTTCATAACATTCCGGTAACCACCGATGAGCGAAAACTTTGCCTATTGGTTCGCCTCGTTCAACGAGTAAGAAAACGGTTCTCTTCGTTCCCCGTCTTTGGTACCGACATTATTACCGACATAGCTAATAGACTATCCTCTGACATGCCTTGCTTTCTGTGCAAGATGTCATCGCCCTTCCTACTCTAAATTCACATGGTGGGCCCATAACCCACAGGTCAACTGGATCGAAAACTAGCTCTTCTTTACAACCCGGATGCTAATGTATCCTTTGCATTTGGCTTCGTATGTGATTCACGAGCTAAATTTTGTAAAATTATTCATCCTGGAATCAAACACCCTGTTATTTTCGTTGTTCAAGCCCCCATTCCAGCTTCTGTCTAGGCATCGAATAATTGCCTACCCATTTGAAACTTTGGTACCATCGAATATTGCACTCAACAAATTCACTGAAATACAACTCGTGGGGTACCTCGTGTATTTCCCATTGAGTTCACCGTCAGATGCCCAGCTTTGTGGGGATGCGTTCTTCCGGAGTTTTCCCCCCTGGTCGCGTTCGTAGGACGATGGAGATACGGAAGAAAGGATGACGACTTGATCACGATGACTTGAAGCAGAGAAATGAAGACATCAACGAAAGGGATCAACCTCTTCGAAAAGGGCAGTCAAGACCGATAAGACTCGTTAGGTTTTCGCTACAAGCACCCCCCTACTCCACCGCTTTAAGCTCGAGACAAATGGGCTGCGACGTGTTGATCTTCCGAGGCCGGGCATGACCCTGGAAAGTGTGTCCGGCCAAATGGGATCAAGCGTGCTGGGTTACGTGGTGCACCCCTGCAGGGTAGTTAATCTATTCGAATAGCCGTGTCCCTCGGTAAAAGGACGACCCGGAGTTGTATTCCGACCTCATGACAACTAGAATCGGATACTTGTTAAAACACACCCAGATGAGTTCCAGATATAACTCGGTGGTTGCTCTCTCACAAGGTGATGTGCGGGAGGATTGCCGAGTAGGATTATGCTCTTCGATGTTACTTGGTGAACTTACCATCTATTCTCTTCTACTGCTGCAAGATGGAGGCTGCCAGAAGCGTAGTCTTCGTTTGGATTAGCTATCCCCCTCTTATTCCCGCTTGTTGCAGTCCAGTCCACCGATATTACCCATATCATTGTTATCATTGCATATGTAGTGTAGATCCTTGCTTGCGAGTACTTTGGATGAGTACTCACGGTTGCTTTTCTCCCCCTTTTCCCCTTTTGTCCCTTCTTCTCGGATGACGCAGCCAGATGGTGGAGTCCAGGACCCAGAGGATCCCGAGGATGTTTCTACGTGGAGTTCGGCTTCGAGGAGTAGTTAGGAGGTCCCAGACAGGAGGCCTTGCCTTTTCGATCGTTGCTATATTTGTGCTAGCCTCCTTAAGGCATACTTGTTTAACTTATGTCTGTACTCAGATATTGTTGCTTCCGCTGACTCTTGTTATTCGAGCTTATGTATTCGAGCCCTCGAGGCCCCTGGCTTATAATATAAAGCTTGTATTATTTTAATTTGTGTCTAGAGATGTGTTGTGATATCTTCCAGTGAGTCCCTGATCTTGGTCGTACACATTTGCGTGCATGATTAGTGTACGGTCAAATCGGGGGCGTCACACTAGCACCACGCCATTAGATTTTTTACTAACGGCGCACCACTGGTGCGCCATTAGTATAGCAACGGTGTGCCATTAGTATAGCGCACCACATAGAAGTGCGCCATTAGTAACAAATTTAAAAAAAATCAGGAATTTTTAAAAAAAAAATCAATTTTTTTTTCTTAATCTCAGGTCACTATGGCTTAATCTCAGGTCAATATGCTTAATCTCTAGTCAAATCGCACTCTATGGTCAAACTTCCTGAAAGGTCACCAATCCTCACACTACTCCAGCCCGAGCACGCTTAACTTCGCAGTTCTATCCAACCCCAGCACCAGCTCACTTCACAGGCACTTGTTGATATATATATCATATCAATCCTATTAAACCTTCTTGATGTCTAGGACTTTGTTCATGTTCATGAGTATGATGAAATTTTGAAAAAATATTTCAAACTTCCTGATCATATTACGTATCATATTTTGAAAAAAAAAATCGATTTTTTTCGAAACCAATTTTTTTTCTGTTACTAGTACCGCACCTAGCAAACGGTGCGCCACTAGTAAGTTTGATTTTTTTCCATTTTTTCCCCTCTAGATCTTAAAAGTCCTGTAACTTTTTTCTGTTAGGTTTTTGGGGATTTTGACAATGTTTAACG
>LR738710.1:125199040-125328426 GCA_902687465.1 Secale cereale | reverse complement strand
CCCGTGGGCTGGGTGTGTCATGAGATCGCTGCAGCTATTTTTGCTCAAATCCGACCAAAAAGAAGATCTTGGGTGCTGGGGCGATTTTTTACAACCGGCGTAAAAAAAAGTGATCTTGGGGTTGTTAGGGGCCTAGTGGCGATGCTCTTAGTTTCGAGCAGAGAATATTCATTGAATAAATTAGTTGGTTCACTGGAAGTGACGCAACGCTTAAAAAGGCTAGGTGGTACGTCAGAGTAAATGTATGTCGATTCTTTTCATTCGGTCCACAGAATAATCTGTACGAGCTATTGTGTCTTCTTCTTTTTTGAATCGGGCATTACATCTTTCCATTACTGCGACATAACGGAAATACATTATTTGTCTAGAAGATGAGACGGGAAAGAGGAAAGCGAGTTCAAGCATCACCGGGAAACCCACTGTGAGCACTCGCAATCGAGATTACTCACTGTGGGGCAAAAACTCGACAACACCATTACAACAAATCGTCAACCATTAAACTACAGAAGTGTCTAGCTTACGAGACAAAAAATGAAAGGCATATATGTCTTCTATTCCACCGAAGATTTTCTTTTCCTGCGGGGGACATCATTTTGCCCTTTTAGACAATTAGAGATGGTAGCCCGCCGTTGCCGCATAAATTTGATGCAATTATTTTAGCAGGATTTGATGGTATAAACATTAGTATATGGACTGACAATATGCATAATCTCAAATGTAATTACTTCCTGTACATAGACCAAATAATACAACGCGAAACAATAGTTTGTAGATTCATGGAGATATAGAACAACATATAAGTTATTATGCTTGCATATCCATCATTTGAGTCTTCAACAATTATGCAATAATTACATATCCATTTTGCCCTATGGATGAATATGCAAGCCTACGGTTAATGCTTGTTTGAGTAATAGCAATTAGATTTCCTAAAATCATGCTAAGAATAGCTAGGATTTCTGAAAGAAGATGTCATTCGTTTGATGAGAAATAAAAAAGAATATCGAGAATTCGTGTGGCTGAAGCTGGAGAAGCTACTTTCGAAGTAACAGAAAGAAAAGCAACAACTAGGGTAGGGAAGTCAGAGTATTGAAACTAAAGTACATATAATTTATTATGTTAATTAATATGCAGCTGTGGAATATTTATTAAATATGAATAGCATGTCTGGTGCAAGTTTTGTGAAATTTATGCGCAACTTTTTATTTTAGTCCAATTCCTGCATATAAAAAAGTTTTTTTTGCGAGGAATATAAGAAAAGATTTTGACAAAAAGTATTCATGGTTTTTCATTATAGGCATAATAGTATAATATTGATTTATTTTTAAAATTATGTTGTTTCTTGTAGGGTTAAACCACTCCCATAATTCATTCTTCCATAGAGAGAAATTTGTTAGTCTTTATTTTTTGTCTTTGTTCATTCTTCTGCTAGGTAAAATCACTTATAGAATTCTCTCTTCCTTAGGAATAAACTTCTTGTTCTCTCTTTCTATTTTTATAATTTTTTAGGTAACACCACTTCTAGAAATCTTCCACATTTGGTTGAATTTTATTATTGTTATTTTTGTATCTTTTGTGTTGCTTCTTTCGGGTAACACTACCCCATGGTTCTATATATCATAGGCTGGAATTTAATGTTCCTGTTTTTCTATTTATTCATTTCTTTTCCTGTGTTTCTATTTTTCTCATTTTTAGAACGTTTATTCTTTTTTTCTTGATATATTGTGAGACAATTAATTTCTGGTGTGAACAATGGATATAACATAAAACTATACACACTCGAGTTTTGTGCAACCTGTGTGCAAATCATACTATCGTCTGGAAAATGCACCAATATATCCATCCATGCACTCACAAGAATTGCACAAGATGCCAAAATGGTGCATCTTTTTCCTCTAAACTCATGCCAGGAGGTGGTGGCACACCTGAACCAATCTGTGATTGGATGGTTAGAAGGACAATGGTATCTCTGACCCCCAGAGTTTAAGTCCTAAATTTTACATTGGTGCTCGCATTTTTTTGGATTTATTTTAGCTTTCCGACGATGTGCGTTCAGTGCAAGGAGACGTTGCTCATAGGGGTAGAATTTGTATGCATGCGTACATAGGTGAGTGTATGTGTGTCTGTATGAATGTCTACGTCTGTACTGTGTTAAGAAAAAAAGAGGTGGTGACACACACTAGTAGGCCGGCCTTGGCTTCACGTAGCCATGTCCCTCACTTTTTTCTTATATGTTTGGTTAAATGCATGTAATTGATGAAGAAGGAGAGAGAAATAAAAAATTATGCTCTAGGGTGGGTCTAATCATATGTGACGGACGCAGGATCACTAACCGAACACAACCGTGCACTCTTTGGATGTGTCTAATCCTATGTGGCGGACGCGGGACCATTGACACTGATCGGATACATCCGTGCATTTAAGGCGCCCGTGCATTTCTCATACTCATCGCATATACGAGATGAATATAATGAGTGCCGACAGTCCGACATTTAAGGGGGCTTTGAGAAGTTTGGTTTGGTTAATTTTTTGCTTCTCTCTTATGTCCAATCATTAATCATGTGTCCATGATAAATTTAAGTAGTCTGACTGCAGAGCGCGCTGAACGGCTGCGTGCCAGATAGCGAGATTGGGCAAGATGACATGTGGATCCGTGGAGGTGGTGAGAGCAGAAAGTTTTTTTTTTTGACGGGTCGAGACCGTTACTTTCCTAAAAGGATTCAGGGTCGACAAGATTCGATTCCAACACGTTATGAGTTCAGGGTTTAAAACGGATTTCGCTTCGAATATAATCCACCAGCTTTCGCTGAGAAAAGGGTCTGCGTCCGGCTCGACTTGCTTCTCTTCTATCCCCGGTCCCCCACTTCCCCAGCCGCACCTCTTTCCTTGCAAATTCTTGAGTGCGCGCGCCATGGTTCCTACGCCCACCGGCATAGGTGAGCCAGCAGAGCCCCTCTCCCTCCCTCTCTGTGTACGGCGCAGCCATGCTCGTCGGGGAAAATCTGGAATCGCGTGAGGGTAAGGAATAAATAAAACCTAGATCAGAGTCGTTGCCTCGTTCGACATTGGGATCGTGTGGAGGGGCCGGCGAAGTTCCGGCGAGGCGGTTACCGCGTCCCGTGGATTCGCGCTCCATCTCGCGGCGGCGTGTGCGGTTGATAGGCGAACCGCCGCCCCCTCACATGCCACAACAGTAGGCTTTATTAGCAGTGCTAGTCTATCGCGTGCACGCTCTGATCAAGAAGGTGAACATCGGCGCTGTTGGATAATGAGCAACTAACTTCATAGGGGTGCAGCCGCTAATACATGTACATGTATGATAAAGTGCAGGAAGTTCCTTATACAATGGGGATATACAGAAAAGGGGATTATACACATCTAACACCCCCTCCCCCTCCCCGCCCCCCCGGCAAATTCATGGTGGGTCAACAACACTGAGTTTGGAGAGAAAGAAACCATGCCGCACTCGAGTATGTGCCTTCGTGAAAAATTCCGCCAACTGTAACAAAGAGGGCACATAGTGAAGAGCGAGAATCTAATCCTGCACAGCAGCACACACACAAAGTAGGCATCCACACCGATGTGCTTGATGAGCTCATGCTTCACTGGGTCACGCGCAATACCAATAGCACGTGTAATGTATGACAATAAGGGAGTCGATGTAGTAGCAGACACACCAAAGGGGGGTGTGAACGCCGCTCGCCGCCCAGGGCCAAATCCGGTTATTTATGTCGGTAGGCATCCCCCAACCCTAGCCCATCCACCTCCTCCCTCTCCACGCCACCAGCCCGAGCCCATCCCCCTCATGTCTCCCGTTCCGGAGCTCTTCCCACCCTCTCCGGCTTCGCCATGATCGGGAAGAAGATAACCACCTACGCTATGCTCACATCGCAATCGGTACCACACCGACCAGGAGATCCAGGCGAGGCGGCTCACGCGTTGCCCGCGCCGCCCCGGGCCGCCTCCGAACTCGCTGGAGCCGAAGGAGGAGGAGCAGGCGAAGGAGGAGGGGAAGGAGCAACAGCCGGCTCCGATGAAGGTGGCAGGGGAGGAGGATGAGGAGCCGGAGCAGCCGGAGCATGAGCTGGCGCCGGCTCCGGGCTTCAACAGAAGGATGCGGAGGTGGAGTTCACTGTCGCCCAACGGCCCAAGCGGACGAGATGGCGGAGTAGCAATCCATCCTGGAGTGCATCCAGGATGTGGCCTATGTGGAGGCCAACCGGCGGTTCATTCGGCACGAACGGGTTGGGCGGCGACCGACGGTCAAACCGGAGATGGATGTGGAGGCCGACGCGAAGGAGCCGGAAGAGTCGCATGAGCCGGAGTTGCGGCTGCCGCCCATGTACCCGAGGCCGGGCACAGAGATAGTGGACATCTCCGACGAGGACTAGGCTAGTTGATCTATGTAGTACGTAGGATTATTTTTTCTTTGCATGCTTTTGTATGGATTTGAAATTTCCAGTATAAGGCATCCAGATAAAGATAAGGAAATTGGAGACTTGACCGGTCAATGTCCGCAAATGTGACTGGACGCGTTCGCGTGAGTTCGAAGACCCAGATCTGCATATTCTGACTGTAGATGCTCTTAGGTTGCTGTGCTATGACTGTGAGAGACCATGGCTTCCTCTTGAAGTGGGCTCGGCTTGTGCTATTTGGTTTGACCCAAAAAACTACATGGTAAAAATAAAATTCTCAAATATCTGGGTGTGCCATGGGCCACGGCACACCTTGCACACACGCTGGGTACGCCCATACTCACAACAGTAGGCTTTATTAGCCGTGCTAGTCTATTAAACAACAGTTAATCACTCCCGTCATGAGTTTTGATGCGAGCCAGGCACAAGTCCCAATAGATGGTGTGAGAGGATGTACGGTGTTGAACGTCGGCTCGACTGCACCATGGCTCCGTACAACATTTTCGCTGAGGGTGACCACAATTTACTTGCACAACGGATCGATGCATTACATAACCCTAGATGCAAATGTTTGAAATCTGTGAAAATTATACTATAAGTCTCGATATCATCAAGTTTGCAGTCATCTAGTGTTAAATATATATAAATTGTTTTGCATTGCCCTAAAACCCTCCGCCTCCGTTGAATCCAAAAAAAAAAAAACCGACACACTTCCTCAGTTACATCAGATTCACCGTCTCACAATACGCTTACTTATGTTTTGGTTTATGTGCAGAACTTGCTTACAAGATCCCAAACATAGTCAAGCTGCTGTTCGAGACACCCTCTGGCTTCGCGCTTTTCTCTTTTGATGAGAGATACCTCGACAAAGATATTGAGGTACTACCCAATTATTTGTTATTTCTTCCGTGCTGATGCTCTTCAATGTGTCAAGCATCATATGAGTAATTAACATTTTCTGTTTTTTTCTGCAGGACATCTGGGTATACTTCGTGGGTGAATATTGGCATCAAAATGTTTGTAACCCCACCATTTTCCTCTTCCTTACAAAGACTTGTCAGTAGTAATATGGGGATCAACTTATTATCCATTAGATTTTACTTCACAATGACTAAAGTGACAAACATTGAAAAACACATCCTGTAAGTGTGGCAGGCCATTGGGGATTGTGGAACCTATTATAGGGTTACTAAATGACATGATACTATTGTTAAGAATGCCACCATATTTTTTTTCCTTCCAGTACCAAACAGTAAGCGCTATGTAACGCATGAACAGGTTCAGAGTTCTGCTGAATAGATCTGAATATAACAAAATTTGAGCGAGGCTATGTATTTCTGGCTGAGACAATACTATTGAATTACCCCGCAACCTGTCACAACTGAGGCACATTTCATAATATCATAATTTGACAAGCTTTGTGTTTTTGTCTCTAACATGCTTGCCTTTGTTCCTCAGATCATCTGGCTGCATGAATTCCAAAAGTTTGAGGACAAGTCCGACGCCATTGACCTTACAAAACGGAAAATAGGCAAAGACATGAACATGCTGCTCATGAACTACTGCTACTCTGATGACAAACTAATTGTCGGAAGCCTTGCATATAAAGAAATAATTGAAGAATCACTGGTTTGTGTAACTCTGTAAGCTCCCTATTGAGTATGCATGTGCAGCAGTACAATTCACCACTTTCTTTTTCAGGGGCTAACCTGTTTGTACAACGATGATGCTGTGACGGAGGTGATGTGGGGTCTGGAGAATCTCATGCATACTTTAGTGCCGCAAGAACAATCTGAGATTAGTAAGCAGGACCAGCTCCTGAGCCGTGGACTGAATATGGTCTTAAATCGACACGACATTGTTGTCAAGAAAGAGATGGTGAGTTAGTGCTTGTCCTTCTGCTGTCTGATACACAATGTTTTCTGCTTTATTGCTGCTATCTCATCATGTAATGGTCCTTTCTGGTTCCATTGTGCACTCATAACACTATATTACCAGTGACGAAATGTTTTTTTCTGGAAACACTGTTATCATAAGCTGACGTTTGAGACTCTGAATTTGTTTGATTCATCTTCCAGAATATGCATGTTTCTTTCAGCGATTAAGCAATGTTATTTTATCCAGATTAATGAGTGTATTATCGAGAAGGCCCACAAGGTGCATCATATCGACATACGCGAAGAAGAATATTTAGTTTTCTTGCACGAAACGCTTGCTGAGGATTTCAGGACGTTTTCCAAAGTTGACATCGAGGACTGGAGCTTATTCAAACTTGCAACAGCGTTGAAGTTGATGTTTGATCCTCATGGAGGACTTAAAGCTGGTGATGCTTATGAGGTGAACTCTAATTTCTTCTGCAAAAGTTTCGGTTCTGTCTGATATGCTGGAAAGTTGCCATTTAGCTATGGCCTGAAGTACATGTTTGTTTTTTCAGATGTTCACGCGCGCTGAGTTTACAATGATGTCGCGTGATGCGACTCGATACCATGGGACGATAAGTAAGGACATTGTCTTGGCAATCTACAATGATGATGTTACTCTCCGTGAGGACCAGATGGAGTTGCTGTATGAATTGGACTGCTTAGTTGAGGAGGAGGCTAAAGCAGCAAAGTGAACTGAAGGAGAACGGCATTGACTCCAAGAAGCAACTTGGTGAACTGTTTTTTAATGTATGGAATATGAAGAATTTCAGTTAAGTGCAAAAGGTCTGTAGGAGGTTAATCAGAGTCGTGCAGTCTAGTTTGGATGATGGGAGCATGCTGTATGGTCCAAGGGTTTGTTAAACTTTAGATCTAGACTAGAAGTTCAAGATCACAAGAGATCCTAGGCTCCGCCCCTAAACTTGTGCTCGGACGCATCGATTGCTTGAAATGTGCAGCTTGCTTTAGTTTCTATAAATCTTGTTATTATAAGAAAACTCTTGTAGTTGCAACAAATATTAATCAGGTACGCTAGCTATTAAACATGAGGTTTAAGGCTCGTGTTAATAATTTGTAGAATGATAGTTTTTTAAGAACAACGAGAAATTTAAGTGTAAATCTGGATAATTTGAAGTGAAAACCTTAACATGCAAAAGTTGGAGGGCTCCTATTGGGCGCCTTTGGCGCTAGCTATCGCCACAGGCGCTTCTGCGCTACGCTATGTGGGCCGGCCCACCATCGTGAACTGGCAGCTCGCTCGGGTTGCTCACGATCTTTTTTTTTTTTTGAGGGTTACTGTCGCCGCTTTATTTTATGAAAAACAGTCTGGGATTTCTCCCGCAATTACATCAAGCACACAGTCCGGGGCACCCCCGCCCAAACACTACAGAGTTCTTCTCCGACACCTACTTTAGCTAATCTATGCGCAGCAACATTTGCGGTTCTACTCACCCATGACACCTTGTGATCTTGTCTAGTGTCAAGCATATGTTTGATGTCTCTGATCCATGGCCCGGCCGTCGAGAAATCTTGCCCCGTTCCATTAAGTTTTTGCACCACCGCCTTGCAATCAAGTTCCACATGAACTCTAGGAATGTTCAGCTCCATGGCCACTTGCAAAGCTCTCCGACAAGCTAAGATCTCTACCATCTCCGGGTCGGTCGTGTGGGGAAAGAAGTGGCAGCTTCCCGCGATGAAAGCACCATTGTGATCACGCAGAATGGCCCCTCCTCCTCCCTTCTGACCAAACTTGGACACCGCTCCGTCTGAATTAATTTTGACCCAATTAGCATCAGGAGGTTCCCACTTTTGTACGCTTTTCGGCGGGCTGTCCCGTTCCTTGGACTGGTGGGTGGATCTCCACTCCTGCATGTGAGTCACGACGGTCTCCATTATTTCATGCGGTTTTGTTATCCTCCTTCCATCTCTAGCATCGTTCCGAGCCAGCCAAAGATCGTACACAGCATGGATCATTGCCTCTCGCTCGTCCTCCGCTGCTCTTCCTAACCATTCCAACAGCCATCTGGAGAGGGCACTCTGCGTGGCAATGTGGGCCGGCGGCGCAGTCACCGCAACACCCTTTTCCGATTGCAACAAACTCCAGAAGCGCGCAGAATGTTGACAGGACCAGAATCTATGCATGATTGTTTCCTCGCGCCCACACGCCACACAGAAGACTCCAGGTTTGATCCTCCGCCTGAATAGTTCCGAACCCACTGCAAGCCCGTTCCGAATTAATCTCCACATATGGATTTTTGCTTTACCTGGAGCATTCGTTTCCCATAGCGCCAAGTATGCTTTGTGTCTATCCACCGATAACGAGGGTTCCGGCCGTCCGGACCTCGTCCGCTTCATCTCCATTCCTAGATGATATGCTGAACGGACCGTAAACAGGCCGTTTCTGGTAAAGTTCCAGGCCAAGAAATCCTCCGAACCAGGTCCACCAACAGCTACTTTCTTGATATCTACTGCGTCAGATTCTGTAAACATTGCATCTACCTTCTCTAAATCCCATGCTGAAGCCGTAGAGTTAAGCAGATCGGCAACCTTTGTTGTGCCTTGGATATACCTTTGACCCAGTGGTCGCAGGCAGCCACTCCTAGGGATCCAGTTCTCATGGTGAATATTTATGCGAGTGCCGTCACCTATCCTCCATATCAGCCCCTCTCTCAGCAGATCTCTGCCATGGAGAATGCTTCGGAAGGTGTAGGAACCATTTGATGGGCAAGTGGCAGCCAAAATAGAACTATCCGGGAAGTACCGGGCTTTGAGGACTCTAGCTACTAGAGATGAGGGGGTGTGCAGGATCCGCCATGCCTGTTTAGCCAACAGAGCCTGATTGAACACCTCAGGGTCTCGGAACCCCATCCCCCCCTCCTTTTTCGATGCGCACATCTTCTCCCACGAGATCCAATGCACCTTCCTTTCACCATTCGTTGCACCCCACCAGAATTTCGAGGAGATCGAAGTCAGGTTCCGGCACGTTTTCTTTGCGAGATGAAAACAACTCATGGTGAAGGTAGGGGTAGCTTGTAATCCCGATTTAATCAGAACTTCCCTCGCTGCTTTTGAGAGGCCTTGCCCTTTCAAACCAGCCACTTTTCCTTTTGAACACTCCGTGACATATTTAAAAGCGCCATCTTTGGATCTCCCAACCTGTGTTGGTAGACCTAGATATTTCTCACTAAGTGCTTCAGACTCAATCCCAACCGCTTGCTTCAGTAAAAGTTTGGTCTCCTCCGAGCATCCTCTACCAAAGAAAATGGAAGATTTTTGCAGATTAACCCTCTGGCCTGAAGCCTCCTCATACCGAACCAAAATATCTTTCAACGTCTTCATATTATCCTCGGTGCCCTCCAGGAATACAATGCTATCATCAGCGAACAGCAAATGTGTTACACAGGGGCCAGTGCCCCCAAATGTAACCCCCTTTATCTGATTATCCACTTGCGCTTTCCTGAGTAGCGCTGAGAAACCTTCGACACAAAATAGAAATAAATACGGTGAAAGAGGATCACCCTGTCGTAGACCACGCGAAGGAACAAAGCACCGCGATAATCCTCCGTTTAATTTGACCGAGAAACTGGCGGAGGAGACACACTTCATGATCATTGCTACCCACTGCGGCGCAAAACCCATCTTAAGCATCATCTGCTCGAGAAATGACCACTCTACTCTGTCATAGGCCTTCATCATGTCTAACTTTACCGCACATAGACATTTCTTCCTCCTCCGTGTCCGGATTGCGTGTACACATTCATAAGCAACCATCACATTATCAGTAATAAGCCTGCCCGGGACAAAAGCACTTTGCTCCTCCGAGATGAGAAGAGGTAGAATGGTTTTCAACCTGTTCGCCAACACCTTCGTAGCGATCTTATATAACACATTGCATAGGCTAATAGGTCTAAACTGCGACATTAGCTCCGGCGAATTTACTTTTGGAATCATAACGATCACCGTAGCATTGAAGGACTCTGGAGTTGCTGCACCACCCAAAAAATCCCGGACCGCTCCACAAACGTCATCTTTTACCAACGACCAGTGTCGTTGATAGAACATCGCCGGTAGGCCATCAGGGCCCGGTGCTTTTGAGGGCCCCATTTGGAACAGCGCCGCTTCAATCTCCGAGTCTGTAATAGGCGCCACGAGCTTTGAGTTCATCTCATCCGATATCGCCAGTGCGATATTATCCAGAAGGGCCGAAGCTCCCCTCGATCCATCTGTCGTGAAAAGTTTTTCATAAAATGATGCCGCCACCTCCCTCATTTCCTCATCCACAGAGCACCTGGAGCCATCCTCTTTTAACAGCGCCTTTACAGTGTTCTTGCGCTTGCGGTGCGTAGCCCTGTTCTGGAAATATTTGGTGTTTTGGTCTCCAGCCATTAGCCAATCAATGCGTGACCTCTGCCTGTACATTATTTCCTCGCGCTCATATATTTCTCTCAACTCCTCCTCGATCTCGCGTACTTCCGCAGATATGCCAGTCAAAACAGCGCGGGTCTTGGCATTGGCCAATCTAGCCTTAAGCTGGGCTATCTTCCGTCGGATCGATCCGAAAACCTCCCTCGCCCAACGCTGCATGCTTCCGGTAACAGACGCAAGCTTTGCCCATACCTCATCCAGGCGGTGACCTCCCGACCTCACAGCATCCCATGCTTCGGCTACCATGTCCTCATACTTCTCATGCCGCATCCATGCCTCTTCAAAGCGAAACGGTCGACATTCCCCGCGTCGAGGCCTAGGAGCCGTCTCCAATGCCCGAATGAGTAATGCATGGTGGTCTGATTCTTCAGTGATAATATGTTCCACCATGGTCTCGGGGAATAGGTCAAGAAATTTGTCCGAGCACGTCGCCCTGTCGAGTCGAACTTGAATATTCTCACTCCCAGCCCGCTTGTTATCCCATGTGTATGGGTATCCCGAAAACCCTAAGTCTGCCAAGCCGCAGTCGGCTAGACAGTCCCGAAAGCCCTCCATTTGGGCAAAATTCCGAGGGCTGCCCCCAATCTGATCTGTATGAAATAATGCCTCGTTAAAATCGCCCGCACATAGCCATGGAAGATCGTCTTGTGATTTGAGGTAACGGATCGCGTCCCATGACTTCTTCCGCAACTCAGTTTTTGGCTCCCCGTAGAAACCTGTGAATCTGACGGTTTTGCCATCCCACACAATTTCAGCATCGACAAAATATTGAGACCAGGGCCTGAGGGTGACCTGAATGTGGTCTCTCCACCACAACGCAAGACCCCCGCTCTTCCCCACACAATCAACTGCTACCCCCTTGCTAAAGCCCAGACTCCATTTTAATCTTTCCATAGCCGCTGCCTTCTTCTTAGTTTCACAAAGGAAAACCACCCCGGGATTGTGAGACCGAATAAGGTCCCTTAGTTCTCCAACTGTCGAGGCCAATCCTAAACCCCGACAGTTCCAAGCAAGGAAATTCATTGCGTCCGGCGGCCCTGGATCTCAGGGTCCGCCGATTCGTTTTTATCCTCTGAGATACGATCAAACACTGTCGACGTTTTACGCCTCGTCTCGCGAATGAAAGCATCCTGTGCACCTTGTCTATCCGTGTCACCTTTTGCAACCCATATTTGCTTGGTCCTCCTCTTCCTGCTGTCCCTCTCGACAGTGGGTTCAGACATAGACAGCTGTCTGTCATCTGTCTCCTTTCTGGGTTTCCTGACATAGTACCCCTTCCGTCTGCCCCTGTCTCCATGCGTTCCGGGTCTCCCATGCATCCCTGAGTCACTGTATGCTCCCGTCCCTCCAAACCCTTTAGCCATCCCCATGTGTGTATGTTTACCAACATCCTGTCTGTGATCATATGACCTAGGGCCTCCCATCCCTCTCTTATCTCCATACTTCTCCCTTCCGCCATCTCTCTCCCTGTGTTGGTTCTGTGCCATAAGTTTGTCCCGAAGGTCTCTTTCTCTCCTTTGTTCAAGATCATGCCTGAGATCTGATTCCCCGGACCTCTCATGTCCGAGTTCACGCCCCGAGCTGCTGAACTCACTTTTATCTTGCTTTGAGCCCCCGCCAGTGCGGTACTCATCAGAAAACATGAATTCAGAATTGAGATTCCTCCTGGTGGGCATGTCCCTCAGCCTCGGGTGTTCCACTTTCGCTCTTGAGCTGGCTGCGCCGTGCGAGACAGGCAAATTGTTGCTGCAACTAGTTGCTCCGCTAGCTGATCCTTCCTTTGCAGAACTATTTCTACCCGGGGACGCTCGCAGCCATTCACCCCATTGGTCGGCAGAATCTAGTGGGGGATCGCACAACCCACCCACATGAACCAGTCTTCCACATTCAAAGCAAAAATGAGGCACCTTTTCATAGTAGAAATCGAACCATGTACCCATCCGATCATCCTTGGATTTTTTGAGATTGAAGCCACGAACCAGTGGTTCAAACACTGAGATCTTTGTTCTCACCCTAAGTTGAGTTCCGCGTCCAATCCCATCTTTATCTGCATCCACCTTCACAACCGTCCCGAGCCAGTTGCCCAGTGCATTCCCAAACTCAGCCGTTCTCTTGTCTGGGGGTAGATCAATAACCCTAACCCAGATATCTATCTTGTCGAACACCATCTCCGACGGCCTGACGTCTCCCTCATAGTCCTTCATAATCATCACCGCAAAATCATACTGCCATGGGCCATTGTTCAGTACGTGTTTCCAGTCGCCCTCGGAGCCAAAGTGAACCACAAAAATATTTGATCCCATATCTCTGAACCGCGCTTCCTTATGCAGTCCCCATGCCCTCGGCATCGCCCTCTCTAGTCCGGCCATCTTGAGAGGTCTAGTTGAACAAACCTTGCCCACTGCTGACCACTTTGATGCCTTTGGAGTAGCCTCCTCAGGTTCAGCGAAAACAAGGCCATCGGCTTCCTTATCCATGAGCACCATCCCCCCCAGCCTCGCCGAGAGGCTAGCCGACGGATCCGGAGTTCTGCTCTCCACCGGAGACTTGGAAGATCCCCGACTAGCTGTGCCACCCGCTTTCTTCGCCACCGGGGTCGCCCCCGCCGCCGTCTCCTTCGGGGACATCGTCGACTTTCCCGGATCCGCCGTCTTCGAACACCCCGCTTGTCCTGCCATCGGCTCCGCCCCTAGCAGGAGTCAGCAGTTACCAGCACGCAGTCTGGGATGCGCCGTCGCAGCCCACACCGCCGCCGGAGATCTCAGCCACCCCCGAGGAAAAACCCTAAACCTAGCGTAGCAGCGCGATCGCCTCGCGAATCGCCTCCTACCGCCTTAGGTGCTTACCCCCGTGGTGGACCCGCCTCGTTGGGGTTGCTCACGATCAGTTGACGTTTCTAAACAAAATCAGGTTTGATCTATTTTTTTAGGGTAAATATTGCCGCATTTATTTAAACTTCGAACGCCGGAATGTCATCTGCAATTACAGGAAGAATAAAGTCTGGGGGAACCCCCACCCATACATTACATAGTTCATCACCCACACCAACCCTAGCTAATTTATGTGCGGCAATATTAGCTGAACGCTGAACCCAGGAAATCTTGTACTCAACGAAAGACCGAAGAATCCCTTTAACCTCCTCAATCCATGGACCATTTGCAGATAGGTTTCTCTCTGAACGTTGCAACATGCTCACCACCGCCTGAGCATCAAGCTCCAAGTGAACCCTAGGAGCGTTGACATCCACAGCCATTTGCAAAGCACGTCTACACGCTAGAATCTCTGAAGCTTCCGAATCCACAATGTTTGGGAAGAAATGACAATTTGCTGCAAGAAAAGCTCCGTTGTGGTCTCTAAGAACTGCACCACCGCCACCTTTCTCTCCAAATTTAGACACAGCGCCGTCAGAATTCACTTTCACCCACCCCTCCTCAGGCGGTTCCCAGCGCTGCACTGGCTGTTGATGAGGCACACCGGTCCTCCTTGTGTGAACTTCCCTCCACTCTTTCATATGGGCATAGACAGAATTCATTATTTCATGTGCATGGGCGATTGGCTTACCATCTCTTGCCTCATTCCGGGCCACCCATAGGCCATACGTAGCTTGCACCATCGCCTCTCGTTCTTCGTCGGATGCACCAGCGAACCAGTCGAGTAGCCAGCGGGCTAAAACACTCTGGGAGTCCGTCGAGCACGGTGGGATCGCCACCACAACTCCCTTCTCTGAGTGAAGAAGCTGCCAGAACCTTACTGAATGTTGACATGCCCAAAAGCGGTGGTATATTGTTTCCTCCCGCCCGCATGCAACACAAAAAACACCCGGTTTTATCCGACGTCTATGAAGTTCAAAGCCCACAGCCAGTCCATTTTTTATTAAGCGCCACATATGTATCTTAGCTTTCGCTGGTGCGCAGGTATCCCACAACGCCATGAATCCTTTGTGAGCCATAACCGTATTAGAGGACTCCGGCTGTCCGGTCCTCGTTCTTCCCAGCGCCTTACTCAAGTGGTATGCAGATTTAACAGTGAAACATCCATTCTTAGTGAAGTTCCAAGCGAAAAAGTCATGTTCCTCCGGCCCTCCAATAGCGATTTGTTTGATCTATTGACTTGACATGTTGAAGTCCCCTCAAAACAAAAAAGACTTGACATGTTGACCGTTGACTTCCTGGTTGATTGTTAACTCGACTGTTGATCTTTTCAGAAAAGTTCATGCGCACGATAATGTTCGTATATTTCAAAATTGTTCACGACTTGAAAAAGTTCACGGGTTCCATGGATTGAAAAAGCTCAGAAATTTGAGAAAAAAGAGTTCACAAATTTGCATAAAATGTTTGAGAATTTTAAAAAATTAAGGTATTTGTGATATAAAAATTCATGGAAATCAAGGGAAAATTTACAAACCTGTAAAAATGTTCGAGAATTTGGAGAAAAGTCCGTGGATTTGAAAAGGTTCATGAATTTTGAAACAATTAACAAAAAAGGAAAGAAACAAAAAATGAAAGATAAAATAAGAGTGAATAAAACAAAAAAAATCAGATTAAACCCGAAGATTCCAGGAGCTTCCCAAAAAATAGCTTGGGAACTTCTGGAAACTTCCCAAAACCAGCACAGAAACTCTCGCTCGCAGATAGGCTGGCCCCACAGAGATTCTATCAACATATGCGGTGTGAGAGCCAGTTGGGAAATATGCCTAAAACCGGCATGTGGAGTACCTGCTCTCGTGCTCAAATGATCCCTGGTGAAGTAAAATGGAAAATGTAAAAATTATAAATTCTGGTTTTTTGGTAAATTTTGACAATTTTTGTGTGCTTGCAAAATTTCATCATGAATGGACATTCGTAGATGTCGTGGGTATTTCAAAAAACCTATTTTTGAAAGCATTTTAGAGTGCTATTTTTTTTTGGCATGCCTTCCTCGAATGTCATTTCATGATGAAATTTGTCAAACATACAAAACAATCATCAAAGTTTGTTACCTAAAAATCAGATTTTTTTAATGTTACTTATTTATTTTTGATTTTACTGTTCATCCCGAGCTCATTTGCGCTCGAGAGCAGAAGAGGATTTTCGCTAAAATAGGTGCTATATAAGCGAGATGGCCAAAAGTTGTGTCACACGTGTCTTCGTCGCACGATTGCGAGTGTTGAGAAGGCCCACTTGGCGCAAGGAAAAAATAGGCCCGCTTGGCGCCCGAAGCCTTTTGGTTAAGCTAATCCTAGGGCAGTTCTAGCAATTTCTATTCAGCTATAGTGTTAATGGGTAGTTGACGCCTACGTTTCCATGCTGTACCTAAATGGCCCGGCCCAAAACGTTTGTCACACAGATCAGATGTTGGGAACATTCTAGAAGCTTTCCTTCGGTTTCTGGGCTGATTTGTTTTGCTTTATTTTACCCGGATATTTTTAGGTTTTGTTTGGGCTGATTTTGTCTATTTGCTTTGTTTTTTCCTTTTTCCAAATTTATATCTCAACATTATGAACTTTTTTATCAAATGCACGAACATTTTTTAAATGCCTGAATTTTTTGAAATCCATGAAACTTTTGAAAATTCATGAACTTCTTTTTCATTTCTTTGATTTTCTTATAAATTCATGAAAAACCAAATTTACAAACTTATTAAATTTTAGATTTTTTTAACTTTTCATTTTTTATTTTTTTTTATTTTCTAGATTCTATTCTCCCCCTCCCCCCCAAAGTCACAGTGAAGCTGTCATAGGTCAACTTGACAACCAGTCAAACAAAAACAAACTAGGCAAAGACAACAGTAGTGCTAAGATGGGCATGACCGTACAAGCAACTTAAGGTGCTATAGACGCAAACTTGCGCCTGAAGGGCCGTATAACACCTCTCATGCGTGAGTATAGCAAATCAAGAGGGAGAAGAAGAACCTCGGGTGCGGCAAATCAACCTCCCGAGAGCAAACAAGGCTGGCCAAATTCACTAATTAAGGAGCACACCTTGCAAAGGTCACTCCCACCTCCCCCGGTTGAGACAAGTGGTGCGCCACATGTGTGTCACTTGTCGTAACCGGGAGTTTTCTTTTTTTCGTAGATCACTTTATTCAAAGTATTTTATCTATTAAACCATGCGTCCAAATCTTAAATCGTTTTCATAATTGGATTCCTCGTGTCGAGATTTTCAAAACTAGATTCATGTTGATATGTTTTGATGAATTATTTTTCAAGAAAAAACCAGACCAAAAAACCATCCAAAAAAATCTAACCAGGAGGACTTTTTCATTTTTCAAAAGAGGCACGATTGTTCCTCTCGTGGAAACAAATCCGCGGCTCCAAGAGAAGTAAACATGTGCCTCTCTCAGAATTATTATTTTCATTTTTTTCATTTCCGAGAGGCACGGCCGTGCATCTCGCGGAAGAAAAAATGTGTTTTTTTTTTCTGTTTTCGTGAGGCACGGCCGTGCCTCTCATCAAAATCGAAATCAATCAAAACTGATCTATCTTTCAAAAAATCACCGATTAGAAAAATATTCACGATTTCAAAAAATGTTCATGAATTTACAAAATTTCCGAGTTCCATAGTGTTTCCAAAATTTCAAAATGTCCAGAATTTGAAGATATTTTCGCGTATTCAAATTTTGTGCATGAGTTGAAAAAGATGGTTGGCAATTTCAAAAAAATGTGAAATAGAAATGAAAAAGGAAAAAAATGTAGAAAGAAAAGAAAAGAAAATCCAAAAACGAAAAGGGAAGAATTTTTCTGAAAGAAAAATGCATAAACAACAGTGGGAAGCACACAGAAAACGGTCGAACTGGGCCGGTGCAATACAACGTGTGTGTTGTGAGAGGGTGGAGTTTGGCTGACATCGATCGACGTACGCGGGAATAGGGGACCGTGAGGCTGGGCGTCGTCGTTCTCCTTATCGGTCAAATCCCGCCCCTCAAAAAACAATTCTTCCCCGTGCTGACAGTGAACAGTTGACCAACACATTCCCTCGACCGATTGCCTAAGGCTGATTATAATAGAGAGTATCATATATTATTATCATGCATATGATACTAGTGTATGATACTACCTTTCTAACGCATAGTATCGTATACTAGTACATGTAGTACTTTATTTATTGTTATGCATGACTCATAGTAGCATAGCATTTATTATGATACGGTATCATGATATGATACTCAACCCTCTCTTTCTTCATTTAATTCTATGCCACCTCATCAAAATTGCCTAGTTGACATGCATGGTACTAGCTATGATACTACCATTACAACCAGCCTAATAGGCTCGTCTGCCTGGCCCTCATAACACCGCTTTGCGCATTGGCGTTTCGCCTCAGCTTGCAGTACCTGGGTGCAGCACGATCGGCGGCGGTTGTCACTTGGCACACGCGCACAGATGGTTTGCAGCACCGTCTTGAAACCATGGTAGCTTTCCACATTGTCGATCGCAACACTTGCCATCACTGAGTGCAGCATTCCATGCGCCCCACCCATTCGACGCATGTCGTATCACCTCAGCTCGGCGGCACAATCGCCCACCACCACCAAACGACGCGCATGGCAACCGGCCGATCGATTCGCTCCATCGGCTGATCGAGCGACTCGTTCGGCCGGCCGATCGCCAATCTTTACCTCCCCTTTCCGTGATTCTCACCTGCTGCTCTTTCCTGCGTGTATGTATGTGTTTTGACTTTTCACTTTTTGATGGTAGTGTTTGTCTGCTTGAAGATTCCTGTGGTTGGGCCGGGCATGTGGCAGACGCGCACCACGAGCGCCACGTGCTGCCTTTTCTAAGAAGATCTTATCCACGAGTTCCGACACGTCATCGGCCGTCTGAGATAACACGTACTCACGTAGTATGCACAACTGACACTGTGTCCTCGCCGTAGAAAGGTCCTCTTGGTCATACGCATTGCATGGCCACGGACGCGCGCATGTGATCGGATCGGCCGAGCCGGGGCGTGAACTGCAGCGATCAGGCCAAGCAGAAACGCACGTGCTCCAGTGCAGACCTGGAAACTGCGTCGCCCGTAGCGCGCGCGCGCGTGTCACCGCGGTGTTCCGCAGCCGGTGCCACGCCGCGCCCACGGACGCCCATGGAAGCGTTGCTCCCGTCGACGTGGGCGCCGGCGCCGTCAACCCGTACGTTCTCCAAATCTGGCCATGCACATGATCCAGTTTCCTCCCCGTTAAGCCGTCAACCGGTCCGCGAGCTAGCTAGCTAGCTAGCCACCGTTTTAACGGGGGGTAAGGGAAAAGCGTCATGCCATCCACGATCGATGACACGCACCCTCCTTTTTCCGGGTCCATAGTCCCCGGGCCCGGCATCGTCTTCGCCGCAAACGCGTGCAAAAACGCGAACGCTTCCCCGCGGGGCGCCGGCGATCCAGGAAGCAACCCACACCCACTAGTCAACGCATGCGGCGACGCCACCTGACTGGCGACGGAGGGGGCGCCGCACGAGCACGAGACGGGGACAACGCGGTGTCCGGCCCCTGCCGGTCACGTACAGCCGCGGCGACCGGATCACTGGACTACGTACTCGATCAACGGGGTCATCCGCAGGCCACACCCACCCCACCCGGCCACGATTCTGATACGGATGTCGACGCACGGATCCACCATAATATTGTTGTTTTTTCTGCAAATGCCCTCAGGATGAATGGATGCGGTGACCGGCAATCGCGCATACGAGCATATGGACAAGCGGCCCCGCCGCTCGTGTATCATACATACATACACCTCCTGTCGGGATCAAATCTGTGGTGTGGGACAGGTTACTTCATTTGGTTAGTTCACTTTGGACCTGAATCTCGCAGATAAAAACAAGTCTGAACCTTATTCCTTTCTTTGAGTTGGAAAAAACGTTGAACCTGATGGGGGCACTAATCAGGACTGGTGGTTGCGTACTTGCGTGCGTGCTAGTGCATGTTTTAGGAGCTTCAATTGCGAGCACACACGTGGATGTGCAAAAAAACACTAGCGGCCAGAGAGTAATGAAGCGCCATGATTCTGCCCCTGGCAATCATTGGTGTGCCTTTGAATCTTACTAGCTACCAGTAGATGGGAATCAACAGGCCAGTTGATTGAGGAACATGACACTAACGCATGAGCTTTCACGATTGAAATGTGATCGAGACACACATTAGCTGCTCCCCTTTTTTCGTGCCCTGATCTGAAGAAGACACAATTGTTGTTCTCCCACGTATTCTGGAAAAGATAAACAACCATCAAGAAGCGAAAAGGCAATCAGATTGTGGAATACAACTTTCTGATACAATATTTGACAACTTGTGTCCTCACTGGCAGCGATAGTAACCTCAACTCGACCTCTCCTCCGTTTCGGACTCCGGAGAGGAGCTCGACTCAGAGGCCGCTGCGCACGCTTGGACTAAACCCAGGCATAGGCAGCCCGGCCCAAAAAAACACGGGCCGGGCTTGTCATTTGGGCTGGGCTCGGACTTTGTTTTGCAGCCCGTAAGATAGTTCGGGCCGAGCTCGGGTGTAATGCTCAGTATGAGATTATACCTCCCACGTGTCGAGGCACGACTTAAAGGCATAATATCATACTTAATATCATACTGGAATGATCTCAAGAATGATATCTTTGCACAACTCATGTAAAAGATGGATGAAATTGCAAAAGAGTAATTGGCTTACACTCGCCACGTCACACAGTGCATTACATAAACATTCATCATCCAAATAACATCAGAGTCCGACTACGGACGAATATCCAAATGAAAGATACCATAAATTAAATAACACAAGGTCTGAATCGCCCCTAGTAGAAGCCACTACTGATCGTCGGGATAGTACACGTAGTATCGCCCACGCTCTTCATCGAACTCCCAATACAACTCTGTGCCATCTCCTGTGTAGTTCACCATGGTACCTGCATCTGGTGTTGTGTAGAATCTGTGAGCCACGGAGGATTCAGCAATCCCGTTCCCGGATAGCAAAACTATCTAAGCCTTGGGTGTGGAACAAGGCTGAAGACAAGGTTGCAGCTGCACTAGCACTAGCTTACGGGTTCAGAGCGAGAAGAGAGAGTGCCAACGATCGACAAAGTGATCACGAAGTGATCCTATCTAAGCATGTCATTCAAAACCCCACCGTGTTCACTTCCCGATCCCCTTCGGAAAATGACCGTCACGGTTAATCACGCTGGCAGTGTATTCCGAACATGGTGTCAAGTTTTCTACAGCCGGATATTAACAAATTCCCATCTGTCATATAACCGCGGGCACGGTTTTCGAAAGATCAAACCCTGCAGGGGTGTCCCAACTTAGCCCATCACAAGCTCACGATCTGCGGAGTCGCAACTCCAAGGTGGGAAGACCCGAGTATTCTCGGAATCCCGTGCTCAAGATATTCCGGCTAAGGTAAAATTAATCCAGCAAGACCTCCCGGCGTGCCGACACCCTGACACTAGCCGCGCGTATCTAGTCTCAGGCCACGACCAGGATGGGTGATCATACAGGTAATACCAGATACCTCGGGTTTCCCCAAGGAGGCCCCGCTGAAAGAACATGCGGTGCCCCCATGTTTGGTTTTTGTAATTGATGATAATCTCTATGGACTAATGGTTGCCTTGAGTTATATTTGAAGGGTTTGTCCATAGGCTTTTCTTGGAGTTCATTTGTTGGTTTCAAGGAGAGTTTGTGATGACCAAGATGCTATTAAGGAATTATCCAAAGATTGGTCTTATGAGTGTTGAGCTTATTGCAAGCATGTCTTGAAGAAGAAGAGTGTGTTATCATTCATGTTTACCTTCAAGACATCATCCAAATGAAGAGAGTTGGAAAGATTCAAGGTTGATCAAGACTAAGTGAAGGAGTGAATCAAGTTGATCAACACACAAAGCGTAGAAGATGTACCAAGAGGGATCTAGCAATCCTATGGTATGGTAAGCATTGTCAATCACGCTTTGTGTACTAACCCATGGTCTTCGTGAGAGTTCTTTGTGGGGTTAGGTTGCGGTGTGCAAGTTCAAGTGGAGCATCACGAAGAAATCAAGTGCTTGAAGCTTGCCGTCCATTGTCATGACAATGGACTTGAGAAGATATGCCGAAGAGTGGCTCACCCATAGAGGAGTATGGGGGAGCAATCTACTAGTCTTCACCGAGACAACGCAATCAAGAAAGATGGTCCAACTTGAGGAAGTCAAGATCGTCTACATCTAGCTCAAGTGGACATTGTGCAAAGCAAAGGTTTGCCCTTGATAGGTTTTCTATTTTACCGGTCTCGTGGTGGTAGTTGGGAGACCGGGTTATAGGATCGTTTGCCGTACTATCAAGGGGGGCTCTCAAGTTGGTAGCTTGATCGTATCGTTAGTAGAGAGCTCAAACCATTGCATCCTTGCATCATGTTTCTTGGTTCTTGTTTGGTTCTCTTTGTGAGTCTCAGAGCTTATGGTCATCTTGATGATAAGCTTAAGTTCATCGAAAACGGAGTTCACATGCGTCTTCTATGATGTTTTCGGTGTTGGAGGTTTTACCGGTCTTATCCGAGAAAGGGTTCTCACTATTTTCTTATGGGCCTTTTCTAATTTGCTTATTATTGGTATTTATATCAAGATTGTGTTGGCCCTTGTCGCTAGCTTTCCAACAAACTTGGTTTCATCGAATTCGGAGTCCGTTTGCAAAAGTTGTGGTAGTTTTGGTGATCTGAAAAGGCTGCAGCGGTACTACCGTGAATTGGAGCGGATGTAATTTTTTACTACCGCTCCAGAGCAGTACTACCGTGGCTCCTACAGCGGTAGTACCGCCCCGGACCAAAAACTCGTCCCAAGTCCCGCGATGGTAGGCCCGGATGTAATTTTTTAGTAACGCTCGCAAGCAGTAGTACCGCTACCCTTAGCTGTAGTACCGCTACCCATAGCGGTAGTACCGTGAGGTCAAGCAGTACTACCGCTCCGACGGTTCTTCTAGCCTTTTTGCCTCCTCGCTGTTGTTTTTCAAAGGGGTACTACCTCCCTAGCGGTAGTACCGTTCCTGGAGCGGTAGTACCGCTCTGTGCGGGCTGTGAGCATAACGGTTGGATTCTTTCCCACCTATAAAAGGGGGTCTTTTTCCCCAATGAAGCTTATCCTTTGAGCTCGTGTTCTTCCCCCATTGTTGACCTTCTTCGATCTTGCTATTTCTCAATCCCTCCATGGATTCTTGCTAGTTTTTTGGGGAAAAGAGAGAGGAGATCTAGATCCACATTTCCACCATTCACTTTCTCCTCTAAGTGAGGGGAACCCCTTGGATCTTGATCTTGGAGTTCTTGGTGTTCTCCTTCTTGTTCTTCCTCTCATTTCCCTTCCTAGCATTAGTTGCTTTGGTGGGATTTGGGAGAGAAGGACTTGGGCACTCCGTGTGCCCTTGCCATTGCATTTGGTGCATCGATTTGAGTTCTTCACGGTGATGCGTGGAAGTGAAGTTGAGAAGCTTATTACTCTTGGGTGCTTGGTACCCTTGAGCTTGTTCCTCTTGGGTGCTTGGGTGCCCTAGATGGTTGTGGTCACCTCGGAGCCATATTCCATTGTGGTGAAGCTTTTTGGTGTCGTTGGGGAGATAGCCCCAACCTTGGTGTTCGGAGCTCAATCATTGTGGTGTAAAGCTCCGGGCAAGCGTCGGGGTCTCCAATTAGGTTGTGGAGATCGCCCCGAGCAATTTGACGGGTTCCGGTGACCGCCCCCAAGGGTTGCCAAAGTGTACGGGTTCGGTGACCGCCCCCAAGGGTTGCCATTTGTACGGGTTCGGTGACCGCCCTCAAGGGTCCCTTAGTGGAATCACGGCATCTTGCATTGTGCGAGGGCGTGAGGAGATTACGATGGCCCTAGTGGCTTCTTGGGGAGCATTGTGCCTCCACACCTCTCCAAACGGAGATTAGCATCCGCAAGGGTGTGAACTTCGGGATACATCGTCGTCTCCGCGTGCCTCGGTTATCTCTTACCCGAGCCCTTTACTTATGCACTATACTTTGTGATAGCCATATTGTTTCTTCTCATATATCTTGCTATCACCTAGTTGTTTATCTTGCTTAGCATAAGTTGTTGGTGCACATAGGTGAGCCTAGTTGTTGTAGGTTTTGTGCTTGACAAATTAACCGCTAGGTTTATTCCACATTTGTTCAAGCCTAAACCGTAAATATTTTAAAGCGCCTATTCACCCCCCCTCTAGGCGACATCCACGATCTTTCAATTGGTATCAGAGCCTCGTCTATCTTTATAGGGCTTAACCTCCTAAAGAGTAAGGATGTCGACTAGGGGCTTAGGATTCTCTGACCCTCTTAGTTTCGATGGCACAAATTTTGATGTTTGGGTAATTCGCATGCTTAATCTCTTTAGGGTCATGGACCCAAATTTAGAGCGAATTATAGATATGGGTTTTTCTCCTCCAAAGGATCCCCAAAGATTATCTTTAGAGGACGAGAAAAACTCTTATCTCAATGCTCAAGCTTCTAATGTGCTTTTCGATGCTTTGAGCAATGTAGTTATATTTGAACTCATGCCATTACGGGATGCTCATGAGTTGTGGACAAAGCTTCGAGATAAATATGGTGTGTCCAAGAATTGTGGGAATGATTGTTCTCCATCCACCTCCGGTCGTGTTGTCTTCTCAACTTCCTCTACTTCACCTACATGTGGTTTGCCACAAGGTAATGATATGGTGAGTAGTGTTGGTCATTGCAATGATGATAGTATGCTTATTGTGGATGATCCTTCATCACTATCTTATTGCAATGCATCTTCTTTGGACTTTAACACTTCGAGCATCCAACATGTTTCACATGCTTGTGTTGATAGTCCTTGCATATCATGTAGAAATTGTTTGACTAAAAATCATGATGATATGCTTGCTATGTCTTGTTGCCATGATAAAAATGCATCTATTTCCTCGAATTGTTGTGCTAACAATGTAGAGGAAACCCAACACCCCATGGAACAAGATGTAGTCTTGAATGGTGCTTCAAGGGATCCTACATCATCATCTATTGCATTTTGCCTTATGGCTAAGGCTTCAAAGGTATCTCCCACTTTGAACCCCAATATATCTTGTCATGATAGTGATGATGACAATGATGATGATGTAGAAAATGATGAAGAGAATGATAATGTTGCCTCCTTAAAAATTAAGGGGGAAATGATTTTTAAAGCTCTTCATAAGAATAAAATTGCTCGTTCCAACTTCATGGAAATCATGTCTATTGCCATTGAGGGCAAGAAATATATAGAGGAGTTGGAATCTCATCTAGAGGAGCATGAGGTCACCATTGAGAAAATGGAAGGTCATGAGCGTGATTACGCTAATGAGATCGCCGACCTCTCGCAAGCTCTTGAACTTGAACAAACCACCAAGGAATCTCTTGAGAAGACTTTTGCTCTAGAACAATCTAGAATAAAGGAATTCCGTGATAGAGCTCTCGAGGTGGTTAATGATTTTGAAACTAAAAATGAGAAGCTTGAAGTTGCACATGCTAAACTCCTTGAGGATTTTGAGCACCTCAAAAATGGCTCAAGGGTCATTAAGGGTGAGCTCATAAAACTCACCGAGTCTCATGCTCAACTTAAAGCTTCATATTCTAAGGAGCTTGCCAAGTTGCCTTCTCCTCTTGCTATTATTGATGATGCTTGTGCTACTAACTCTATTTCTAGTGAAGCATCCATTTTTAAGGAGAATGTTGAGCTAAGGGCTCAACTTGAGTTTCTATCTGGCAATTATGGGAAATTGGAAGAAAGACATGTAAAGCTCACAAGCTCTCATGATGATCTTCTAGTATCCCATAATGTGCTAAAGATAGCTCATGAGGCTATGAGTATCAAGGTAACATCTAGTGAGCCTCATGTGGATACTAGCACTACTTCAAGTTAAAATGCTATCTTGCCATGTGCTAGTCCTCGTAATTCATCTACTCACAATGTTAGTACAACTTGTGATGAATTGCTCTCCTTACCTTGTTGCTCTAAAAATGAAGCTTATACTTCCTCTAGTATTTTTGTTGATACTAACCATGTAGAGGAAATCAAAGAGCTCAAGGCCCAAGTCACTTCTTTGAAGAAAGACTTGGAAAAGTGTCATGAAGGGAAGTCCACACTCAACAATATCTTGAGTGTGCAAAAATCCCCCAATGACAAAGGTGGACTTGGATTCAACTCCAACAAGAATAAAAGGTCCAAGATCATTAACAACAATAAGGGCCAAGAACAACTCAAGAATTCGGCCAAGATTATTTGCTTCAAGTGCAAAATTGAAGGGCATCATGTTAGATCTTGCCCATCGAAGAAGAAGGCCATTAGTGACAAGCAACAAGGGAAGAGGCCACAAGTTCAATCTCGTGCTCAACCGCAAGTTGGAGAAAGGCCGCTTCCCAAGAAGACTCATGGTAATGCTTCTCATTTTGAGGAATCAAATGAGAAGAAAGTGAAGAGTAGATGTTACTACTTATGCCGTGAGAAGGGTCACCTTGCTTCTTCATGCACTAGTGGTAACTTATCCAACCACATTATTATTGATGATGTCTATTCTCTTGGGAAGGATAAGGTTGGCAATGTGTTTGCCAAGTTTCTTGGGACTCAAAGTGGTGTCAAGAAAAGAACCATTTGGGTAGCCAAGCCTATTGTGACTAACCTCTTAGGACCCAACTTGGTTGGGGACCAACTAGCTCAAACTTGATCAATAGGTGTTTTGGAGGGCATTGGAGACTTGGCTACATTATGAAGAATTAAGGGGTCATCATCATTCATATTCTCTCATGCCAAGTCATTCGGATTATCAAGTTTCTATCTTATATCCAATATTCCTCCTTGCGGTAACTCATGCTTAAATTGTTTACATTGAAGGTTACTTGCCCCTTTGCATGTTTTGGTTTTTTTCCTTGCATGTGTTTGTATATGTTGTGCGTCCAATTTATTGGTTTGCACATCATGTATGTGTGTGTCGTGCGTTGAGCCTTTGTGCTTCTTGCTTTTATCTTAGTTGGCACTTGTGAGAGATTAATGGAACATCCCATTTTGGGGAGTGATGTGCTTTGTGCACCTCACAATCCTATAAATGTGTGTACATGAGGAATACCATCTAGTATTGATATTACAAGATTATCTAGTCTTTATGTGGTATGTCTTCTCATGAGAAAGTCAAATTCTAAATGTTCCATTAATTATCTCTTGTTGGTTCTCTTTTGCATATTAGTAAGTTTTTCATTGGTATCACATTATGGGGGAGTAATATTCTATGTGCATATTACAAGCCTAGAAAATGTGTAAATTTGAGATATTGTCACCTAGAGTTGATAGTATAAATTATGTTATTCCTAGGTGGCATGTTAGCTCTACAAGTTGCATTTTGCTTGTGTTTGCTGTGAAGATGATGTTGGATATCATTGCTATCTATCACTGGGAATTATTTCCAAATACCTCTTGTCTTTGACAATTGGTAATCATTTATGTGGTGGAAATTATTGATCATCTTTACATTGTCTTATGGTTTTATTTGTCTTATCTCTTGCCAAGTTTGTGTCAACTCCCATTTCCTTCCATGCCACTTGTGGATCTCGTGTTTTATTGTTTTTGTCGAGTGTTTTCTAGATATAGTGAAAGTGGTGATCCCACCTTGTGCATTTTGTACTCGAATGCAAATTCTCTCTAAATGCACAATTCGTGAGGAAGCTATCCTATTTTCGATAGAACACTCATCTTGTGATCCATATCAAGTGTGTGTTGATGGAAGACAAGCCGTTTCTTTTTGGTACTTGTGCCATCATGAAACTTTGTGGATGGGTTTGTTTGTTTGGGACCATCCTCTCTTTTGGGAGTCCGATATCTTTCCTTTGCGTGTATCAATGGATATCTCATTCCTTGATGTATCTTATAAATAGATATCTTCCAAGTGATGATTTCTCCATTTGGTATCCTATTTTCACTTGTTATTTCTTTTTCATTTCGTTTTGTTTCTTGAAAGTCTTGTGCATGCATATTTAATACATGTATTTTCTTTGGCATGCTTTCTTTCTTTAACTCAATATATAGGGGAAACTCCACCTAGTCTCAATTTGGATGAGATGTGCATGAAATTCATTTTCATATATAAATGCACATATGTTTGTGGAGTTTGTCCTATGTATTGGTGTTTCTAACTCTTTGGTCCCAATGAGTTTGGGTACCATTTTGTTTGTGTTGTTGTTCTAGGAACAATTGGAGATGCATTGGATTCTTGGCTCATTCAAAAGGAAGGTGGTGTCACCATGTGCTTATTGGAGTCAAGATAGGATGATCAATGAACTACTATCTACCTTCATTTGGTATCTACTACATCCTTCCAATGGTATCTCGGTAACAAGTATCATCATCTACTTCATGCACACATTTCTTGCACCAACCTTGCGTAGGTTGCATCATGGCATGTTAGTCATTCCTTCTTGTGATATTTGTTTCCTTTCTCAAAGCATCCCAACAATGATGCCTTGTTGCTAGTTGTGATGTCTTTGATGTTCGCTTGGTTGGAATTCATGTATATACAATAAGACCTTATCTAGCCATGTGCTTGTGTTTAAGCAAAATATCTTATTGGTATAATTGTGACTTCCTTGTGGATATCTTTTTACTTCCTTTTTGTAACTATTTCGAGTGTACATTATTCTTTGTGGATTGATATCATCATGATTTTCATCTACCTAGAATCTTATACACTTGAGAGAAATTACATATCTAGAAGATATCCTTTCTTTCACGTCCACCTTTTCGTTCTTGTTTTATTTCTTTGGTGGCTTCGTGAAGGTGTGTGTCTCGAGTGCGGATCTTATATTGTTGCATCTTGCTGCACTCTTTTGTGGTGAAGATCTTTTTTTCTGTCTTGCTTGTCTTGATGAGGCTTTGCCATTTCTATTGGTATCCCTCCTCATGACAAAGCTATCCTTTTTATATCTTCACCACAGGTTGTCACAAGCATAGGTTATTTATATGATTATTAGTGAGCTTGTGAACCCATTTGCTGTTTTGTGTGGGAATGATAGGCCTTGCACTGTGTATCTCATTCATTCAAGAGTATATTGATGCTTAATGTTCATCCATACATTAATCTTCTCAAGTGCTTTGCCATGACTCACACACATCATTTTGGTTGAGCCTACTCTTAAGTTGACTCTTTTATATATTGCTCAACCAGTTGTTTGTTGCAAGTGCTAGGCTTTGTTTCCTTCATGCTCACTTGCACTTGGTGTGAGTGTCTATTGATCTTGGGGGAGTGATGATCCTATTTTGTGCACTTGGTATTCTAATGAAAATATTCTAAGGAGTGCATAAATTATGGGGAGCTTCACTAGTGTCTTTAGAACACTCCGTTACTATGCCGTGAGGTTCTATTGATCTTGGGGGAGCGACGATCCTATTTTGTGCTCGTTGTATCCAAATACAAAACTAAATTGTGCACAAATCATGCGGAGCTTCTCTAGTTTCTCTAGAACACTCCTTTGCTCTTATCATAATATCTTTTATTCATTTGGCATGTAGGATCATTGGTCTAGTTGGGTCAATTGGTATCTTTTGATAGCTTGATTCA
Organism: Secale cereale; assembly: GCA_902687465.1. Lineage (NCBI taxonomy): Eukaryota > Viridiplantae > Streptophyta > Magnoliopsida > Poales > Poaceae > Secale > Secale cereale. The sequence continues at coordinate 125,299,161 of LR738710.1, read as the reverse complement.
ATTGGTATCCTTTGATTGCTTGATTGCGTGTTTTTCTCCCTTTGTTATGCCTTTGTGGCATATCATTCTTTTGCAATCTTTGGGCCTCAATATAGTTTGTCTTCCTCCAAGTATTTACAGTTGGATATATGTATTGCATTCCACTCTCTATTTTGAGGAATACACAATTTATGGAGGAACACAATCTATATTGACCTTCTAAGCTATTCGCCCATTTTGGCAATCGATGCCAATGGGGGAGAAGTTTCAGAGAGTTTAGTTTTGTGAGGAAGTTTAGAGAGTTGTCTCTTCGCTCTTCTTGCTTTGGTTTTGTTCCTAAGCTTTTGTATCTCATGCGCATACATTATTGTTGCATGATATGGTGATGCATAATTCCTTATATAAACTCTCTTGAAAGTGATTGTCATCAATTACCAAAATGGGGGAGATTGAAAGAACATGCGGTGCCCCCATGTTTGGCTTTTGTAATTGATGACAATCTCTATGGACTAATGGTTGCCTTGAGTTATATTTGAAGGGTTTGTCCATAGGCTTTTCTTGGAGTTCATTTGTTGGTTTCAAGGAGAGTTTGTGATGACCAAGGTGCTATTAAGGAATTATCCAAAGATTGGTCTTGTGAGTGTTGAGCTTATTGCAAGCATGTCTTGAAGAAGAAGAGTGTGTTATCATTCATGTTTACCTTCAAGACATCATCCAAATGAAGAGAGTTGGAAAGATTCAAGGTTGATCAAGACTAAGTGAAGGAGTGAATCAAGTTGATCAATACACAAAGCGTAGAAGATGTACCGAGAGGGATCTAGCAATCATATGGTATGGTAAGCATTGTCAATCACGCTTTGTGTACTAACCCATGGTCTTCGTGAGAGTTCTTTGTGGGGTTAGGTTGCGGTGTGCAAGTTCAAGTGGAGCATCACGAAGAAATCAACTGCTTGAAGCTTGCCGTCCATTGTCATGACAATGGACTTGTGAAGATATGCCGAAGAGTGGCTCACCCATAGAGGAGTATGGGGGAGCAATCTACTAGTCTTCACTGAGACAACGCAATCAAGAAAGGTGGTCCAACTTGAGGAAGTCAAGATCGTCTACATCTAGCTCAAGTGGACATTGTGCAAAGCAAAGGTTTGCCCTTGATAGGTTTTCTATTTTACCGGTCTCGTGGTGGTAGTTGGGAGACCGGGTTATAGGATCGTTTGCCGTACTATCAAGGGGGGCTCTCAAGTTGGTAGCTTGATCGTATCGTTAGTAGAGAGCTCAAACCATTGCATCCTTGCATCATGTTTCTTGGTTCTTGTTTGGTTCTCTTTGTGAGTCTTAGAGCTTATGGTCATCTTGATGATAAGCTTGAGTTCATCGAAAACGGAGTTCACATGCGTCTTCTATGATGTTTTCGGTGTTGGAGGTTTTACCAGTCTTATCCAAGAAAGGGTTCTCACCATTTTCTTATGGGACTTTTCTAATTTGCTTATTATTGGTATTTCTATCAAGATTGTGTTAGCCCTTGTCGCTAGCTTTCCAACAAACTTGGTTTCATCGAATTCGGAGTCCGTTTGCAAAAGTTGTGGTAGTTTTGGTGATCTGAAAAGGCTGCAGCGGTACTACCGCGAATTGGAGCGGATGTAATTTTTTACTACCGCTCCAGAGTAGTACTACCGTGGTTCCTACAGCGGTAGTACCGCCCCGGACCAAAAACTCGTCCCAAGTCCCGCGGTGGTGGGCCCGGATGTAATTTTTTAGTACCGCTCGCAAGCAGTAGTACCGCTACCCATAGCGGTAGTACCGCGAGGTCAAGCAGTACTACCGCTCCGACGGTTCTTCTGGCCTTTTTGCCTCCTCGCTGTTGTTTTTCAAAGGGGTACTACCGCCCTAGCGGTAGTACCGCTCCTGGAGTGGTAGTACCGCTCTGTGCAGGCTGTGAGCATAACGGTTGGATTCTTTCCCACCTATGAAAGGGGGTCTTCTTCCCCAATGAAGCTTATCCTTTGAGCTCATGTTCTTCCCCCATTGTTGACCTTCTTCGAGCTTCCTATCTCTCAATCCCTTCATGGATTCTTGCTAGTTTTTGGGGGAAAAGAGAGAGGAGATCTAGATCCACATTTCCACCAATCACTTTCTCCTCTAAGTGAGGGGAACCCCTTGGATCTTGATCTTGGAGTTCTTGGTGTTCTCCTTCTTGTTCTTCCTCTCATTTCCCTTCCTAGCATTAGTTGCTTTGGTGGTATTTGGGAGAGAAGGACTTGGGCACTCCGTGTGCCCTTGCCATTGCATTTGGTGCTTTGGTTTGAGTTCTCCACGGTGATACGTGGAAGTGAAGTTGAGAAGCTTATTACTCTTGGGTGCTTGGTACCCTTGAGCTTGTTCCTCTTGGGTGCTTGGGTGCCCTAGACGGTTGTGGTCACCTCGGAGCCATATTCCATTGTGGTGAAGCTTTGTGGTGTCATTGGGGAGATAGCCCCAACCATGGTGTTCGGAGCTCAATCATTGTGGTGTAAAGCTCCGGGCAAGCGTCGGGGTCTCCAATTAGGTTGTGGAGATCGCCCCGAGCAATTTGACGGGTTCCGGTGACCGCCCCCAAGGGTTGCCAAAGTGTACGGGTTCGGTGACCGCCCCCAAGTGTTGCCATTTGTATGGGTTCGGTGACCGCCCTCAAGGGTCCCTTAGTAGAATCACGGCATCTTGCATTGTGCGAGGGCATGAGGAGATTACGATGGCCCTAGTGGCTTCTTGGGGAGCATTGTGCCTCCACACCATTCCAAACGGAGATTAGCATCCGCAAGGGTGTGAACTTCGGGATACATCGTCGTCTCCGCGTGCCTCGGTTATCTCTTACCCGAGCCCTTTACTTATGCACTATACTTTGTGATAGCCATATTGTTTCTTCTCATATATCTTGCTATCACCTAGTTGTTTATCTTGCTTAGCATAAGTTGTTGGTGCACATAGGTGAGCCTAGTTGTTGTAGGTTTTGTGCTTGACAAATTAACCGCTAGGTTTATTCCGCATTTGTACAAGCCTAAACCGTAGATATTTTAAAGCGCCTATTCACCCCCCCTCTAGGCGACATCCATGATCTTTCACCCGCATAACCCCCAGTTTGGACCAACACTCATGAGGAGCACTGGCCCGGGTTGTAAAATTAAGTCCTCGGGGCCCGGAAAGTCCCTATGCAAGTTATTTAGTTATGGCAAATGTAAAATCAATGTCGGGCCTTGCTGGAAAATCTTTAGCACTAAGCGGGTTATCGAGGGGGGCCCATAAACCCCAACCGTGTTAGGGACGCAAACTCAAGGAACATAACACCGGTTTAAACGGTTCCTAGGGTGGCATGAGTGGAAAAAAACACCAAGCAAGAGGCTTAGCCTTCCACCCATTACCAATATATAGATGATTTAGTTTAAGAGATTATATATTGTGATATCCCAACAATAACTTCATCATGAAGCAAGAATATTCAAGTCTTCTCCTGCAACTAACAATGCTATAAGAGGGGCTGAGCGAAGCTTACGTAGCCAATCAAAGGTTTGCTAGGTTGGGTGGTTAGAGAGATTCATGGCTACAATAGGATGCTGGCAAACAAACATGGGCATCGAGGCAAAAAGCTAAAGAGCGAGACATCTAGCAATAGGCAAAGATAGTAATGATATCCGGGTCAGATCATCTTGCATGTTGAGTCGTCGATGGGATCGTAACCTTGCTCCTCACACTCAACCTCGGTAAAAACCTCGTACTCGGTCTCGGCTCCCGGCTCTACTCAACACAAGAACACAACATGGCACAATATCAAACACGGTGCAATGCACAATCAACATGATGCAAGTATGATGTGCGTATGCATGTGGAAGCACTTGAGCCTAAGGAGAAGATGATGAAGAAGGCCTCATCTTGGAAAACCAAGCAAGCCACTGGATAGAGGGGAAGATTTCGGTTGAAATAGATATAAAGATCGCCGGAAACGGACGCACGGTTTGCAAAAGGCAAGCAAAACAATATTCACACAAAGCTGTAGTTAACAGCCACATGGCATCTTTGGAGCAAGAAATAATTATGCTACAACACTCAAACATGGAGACAAAGGGCATGGATGTGAATTAGACATGATACTTAACAAGCATGAACTTGGAACACACCCAAAAACCCACTGGAACATAATTAACCAAGCATGGCAAGTTGCAATAAAATTATCCAGACTTAGTCAAAATCTGGGAAGGCAAAAACATCATCACGATGCTGCCTTTGGAGGCACAAAACACTAAGCATATAAAGATCATGGACATGTAGTAGACATAGCATACATCAAACAACTCCATTGGAGAAACTCCATAGGAGGCATGGATCAATAACAACAAGCTTCACCAAATTGATCATGCTGATAAAAACCTGACAGTTATAATTTATAGCAACTTGAGAGCAAGAAATAAATAAGCTACAACAGGACATATGTGCAAACAAGGGCATGGATGGATAGAGCATAACATGGACAACAAGACATGACCATTGGCCACTCCAAAACAAGCATGGAATTGAGTGAGGCATCAAGCAAACATAGCATCAGGTTAACATATTTCCAGACTTGGTAGTTTTTTCACTAAGTATAAAACAGTAATATTGGCATGGCATGTTTACAAGCTTGTTTAAGTCACCTCAAGGAATATCATGGAAAGTGGTTTGCACCACAACAAAGACCATATGATGGTGCTTCTAAAACATATTGTCATGTGACATGAGGACAAACACATCAATAGCAATGAGCAAGTCAAAACAGCATCTCACAACAAGTTTCAGCACTTAACAGCCACATGCACTTTTGCACCAGAGATTAACATGGCAATATGACACCTAACTTGAATGATACAACAACCATCATGTAGAGCACTTCACAATGAACATTTTGACATATCATATGCTCCATTTGGATAAACATGCACCAAGTTATCACATCTCAAACATGGCAATAAATTAACAAGTAACAACAGTTTTAAACATATAGCACTCTTGCCACGATGATTAGGTCATCAAGATGAACTCAAACAAGCATGCCATAGTGGAACAAAATCAAGAGCACATCTCAATGAACATTTCGATATATTACACGTCCAAAATGGATCTACGAGCACGAAGTTACAACCATGCAAAGGAGGCAACAAAATAACAGAGATATGGGAGTTAGTGGATTTTTACCCTCTGAAAAAGTCAACCCGGGACGGGGATGCCCCGGGACGGAGAGATCTGGCTCGGGGCGGCGTTTGGATCGCGGGGGTGGTGGATCTGATCCACCCCCGGATCGGGATGGGACCGGGCCGCCGGTGGTGGAGAAGATGGCCGGCGGGGCGGCCGGCCAGGGCGGCGCGAGGGCCCTCGAGGTAGAGGCGGCGGAGGACGGCGGAGGATTGGGCGGCGCGCCGGCGAGCGCGGCGGTGGGCGGAGCCGCGCGGGCGGCGAGTCGGGCCGGCGGCGGCGCGCTGCCCGACGCGGGACCGGAGGCGACGAGGAACGGCGGTGGGGAGAGGCACAGGCGGCGGCGGACGCGCGGGCCCAGCGGGCCGCGGGAGGCGGGAGGAGAGAGAGACGGCGGGGCCGGTGACGTGGCGCCGTCTGATTGGTCGAGGGGGCGGCGGCGGACGTGTCCGGCGGCCGGAGGAGCTGCGGGGCGCGGGGAAAAAGGAAAAAAATGGGAAGGACTAGGGTTTCGTCCGAAAATGGAGGGGATGGGACCTTTTTGTAGGCATAGGGAGCTAGGAGACTCCAAATGAGGAGCGGTTTTCGCCCACTCATTCGTGATCCGATGACCGAGAGGATGGGAGTGGTTGTGCTAGGTTAGTGGGCTGTTGCGGAGGGGGTTTTGGGCCAAAAGGAAGAGGTGCTTTTAGCCCACTAGGTTAACCGTTGGAGTACCAAACGAACTCCAAACGCGATGAAACTTGACAGGCGGCCTAGACGTACCAAAACAACAACGCATGACAAGTCTCACCTCATCCCGGGAACTTTACACGACCACACACGAAAGAAGGACTCGAGGGTTCCACGGGCACGTGTGTGAGTGTCGAATCTCGAAACGGACAACGGGAAGAGGCGAGTGGGACCGGGTGCAAGTGACAACACGAATGCAATGCAATGTACATGATAACAAGACATGGATGAAATGCACACACGCACGCGACAAAACGAAGAAACCCGAAATGAAAGAAGAGCCCAGAATGGAATCGTTGAAGTCAACGTTTCATATATTGCCATAAATGGAAGGTGTTACATCTGGGGTGTTACAAACTCTCCTCTACTACGAAAAGATCTCGTCCCGAGATATAGGACTGGAAGAGGTAAGGGTACTCAGAACGAAGGTGATCTTCTCGTTCCCACGTAGCTTCTCGGTCGGTATGGTGTGACCACTTAACTTTCAAGAACTTGATTGACTTGTTGCGGGTTTTGTGCTCAGTTTCTTCAAGAATAGCAACATGGTGCTCACGGTAAGACAAGTCTTGTTGAAGATCGATCTCCTCGAACGGAATGGTGCGTTCAGGTGTCTTGAAGCACTTGCGGAGTTGAGAGACGTGAAACACATCATGAACATTTGCAAAGTTGGAGGGAAGCTCGATTTGGTAGGCTAGATCGCCTCTTTTGCCAAGAATCTTGAAAGGGCCCACGTATCTCGGAGAAAGCTTTCCTTTGATACCGAATCTTTGGGTTCCTTTCATAGGAGAAACACGGAGATAGACATGATCTCCAATGTCGAAGGCCAAATCACGATGCCTGCCGTCATAGTAACTCTTTTGACGCGACTGAGCGGCTTTGAGATTCTCACGTATGACTTTGCACATTTCTTCGGCTTCTGAGATCAAATCATTGCCAAGAAGTTGACGTTCACCAGTCTGAGACCAGTTGAGAGGGGTACGACACTTTCTGCCATAGAGGATTTCAAAAGGAGCTTTGCCGGCACTTGCTTGGAAACTGTTGTTGTAAGAGAACTCGGCAAATGGGAGACAATCTTCCCACTTCATGCCGAAAGAGATGACACAAGCTCTGAGCATGTCTTCGAGGATCTGGTTCACTCTTTCGACTTGACCACTAGTCTGAGGGTGAAACGAAGTGCTGAAACGGATCTTAGTGCCCATGGCTGACTGAAAGGAGTCCCATAACTTGGATGTGAACAAACTTCCACGGTCTGAGGAGATGACTTGAGGAATGCCATGCAACGAAACAATTCTGGAAGTGTACAAATCTGCCAACTGAGCTGCATTGATGGATTCTTTGACGGGAAGGAAGTGAGCTACTTTGGTTAGCTTGTCAATCACAACAAAGATAACATCATTCCCCTTCTTGGACTTAGGAAACCCAGTGACGAAATCCATTTCAATGTGGTCGAATTTCCACTCGGGAATGGGAAGAGGTTGGAGGAGACCGGCTGGACAATGATGCTCTGCCTTCACTCTTCTGCAGACATCACATTCATTCACGAATTGGGCAATCTCCCTTTTCATGCGAGTCCACCAGTAAGATTGCTTGAGGTCTTGGTATATCTTGGAGCTTCCGGGATGAATCGAGAGGAGGGAGTCATGTGCTTCGTTCATTATGAGCATCCTGAGATCACCCTTGGGAACCACAAGTCTGTCCTCAAAGAACAAGGTGTCTTTCTCATTAACGCGATAGCACTTCTACTTGGGAGTACCTTAGCAACACCATGTTTCACTTTCTGCACCATAGCATTACTTAGTTGGGCCTCACGGATCTGATCTTCCAAGTTAGGAGCAACTTGAAGGTTTGCAAGAAGGCCTTGCGGAACAACTTGGAGGTTGAGATTTCTGAAAGATTCAGAAAGTTCAGGCTGGAATGGTTTGAGAAGGAGACTGTTGCAATATGCCTTTCTGCTCAAGGCATCTGCAATGACATTGGCCTTGCCAGGTGTGTACTCAATGCTTGGATCATACTCTTGGATCATCTCAACCCAACGAGTCTGGCGAAGGTTCAGGTTAGGTTGTGTGAAGATGTACTTCAAGCTCTTGTGATCGGTGAAGATGTCCACTTTTCTGCCCAACAGAAGGTGTCTCCACGTGATCAAGGCATGTACCACTGCTGCTAGCTTGAGATCATGTGTGGGGTAATTCTTCTCATGTGGTTTCAATTGACGAGAAGTGTATGCCACAATCTTCTTGTCTTGCATGAGAACACCACCAAGTCCCTGTAAAGAAGCATCACAGAAGACTTCATAGGGCTTGGACTCATCCGGAGGAGTAAGAACCGGAGCAGAAATGAGCTTCTCTTTGAGTGTTTTGAATGCCACATCACAATCAGGAGTCCAGTTGTACTTGACATTCTTTTGCAGCAAGTTGGAAAGAGGCTTGGCAATCTTGGAGAAGTTCTCAACGAACCTTCTGCAATAGCTAGCGAGACCAAGGAAGCTTCGGAGTTGCTTGACGTTCTGCGGGGGTTCCCAGTTGACAATAGCTTCAACTTTATCGGGGTTGACAGAAATACCCTCAGCGGAGATGATATGGCCAAGATATAAGACCTTATCCAGCCAGAATTCACACTTGGAGAACTTCGCATAGAACTTGTGTTCACGGAGCCTGTCCAGAACCAAACGGAGGTGCTTGGCATGGTCTTCTTCATTCTTGGAGAATACCAAGATGTCATCCAGATAGACGATAACAAATTCATTGGTGTAGGGGTTGAATATGAAGTGCATCATCCTCGAGAAGGTGGGTGGAGCATTTGCAAGGCCAAAAGACATGATTGTGTATTCATAGGAGCCGTAGCTTGTTCTGAATGCGGTCTTGTGAATATCCTCTTCACGGATACGAATCTGGTGGTAACCCATCCGGAGATCGAGCTTTAAGAACACCTTTGCTCCTTTGAGCTACTCGAACAATTCCTTGATATTGGGGAGCGGATACTTGTTCTTTATTGTCTTCTTGTTCAATGGCCGGTAATCAACACAAAGGCGCTCCGTGCCATCCTTCTTCTTGACAAATAGAACACCACAGCCCCACGAAGAAGTGCTAGGCCTGATTAGACCCATTCGCTCTTGCTCATCGAGTTGTTTCTTCAGCTCCTTCAACTCATCAGGGGAGAGCTTGTACGGATGCCGACATGCTGGCTCGGTACCGGGCTCGAGTTCAATGACGAATTCAACTTGACGATGCGGAGGCATGCCTGGAAGCTCTTCAGGGAAAATATCTTCATACTCATTGACCACCGGAATATGAGAGATGGCATTAATCTCGCCCTTGTCATTGAGAGAGAATAACCTGATTGTGTTATCTTGAGAGGCGAAGATAATCACATCTTCGTCAGGATGAATAAGCTTGACTTCCTTATTTTCACAATCAATGTTTGCATCATGCTTGGAGAGCCAATCCATCCCAAGAATAAGATCAATGTCGGAGTTGCCGAGAATAACCGGAGAAACCGGGAAACTGTAATCACCCATATGAATAGATATATTCGGAGCAAACATGCTAGAATGCATTAGTTTTCCCGGAGAAACAATTGATAATTCCCTTGGTAAACTTTTGATGTCAACTTTGTGCTTTGAAGCAAAAGGTTGAGACATGAAAGAGCATGATGCACCCGAATCAAACAAGACTTTAGCAAGATTAAGGTTGACTGTAAGATTACCAAGTATCACATCTGAAGAATTCTCTGCTTGAGCTGCATTCATCAGATTCACTCTTGCTGACTTGGGATTGTGCTTGACAATAGCAGTACTGACAGGTGGAGGAGACGGAAGGCGCCTTTGAGTACACTTGTTTGCATAGTGACCCTTCTGCCCACACTTGTTGCAAGTCACTTCTGAGAGAGGACGGTGATAAGGACCACTTGACTTCGAAGCTTGAAAGTGAGTCTTGGACTGATTTCTCGGGTTGGGTGGGTGGGAGAAACCACGGCCACCGGAGTGCTTGTTGTTGTTGTTGCGAGGGCGTAGCACTGGAGGAGGTGGAAGCCAAAACTTCTGCTGCTTTGCAACCATTTGGGAAGAAGAGGAGGAGTTAACAACATCTCTGATCCTCTTTTTGGAAGCTTCAACCTTGAGCTGGGCTGCCTCTTGCTTAAGGGCCATGTTATAGAATTGATCAAATTCATCCGGCTCAAACAAGGTGATAGCTAGCTGGAGTTCATCCTTCAGACCACCACGGAACTGATAAATCTTGCTCTTGGAATCTGGGATGTCTTGCTTGGCATAGCGGGCAAGGTTCTGGAACTTGACATTGTATTGATAAACGAACATGGTGCCTTGCTTTAGGTTGCGGAATTGCTCACGCATACCTTCGATGACACTAGTTGGAATGTGGTGAGAGCGGAAATCCTTGCAGAAGTCAGTCCACGAGATTTCACGTCCCTCTTTGGAATCTTTGTACTGTTGCCACCAATCAGCGGCTTGGTCCTTGAGTTGGAAGGCGACAAACTTGATATAATCCTCAGGTGTCACGTTACTGCATTCAAAGTGCTTCTTGATGTCTGTTATCCAGTCTTCAGCATCTAGCGGATCTACACAGTAACTGAACGCCTTCGGTTGGTTTGCCAGGAATTGGTTGAGAGTGGCAAAGTGAGGTTGGTTGAACAAATTGCCTTGGCCTTGGTTCCCATGACCACCTTGATTTGCTTGGTTGGCTTGAAAGTTCTGCATCATTTGCATAAGCATCTGGGTGTTTTGATTTGTCGCTTGCATAATTGCTCTCCAGGCCTCAGACGGAGGAGGAGGGGAAGGAGGACGATCAGGAACTTCTTCACCCTCTGGGTTAGCATTGGGAACCCTTTTAGAAGCCATCCTGAATGGGATGATAACTATTAGCCATTGATTGAAAATATATAAGCTGAATCAACGGCTAGAATTGCAACATAAGTCTTCACAAGAATCATTCGAACAAAATGAACGAATGTAATCCACAGTTCAGTGGTACAACAATCTTCTCGAGAAGCCACTTGGGAGAACAAAAGGTAAATAAAAACAACAAGGAGCAGCTAGAACAAATACAAGATAGAAGCTTCGTTCGACATATTCGTGTTGAAAGCTTATGGAATGTGTTACAAAAGGGTTTTGCAATCCCCGGATCAGCATAGCAAAGGACCCTTTAAGATGCAACTCCCGATCGGAACAAATGACCATAAAACTACTTCACGATATGAAGAACCCCGAACTTCATATCATGCATCCGTTGGAAGAATGCCTACGAACTACTAGACGAACCCACCTATTAATTTCCGAAAGTTTCCAGTTATGCAATCGGGTGTTGGGGATACAGGGGAAGCACCGCGCACTCAACTCTAATCCTACATCCAGCTGTATCCATCCTTCAACACATAACCAGTTATTTCTGGAAACCGTTTACCTCGGACCTTAGAAACGCATCTGCTATACAAGCTATGGCAATACTCCCGAACTACCTCCCCATTACTGGGTGATGTCGGGGTTATCTTGCCACTAACCGCATAGAAGAGTTTTCAATGTCGGCCGTCTTAAGTATTCCAGAACTGCTGCGATAGATTTGTGATGACAACACCTCGGAGCTCAACTCCCCGAGACATTGCCACAACCCCTAAATGACAGGAGGCATCGAGAACAATGTTCTCGTCACAAAGACATCGGAACAATCCAAACAATACTCGTGTGATCCTAAAAAACAATTTAGTGAATTTTTGAGAGTAGAAGAGATAGAGTAAACGTCAGCAGTCCTCACCAAAGTGATAAAGGGGTGAGGAGCAAAAGAAATCCTACTCTCCGATATATGTAGGACTCAAAAAACATTTTCATGTGTGTGCCTAGACTCAACCGTCAATGATTCGATCAAACAGTGGGGGCTCCTAGGTCGGAGAAGGCTCTGATTACCAACTTGTAATGCCCAGTATGAGATTATACCTCCCACGTGTCGAGGCATGACTTAAAGGCATAATATCATACTGGAATGATCTCAAGAATGGTATCTTTGCACAAATCATGTAAAAGAGGGATGAAATTGCAAAAGAGTAGTTGGCTTACACTCGCCACGTCACACAAAGCATTACATAAACATTCATCATCCAAATAACATCAGAGTCCGACTACGGACGAAGATCCAAATGAAAGATGCCATAAATTAAATAACACAAGGTCTGAATCGCCCCTAGTAGAAGCCACTACTGATCGTCGGGATAGTACATGTAGTATCGCCCACACTCTTCATCGAACTCCCAATACAACTCTGTGCCATCTCCTGGGTAGTTCACCGTGGTACCTGCATCTGGTGTTGTGTAGAATCTGTGAGCCACGGAGGACTCAGCAATCCCATTCCTAGGTAGCAAAACTATCTAAGCCTTGGGTGTGGAACAAGGCTGAAGACAAGGTTGCAGCTACACTAGCACTAGCTTACGGGTTTAGAGCGAGAAGAGAGAGTGCCAACGATCGAAAAAGTGATCACGAAGTGATCCTATCTAAGCATGTCATTCATAACCCCACCGTGTTCACTTCCCAAACCCCTTCGAAAAATGGCCGTCACGGTTACTCACGCTGGTAGTTGTTTCTTCAGCTCCTTCAACTCATCAGGGGAGAGCTTGTACGGATGCCGGCATGCTGGCTCGGTACCGGGCTCGAGTTCAATGACGAATTCAACTTGACGATGCGGAGGCATGCCTGGAAGCTCTTCAGGGAAAACATCTTCATACTCATTGACCACCGGAATATGAGAGATGGCATTAATCTCGCCCTTGTCATTGAGAGAGAATAACCTGATTGTGTTATCTTGAGAGGCGAAGATAATCACATCTTCGTCAGGATGAATAAGCTTGACTTCCTTATTTTCACAATCAATGTTTGCATCATGCTTGGAGAGCCAATCCATCCCAAGAATAAGATCAATGTCGGAGTTGCCGAGAATAACCGGAGAAACCGGGAAACTGTAATCACCCATATGAATAGATATATTCGGAGCAAACATGCTAGAATGCATTAGTTTTCCCGGAGAAACAATTGATAATTCCCTTGGTAAACTTTTGATGTCAACTTTGTGCTTTGAAGCAAAAGGTTGAGACATGAAAGATCATGATGCACCCGAATCAAACAAGACTTTAGCAAGATTAAGGTTGACTGTAAGATTACCAAGTATCACATCTGAAGAATTCTCTGCTTGAGCTGCATTAATCAGATTCACTCTTGCTGACTTGGGATTGTGCTTGACAATAGCAGTACTGACATGTGGAGGAGACGGAAGGCGCCTTTGAGTACACTTGTTTGCATAGTGACCCTTCTGCCCACACTTGTTGCAAGTCACTTCTGAGAGAGGACGGTGATAAGGACCACTTGACTTCGAAGCTTGAAAGTGAGTCTTGGACTGATTTCTCGGGTTGGGTGGGTGGGAGAAACCACGGCCACCGGAGTGCTTGTTGTTGTTGTTGCGAGGGCGTAGCACAGGAGGAGGTGGAAGCCAAAACTTCTGCTGCTTTGCAACCATTTGGGAAGAAGAGGAGGAGTTAACAACATCTCTGATCCTCTTTTTGGAAGCTTCAACCTTGAGCTGGGCTGCCTCTTGCTTAAGGGCCATGTTATAGAATTGATCAAATTCATCCGGCTCAAACAAGGTGAGAGCTAGCTGGAGTTCATCCTTCAGACCACCACGGAACTGATAAATCTTGCTCTTGGAATCTGGGATGTCTTGCTTGGCATAGCGGGCAAGGTTCTGGAACTTGACATTGTATTGATAAACGAACATGGTGCCTTGCTTTAGGTTGCGGAATTGCTCACGCATACCTTCGATGACACTAGTTGGAATGTGGTGAGAGCGGAAATCCTTGCAGAAGTCAGTCCACGAGATTTCACGTCCCTCTTTGGAATCTTTGTACTGTTGCCACCAATCAGCGGCTTGGTCCTTGAGTTGGAAGGCGACAAACTTGATATAATCCTCAGGTGTCACGTTACTGCATTCAAAGTGCTTCTTGATGTCTGTTATCCAGTCTTCAGCATCTAGCGGATCTACACAGTAACTGAACGCCTTCGGTTGGTTTGCCAGGAATTGGTTGAGAGTGGCAAAGTGAGGTTGGTTGAACAAATTGCCTTGGCCTTGGTTCCCATGACCACCTTGATTTGCTTGGTTGGCTTGAAAGTTCTGCATCATTTGCATAAGCATCTGGGTGTTTTGATTTGTCGCTTGCATAATTGCTCTCCAGGCCTCAGACGGAGGAGGAGGGGAAGGAGGACGATCAGGAACTTCTTCACCCTCTGGGTTAGCATTGGGAACCCTTTTAGAAGCCATCCTGAATGGGATGATAACTATTAGCCATTGATTGAAAATATATAAGCTGAATCAACGGCTAGAATTGCAACATAAGTCTTCACAAGAATCATTCGAACAAAATGAACGAATGTAATCCACAGTTCAGTGGTACAACAATCTTCTCGAGAAGCCACTTGGGAGAACAAAAGGTAAATAAAAACAACAAGGAGCAGCTAGAACAAATACAAGATAGAAGCTTCGTTCGACATATTCGTGTTGAAAGCTTATGGAATGTGTTACAAAAGGGTTTTGCAATCCCCGGATCAGCATAGCAAAGGACCCTTTAAGATGCAACTCCCGATCGGAACAAATGACCATAAAACTACTTCACGATATGAAGAACCCCGAACTTCATATCATGCATCCGTTGGAAGAATGCCTACGAACTACTAGACGAACCCACCTATTAATTTCCGAAAGTTTCCAGTTATGCAATCGGGTGTTGGGGATACAGGGGAAGCACCGCGCACTCAACTCTAATCCTACATCCAGCTGTATCCATCCTTCAACACATAACCAGTTATTTCTGGAAACCGTTTACCTCGGACCTTAGAAACGCATCTGTTATACAAGCTATGGCAATACTCCCAAACTACCTCCCCATCACTGGGTGATGTCGGGGTTATCTTGCCACTAACCGCATAGAAGAGTTTTCAATGTCGGCCGTCTTAAGTATTCCAGAACTGCTGCGATAGATTTGTGACGATAACACCTCGGAGCTCAACTCCCCGAGACACTGCCACAACCCCTAAATGACAGGAGGCATCGAGAACAATGTTCTCGTCACAAAGACATCGGAACAATCCAAACAATACTCGTGTGATCCTAAAAAACAATTTAGTCAATTTTTGAGAGTAGAAGAGATAGAGTAAACGTCAGGAGTCTTCACCAGAGTGATAAAGGGGCGAGGAGCAAAAGAAATCCTACTCTCTGATATATATAGGACTCAAGACATTTTCATGTGTGTGCCTAGACTCAACCATCAATGATTCGATCAAACACTGGGGGCTCCTAGGTCGGAGAAGGCTCTGATTACCAACTTGTAATGCCCAGTATGAGATTATACCTCCCACGTGTCGAGGCATGACTTAAAGGCATAATATCATACTGGAATGATCTCAAGAATGGTATCTTTGCACAAATCATGTAAAAGAGGGATGAAATTGCAAAAGAGTAGTTGGCTTACACTCGCCACGTCACACAATGCATTACATGAACATTCATCATCCAAATAACATCAGAGTCCGACTACGGACGAAGATCCAAATGAAAGATGCCATAAATTAAATAACACAAGGTCTGAATCGCCCCTAGTAGAAGCCACTACTGATCGTCGGGATAGTACATGTAGTATCGCCCACACTCTTCATCGAACTCCCAATACAACTCTGTGCCATCTCCAGTGTAGTTCACCATGGTACCTGTATCTGGTGTTGTGTAGAATCTATGAGCCACGGAGGACTCAACAATCCCGTTCCCAGGTAGCAAAACTATCAAAGCCTTGGGTGTGGAACAAGGCCGAAGACAAGGTTGCAGCTACACTAGCACTAGCTTACGGGTTTAGAGCGAGAAGAGAGAGTGCCAACGATCGACAAAGTGATCACGAAGTGATCCTATCTAAGCATGTCATTCATAACCCCACCGTGTTCACTTCCCAAACCCCTTCGGAAAATGGCCGTCATGGTTACTCACGCAGGTAGTGTATTCTGAACATGGTGTCAAGTTTTCTCCAACCGGATATTAACAAATTCCCATCTGCCACATAACCACGGGCACGGCTTTCGAAAGATCAAACCCTGCAGGGGTGTCCCAACTTAGCCCATCACAAGCTCACGATCTGCGGAGTCGCAACTCCAAGGTGGGAAGACCCGAGTATTCTTGAATCTCGTGCTCAAGATATTCCGGCTAAGGTAAAACTAATCCAGCAGGACCTCCCGACGTTCCGACACCCTGACAGTAGCCGCGCATATCTAGTCTCAGGCCACGACCGGATGGGTGATCATACAGGTAATACCAGATACCTCGGGTTTCCCCAAGGCGGCCCCGCATAACCCCCAGTTTGGACCAACACTCATGAGGAGCACTGGCCCGGGTTGTAAAATTAAGTCCTCGGGGTCCGGAAAGTCCCTAGGCAAGTTATTTAGTTATGGCAAATGTAAAACCAATGTCGGGCCTTGTTGGAAAAGCTTTAGCACTAAGCGGGTTATCGAGGGGGGCCCATAAACCCCAACCGTGTTAGGGACATAAACTCAAGGAACATAACACCGGTTTAAACGGTTCCTAGGGTGGCATGAGTGGAACAAAACACCAAGAAAGAGGCTTAGACTTCCACCCATTGCCAATATATAGATGATTTAGTTTAAGAGATTATATATTGTGATATCCCAACAATAACTTCATCATGAAGCAAGAATCTTCAAGTCTTCTCCTGCAACTAACAATGCTATAAGAGGGGCTGAGCGAAGCTTACGCAGCCAATCAAAGGTTTGCTAGGTTGGGTGGTTAGAGAGATTCATGGCTATAATAGGAGGCTGGCAAACAAACATGGGCATCGAGGCAAAAAGCTAAAGAGCGAGACATCTAGCAATAGGCAAAGATAGTAATGATATCTGGGTCAGGTCATCTTGCCTGTTGAGTCGTCGATGGGATCGTAACCTTGCTCCTCACACTCAACCTTGATAGAAACCTCGTACTCGGTCTCGGCTCCCGGCTCTACTCAACACAAGAACACAACATGGCACAATATCAAACACGGTGCAATGCACAATCAACATGATGCAAGTATGATGTGCGTATGCATGTGGAAGCACTTGAACCTAAGGAGAAGATGATGAAGATGGCTTAATCCTGGAAAACCAAGCAAGCCACTGGATAGAGGGGAAGATTTTGGTTGAAATCAATATAAAGATCGCCGGAAACGGACGCACGGTTTGCAAAAGGCAAGCAAAACAATATTCACACAAAGCTGTAGTTAACAGCCACATGGAATCTTTGGAGCAAGAAATAATTATGCTACAACACTCAAACATGGAGACAAAGGTCATGGATGTGAAGTAGACATGATACTTAACAAGCATGAACTTATCACACAACCAAAAACCTACTGGAACATAATTAACCAAGCATGGCAAGTTGCAATAAAATTATCCAGACTTAGTCAAAATCTGGGAAGGCAAAAACATCATCACGATGCTGCCTTCGGAGGCACAAAACAACATGCATATCAACTCCACTAAGCATATAAAGATCATGGACATGTAGTAGACATATCATACATCAAACAACTCCATTGGAGCAACTCCATAGGAGGCATGGATCAATAACAACAAGCTTCACCATACTGATCATGCTGAAAAAAACCTGACAAGTATAATTTATAGCAACTTGAGAGCAAGAAATAAATAAGCTACAACAGGCCATATGAAAGTGCAACTAATCCCCGGGTGGTTTTGGCAATTAATAACAACACATATATCATTGAACTAATAGCTACTTGAGAGTCATTTCAGAGAAGTTCAGTGATATGGGTATGGCAATGACTGAAGAAGTGGACCCCTCAAAATGCTAAGGCAAGCATTGGCAAAAGCTCAAGACTCCATTTCTTGGTTTAGTGATCCAAGATCACATTGAGTCCATAGGAAAAGCCAATACTATTAAAAGGGGATGAGGTTGTGTTGATGATCTAGTTGCTCAAGTGCTTAGTGATATATCTCCTTCAACTATCAGCAACTTTCACTTCTATACACACTCATAAGTAATCTCGGACCAACCGATTTTCCAAACTCAGTCCCACCGAGATGAACCACCTCAGCCATAAGCCAAACCCTAGAAAAATCGGTCAATCCGAGTTTGAGATCGGTCTCACCGAAATACGGGCTGCCAAGCTTCTGTAACTGTTTGTCATCATTTCGGAATAACCGAGTTGATAATTTCGGTCTCACCGAAACTGGCAAGTTCCTGTCTTGACTCAAATCGGACAAACCGAGATGGTATTTTCGGTCCCACTGAAAACCCCAACGTTCACTATATTTGAACTTTCGGTCTGACCGAGTTTCCACTTCGGTCTCACCGAGATTGCTCAATTATGTGTGTAACGGTTGGATTTTGTGTGGAGGCTATATATACCCCTCCACCCCCTCTTCATTCGTGGAGAGAGCCATCAGAAAGAACTACCACTCCTACCTTACACTTTCTGAGAAGAGAACTACCTACCCTTGTGTTGAGATCAAGTTGCTCCATTCCTACCATATGAAACTTGATTTCTAACCTTCCCAAGTTGCTTTCCACTCAATCCTTTCTTCCACCACAGCCATATCAGTGAGGAGAGTTGAGTGTTGGGGAGATTATCATTTGAAGCACAAGAGCAAGGAGTTCATCATCATCTACAACATCTATTACCTTTTGGAGGGTGGTGCCTCCTAGATTGGTTAGGTGTCGCTTGGGAGCCTCCGTCATCGAGTTGTGGAGTTGAACCAAGAAGTTTGTAAGGGCAAGGAGATCGCCTACTTCGTGAAGATCTACCCCGAGTAAGGCTAGCCCTCCGTGGGCGTAGGCCATGATGGAATAGACAAGGTTGCTTCTTCGTGGACCCTTCGTGGGTGGAGCCCTCCGTGGACTCGCGCAGCCGTTACCCTCCGTGGGTTGAAGTCTCCATCAACGTGGATGTACGATAGCACTACCTATCGGAACCACGGGAAAAATCATTGCGTCTCCAAATTGCGTTTGATCTTCTCCACCTCTCTTTACTACATGTGCAAGTTACTTTCCACTCAATCCTTTCTTCCACCACAGCCATATCAGTGAGGAGAGTTGAGTGTTGGGGAGATTATCATTTGAAGCACAAGAGCAAGGAGTTCATCATCATCTACAACATCTATTACCTTTTGGAGGGTGGTGCCTCCTAGATTGGTTAGGTGTCGCTTGGGAGCCTCCGTCATCGAGATGTGGAGTTGAACCAAGAAGTTTGTAAGGGCAAGGAGATCGCCTACTTCGTGAAGATCTACCCCGAGTAAGGCTAGCCCTCCGTGGGCGTAGGCCATGATGGAATAGACAAGGTTGCTTCTTCGTGGACCCTTCGTGGGTGGAGCCCTCCGTGGACTCGCGCAGCCGTTACCCTCCGAGGGTTGAAGTCTCCATCAACGTGGATGTACGATAGCACTACCTATCGGAACCACGGGAAAAATCATTGCGTCTCCAAATTGCGTTTGATCTTCTCCACCTCTCTTTACTACATGTGCAATTTACTTTCCGCTGCTTATACTCTAGAATTGCATGTGTAGGGTGATGCTTGACTTGATCATAATTGTGAATCTGCCAAAAACTGTTCTTGATCAAAAGGCAGAATTTTTATATTTACAAGTAGTCTAATCACCCCCCTCTAGACATACTTTCGATCCTACAAGTGGTATCAGAGCTTTGGTCTCCATTATTTTGGTTTCCATTGCATTGGACTCCATAAGCTTGGTTTCACAACCTAGGAGAGTATGGCGTCTAGTGAGGGTAATTATCGTAGAGGTCCTTACTTTGATGGTACAAATTTTGCTAGTTGGAAGCATAAAATGAAAATGCATATTCTTGGTCATAACCCAGCTGCATGGGGCATTATTTGTGTTGGTATGCAAGGTGAATTCTTCGAGGAAGGAAAAGTTCCGGATCGCGAAGCTACACCGGAAGAGTTGCGGATGTTGCAAAACAATGCTCAAGCTTGTGACATTCTCTTCAATGCTTTGTGTCCCGAGGAGTTCAACAAAATCAGCCGTCTTGAGAATGCTAAAGAGATTTGGGATACTTTGGTTGAAATGCACGAAGGTACCGAGTCTGTGAAGGAATCAAAGCTAGATATTCTTCAAGGTCAACTTGGCAAGTTCAAGATGAAGGATGGTGAAGGAGTCGCTGAAATGTACTCTAGGCTTGCTCTCATCACAAATGAGATTGCCGGCTTAGGAAGCGAAGAAATGACCGACCGATTCATCATTAAGAAGATTCTAAGAGCTTTGGATGGAAAATATGACACCGTGTGCACTTTGATCCAAATGATGCCAAACTACAAGACTCTCAAGCCAACTGAAGTCATTGGAAGAATTGTTGCTCATGAGATGACACTTAAGGATAAGGAAGAGCTTCACAACAAGTCAAGTGGTGCTTACAAAGCTACAAGTGATGCTCCCACAACCTCAAGTGACAAGTTAATTTCCAATGAAGAGATAAGCCTAATGGTTAAGAACTTCAACAAATTCTACAAGAATAGAGGCAAAGAGAGAAGCTCAAAGTCTAGATCATATGATGAAAAGAGATCTTCTAGTCGTGATCGAAACTGTTACAATTGTGGAAGACCGAGACACTACTCAAATGAGTGTACGGCTCCCCACAAGAGAAGAGAAGAATCTCCAAGAAGAAGATCAAGAGATGAGTCACCTCGGAGAGAGAGAAGGAGTAGAGATGATCGTTATGAAAGAAGACCCTCTCGGAGAAGCAAGGATTCAGAGAGGAAAGACTAGTCATCAAGGAGCTACACAAGAAGAAGACATCAAGCTCATGTAGGTGAATGGGTCTCCGGCTCCGACTCCGACAATCAATCCGATGGAAGCTATCACTCCGACTCCGACTACAGTCAAGATGAAGGTGTTGCCGGTCTTGCTCTCGTATCCTCCAACTCCAACTCCTACGACTTATTTGATTCACCAAATGAGGGAATTGGAAGATGCTTCATGGCTAAAGGCCCCAAGGTATCACACCCTGAATTCATTGACTTCAATAGTGATGAGGATGACTTGCTTGGTGAAGATGAGCTATTGCATGATAAATCTAGTGAGCTTAGTAACGATGAAAATGCTAGTAGTCTTTATAGTCGAGAAGAGTCGAATGACAATGCTATGAAGGAGATTGAGCGTCTAACTAAAGAACTAAACACTCTTAAGTTAGCTCATGAAACAACTCAAGAAGATCATAGAGAGTTCCTAAGATCTCATGAGAAGCTACGCTTCGAGAAGCTCACTCTAGAGCAAGAACATGAGTTTCTAAAAGCGATCAATGATGATCTTCGAAAGAAGAGTTCTTCATATCTTGCCAAACGACTTCTCTTGTCTAATTTCTTGCCACCTATTAAGACTAAGCATGACAAGCATAAGAAAAATTCTTCCTCTAGTAGTAACAATAACCATGTTAAATCCAATGTTGTTGCTTCTAGTAGTTCTCTTGATTCCACTAACAATGTTTCAAGCCAAGTTACACTTGAGCAAGAGAATAGCTTATTGAAGGAAATCATAGAGAAATGTGTCTACAAGAGTCTTGCCGGAAGCAAGAACTTTGAGGAAATTATTCGCAAGCAAGGAAGACACCGGAAGAATCAAGGAATTGGTTTTGAGCGAAAGTTCAACGCCGAAGGTGTTGAGTGGGAAGAAGGTCAATATCCTACTCCACAGTTTGTTTCTCAAAAGGAGAAGTATGATCCTACTTCTTCCAATGTGGAACAAGCTCAAGATGACCTTCCACCACAAGACCACAAGCTAAAAGCCAAGGACAAGCTTCAAGAGGAGATTGATGCATTCATTGAAGCACCTCAAGCCATGGTCAAGTGGGTTCCCAAGGAAACATCAAGTTCTACTTCGTCAAGCTCAACTACAACCCCAAGGATTCCCATCAAGATGATGTGGATCCCGAAGAAGAAGAACTAGAAGGTTCTTGAGGGTGACTCCGCCAACATACTTCACTCATATTCATTTTGGCAACTTGTGCAATCAACTTCCACATCATGCACTAGTTCATGGAGTCACAAACCCTCTTGTTGGTAAGTCAAGGGACAAGGTAATCATTGCTTTCATGGACATCATCTTTTGTGAACTTCAATCTACGTCTATGGATATCCTTGTTTGTTCCTTGTGGGACTAACCCATGTAGGTATTGAAAGTGCCCTAATCCAAAGGATAGCTCCAAACTCTTGATGATCTACATCAACATTGAGCATCCACATCTTCAACATCTACATGAAGTCTTCTACGACAACCCAAGGTTAGTTTGACCCTTTAAAAGGGGTTCTCACATCTAGGGGGAGCTTTGCTCTAAAAAATTGAGCTAAAGCATCTTCAAATGATGTGAACACATCAATGCTTTATGTAAAAGTGGTAACCCCACTTGTGCTTAAACGATGAGTATGACCTATGATCAAATGTTCTCATTTGGCTCCTAAGTCAAAATACTCATATAAAGATGACCTAGTCATCGACAAATTGTGTGCTAGTAGCTAGAGTTTTGGTTGTGCATGTTTGACACATATTTCATTTGCTATCTTATTGTGTGAGCATGTTGAATGCATGATTTTATCCATTCGAGGACATCCATTTGTTGTTTTGGTTGTTTTGATTTTTCTGGCCAAATGGATGGACAAGAATGCCTAAGCACCTCCCCTAGCTATCTATGCTTTCTTGTCTCAAATTCTATTCATGCTTATATCACAAACTTTGAACAAGTCATTTTCGGACCCTCCGAGTGAGGAGCACTCGGAGCCACCGATCCGTCTAAGGCTGACTTCCAAAACCTTCTAAGTAAATTTCGGTCAGACCAACTTCTCCCACTCGGTCAAACCGAAACACTTAGACTGATCTAGGTTTCATCTCGGTGAAACCGAGTTCTAAATCTCGGCGTGACCGAAATGCGTAACTGCATAGCAGTTATTCATCTCGGTGTCACCGAGTTTTTCAACTCGGTCCCACCGACAGCAAGGGGATATAAATACTGAGGGCAGCGCGCGTTGATTATTCCTTCAAACGGTTTCGCTCCCACGTCCCCTGCTGCCGTCGCCCTGATCTCCGGATCGTCGCCGTCGTCGCCTGTGCGCCCTCGCCGCAGGTCTCCGCCGCCGTCAACGGATTTCTCCTCCGCGCCGTTGCCGCCGTAGAGGGACTCCACCAAGTTAGGGTGAGTCTCGATCCCTCTCGTGCTCCCCATCCGATTCATTGCACGTTTGGTTTGCCCTGTATCTAGCCACGATTGAAAAAATTCCTTTCCATCAGATCGTTCTAGTTTCGAGTAAAATTCTTAGGGTTAGGTTTCCACGGAACACATCTCGGTGAAACCGATTTTAATTTTTCGGTGTGACCGATTCGGCCTCTGGCCATTGCACTGCACTTTCGGTCTAACCGAGTTGTGCAAATCGGTGTGACCGAAGTACAGTTTTAGTGAAACCCTAGTTTATCGGCAGGACCGAAACCCATTTCGGTCCAACCGAAAGTGGTGTGTAAAGTTTCTGTTATACACTTCGGATTCACCGAAACTGAAAATCGGTCTGACCGAAATGCATTCTGTGAAAACTTAAAACTAAGATTTGAACTCATTTTTTTTGCTAAAACTTCTGCAGTTTGTGATAACTCTTCTACTCTGCCTATACCTTATCTATTCACAGGTTGTCAGCCATGTCAGATGCCAGTGACAGCCAGAACAGGTCAGAGTCACCTTTTGCAGAGATTCCTGAGGCAGATACTAGTCCTGAGGCTAGTAGCCCTATTGATGATGGTGAGAGGAGTACACCTAGTGGCTTGCCTCCTGCAGCCACCAGAACCAGAAAGGAGAGGAATTCAGATGATGAGGATTCTGACTTCATTGCTGAGGAAGAAGTGTCCTCCAAGCCTAAGAGAAAGGTTGTTGCCAAAGAGCAACAAGGGCAGCAGTCAAAGAAAGGCACCAGCAAGGTCAAGCAATCAGCTGTTGCCAAGAAGCTAAACTTGGGAGAGCCAGCCCCAAGTAAAGTGAAGAAAACTTCCAAGAGGAAGAGGGTAGTGTATGCTGAACCTCATGCAGATGCAGCAGCCGAGGAAGAAGAAGAAGAAGCACCCCAGCCTGCTCCTCAGAAGCAGAAACTCATGGGTGATGCAATTAGGGCTGGAGCCACTTCTAAGCCCAAGAAGCCTGCTCAAGCTAAGGCAGCTCCAGCTAAGCCTTCTGCCAAGCCCAAGAGGACAACCAGGAACATTCCAGCCTCTGAGAAGAACAAAGGTGATGTGCCACCGTCTGAGTCTGAAGAAGAACATGTGTTGCTGAAACTCCATCCAAAACTGCCACTCCACAACGATGCTCATCCTCAAGCCGAGGATATGAAGGCAAGGAAAGATAGAGGTCTCAGGCTATGGAGACAAGCTGATCCATATGCCGTGAGGAGAAGGACTGTTGTGGACCCCAGATTCCACACCAGAGAGCAGCAGGACTTCTATGAGACTGTGCTGATGGACAAGAAGCCTATAGTTGCAGATACCAGATACGTTGACTGGAAGTACATTGACAGTGAAGAGCACCGAGACTTCTTTCCCCATGTGCATGAAAGCTTCACTGCATGTGGAGTTGATGAGTTTGTGGGTCAGAAACTGACAGATTGGAACGATGAGATGATTATGCAGTTCTATGCCACAACCCACTTCTATCCTGATGGGAAGATCACCTGGATGACTGAAGGTCAAAGGTTTTCTTCGTCTGTTGAAGAATGGGCAGAACTTCTGAATGCTCCAGTGCAAAGAGAGGACGACATTGATGTCTATGGGATTCCTAAGAAGAACCATGATTCCATGGAGAACATGTACAAGGAGATCCCCGCAGCAGATTTGGAAGTGTGGAAGCTTGGCTCAGTTTACTATCTCCAGGCAGGTCTACCTACCACTAACACTATTCTGAGGCATACCTTGATGCCCAAGTCTGGAGACCATCGCATGATCAGAGGGTATTCTATCAACATGCTGCACATACTTGATGAGAAGGCACCTTTCAAGGTGATGGACTTAATGGTAGAGACCATTAAGAGGACTGCAGCTGACCAGAAGAGGTCATGTGGATTTGCCCCGCAGATTCAGATGCTTATCAATGCCAAGTTTGGCACGGGCAAATTCTTGTTGGATAGGAAGCACTTACCACTGCAGCCAGAGCATGAAGATAATGTTGTTGTGATGGATGAGGAGGATCCAACTTCGGTTGAAGGTCAAGCCAAGATTGAAGCTGCTAGGAAAGCCAAAGCTGATAAAGAGGCAGCAGCAGTAGCAGCTAAACCAAAGAGCTTCGGAGAGCAGATTCTTGAAGCTACCCAGAGGATTGAACAACGCCTGGCCAGCATTGAACAATCTCAGGAGAGCCTAGAGAGGATTGTTGACGAGAAGGTCCACGCTCTGGACGTGAAGCTGACTGAACTTCAGGTGACCGTCAACAAGCTTGAGGCAGACATGGAGGAAGCAAGGCAGGACAGGGCAGAGCTCATGCAGGATGACCTAGTCCAGGACTCTCATCGCCAGACTGCTCCGGTTCCCAGAGGATCCCGATCAACTGCTATTCCAGTGACTGACTCCAGGACTACCACTTCAGCACCTCCTACAGCTCCAGCAGTCACTCCAGCCACAGCTCCAGTATCCACTCCTCCAGCACAGACATCAGCTGAAGTCTTCGCCGATGCCGTCGTATCTACTCCGACATCTACCCAGACGGGAGCCGCCAGCAGAGCCCACAGTGACGTTAAGCTCTATGCTTTTTCAAACTTTTTGGTAACTTGTTGCCAAAGGGGGAGAAATTGTATAGATCATAGGGCTTCGAGAGAGAGAGTGCTCTTTCGTTCTTTTGCGGTTTCTTTGAGATACTTTTGGTACTTTTGGTTCTTGAAACTTTCAGTGTGCTTGATACTACGTTTGATGCTACCTTAATGAGTGCTTAGTCATACTATGCTTTAATGTGTGCTTAATGCTTATCATATGCTATTCCTATCTTGTATGACTAGTTACTCATGTCTTGGTGATTGGGTGCATGCTTTTCATTCTTATCATTTTGTGCGCTCCACCAAGATGTATGTGACATGGAAGAGTAATCCATGATCCTAATTGATTGTGCATTTGCATTCAAACGCAAATTTTAAATAATGCACAAATTTAGGGGGAGCTCTTGTTTATCACATACTTCTCAAAGCGACGATATTATTCATTGATTATATCCTTTGTCGAAGCTTTGATCTATATGTTGTCATCAATTACCAAAAAGGGGGAGATTGAAAGTGCAACTAATCCCCGGGTGGTTTTGGCAATTAATAACAACATATATATCATTGAACTAATAGCTACTTGAGAATCATTTCAGAGAAGTTCAGTGATATGGGTATGGCAATGACTGAAGAAGTGGACCCCTCAAAATGCTAAGGCAAGCATTGGCAAAAGCTCAAGACTCCATTTTTTGGTTTAGTGATCCAAGATCACATTGAGTCCATAGGAAAAGCCAATACTATTAAAAGGGGATGAGGTTGTGTTGATGATCTGGTTGCTCAAGTGCTTAGTGATATATCTCCTTCAACTATCAGCAACTTTCACTTCTATACACACTAATAAGTAATCTCGGACCAACCGATTTTCCAAACTCAGTCCCACCGAGATGAACCACCTCAGCCATAAGCCAAACCCTAGAAAAATCGGTCAATCCGAGTTTGAGATCGGTCTCACCGAAATACGGGCTGCCAAGCTTCTGTAACCGTTTGTCATCATTTCGAAATAACCGAGTTGATAATTTCGGTCTCACCGAAACTGACAAGTTCCTGTCTTGACTCAAATCGGACAAACCGAGATGGTATTTTTGGTCCCACCGAAAACCCCAACGTTCACTATATTTGAACTTTCGGTCTGACCGAGTTTCCACTTCGGTCTCACCGAGATTGCTCAATTATGTGTGTAACGGTTGGATTTTGTGTGGAGGCTATATATACCCCTCCACCCCCTCTTCATTCGTGGAGAGAGCCATCAGAAAGAACTACCACTCCTACCTTACACTTTCTGAGAAGAGAACTACCTACCCTTGTGTTGAGATCAAGTTGCTCCATTCCTACCATATGAAACTTGATTTCTAACCTTCCCAAGTTGCTTTCCACTCAATCCTTTCTTCCACCACAGCCATATCAGTGAGGAGAGTTGAGTGTTGGGGAGATTATCATTTGAAGCACAAGAGCAAGGAGTTCATCATCATCTACAACATCTATTACCTTTTGGAGGGTGGTGCCTCCTACATTGGTTAGGTGTCGCTTGGGAGCCTCCGTCATCGAGATGTGGAGTTGAACCAAGAAGTTTGTAAGGGCAAGGAGATCGCCTACTTCGTGAAGATCTACCCCGAGTAAGGCTAGCCCTCCGTGGGCGTAGGCCATGATGGAATAGACAAGGTTGCTTCTTCGTGGACCCTTCGTGGGTGGAGCCCTCCGTGGACTCGCGCAGCTGTTACCCTTCGTGGGCTGAAGTCTCCATCAACGTGGATGTACGATAGCACTACCTATCGGAACCACGGGAAAAATCATTGCGTCTCCAAATTGCGTTTGATCTTCTCCACCTCTCTTTACTACATGTGCAATTTACTTTCCGCTGCTTATACTCTAGAATTGCATGTGTAGGGTGATGCTTGACTTGATCATAATTGTGAATCTGCCAAAAACTGTTCTTGATCAAAAGGCAGAATTTTTATATTTACAAGTAGTCTAATCACCCCCCCTCTAGACATACTTTCGATCCTACACCATATGTGCAAACAAGGGCATGGATGGATAGAGCATAACATGGACAACAAGACATGACCATTGGCCACTCCAAAACAAGCATGGAATTGAGTGAGGCATCAAGCAAACATAGCATCAGGTTAACATATTTCCAGACTTAGCAATTTTTTCACTAAGTATAAAACAGTAATATTGGCATGGCATGTTTACAAGCTTGTTTAAGTCACCTCAAGGCATATCATGGAAAGTGGTATGCACCACAGCAAAGACCATATGATGGTGCTTCAAAAACATATTGACATGTGACATGAGGACAAACACATCAATAGCAATGAGCAAGTCAAAACAACATCTCACAACAAGTTTCAGCACTTAACAGCCACATGCACTTTTGCAACAGAGATTAACATGGCAATATGACACCTAACATGAACATTTTGACATATCATATGCTCCATTTGGATAAACATGCACCAAGTTATCACATCTCAAACATGGCACTCTTGCCACGATGATTAGGTCATCAATATGAACTCAAACAATCATGCCATAATGGAACAAAATGAAGAGCACATCTCAACGAACATTTCGATATATTACACGCCCAAAACGGATCTACGAGCACGAAGCTACAGCCATGCAAAGGAGGCAACAAAATAACAGAGATCTGGGACTTGGTGGATTTTTACCCTCCGAAAAAGTCAACCCGGGACGGGGATGTCTCGGGACGGAGAGATCCGGCTCGGGGCGGCGTTTGGATCGCGGGGGTGGTGGATCTGATCCACCCCCGGATCCGGATCGGGACCGGGCCGCCGGTGGTGGAGAAGATGGCCGACGGGGCGGCCGACCTGGGCAGCGAGAGGGCCCTCGGGGCAAAGGCGGCGCGGCGGCGTGCGCGGCGGCGTGCGGATCCATGCCGGCGGCGAGTCGGGCCGGCGGCGGCGCACTGCCCGTTGCGGGGCCGGAGGCGAGGAGGAACGGCGGTGGGGAGAGGCGTAGGCGGCGGCGGACGCGCGGGCCGGGCTAGCCGCGCGCGGGCCCGGCGGGCCGCGGGAGGCGGGAGGAGAGAGAGACGGCAGGGCCGGCGACGTGGCGCCATATGATTGGCCTAGGGGGCGGCGGCGGACGTGTCCGGTCCGTCCGGACGTGTCCGGCGGCCGGAGCGGCTGCGGGGCGCGGGGAAAAAGGAAAAAAAAATGGAATGGACTAGGATTTCGCCCGAAAATGGAGGGATGGGGCCTATTTATAGGCATATGGAGCTAGGAGACTCCAAATGAGGAGCGGTTTTCACTCGCTCGTTTGTGATCCGACGACCGAGAGGATGGGAGTGGTTGTGCTGGGTTAGTGGGCTGCTGTGGAGGGCGTTTTGGGCCAAAAGGAAGAGGTGCTTTTAGCCCACTAGGTTAACCGTTGGAGTACCAAACTAACTCCAAACGCGATGAAACTTGACAGGCGGCCTACACGTACCAAAACAACAACGCATGACAAGTCTCACCTCATCCCGGGAACGTTACACGACCACACACGAAAGAAGGACTCGGGGGTGCCACGGGCACGTGTGTGAGTGTCGGATCTCGATACGGACAACGGGAAGAGGCGAGTGGGACCGGGTGCAAGTGACAACACGAATGCAATGCAATGTACATGATAACATGACATGGATGAAATGCACACACGCACGCGACAAAACGAAGAAACCCGAAATGAAAGAAGAGCCCAGAATGGAATCGTTGAAGTCAACGTTTCATATATTGCCATAAATGGAAGGTTTTACATCTGGGGTGTTACAAACTCTCCTCTACTATGAAAAGATCTCGTCCCGAGATCTAGGACTGGAAGAAGGAAGGGTACTCGGAACGAAGGTTATCTTCTTGTTCCCACGTAGCTTCTCGGTCGGTATGGTGTGACCACTTAACTTTCAAGAACTTGATTGACTTGTTGCGGGTTTTGTGCTCAGTTTCTTCAAGAATAGCAACAGGGTGCTCACGGTAAGACAAGTCTTGTTGAAGATCAATCTCCTCGAACGGAATGGTGCGTTCAGGTGTCTTGAAGCACTTGCGGAGTCGAGAGACGTGAAACACATCATGAACATTTGCAAAGTTGGTGGGAAGCTCCATTTGGTAGGCTAGATCGCCTCTTTTGCCAAGAATCTTGAAAGGGCCCACGTATCTCGAAGCAAGCTTTCCTTTGATTTCGAATCTTTGGGTTCCTATCATAGGAGAAACACGGAGATAGACATGATCTCCAATGTCGAAGGCCAAATCACGATGCTTGCCGTCATAGTAACTCTTTTGACGCGACTGAGCGGCTTTGAGATTCTCACGTATGACTTTGCACATTTCTTCGGCTTCTGAGATCAAATCATTGCCAAGAAGTTGACGTTCACCAGTCTCGGACCAGTTGAGAGGGGTACGGCACTTTCTGCCATAGAGGATTTCAAAAGGAGCTTTGCCGGCACTTGCTTGGAAACTGTTGTTGTAAGAGAACTCGGCAAACGGGAGACAATCTTCCCACTTCATGCCGAAAGAGATGACACAAGCTCTGAGCATGTCTTCGAGGATCTGGTTCACTCTTTCGACTTGACCACTAGTCTGAGGGTGAAACGAAGTGCTGAAACGGATCTTAGTGCCCATGGCTGACTGAAAGGAGTCCCATAACTTGGATGTGAACAAACTTCCACGGTCTGAGGAGATGACTTGAGGAATGCCATGCAACGAAACAATTCTGGAAGTGTACAACTCTGCCAACTGAGCTGCATTGATGGATTCTTTGACGGGAAGGAAGTGAGCTACTTTGGTTAGCTTGTCAATCACAACAAAGATAACATCATTCCCCTTCTTGGAATTAGGAAACCCAGTGACGAAACCCATTTCAATGTGGTCGAATTTCCACTCGGGAATGGGAAGAGGTTGGAGGAGACCGGCTGGACAATGATGCTGTGCCTGCACTCTTCTGCAGACATCACATTCATTCACGAATTGGGCAATCTCCCTTTTCATGCGAGTCCACCAGTAAGATTGCTTGAGGTCTTGGTACATCTTGGAGCTTCCGGGATGAATCGAGAGGAGGGAGTCATGTGCTTCGTTCATTATGAGCTTCCTGAGATCACCCTTGGGAACCACAAGTCTGTCCTCAAAGAACAAGGTGTCTTTCTCATTAACGCGATAGCACTTCTACTTGGGAGTACCCTTAGCAACACCATGTTTCACTTTCTTCACCATAGCATCACTTAGTTGGGCCTCACGGATCTGACCTTCCAAGGTAGGAGCAACTTGAAGGTTTGCAAGAAGGCCTTGCGGAACAACTTGGAGGTTGAGATTTCTGAAAGATTCAGAAAGTTCAGGCTGGAACGGTTTGAGAAGGAGACTGTTGCAATATGCCTTTCTGCTCAAGGCATCTGCAATGACATTGGCCTTGCCAGGTGTGTACTCAATGCTTGGATCATACTCTTGGATCATCTCAACCCAACGAGTCTGGCGAAGGTTCAGGTTAGGCTGTGTGAAGATGTACTTCAAGCTCTTGTGATCGGTGAAGATGTCCACTTTTCTGCCCAACAGAAGGTGTCTCCACGTGATCAAGGCATGTACCACTGCTGCTAGCTTGAGATCATGTGTGGGGTAATTCTTCTCATGTGGTTTCAATTGATGAGAAGTGTATGCCACAATCTTCTTGTCTTGCATGAGAACACCACCAAGTCCCTGTAAAGAAGCATCACAGAAGACTTCATAGGGCTTGGACTCATCCGGAGGAGTAAGAACCGGAGCAGAAATGAGCTTCTCTTTGAGTGTTTTGATTGCCACATCACAATCAGGAGTCCAGTTGTACTTGACATTCTTTTGCAGCAAGTTGGAAAGAGGCTTGGCAATCTTGGAGAAGTTCTCAACGAACCTTCTGCAATAGCTAGCGAGACCAAGGAAGCTTCGGAGTTGCTTGACGTTCTGCGGGGGTTCACAGTTGACAATAGCTTCAACTTTATCGGGGTTGACAGAAATACCCTCAGCGGAGATGATATGGCCAAGATATAAGACCTTATCCAGCCAAAATTCACACTTGGAGAACTTCGCATAGAACTTGTGTTCACGGAGCCTGTCCAGAACCAAACGGAGGTGCTTGGCATGGTATTCTTCATTCTTGGAGAATACCAAGATGTCATCCAGATAGACGAGAACAAATTCATTGGTGTAGGGGTTGAATATGAAGTGCATCATCCTGGAGAAGGTGGGTGGAGCATTTGCAAGGCCAAAAGACATGACTGTGTATTCATAGGAGCCGTAGCTTGTTCTGAATGCGGTCTTGTGAATATCCTCTTCACGGATACGAATCTGGTGGTAACCCATCCGGAGATAGAGCTTTAAGAACATCTTTGCTCCTTTGAGCTACTCGAACAATTCCTTGATATTGGGGAGCGGATACTTGTTCTTTATTGTCTTCTTGTTCAATGGCCGGTAATCAACACAAAGGCGCTCCGTGCCATCCTTCTTCTTGACAAATAGAACACCACAGCCCCACGAAGAAGTGCTAGGCCTGATTAGACCCATTCGCTCTTGCTCATCGAGTTGTTTCTTCAGCTCCTTCAACTCATCAGGGGAGAGCATGTACGGATGCCGACATGCTGGCTCGGTACCGAGCTCGAGTTCAATGACGAATTCAACTTGATGATGTGGAGGCATGCCTGGAAGCTCATCAGGGAAAACATCTTCATACTCATTGACCACCGGAATATGACAGATGGCATTAATCTCGCCCTTGTCATTGAGAGAGAATAACCTGATTGTGTTATCTTGAGAGGCGAAGATAATCACATCTTCGTCAGGATGATTAAGGTTGACTTCCTTATTTTCACAATCAATGTTTGCATCATGCTTGGAGAGCCAATCCATCCCAAGAATAAGATCAATGTCGGAGTTGCCGAGAATAACCGAAGAAACCGGGAAACTGTAATCACCCATATGAATAGATATATTCGGAGCAAACATGCTAGAATGCATTAGTTTTCCCGGAGAAACAATTGATAATTCCCTTGGTAAACTTTTGATGTCAACTTTGTGCTTTGAAGCAAAAGGTTGAGACATGAAAGAGCATGATGCACCCGAATCAAACAAGACTTTAGCAAGATTAAGGTTGACTGTAAGATTACCAAGTATCACATCTGAAGAATTCTCTGCTTGAGTTGCATTCATCAGATTCACTCTTGCTGACTTGGGATTGTGCTTGACAATAGCAGTACTGACAGGTGGAGGAGACGGAAGGCGCCTTTGAGTACACTTGTTTGCATAGTGACCCTTCTGCCCACACTTGTTGCAAGTCACTTTTGAGAGAGGACGGTGATAAGGACCACTTGACTTCGAAGCTTGAAAGTGAGTCTTGGACTGATTGCTTGGGTTGGGTGGGTGGGAGAAACTACGGCCACCGGAGCGCTTGTTGTTGTTGTTGCGAGGGCGTAGCACTGGAGGAGGTGGAAGCCAAAACTTCTGCTGCTTTGCAACCACTTGGGAAGAAGAGGAGGAGTTAACAACATCTCTGATCCTCTTTTTGGAAGCTTCAACCTTGAGCTGGGCTGCCTCTTGCTTAAGGGCCATGTTATAGAATTGATCAAATTCATCCGGCTCAAACAAGGTGAGAGCTAGCTGGAGTTCATCCTTCAGACCACCACGGAACTGATAAATCTTGCTCTTGGAATCTGGGATGTCTTGCTTGGCATAGCGGGCAAGGTTTTAGAACTTGACATTGTATTGATAAACGAACATGGTGCCTTGCTTGAGGTTGCGGAATTGCACACGCATACCTTCGATGACACTAGTTGGAATGTGGTGTAAGCGGAAATCCTTGCAGAAGTCAGTCCACGAGATTTCACGTCCCTCTTTGGAATCTTTGTACTGTTGCCACCAATCAGCGGCTTGGTCCTTGAGTTGGAAGGCGACAAACTTGATATAATCCTCAGGTGTCACGTTACTACATTCAAAGTGCTTCTTTATGTCTGTTATCCAGTCTTCAGCATCTAGCGGATCCACACAGTAACTGAACGCCTTCGGTTGGTTTGCCAGGAATTGGTTGAGAGTGGCAAAGTGAGGTTGGTTGAACAAATTGCCTTGGCCTTGGTTCCCATGACCACCTTGATTTGCTTGGTTGGCTTGAAAGTTCTGCATCATTTGCATAAGCATCTGGGTGTTTTGATTTGTCGCTTGCATAATTGCTCTCCAGGCCTCATACGGAGGAGGAGGGGAAGGAGGACGATCAGGAACTTCTTCACCCTCTGGGTTAGCATTGGGAACCCTTTTAGGAGCCATCCTGAATGGGATGACAACTATTAGCCATTGATTGAAAATATATAAGCTGAATCAACGGCTAGAATTGCAACATAAGTCTTCACAAGAATCATTCAAACAAAATGAACGAATGTAATCCACAGTTCAATGGTACAACAATCTTCTCGAGAAGCCACTTGGGAGAACAAAAGGTAAATAAAAACAACAAGGAGCAGCTAGAACAAATACAAGATAGAAGCTTCGTTCGACATATTCGTGTTGAAAGCTTATGGAACGTGTTACAAAAGGGTTTTGCAATCCCCGGATCAGCATAGCCAAGGACCCTTTAAGATGCAACTCCCGATCGGAACAAATGACCATAAAACTACTTCACGATATGAAGAACCCCGAACTTCATATCATGCATCCGTTGGAAGAATGCCTACGAACTACTAGATGAACCCACCTATTAATTTCCGAAAGTTTCCAGTTATGCAATCGGGTGTTGGGGATACAGGGGAAGCACCGCTCACTCAACTCTAATCCTACATCCAGCTGTATCCATCCTTCAACACATAACCAGTTATTTCTGGAAACCGTTTACCTCGGACCTTAGAAACGCATCTGCTATACAAGCTATGGCAATACTCCCGAACTACCTCCCCAGTACTGGGTGATGTCGGGGTTATCTTGCCACTAACCGCATAGAAGAGTTTTCAATGTCGGCCGTCTTAAGTATTCCAGAACTGCTGCGATAGATTTGTGATGACAACACCTCGGAGCTCAACTCCCCGAGACATTGCCACAACCCCTAAATGACAGGAGGCATCGAGAACAATGTTCTCGTCACAAAGACATCGGAACAATCCAAACAATACTCGTGTGATCCTAAAAAACAATTTAGTGAATTTTTGAGAGTAGAAGAGATAGAGTAAACGTCAGCAGTCCTCACCAGAGTGATAAAGGGGTGAGGAGCAAAAGAAATCCTACTCTCCAATATATATAGGACTCAAAACATTTTCATGTGTGTGCCTAGACTCAACCGTCAATGATTCGATCAAACAGTGGGGCTCCTAGGTCGGAGAAGGCTCTGATTACCAACTTGTAATGCCCAGTATGAGATTATACCTCCCACGTGTCGAGGCATGACTTAAAGGCATAATATCATACTGGAATGATCTCAAGAATGGTATCTTTGCACAAATCATGTAAAAGAGGGATGAAATTGCAAAAGAGTAGTTGGCTTACACTCGCCACGTCACACAATGCATTACATAAACATTCATCATCCAAATAACATCAGAGTCCGACTACAGACGAAGATCCAAATGAAAGATGCCATAAATTAAATAACACAAGGTCTGAATCGCCCCTAGTAGAAGCCACTACTAATCGTCGGGATAGTACATGTAGTATCGCCCACACTCTTCATCGAACCCCCAATACAACTCTGTGCCATCTCCTGTGTAGTTCACCATGGTACCTGCATCTGGTGTTGTGTAGAATCTGTGAGCCACGGAGGACTCAGCAATCCCATTCCTAGGTAGCAAAACTATCTAAGCCTTGGGTGTGGAACAAGGCTGAAGACAAGGTTGCAGCTACACTAGCACTAGCTTACGGGTTTAGAGCGAGAAGAGAGAGTGCCAACGATCGACAAAGTGATCACGAAGTGATCCTATCTAAGCATGTCATTCATAACCCCACCGTGTTCACTTCCCAAACCCCTTCGAAAAATGGCCGTCACGGTTACTCACGCTGGTAGTGTATTCTGAACATCGTGTCAAGTTTCCTACAACCGGATATTAACAAATTCCCATCTGCCACATAACCGCGGGCACGGCTTTCGAAAGATCAAACCCTGCAGGGGTGTCCCAACTTAGCCCATCACAAGCTCACGATCTGCGGAGTCGCAACTCCAAGGTGGGAAGACCCGAGTATTCTTGAATCCCGTGCTCAAGATATTCCGGCTAAGGTAAAACTAATCCAGCAAGACCTCCCGACGTGCCGACACCCTGACAGTAGCCGCGCATATCTAGTCTCAGGCCACGACCGGATGGGTGATCATACAGGTAATACCAGATACCTCGGGTTTCCCCAAGGCGGCCCCGCATAACCCCTAGTTTGGACCAACACTCATGAGGAGCACTGGCCCGGGTTGTAAAATTAAGTCCTCGGGGTCCGGAAAGTCCCTATGCAAGTTATTTAGTTATGGCAAATGTAAAATCAATGTCGGGCCTTGCTGGAAAATCTTTAGCACTAAGCGGGTTATCGAGGGGGGGGGGCCCATAAACCCCAACCGTGTTAGGGACGCAAACTCAAGGAACATAACACCGGTTTAAACGGTTCCTAGGGTGGCATGAGTGGAACAAAACACCAAGCAAGAGGCTTAGCCTTCCACCCATTACCAATATATAGATGATTTAGTTTAAGATATTATATATTGTGATATCCCAACAATAACTTCATCATGAAGCAAGAATCTTCAAGTCTTCTCCTGCAACTAACAATGCTATAAGAGGGGCTGAGCGAAGCTTACGTAGCCAATCAAAGGTTTGCTAGGTTGGGTGGTTAGAGAGATTCATGGCTATAATAGGAGGCTGGCAAACAAACATTGGCATCGAGGCAAAAAGCTAAAGAGCAAGACATCTAGCAATAGGCAAAGATAGTAATGATATCTGGGTCAGGTCATCTTGCCTGTTGAGTCGTCGATGGGATCGTAACCTTGCTCCTCACACTCAACCTCGGTAGAAACCTCGTACTCGGTCTCGGCTCCTAGCTCTACTCAACACAAGAACACAACATGGCACAATATCAAACACGGTGCAATGCACAATCAACATGATGCAAGTATGATGTGCGTATGCATGTGGAAGCACTTGAACCTTAGGAGAAGATGATGAAGATGGCCTCATCTTGGAAAACCTAGCAAGCCACTGGATAGAGGGGAAGATTTTGGTTGAAATCAATATAAAGATCGCCGGAAACGGATGCACGGTTTGCAAAAGGCAAGCAAAACAATATTCACACAAAGCTGCAGTTAACAGCCACATGGAATCTTTGGAGCAAGAAATAATTATGCTACAACACTCAAACATGGAGACAAAGGTCATGGATGTGAAGTAGACATGATACTTAACAAGCATGAACTTATAACACAACCAAAAACCTACTGGAACATAATTAACCAAGCATGGCAAGTTGCAATAAAATTATCCAGACTTAGTCAAAATCTGGGAAGGCAAAAACATCATCACGATGCTGCCTTCGGAGGCACAAAACAACATGCATATCAACTCCACTAAGCATATAAAGATCATGGACATGTAGTAGACATATCATACATCAAACAACTCCATTGGAGCAACTCCATAGGAGGCATGGATCAATAACAACAAGCTTCACCAAATTGATCATGCTGAAAAAAACCTGACAAGTATAATTTATAGCAACTTGAGAGCAAGAAGCTACAGCAGGCCATATGTGCAAACAAGGGCATGGATGGATAGAGCATAACATGGACAACAAGACATGACCTTTGATCACTCCAAAACAGGCATGGAATTGAGTGAGGCATCAAGCAAACATAGCATCAGGTTAACATATTTCCAGACTTAGCAGTTTTTCACTAAGTATAAAACAGTAATATTGGCATGGCATGCTTACAAGCTTGTTTAAGTCACCTCAAGGCATATCATGGAAAGTGGTTTGCACCACAGCAAAGACCATATGATGGTGCTTCTAAAACATATTGACATGTGACATGAGGACAAACACATCAATAGCAATGAGCAAGTCAAAACAGCATCTCACAACAAGTTTCAGCACTTAACAGCCACATGCACTTTTGCAATAGAGATTAACATGGCAATATGACACCTAACATGAACATTTTGACATATCATATGCTCCATTTGGATAAACATGCACCAAGTTATCACATCTCAAACATGGCAACAAATTAACAAGTAACAACAGTTTTAAACATATAGCACTCTTGCCACGATGATTAGGTCATCAATATGAACTCAAACAATCATGCCACAATGGAACAAAATGAAGAGCACATCTCAACGAATATTTCGATATATTACACGCCCAAAACGGATCTACGAGCATGAAGCTACAGCCATGCAAAGGAGGCAACAAAATAAGAGAGATCTGGGACTTGGTGGATTTTTACCCTCCGAAAAAGTCAACCCGGGACGGGGATGTCTCGGGACGGAGAGATCTGGCTCAGGGCGGCGTTTGGATCGCGGGGGTGGTGGATCTGATCCACCCCCGGATCCGGATCGGGACCGGGCCGCCGGTGGTGGAGAAGATGGCGACGGGGCGGCCGGCCTGGGCGGCGCGAGGGCCCTCGGGGCAAAGGCGGCGCGCCGGCGTGCGCGGCGGCGTCGCACTGCCCGTTGCAGGGTCGGAGGCGAGGAGGAACGGCGGTGGGGAGAGGCGTAGGCGGCGGCGGACGCGCGGGCGGGGCTGGTCGCGCGCGGGCCCGGCGGGCCGCGGGAGGCGGGAGGAGAGAGAGAGACGACAGGGCCGGCGACGTGGCGCCATCTGATTGGCTGAGGGGGCGGCGGCGGACGTGTCCGATTCGTCCGGACGTGTCCGGCGGCCGGAGGAGCTGCGGGGCGCGGGGAAAAGGAAAAAAATGGAATGGACTAGGATTTCGCGCGAAAATGGAGGGGATGGGGTCTTTTTATAGGCATAGGGAGCTAGGAGACTCCAAATGAGGAGCGGTTTTCGCCCGCTCATTTGTGATCCGACGACCGAGAGGATGGGAGTGGTTGTGCTGGGTTAGTGGGTTGCTGTGGAGGGCGTTTTGGGCCAAAAGGAAGAGGTGCTTTTAGCCCACTAGGTTAACTGTTGGAGTACCAAACTAACTCCAAACGCGATGAAACTTGACATGCGGCCTACACGTACCAAAACAACAACGCACGACAAGTCTCACCTCATCCCGGGAACGTTACACGGCCACACATGAAAGAAGGACTCGGGGGTGCCACGGGCACGTGTGTGAGGGTCGGATCTTGAAACGGACAACGGGAAGAGGCAAGTGGGACCGGGT
Source organism: Secale cereale (assembly GCA_902687465.1). Classification (NCBI taxonomy): domain Eukaryota; kingdom Viridiplantae; phylum Streptophyta; class Magnoliopsida; order Poales; family Poaceae; genus Secale; species Secale cereale. The sequence continues at coordinate 125,260,137 of LR738710.1, read as the reverse complement.
GCAAGTGACAACATGAATGCAATGCAATGTACATGATAACATGACATGGATGAAATGCACACACGCACGCGACAAAACGAAGAAACCCTAAATGAAAGAAGAGCCCAGAATGGAATTGTTGAAGTCAACGTTTCATATATTGCCATAAATGGAAGGTGTTACATCTGGGGTGTTACATCGGGCTTCCTTTTTTTGTATATCGGGCCGGGCTTTCGGGCTTCCGGCCGAGCTTACACGTGTGCATATTAAAAAACAACATTCGGGTCGGGCTTTCGGGCTTCGGACTTGATTTCGGGCCGAGCTTGAGCTTGAAAACAGGGAGTATGTCGGTCTACGGGCCGGGCTCGGGCTTGAGAAATGAAGGTCAGGCTTTTACATGCCAGGCCCGACGTTAGCCCGGGTTTAGCTTGGACCGCCGGAGCTACCTCCGCCATGATTTGGGCCTGGCGGGCAAGGGTGAGCTGCACGTAGTACGTGGGGCGGAGGTGGATCATTGCTCTGATTGCGGTGACGGTGTGGATCGGCCATTTGAGGCCGCGACGGCAAATCCAGACCGGTTTTTTAGTGGCTCGGCTAGGGTCAGGGTTCATCGCGGTGGAGGCTTCCAATGGTAGTCGACCGGTTGTGTGGGAATTGGGCAGCACGATGTATGAGGCCATTACTACTGGTGGTGCTCTTGCTGCTTCAAGTCTTGTCAACACTACAACTGCTTCATCTTCTTTGTAAACATAAATTGATTCAACTTGTTTGTTAAAATAAAACTTCAACTTCTTTGTTAAAGTGAAAACTGCTCCAACAACGCTATAACTGGAAATTGCTTACACTTCTCTACAAAAGTACTAGTGTCTACCTTTTTTCAGGAAAAACTTTTGATCCATGCATCAACTGTCAAGACGGTACAAAGAACACTTGAGGTAAGAATTACATCCAGATCTGTAGGCCACCTAGCGACGACTACAAGCAGTAAAGCAAGCCAAAGGCGTGCTGCCATCATCACCCCTCCATCATCCATATATGTAGGTTTTGTTTCAATCCCATATAATTTCTGTTGTAAGGATGGATCAACTAATGGCACAAGGGACACCCATATAGTGATGGCAAGCTCAACTTTCGTTGACACTCAAAGCACCTCTTTATTCGTTAGAAATGAGGGTTACACCATGCAATAAAATAAGTACCATAGTGGGGAGGATCATCTATAAAGGAAATATGCCCTAGAGGCAATAATAAAGTTGTTTTTTATATTTCCTTATATCATGATAAACGTTTATCATTCATGCTAGAATTGTATTAACCGGAAACTTAGTACATGTGTGAATACATAGACCAAACAAAGTGTCCCTAGTATGCCTCTACTTAACTAGCTCGTTTATCAAGATGGTTATGTTTCCTAACCACATACATGTGTTGTAATTTGATGAACGGGGTCACATCATTAGGAGAATGATGTGATGGACAAGACCCATTCGTTAGCTTAGCATTATGATCGTTACAGTTTCATTGCTACTGCTTTCTTCATGACTCATACATGTTCCTCAGACTATGAGATTATGCAACTCCCGAATACCGGAGGAACACCTTGTGTGCTATCAAACGTCACAACGTAACTGGGTGATTATAAAGATGCTCTACAGGTGTCTCCGATGGTGTTTGTTGGGTTGGCATAGATCGAGATTAGGATTTGTCACTCAGTGTTTCGGAGAGGTATCTCTGGACCCTCTCGGTAATGCTCATCATTATAAGCCTTGCAAGCAATATGACTAATGAGTTAGTTGCAAGGTGATGCATTACGGAACGAGTAAAGAGACTTGCCGGTAATGAGATTGAACTAGGTATAGAGATACCGACGATCGAATCTCGGGCAAGTACATACCGATGACAAAGGGAACAACGTATGTTGTTATGCGGTTTGACCGATAAAGATCTTCGTAGAATATGTGGGAGCCAATATGAGCATCCAGGTTCCGCTATTGGTTATTGACCGGAGATGAGTCTCGGTCATGTCTACGTAGTTCTCGAACCCATAGGGTCCGCACGCTTAACGTTCGATGACGGTCGATATTATGAGTTTATGTGTTTTGATGTACCGAAGGTTGTTCGGAGTCTCGGATGAGATCACGGACATGAAGAGGAGTCTTGGAATGTCCGAGACATAAATATTCATATATAGTATGATAGTATTTGGACACCGAAAGTGTTCTGGGTGTACCGGGTACGTATCGGGTCACTGGAAAGGGGTTCCGGGCAACCCCGCCCAAGATATGGGCCTTATTGGGCCTAGGGCGGACAGACCAGCCCCTAGTGGGCTGGTTGTAATGCCCAGGATGAGACTATATCTCCTACGTGTCGAGGCACGACTCAATGATATAAGCCCATTCTGGAATGATCGCAAGTTTGGTACCTTTGCACATCTCATGTAAAAATAGGGATGGAAAACTGAAAAGATAGTTGGCTTACACTCGCCACGTCACGCAAATACATTACATGTTCAAACATCATTCAGATAAACATCACAACCCATCTAAGGGTAAAGATCCAAATGACAAGAAACCAAACTTAACATTAAACCACTGGTCTAGATCGAATCCTAGTAGAAGCTCTACTGATCAACCGGATAGTTCACATAGTAACGGCTACGCTCCTCGTCGTACTCCCAGTCTAGCTCAGTGCCATCGCCTGTGTAGCTCACCATTGTACCAGCATCTGGGGTGTTGAAGTAACTGTGAGCCACAGAAGACTCAGCAATCCCGTTCCCGGGTAACACGACTATTCAAGCCTTGGGTGTGGAACAAGGCTGAAGAAAGAACAAGAGTCTGCAGCAGCACTAGCCTAGCTTATGTAAAAGAGAGCGAGAAGAGAAGGTGCCTCGGTCGAGAGATGACCACGAAGTGATCCTAACTAAAGCAAGTCAAACATAACCCCACCGTGTTCACTTCCCGAATCCCTTTCGGAAAATGACCGTCACCGTACTCACGCTGGTAGTGTATTGGAACATGGTGTCAAGTTTTCTACAACCGGATATTAACAAGCTCCCATCTGCCACATAACCGCGGGCACGGCTTTCGAAAGTTCAAACCCTGCAGGGGTGTTCCAACTTGGCCCATGACAAGCCCACGATCCGCGGAGTCGCAACTCCAAGGTGGGAAGGCCCGAGTATTCTCGGAATCCCGTGCTCAAGATACTCCGACTAAGGTAAGGCTAATCCAGCAAATCCTCCCGGCGTGCCGACACCCTGACAATAGCCGTGCGTATCTAGTCTCAGGCCACGACCGGATGGGCGATGCTACAGGTGTATACCAATCCTCGAGTTTCCTCGTGGTGGCCCCGCAGGACCCCCGTTTCGGACCAACACTCATGTGGAGCACTGGCCCGGGGTTGTTGATTAAGAACTCGGGTTTGCAAGACCCTATGCAAGTTTTTTAGTTATTAGGCGAATAGTACCAATGTTGGGACTTGCTGGAAAAGACTTAGCACTTAGCGGTTATCGAGGGGGTCCCATAACCCCAACTGTGTGAGGAACACATAATCAAGGAACATAACACCGGTTTATACGGTTCCTAGCGGCATGAGTGGAACAAAACACCAAGCAAAAGGATTAGCCTTCCACCCATTGCCAATATATAGGTGATTTCATTTAATAATTAAATATAGTGTGATATCCCAACAAGCTTCAACAAGAAGCAAGAATCTTCAATCTTCACCTGCAACTAACAATGCTATAAGAGGGGCTGAGCGAAGCCTACGTATAGCCAATCAATGGTTTGAATAGGTAGGGTGGTTAAATAGGTTCGTGGTTACAATAGGAGGCTGACAGGAAAAACATGGGCATCGAGGCAAAACTATAGATCGAGACTTCTAGCAATAGGCAAAGATAGTAATGTTATCGGGGTTCGGTCATCTTGCCTGAAGAGTTGTCGATGGGATCGTAAGAGGGGTCCTCGTTCTCAACCTCGGTAGTAACCTCGTGCTCGTACTCGTACTCGGTCTCAGCTTCCGGCCCTACTCAAACACAAGAATACAAGGCAACGAATCAAACAAGATGCAATGCGCAGAAAAATTACTGGAAGCATGACTAATGCACTATGGAAGCAAAACAGATGCACTATGGAAGCACAGAAAGTCTACTTAGGAAGCACAGTGTTACAGCACAACAATATGCATCAAGCAAAATGCTTCAAAACATGATAACAATAGGATATTATGAATCTACATGCAAAATCACACAAGTTTCATATAGGACTTGCTCAAAACGGAGCAACGGGCTAAAAGTTACACCCGAAACGATAAACATGCACAAGCTAAAAATAACAGCCACATAGCAACTTCGGGGCAAGAGATAAATGGCCTACAGCACTCAAACATCATGGCAAGGAGCATGGACATAAACTAGACATATCCTACAGCAAACAAATCCATTGGAGCACCCCCAAAGGAGCCATGGATCAATAGCAACAAGCTATGACATATTGAACTTGACAACAAAATCCTGACAGCAGTAATTTGTTGCAACTTGGGAGCAAGAGTTAAATATGCTACAACCACTCAAATAAGCATGTGAGAGCATGAATGGATATCCAACAATATATACAACAAGGAATCATCAAGAGTCACCCCAAAACTATCATGGATTGGCCTAGAACAACAAGCAAACATGGCATCTGGAAATTACAGATTCCAGACTTAGTGAAATTTCACTAAGTGTTAAAACATCAGTTTCATCATGGCATCTTTGAGAGCAAGTTTAAGTCACCTCAAAGCATATCAAGACAAGTGGTTAGCACCACAGCAAAGTACACATGATGGTGAATCCAAAACATCTAAGCATGCATCAAGGGCACAACCACATCAATAGCAACGAGCTCCTCTACGAGGCATCTCGTAACAAGTTTAACGACATAACAGCCACATAGCACTTTGCAAAGGAGATAACCATGGCAAGATGAAATCTATCATGCAAGCTAAAGCACCCAACATGTAGACGAACACGTGGACATATCATTTGCATCATTTGGATAAACATGCACCAAGTTATCACATTGCAAAGATGGCATGAAAACAACTACAAACAGCAGTTTATAACAAGTAGCACTCTTCTCATGAAGATTAAGACATCTAGATGACCTCTAACATGCATGGCAAAATGGAACAATACGTAGTACAAGTCTCCACGATCATTTTGACATATCATTTGCTCAAATCGGACCACCACACAAAAAGTTATCCATGTTGCAAAACTGCTCCAGAAACTGAAATTACAGGGACTCAGAGAAAAATCAACCTCCTCGGTCAAAGTCAAAGTCAACGCGGCGGTCAACGGCTCCTGGCGGATCGGGCGCGGTGGAGGCGGATCGGGCCCGCGGCGAAGCGGGCTGGCGGATCCGGGCGCTAACGGGTCGGCCCGTTAGGCCACCGGATCGGGATCGGCGAGGGGGATCGGGAGCTCGGGGCTCCCCGATTGATCCAGGCGGCGGCGGCCTCTGGCGAGGGCTGCGGCGGCCTCGAGCGGAGGGGACGGCGGGCACCGGCGGGGTGGCGCCCGGCGGCGGGGGCGGCGCCGACCGGCGGCGGGCTCGGCCACGGCCGGAGGGGCGGCGATGGGAGGTGGCGGAGCGGGGCGGCGAGGGCCCGGTGGCGGTGGTGGCCGGAGGCCGGAGGCGAGGCGGCGGCCGGTGGTGAGAGGAGCAGCGAGGCCGGCGGTGAAGGGCGGCGGGGAAGCTCCGGCGCGGCGGCGCGGAGAAGAAGGGACGGCTGCTGGAGGAAGAAGAAGACCGGCGGGTCCCGCGCGTCGGGTCGGAAGCACCGGTGACGGTTCGGAAGCGCGATCGCAGCACTATGGAAGCATGGTTTCCTGGGACGTCGGAAGCACGAATTTTCAACGGTGGAAGCACCGGGAATCAACGGTGGAAGCACCGGCGGCGCACTGTGGAAGCATAGGGTTTTCTGGACGCAAATTTTGGGGGAGATGGATGTTTATATAGGCACAAGGAGCTAGGGTTGTCCAAATGAGGTGAGGTTTTCAGCCACATGATCACAATTAGATGGCCTAGATGAAGGGAGGGGTTTGGGTTGGTTTGGTGGGCTGTTGGAGGGATGTCTTGGGCCTCAAAGAGGGGGTACTTTCAGCCCACGAGAATAACTGTTGGAGTAGCAAACGAACTCCAAACGCGACAAGATTTAACAGGCGGGTTACACACAACAAAACAACATCGCACGACAAGTCTCACGCCAAACCGGAAACGTTACACGGCCAAACACCAAAGTAGGCCTCGGGGATGCCACGAACACGTGAGGGAGCTCCGGAACTCGAAACGGACAACGGGAAGAAACGAGTGGGACCGGATGCAAGCGACAACACAAATGCAATGCGATGCACATGACTAAATTATATGGATGAATGCCACACACGCAACACGACAAAACGACGAAAACCCAAAAGACGAAGAACCCGGAAAGGAATTGATGGAGCTAAAGATATCATATATTGCCCAAAAGGGAAAGTATTACATCCGGGGCATTACACAGGTGCGCCCCATATATGGCCAAATAGAGTGGGGGAAGGAAAGGGAGAGGATAGAAAGGAATGGGGGCAATTCCGCCTCCCCTTTCCTTCTCTCCCCCCTCCTCTTTCCTTCTCCCTCCGAAAAACATGGAAAGGGGGGAGGCCGAATAGGATTCATCCTACTTGGGGCGCACCTCCTGCTGCTCCCTCCCCCTCACACCTATATATATGTGGGGAGGGCACCGCTAGAACATACAACAGACAATCTCTTAGCCGTGTGTGGTGCCCCCCTCCATAGTTACACACCTCGGTCATATCGTTGCAGTGCTTAGGCAAAGCCCTACACCGGTAACTTCATCATCACCATCACCACGCCATCATGCTAATGAAACTCTCCTACGACACTCAACTGGATCAAGAGTTCGTGGGACGTCATCGAGTTGAACGTGTGCTGAACGCGGAGGTGCCGTACGTTCGGTGCTTGGATCGGTTGGATCGCAAAGACGTTCGACTACATCAACCGCGTTACTAAACACTTCCGCCTTCGTTCTACGAGGGTACGTGGACACACTCTCCCTGCTCATTGCTACGCTTCTCCTAGATAGATCTTGCGTGATCATAGGAAAATTTTGAAATACTACGTTCCCCAACAGTGGCATCATGAGCCAGGTCTATGCGTAGATGATATGCACGAGTAGAACACAATGAGTTGTGGGCGATAATAGTCATACTGCTTACCAGCATGTCATACTTTGATTCGGCGGTATTGTGAGATGAAGCGGTCCGGACCGACATTACGCGTACGCTTACGCGAGACTGGTTTCACCGTTACGAGCACTCATTTTTTAAAGGTGACCGTCGGGTGTCTGTCTCTCCCACTTTAGTTGAATCGAGTACGCCCGGTCCTTGTGAAGGTTAAAACAACACACTTGACGAAAAATCATTGTGGTTTTGTATGCGTAGGTAAGAACGGTTCTTGCTAAGCTCGTAGCAGCCACGTAAAACATGCAACAACAAAGTAGAGGACGTCTAACTTGTTTTTGCAGGGCATGTTGTGATGTGATATGGTCAAGACGTGATGAGTTATACGTTATTGTATGAGATGATCATGTTTTGTAAATTATCGGCAACCGGCAGGAGCCTTATGGTTGTCTCTTTATTGTATGAATTGCGAAGGCCATGTAATTTCTTTACTTTACCACTATGAGTTAGCGATAGTAGTAGTAGTAGCAATAGTTGGCGAGAGAGCCACGACGCTACGATGACGATCATGGCGTCAAGCCGGTGACGATGGAGATCATGACGATGCTTTGGAGATGGAGATCAAAAGCACAAGATGATGATTGCCATATCATGTCACATATTTTGATTGCATGTGATGTTTATCTTATTATGCTTCTTATTTTGCTTAGTACGGCGGTAGCATTATAAGATGATCCCTTTCTAAATTTCAAGGTACAAGTGTTCTCCCTGAGTATGCACCGTTGCGAAAGTTTGTCGTGCCGAGACACCACGCGATGATCGGGTGTGATAAGATCTACGTTCAAATACAACAGGTGTAAGACATTTTTGCACATGCAGAATACTCGGGTTAAACTTGACAAGCCTAGCATGTACATACATGGCCTCGGAACACCGGAGACCGAAGGGTCGAGCGTGAATCATATAGTAGATATGATCAACATAAGATGTTCACCGTTGAAAACTACTCCATCTCACGTGATGATTGGACATGGTTTAGTTGATATGGATCACGCGATCATTTAGATGACTTGAGGGATGTCTATCTAAGTGGGAGTTCTTAAGTAATATGATTAATTGAACTTTTATTTATCGCTAACTTAATCCTGATAGTATTTGCAAATTATGTTGTAGATCAACAGCTCGCGTTATAGCTCCCCTATGTTTTTGATATGTTCCTAGAGGAAATTAAGTTGAAAGATGTTAGTAGCAATGATGCGGACTAGGTCCGCGATCTGAGGATTATCCTCATTGATGCACATAAGTATTATGTCCTTGATGCACCGCTAGGTGACAAACCTATTGCAGGAGCAGATGCAGACGTTATGAACGTTTGACAAGCTCGGTATGATGACTACTTGATAGTTTAGTGTGCCATGCTTTATGGCTTATAACCAGGACTTCAAAAACATTTTGAACACCATGGAGCATATGAGATGTTCCAAGAGTTGAAAATAGTATTTCAGACTCATGCCCGTGTCAAGAGATAGGAGACCTCTGACAAGTACTTTGCCTACAAGATGGTGGAGAATAGCTCAACCAATGAGCATGTGCTCAGAACGTCTGAGTACTACAATCGCTTGAATCAAGTGGGAGTTAATCTTCCAGATAAAATAGTGATTGACAGAGTTCTCTAGTCATTATCACCAAGTTACTAGAACTTCGTGATGAACTATAATATGCAAGGGATGACGAAAATGATTCACGAGCTCTTCGTGATGCTAAAATCAACGAAGGTAGAAATCAAGAAAGAGCATCAATTGTTGATGGTTAACAAGGCCACTAGTTTCAAGAAAAGGGCAAGGGTAATAAAGGGAACTTCAAGAAGAATGGCAAGCAAGTTGTCACTCCCATGAAGAATCCCAAAGCTGGACCTAAGCTTGAAACAGAGTGCTTCTAACTGCAAAAGAAATGGTCACTGGAAGCGGAAGTTCCCCGAATATTTGGCGGATAAGAAGGATGGCAAAGTGAACAAAGGTATATTTGATATACAAATTATTGATGTGTACTTTACTAGTGTTTATAGCAACCCCTGTGTATTTGATACCAGTTCAATAGCTAAAATTAGTAACTCAAAACGAGAGTTGCAGAATGAACATAGACTAGTTAAAGGTGAAGTGATGATGTGTGCTGGAAGTGGTTCCAAGATTGATATGATCATCGTCGCACACTCCCTATACTTTCGAAATTAGTGTAGAACCTAAATAAATGTTATTTGACATTTGCGTTGAGCATGAATATGATCTGATCATGTTTGTTGCAATACGGTTATTCATTTAAAATCATAGAATAATTGTTGTTATGTTTACATGAATAAAACCTTTGATGGTCATACACCCAATGAAAAATGTTTGTTGGATCTCGATCGTAGTAATACACATATTCTTAATATTGAAGCCAAAAGATGCAAAGTTGATAATGATAGTGCAACTTATTTGTGGCACTGCCGTTTAGGTCATATTGGTGTAAAGCGCATGAAGAAACTCCATGCTGATGGGCTTTGGAATCACTTGATTATGAATCACTTGGTCCTTGCGAACTATGCCTCATGGGCAAGATGATTAAGACTCCATTCTCCGGAACAATGGAGCGAGCAACTGACTTATTGGAAATCATACATACTAATGTATGCAGTCCGATGAGTGTTGAGGCTCGTGGCGGGTATCATTATTTTCTGACCTTCACAGATGATTTGAGCAGATATGGGTATATCTACTTGATGAAGCACAAGTCTGAAACATTCGAAAAGTTCAAAGAATTTCAGAGTGAAGTAGAGAATCATCGTAATAAGAAAAATAAAGTTTCTATGATCTAACCACGGAGGCAAATATTTGAGTTATGGGTTTGGTCTTCATTTAAAACAAAGTGAAATAGTTTCACAGCTCACGCCACCTGGAACACCATAACGTAATGGCGTGTCTGAATGTAGTAAACAATACTTTACTAGATATGGTGTGATCTATGATGTCTCTTACCGATTTACCACTATTGTTTTGGGTTATGCATTAGAGACAGCTGCATTCATGTTAAATAGGGCACCATCTAAATCCATTGAGACGACACCGTATGAACTGTGGTTTGGCAAGAAACCAAAGTTGTCGTTTCTTAAAATTTGGGGCTGCGATGCTTATGTGAAAAATCTTCAACCTGATAAGCTCAAACCCAAGTCGGAGAAATGTGTCTTCATAGGATACCCAAAAGAAATTGTTGGGTACACCTTCTATCACAGATCTGAAGGCAAGATATTCGTTGCTAAAAATGGATCCTTTCTAGAAAAGGTGTTTCTCTCGAAAGAAGTGAGTGGGAGGAAAGTAGAACTTGATGAGGTAATTGTACCTTCTCCCGAATTGGAAAGTAGGTCATCAAAAAAACTAGTTCGAGTGATTTCTACACCAATCAGTGAGGAAGCTAATGATGATGATCATGAAACTTCAGATCAAGTTACTACCGAACCTCATAGGTCAAACAGAGTACGTTCCGCGCCAGAGTGGTACGGTAACCCAGTTCTGGAAGTCATGTTACTAGACCATGATGAACCTACGAACTATGAGGAAGCGATGATGAGCCCAGATTTCGCAAAATGTCTTCAGGCCATGATATCTGAGATAGGATCCATGTATGAGAACAAAGCGTGGACTTTGGTGGACTTGCCCGATGATCAGCAAGCCACTGAGAATAAATGGATCTTCAAGAGGAAGATGGACGGTGATAGTAGTGTTACTATCTACCAAGCTCGACATGTCGAAAAAGTTTTTCAACAAGTTCAAGGTGTTGACTACGATGAGATTTTCGCACTCGTAGCGATGCTTAAAGTCTGTCTGAATCATGTTAGCAATTGCCGCATTTTATGAAATCTGGCAACTGGATGTCAAAACTGCATTCCTTATGGATTCCTTAAAGAGGAGTTGTATATGATGCAACCACAAGGTTTTGTCGGTCCTAAAGGTGCTAACAAAGTGTGCAAGCTCCATCGATCCATCTATGGACTGATGCAAGCATCTCGAAGTTGGAATATACACTTTGATGAGGTGATCAAAGCATATGGTTTTATACAGACTTTTGGAGAAGCCTGTATTTACGAGAACGTGAGTGGGAGCATTGCAGCCTTTCTAATAAATATATGTGAATGACATATTGTTGATAGCAAATGATGTAGAGTTTTCTGGAAAGCATAAAGAATTGTTTAAACGAGTTTTTTCAAAGAAAGACCTCGGTGAAGCTGCTTCCATATTAAGCATCAAGATCTGTAGAGATATATCAAGATGCTTCATAAATTCAATGAGTACATACCTTGACAAGTTTTTGAAGTAGTTCAAAATGGAACAGTCAAAGAAGGAGTTATTGTTTGTGTTGCAAGGTGTGAAGTTGAGTAAAGATTCAAAACCCGACCACGACAGAAAATAGAAAGAGAATGAAAAGTCATTCCCTATGCCTCAGTCATAGGTTCTATAAAGTATGCTATGCTGTGTACCAGACCTATTGTGTACCTCGCCATGTGTTTGGCAAGAGGGTACAATAGTGATCCAGGAGTGGATCACTGGACAGCGGTCAAAATTATCCTTAGTGGAACAAGGAAATGTTTCTCGATTATGGAGGTGTTAAAGAGTTCGTCGTAAAGAGTTACGTCGACGCAAGCTTTGACACCCATCTGGATGACTCTAAGTCTTGATCTAGATACATATTGAAAGTGGGAGCAATTAGCTAGAGTAGCTCCGTGCAGAGTATTGTAAACATAGAAATTTGCAAAATACATACGGATCTGAATGTTGCATACCCGTAGACTAATTTTTTTTCTCTCTCACACGCAAAACATGATTATACCTTACTACTCTTGGGTTTTAATCACATAGCAATGTGAACTAGATTATTCACTCTAGTAAACCTTTTGAGTGTTGGTCACATGGAGATGTGAACTATGGGTGTTAATCACATAAAGATGTGAACTATTGGTGTTAAATCACATGGCGATGTGAACTAGATTATTGACTCTAGTGCAATTGGGAGACTGAAGGAAATATGCCCTAGATGCAATAATAAAGTTGTTATTTATATTTCCTTATATCATGATAAATGTTTATTATTCATGCTAGAATTGTATTAACCACAAACTTGGTACATGTGTGAATACATAGACAAAACAAAGTGTCCCTAGTATGCCTCTACTTAACTAGCTCGTTTATCAAAGATGGTTATGTTTCCTAACTATAGACATGTGTTCTCATTTGATGAACGGGATCACATCATTAGGAGAATGATGTGATGGACAAGACCCATTCGTTAGCTTAGGATTATGATCGTTACAGTTTCATTGCTACTGCTTTCTTCATGACTCATACATGTTCCTCAGACTATGAGATTATGCAACTCCCGAATACCGGAGGAACACCTTGTGTGCTATCAAACATCACAACGTAACTGGGTGATTATAAAGATGCTCTACAGGTGTCTTCGATGGTGTTTGTTGGGTTGGCATAGATCGAGATTAGGATTTGTCACTCCGTGTTTCAGAGAGGTATCTCTAGGCCCTCTCGGTAATGCACATCACTATAAGCCTTGCAAGCAATGTGATTAATGAGTTAGTTGTGAGGTGATGCATTACGGAACGAGTAAATAGACTTGCCGGTAATGAGATTGAACTAGGTATTGAGATACCGATGATCGAATCTCGAGCAAGTAACATACGGATGACAAAGGGAGCAACATATGTTGTTATGCGGTTTGACCGATAAAGATCTTCGTAGAATATGTGGGAGACAATATGAGCATCTAGGTTCCTCTATTGGTTATTGACCGGAGATGAGTCTCGGTCATGTCTACATAGTTCTCGAACCTGTAGGGTCCGCACGCTTAACGTTCGATGACGATCGGTATTATGAGTTTATGTGTTTTGATATACCGAAGGTTGTTCGGAGTCCCGGATGAGATCACAGACATGAAGAGGAGTCTTGGAATGTCCGATACATAAAGATTCATATATAGTACGATAGTATTTGGACATCGGAAGTGTTCTGGGTGTACCGGGTACGTATCGGGTCACCGGAAAGGGGTTCCGAGCAACCCCGACCAAGATATGGGCCTTATTGGGCCTAGGGCGGGACACACTAGCCCCTAGTGGGCTGGTGCACCCCATATATGGCCAAATAGGGTGGGGGAAAGGAAAGGGAGAGGAGAGAAAGGAAGGGGGGCAATTCGGCCTCCCCTTTCCTTCTATCCCCCTCCTCTTTCCTTCTCCCTCCGGAAAATGTGGAAAGGGGGAGGCCGAATAGGATTCCTCCTACGTGGGGCGCACCTCCTGCTGCTCCCTCCCCCTCCCACCTATATATATGTGGGGAGGGCACCGCTAGAACATACAACAGACAATCTTTTAGCCGTGTGCGTTGCCCCCCTCCACAGTTACACACCTCGGTCATATCGTTGCAGTGCTTAGGCAAAGCCTTGCGCTGGTAACTTCAACATCACCATCACCAGGCCGTCGTGCTGATGAAACTCTCCTGCGACACTCAACTGGATTAAGAGTTTGTGGGACGTCATGGAGTTGAACATGTGCTGAGCACGGAGGTGCCGTACGTTCGGTGCTTGGATCGGTTGGATCGCAAAGACGTTCGACTACATCAACCGCGTTACTAACCGCTTCCGCTTTCGTTCTACGAGGGTACATGGACACACTCTCCCCGCTCGTTGCTATGCTTCTCCTAGATAGATCTTGCGTGATCGTATGATAATTTTGAAAAACTACGTTCCCCAACAATCTAACCAAGTACAATGGTGTTGATGTTGGGGAACGTTGCATGGAAAACAAAACAAAAAAGTCTACGCACACGCAAGATCTATCCATGGAGATGCATAGCTACGAGAGGGGAGAGCATCTTCATACCCTTGATGATTCTAAGCGAAAGCGTTTATCAACGCGGTTGATGTAGGCGTACATCTTCACAATCCGTCCCGATCAAGCACCGAACGTACGGCGCCTCCGCGTTCTGCACACGTTCAGCTCGATGACGTCCTCGCCTTCTCGAGCAAGCAAGAGAGGCAAAGTAGTAGATGAGTTCTGGCAGCACGACGGCGTGGTGACGGTGGCGGCGAATCTATTTGCAGGGCTTTGCCAAGCACAACGGACGTGGACAGAGGAGGAACTAGGACTAGAGGGAGACGGGGTACCGCACACAGCTTGGGGATCGTGGTGGGTGTTTCCCCTCTCCCTTCTCTCATATATATAGGTGGGGGAGGAGGGAAGGCAGCCTAGGGAGCCCCCAAGGGGCCGGCGACCAGCCCTAGGGACTGCCCTAGCCGCGCCCTGATACGTCCATTTTGCATCATGCTTTTATATCGATATTTATAGCATTATGGGCTATTACTTCACATTATGTCACAATACTTATGCCTTTTCTCTGTTATTTTACAAGGTTTACATGAAGAGGGAGAATGCCGACAGCTGGAATTCTGGGCTGGAAAAGGAGCAAATATTAGAGACATATTCTGCACAACTTCAAAAGTCCTGAAACTCCACGAAAGTCAGTTTTGGAATATATTAAAAATATAGGGCGAAGAAAGCACTAGAGGGGGGCCACCCACTGTCCACGAGGGTGGAGGGCGCGCCCTACCCCCTGGGCGCGCCCCCTACATCGTGGGCCACCTAGAAGCCCCCCGATGCCCATCTTCTGGTATCAGGTGTCTTTTGCCCTTGAAAAAATCAGAAGGAAGCTTTCAGGACGAAGTGCCGCAGTCTCGTGGCGGAACCTTGGCAGAACCAATCTAGGGCTCCGGCGGAGCTGTTCTGCCGGGGAAACATCCCTCCGGGAGGGGGAAATCATCACCGTTTGTAGGTGGTGAGAGAGATCTCCCACTCCGGGAGCGGCGTCACCGTGAGGACGGAGGACGAGTGGACTACAAGGTGTACAAGGCAGACTACGTCATGGTGTCCACCAGTGTGGGGGTCCTGCAATCCGATCTCATACAATTTAAGCCACGGCTTCCTGTCAGTCTCTGTCCTGCTTATTCATCGACATGCTTCCTGATTGATGCTCTGCTTGGTGGTGCTGAGCCGAATTCTAAACTGATGATCTCACCATCGATCCTCTCATTGGGAGGGGGTCAATCTCCATCAACATCTTCACCAGCACCATCTCCTCTCAAACCCTAGTTCATCTCTTGTATCCGATCTTTGTCTCAAAACCTCAGATTGGTACCTGTGGGTTGCTAGTGGTGTTGATTACTCCTTGTAGTTGATGCTAGTTGGTTTATTCGGTGGAAGATTATATGTTCAGTTCCTTTATGCACATTAATACCCCTCTGATTATGAACATGAATATGATTTGTGAGTAGTTATGTTTGTTCCTGAGGACATGGGAGAAGTCTTGTTATAAGTAGTCACGTGAATTTGGTATTCGTTTGATATTTTGATGAGATGTGTGTTGTCTTTCCTCTAGTGGTGTTATGTGAACGTCGACTACATGACACTTCACCATTGTTTGGGCCTAGGGGAAGGCATTGGGAAGTAATAATTAGATGATGGGTTGCTAGCGTGACACAAGCTTAAACCCTAGTGTATGCGTTGCTTCGTAAGGGGCTGATTTGGATCCATATGTTTCATGCTATGGTTAGGTTTACCTTAATTCTTCTTTCGTAGTTGCGGATGCTTGCGAGGGGGGTTAATAATAAGTAGGATGCTTGTCCAAGAAAGGGCAGTACCCAATCACCGGTCCACCCACATATCAAATTATCAAAATAACGAACGTGAATCATATCACCGTGATGAAAACTAGCTTGACGATAATTCCCATATGTCCTCGGGAGCGCTTTTACTTATATAGGAGTTTCTCCAGGCTTATCCTTTGCTACAAAAAGGATTTGAAACTTGCCGGTGAGAAGAGACTATTTGACATTAGCTCACTTTGATGAGTGGAGAACCCAGGCCTATGAGAATGCCAAACTGTTTAAACAAAAAGTTAAAAGATGGCATGACAAAAGGATACAAAAGCGTGAGTTTAATGTAGGTGATTATGTTTTGTTATACAACTCTCGTTTAAGTTTTTTTTGCAGAAAAACTCCTCTCTAAATGGGAAGGTCCTTACGTTATCGAGGAGGTCTATCGTTCCGGTGCCATAAAAATCAACAACTTCGAAGGCACAAATCCGAAGGTGGTGAACGGTCAAAGAATCAAACATTATATCTCATGTAATCCCATAAATGTTGAAACCAATGTTATTGACACCGTAACCCTTGAGGAGTACATAAGGGACACTTTCCAGAACATTTTAGACTCCAAAAAGGAATAGGTATGTGGTACGGTAAGTAAACCGACTCCAAGACAGTTCTAGCAACAATTTTTGTCCGTTTTGGAATACTTAAGAAAATAGGAAAATAAGAAGTAGTCCGGAAAGGACACGAGGCATCTACGAGGGGGGAGGGCACGCCCCCTGCCTCGTGGGCACCTCGTGTGCCCTTCGGACTCTGTTTTCTTGCACGAGACTTCTTTTGGTCAGTAAAAAATCATTATATAATCTCCCGAAGGTTTTGACCACCATACCACGACAAGATCCTCTGTTTTTGTTTTGAGTTGTTTCTGCCACAAATTAGAGCAATATGTCATCCCAGGATTCGGAGGGAGAAATCTATGTGGTTGATTACCTTGCAGACCCTAAGGTCTACGGGGCCTTGGAGCATTGTGGTTGGACCATGGAGGAAGAACAAGACTATGATCCTAGGGGAAAGGAGGAGACGAGCTCAGATAAAGATGCAGTCTCATTACCTCAACCTAGGGACATGCATGTGGAATTCAAAAAGTCAAGCCTCCCTGATAGAGCAAAGAAAGATAAGATTGATTTTATCCCTTTTTGCCTCTTGCAGGAGAACAAATAGGAACTATGCAAAAAAAAATATTAAGCCTTGAGCAGGAGATCGATGACCTAAGGGAGCGAAATTCTATCCTCAAGCGCAAATTAAGGAAGAAGCCTACGTCATCAACAACTCCATCATCACTACCTGCGAAGAATGAGACATAAATACATGAGTATGGGCACTCCCCTTGGCAACTGCCATGCTTGGGGGAGGTGCCCCGGTATCGTATCACCATCACATTTCTATCTTTACCATTTTCTTAGTTCGATCCTTTTGGTTATATCTTGATCTAGTAGAATAAAGTTTAGTATGATCTAGCTTTGAGTTTTTGTGTTGATCCTTATCTATGTAATCGAGTCCATGAGCTATATATAATAAAGATTAGTCTTGAGTCGAGGGCTTGGTTATCTTGCTATGATCTTGAAGGAAAAAAAAAGAAAAAAAGAAAGAATAAAAAGAAATAGAGAGATCATATTGATCTTACGGAGAGTAATGACTTCACATATAAAGAGTATGATGAATAAAATTTCTTGAGAGTTGACAACCATAGTTTTGGTCATCCTTGCAGTTAATAGGAAGTAATGAAGGAAGAGAGGTTTTCACATATAAATATACTATCTTGGACATCTTTTATGATTGTGAGCACTCATTAAAATATGACATGCTAAAAAGTTGATGTTGGACTAGGAAGACAACGTAATGGGTTATGTTTTCTTATATCCGAAATAAATTATATTGTTAGGGATCATCCAACATGTCGAGCTTGCCTTTCCCCCTCATGCTAGCTAAATTCTTTGCACCAAGTAGAGTTACTACCTGTGCTTCCAAATATCCTTAAACCCAGTTTTGCCATGAGAGTCCACCACATCTACCTATGGATTGAGTAAGATCCTTCAAATAAGTTGTCATCGTTGCAAGCAATAAAAATTTCTCTCTAAATATGTATGATCTATTAGTGTCGAGAAAATAATCTTTATATGAGCTTGTGATATGGAAGAAATAAAGGCGACGGACTGCATAATAAAGGTCCCTATCACAAGTGGCAATATAAAGTAAAGTTATTTTGCATTAAGATTTTGTGCATCCAACCATAAAAGCACATGACAACCTCTGCTTCCATCTAAGAAGGGCCTATCTTTTATTTTTGTCTTATACCTTATACAAGAGTCATGGTGATCTTCACCTTTCCTTTTTACACTTTATCCTTTGGCAAGCACTATGTGTTGGAAAGATCCTGATATATATACCCAGTTGGATGTGGGCCACCTGGAAGCCCCCCGACGCCCATCTTCTGGTATAAGGTGTCTTTTTCCCTGGAAAAAAATCAGAAGGAAGCTTTCGGGACGAAGCGCCGCCATCTCGAGGTGGAACCTTGGCGGAACAATCTAGGGCTCCGGCGGAGCTGTTCTACCGGGGAAACATCCCCCTGGGAGTGGGAAATCGTCACCATTGTCATCACCATCGATCCTCTCATTGGGAGGGGTCAATCTCCATCAACATCTTCTCCAGCACCATCTCCTCTCAAACCCTAGTTCGTCTCTTGTATCCGATCTTTGTCTCAAAACCTCAGATTGGCACCTGTGGGTTGCTAGTAGTGTTGATTACTCCTTGGAGTTGATGCTAGTTGGTTTATTCGGTGGAATATTATATGTTCAGATCCTTTATGCACATTAATACCCCTCTGACTATAAACATGAATATGATTTGTGAGTAGTTACGTTTGTTCCTGAGGACATGGGAGAAGTCTTGTTATAAGTAGTCATGTGAAATTGGTATTCGTTCGATATTTTGATGAGATGTATGTTGTCTTTCCTCTAGTGGTGTTATGTAAACGTCGACTACATGACACTTCACCATTATTTGGGCCTAGGGGAAGGCATTGAGAAGTAATAAGTAGATGATGGGTTGCTAGAGTGACAGAAGCTTAAACCCTAGTTTATGCGTTGCTTCGTAAGGGGCTGATTTGGATCCATATGTTTCATGCTATGGCTAGGTTTACCTTAATTCTTCTTTCATAGTTGCGGATGCTTGCGAGGGGGGTTAATCATAAGTGGGATGCTTGTACAACGAAGGGCAGTACCCAAGCACCGGTCCATGCACATATCAAATTATCAAAGTAACAAACGCGAATCATATGAGCGTGATGAAAACTAACTTGACAATAATTCCCATATGTCATCGGGGGCGCTTTTCCTTATATAGGAGTTTGTCCAGGCTTGTTCTTCGCTACAAAAAGGATTGGGCCACCTTGCTGCACCTTGTTTACTTTTGTTACTTGTTACCCGTTACGACTTACCTTATCACAAAACTATCTATTACCGATAATTTTAGTGCTTGCAGAGAATACCTTACTGAAAACCGCTTGTCATTTCCTTCTGCTCCTCGTTGGGTTCGACACTCTTACTTATCGAAAGGACTATGATAGATCCCCTATACTTGTGGGTCATCATGCCCTCCCCTTCCTTCTTTGGCGCATGGGGAGAAGGCAGCAGGGGAGGCACCCCCCTTTCCTTTCTTTCATGTGGAGGGGGAGGCAGGAGGGGCTAGCCCTCCCCCTTTTCCTTCACTAGGGTCGGTGGCGTAGAGGTGGGTTGCACCAGCCCCTTGTGGGCTGGTGTGCTTCCCTCGTTGGCCCAATAACTCCCATGGCCTTCCCGGAACCCCTTCCGGTGATCCGATAAATATCCGGTACATTCACCTTTCCAGTGACCAAATAGTATTGTCCTATATATCAATATTTACCTCCGGGCCATTCCAGAGCTCCTCATCATGTATGTGATATCATCCGGGACTCCGAACAACATTTGGTCACCAATTCACATAACTCTTATAATACTATATTGTCAACGAACGTTAAGCATGCGGACCCTACGAGTTAGAGAATGATGTAGACATGAACGATACGACTCTCCGGTCAGTAACCAATAGCGGGACCTGGATGCCCATATTTGTTCCTACATATTCTACGAAGATCTTTATCGATCGAACCTTTATGACAACATACGTAGTTCCCTTTGTCTGTCAGTATGTTACTTGCCCGAGATTTGATCGTCGGTATCTCCATACCTAGTTCAATCACGTCACCGGCAAGTCTCTTTACTCATTCTGTAATACATCATCTTGTAACTAACTCCTTAGTCACTTTGCTTGCAAGCTTCTTGTAATGATGTACTACCGAGAGGGCCCAGTGATACCTCTCTGTCACACGAAGTGACAAATCCGAGTCTCAATCCATGCCAACCCAAAAGACACCTTTGGAGATACCTGTAGAGCATCTTTATGATCACCTAGTTACATTGTGATGTTTGATAGCACGCAAGGTATTCCTACAGTATCCGGGAGTTGCATGATCTCATGGTCAAAGAAACATGTATTTGACAATAAGAAAGTTGTAGCAATAAACCGAACGATCATATGCTATGCTAACGGTTGGGTCTTGTCCATCACATCATTCTCCTAATGATGTGACCCCGTTATCAAATGACAACTCATGTATATGGTTAGCAAACATTAACCACCTTTAATCAACGAGCTAGTCTGGTAGAGGCTCACTAGGGACATGGTATTTGTTTATGTATCCACACATGTATTTAAGTTTCCGGTCAATACAATTCTAGCATGGATAATAAACCTTTATCATTATTAAGGAAATATAATAATAACCATTTTATTATTGCCTCTAGGGCCTATTTCCATTACTCTCCCACTTGCACTAGAATCAATAATCTAGTTCACATCACCATGTGATTAACACCCATAGTTCATAATGCCATGTGATTAACACCCAAAGAGTTTACTAGAGTCAACAATCTATTTCACATCACCATGTGGTTAACAACCAAAGAGTTCTAAGGTGTGATCAAGTTTTTCTTGTGACACTACTAGGGAAAACCTTATACACAGAGGATTATCAGTAGCGCTTGTCAAAAAAGGCGCTACTGCTATATAACAGTAGCACGGGACAAAATCTCCGCTACTGCTATACAAATAGCAGTAGCGCATCCGACGTAAAAAGCACTACTACTATATCTGCCACAACATTGCAAACATGCTAGGTATAGTAGTAGTGCCTGTCAAACAACATCGCTACTGCTAAGAAAATTTTAGTAGCTCATTTTAAGGCGACAACACTGCAACTAAGAAAAGGAAAATAAAAGAAAAAAAGGAAAGAAAAAAGAAAAGGAAAATTAAAGAAAAAGAAAAAAAAAATGAAAGCAATAGTAGTAGCGCATGTTATCAAAAGAGCTATAGCTATATTAGCTATAGCGCGTTTTCCATAAACGCGCCATAGCTAACTTAGCTATAGTTGCAGCGCGTTCCAAAAACTAGTGTCGTAGCTAAGTAGCTATAGCGCTTTTAAAATGCCTACCGCTAACTTTGACTTGCCCTGCACGTGCGTCCCTCCTTCCCCACATTCTTCTCGTGTCTCGCCCCTGCTCCCCCACCGCCCTGCCTTCGTTGCCGCAACCGGAGCCGCACGCCCTTGATGACCCGGACCCACCCTCGTCCGCTCCTCACCGCCCCTGCCTCCCTCGACGCCCTGCCTCCCTCGCTGTCACCGGAGCCGCCGTAGACTCCACCCTCGGAACCCCCCGCCACCGTCTCCCCCGAGCACCTTCCCGCCACCGTCTCCCCCGAGCACCCTCTCTGTAAGAGGGCAGTAGGTGAATAATTTGCAAGAGGGCAGTAGGTTAATTTACTTAGGTGAATTTAGGTATGAACCCTAGGTTTTGGTATAAACCGTAGGTAGCTATTTTGATATATATGAATTTAGCTAGGTATCAAATTAGGACAGAAATATTATTCTAGGAATTAGCTAGGTTAACTAACTAAGTTAACTAGCTAGGTTAATTAGGTTCATTACGTTAACTAGCTAGGTTAACTAGGTTGGCTAGGTTAGAGTAAAAATTTAGTTTAGAACAAAAATTTAGTTAGGGCAGTAGGGTTTAGAGCAAAATTTAGTTAGGGCAGTAGGGTTTAATTAGGGTTTTTGTTTTCGTAGATGTTTTATTTTAAAGAACAAAATGAAGAAAATTTTGTAGTAGTGCTGCTAGTAGTATATAGTGGTACTAGTAGATGTTAATTAGGTTAGGGCAGTGGTGGTAGCAGTAGATGTTAATTAGATGTTTTTTAGTTAGGGTTGTAGGGTTTTGCTAGGTTAATTGGGTTAGTAGTGCTGCTAGTAGTAGTGGTACAATAGGTTAATTAGGTGAAGTTAAATGAATGACCTAAATGAACGAAATTAGTAGTTAACTGAATTTTTTCCTTTCATCATTATAGAGCACTAAACTTAACTGAATTTTGTTCTATTAGTAGTTAACTGAATGTTCTTCTACACTTAGGTTTTGAATTAGCTTGTGAAATTTGAACATGTATATTTGGACATGTGGTTGCTCGTGTATATTTGCACATATGTTGCGGTGTCAAAGGTGGATATTTGAACATTGTTTGCAGGGAATGATTCCGAATGGCCTATGTTTTGCCGGAATGTTGATTCATTTTCGTTCCATGAATTTCGGCATGACTTGTGTAGGAATGTTGATTCATTCCCGTTCAGGCGCTCGATTTGTCCACTTTGTAGCAAAGGTCATGCCAAAAATTTCCGTGAACTTCGGCATAACTTGTGCTGCAAACTAGGACATATCGAGTGCCCGCGGTTTACCGCAACGGGAATGAATCAACATTCTTGCAAAACATAGGCCTTTTTATGTCATTATTTATTTTATCAGGTCTAGAATTAATTCAGTAGACTTAATCGTTGGAAACATGGCTAGCAACGATCAAGGACATGGTTCTGGTGATTGCAACGTCTACGAGGTGGCAGATGCATATTTGAACTATCTTGAGGAGCAACAGTTGTTGCAGTGCCCACCTGTCACATCCACATCCGATACCGACACCGACACCGAGACTGGCGAAGCCGGTATAGAACCGAAACCTAAGAGGATACGCCGCCCAAACTAGCTCAACACTACTAGACTGGTGGTCACGGAGGTGGACTCCAGCAATTTTGAGCTAAATGAGCCCGCGGAAGCGCGCATGTGCTACGTGAATCAAATAGGCTGCATCCTACGTGCAACCGCCACCATCAACGATGAGAAATTAAAGAAGATAAAAAAACATGGAGCACTTGCTCCTAAAGAAGATGCACTAGAGATTCTTGTTCCCTGGCCGTGATGAAATCAAATATCCTCAACCGTGGGAAGACCCGGCAATGAAGAATATAAACAAACGCGCCATGGCTAAGTTTAGTGGCATGTTTTCCACCTGGAAAGTAAAGGTGAAATATCGGATCATCGTCAAAGAGGAACCCTACTCCGAGATTGTAAAGGATAATCCGACAATTACGAAGAGCAGTTCGAAATATTTAAGAAGGCTTGCATTGCCGAACATGCCAAAGAAAAGTCAAAGTACATGAATGGGCTTCAAGAGAGGAACATGGGGAGCCACCACCTCGAAAGTTGTGGTTACACGGGGAAGAGGCCCATATGGGCCAAGGAGGACGCGGAACGCGAAAGTCTGGGGATCCCAGACCCCTTGGCGGAGTTCACCGTCTCGCAGGAGCGTGACATCATTAGGGCCCGGTATCGTTGGGACCGAGTCAACAAGGTTTGCAGTACAGACGCGATCACGAAGGAGTTCATGAGACTGCTTGTAATTATTAATTTACCCCCTAATTTTAGCTTATGATCATTTCGACTGCACGCTTAGTCACATTTTAAATGATCCATGTTCCTTTTGCAGAAAGAGCAGCACATGATTGCGGCCGAAAACGACCCGCCGTCTCAGGCATTGGCGAGGCCCAAGTGGGACACCCCATTCAACTGGGCCTTGAACATATTGGAAGGACTCCTGGTGGACACTCGGCCGTCATATGGACGCATGCACGTCGTCGCAGACGGCGCCACGTGGAAGAAGTACTACCGAGAGACCGCCGAGGAGAAAAAGGAAGGACAGAGGTTAAACGAAGAAACCATCGACAAGAAGGTTGAGATTGCTGCCGAGAGACCGCCGAAAAGAAGAGATGGTCAAAGCGGTGGTAGCTGCCGGAAGAGAGGAAATGATAGCTTTGTATAGTGTCTTGATTTCGGCTATCGTCAGTTAGAGCAAGCAAAATCCAAATAAAGAGGCAGCGGACTTTCCCCTTTCTAACTTCTTCAGGAGCAGCTCATTTAGCATTGCACCAGCACATGCTCCCGCACCTGCTCAAAGCAGCCCGTCCTCTGTCCCTGGCGTGTTCGGCGGGTCTTCGTCTTTGGATGAGCTTGACGCCCTCCGGTAACTACCTGTCACACCGACTCTCTTCAATATATGTATAATATCCTGTTTTTGTTGACTTTCAGATGTCTCACGTTGCAGACATGTCTTTGCAGGCCGACGTAACTCCGTACACTGTACTATACACCACCAGCGGCCATAAAGTGGACGTGGGAAAGGCGGCGATAGTGAAGCCGATGGAAGAATTGTTCCACATCAGCCTATCCCCCTTGGCAACTTCAAGGTTTCTATAGCCAGTGTCAAACCGGACCACGAGAATTTGGCTCCTCCGGTAGCACTAGGGGGGGGGGGGGATGACAATGAGACCCCACGATGGCTTGGCGATTGCAAGAGTTGGGTCCTTTTGTGGCCGAAGATTCTGCTTCATCTGGAGGCGGCCGATAGCACACCCCCGACCACGCAGCCTCAACAAGGTATGAACACCAACACCCACCTACCCAATTAGCATCGCTTGTCATGCCGGGTGATATTGGATGGCGTGAGAATGAAACAATGCATGATGCCATCGACGAGGATGATGATGACCCTCTCAATACCGACACCTATGACGATGGAGGATTGATGGCTCAGTAGTATGAGTACTCAGGGTTTGAGCATGATGACTTGGTGCTTGAATTGCCGGAGGATGAACATATGATAGGCTCACTTCCAGTAGCAAAGAAGCATAGGAAGAGACCGAAGAAATGCAAAGTTGCTTCTATGAGACAGCCACCTCCACAACCTCGGGTTGAAGACCGTATACCTATCAAAGGTGCGGCGAAAAACCATATCCCCGGTGATCCGATCCTACCTAAGGCAGTGGTAGATGCCATATACGGGGATCTAAGGAGACTTCATGACGATGTGCTGTGGAGAGAGAAAAGCCTAATCGCCTCGAAAAATCCAGGATACCCACTCTACGTGGTTAACGTGACGCGGTAAAGGTTATATGTCAACACATTCCCCGCGGAGAAGTTCTTCCTTCGATTCGATTACATCTTCGACATGTTTCACTCGAAGAAGCTGGATTTTACGTTTGTCCACCTTTTTGCCTTGTACATGAACTACATCATCCGGATTGAGAAAATACCTTATATCTGTGTCATTGACCCGTACTTCATGCATGAGATCTTCTTGGCAGTCTGCCCAAAGCACCGTGAATACGCGAATAACTACACCGCCAATTTCATGGTCGGCAATAAGGACAAGGAGGCGATTCTCGTGCCTCATCATCCCATGTAAGTCATCCACTAATATCCTTCCTTCGATTTCAATCTTACATTTGCATGCGTGGAGGCTATTTTGAGGTCTACTTATTTTGCACAGCGACGGGCGCACCATCCTCATCATCTTTACCCCCGATTCTCCCATGCTCTTTACTTGGACTCGTCGATGAACTTGAAGAAAAAGGATTACACCGACATCAAGTATGTTCTCGAGAGTGCTATCTTAAGCTATGACTTACGGGGTGGAGAGATCCCGCTCAAGAATACAAGGAACCGCATGCCCGCCTTCGAAAATAAGACCAACTTCCGTTGCATGCAGCAATCGAGTGATACTCTCGGTGATGGATTCTATGTCCTCCACCACATGCTCGAGTACAAACGGGATCACCAGAACCTTCGCATGTCACCTAGATCCAGCAATGCCAATGTTCTGCGATGGGCAAAGAATCTAGGAGATGTCCCGGATCATCGAATCCGAGCTGAGTTCTATCACATCCAGCGTGAACTTCTGCAAATCATCATGAAGGTGATCCTCGAAAAAATAGGGTTGTTCTACGAAGAAGGGCAAATGTCGCGGGAAGACGTCCGAACACTCGTAGCTACTCAGGGTCTCGACCTGAAGCCTTTCACTGCGCTCGGGGACTATCTCCCCGATTTGGATGGATGGCACGACATGATCGAGTTATTGACGATATATGACAATGTGTTTGTTTAGTCCATACTTTCTCTATGACGAAACTATGAGTTATACATGATGAAACTTTGTGATTTAATCAAGAAACCAACGAAGATCACTCTAGTTAGGGCATTGTGGGTACGATGAACTTTGTTATTTATGCTTGTGATATGTTGCTTGTATTTTGCCAACTCTATCTCTTTCTGTTGCTCAACTATATATGTAGTTGCATATTATTGACTCATGTGATGATGCGGGTATATAGATCATCGATGGCGAAGAAGTGCTACGCCGAGAGTATACGACGAGTGGCCTGACTGTCAAGCCTAGGTGTACAGGTTTCCGAGCGATGACGAGAGAGGGTTCGATAGCAGAGCCAAAGCGGAAAATAGTTAGTTTAGGTTCATGCTAGTGCAAGAGAGGGATCCGAACCGGCGCCTCAATAAGTACTAATGTATGATGAGATTTGTGTTGGATGATATAATGAGAGTATTATGTGTATGATTTGATGAGCATATTGCATGTTTATGATATGATTAGAATACTATAAAAAACCTATAAAAACATCGCAAATACGTACCCAAAAAAGTGAAAATATAGTAGTAGCACTCTTTAGCGCTGGACAGGAAAACACTACTGCTAAGCCACTTAGCAGTAGCGCTGGTATGGATAGCGCTATTGCTAAGTAGGTATAGCAGTAGCGCTGGCTGAAAAGCGCTACTGCTAAGCTTTAGCTATGGCCCCGTATCAGTAGAGTCTGACCCCGCGCTACTGATAGCCCCTAGACCCTATCTACTGCTAGGCTTTTCCCTAGTAATGTGAGAGAGGTTTTTAGTCAACGGGTCTGCAACATTCAGATCAGTGTGTACTTTGAAAATATCTATGTCAACAATGCTCTGCATAGAGCTACTCTAGCTAATTGCTCCCATGTTCAATACATATCCAGATTGAGACTCGGAGTCATCTGGATCAGTGTCAAAGCTTGCATCGGTGTAACCCTTTACGACGAACTCTTTATCACCTCCATATACGAGAACCATTTCCTTACTCCTCTAAGGATAATTTTGTTGACCACCGTCCAGTGATCCACTCCTGGATCACTCTTATACCCCCTTGCCAGACACGTGGCAAGGCACACAGTAGTTCTAGTACACAGCATGGCATGCTTTATAGAACCTATGGCTGAGGCATAGGGAATGGCTTTCATTCTCTCTCTATCTTCTACCGTGGTCGTGCTTTAAGTCTTACTCAACTTCACACCTTACAACTCATGCAAGAACTCCTTCTTTGACTAATGCATTTTGAGCTCCTTCAAAATCATGTCTAGGTATGTGCTCTGTGAAAGTCTTTTTAGGCGTCTTGGCCTATCCCTATAGATGTTGATGTCCAATATATAAGCAGCTTCACTGAGGTCTTTCATTGAAAAATTCTTATTCAAGTATCCTTTAATGCTATCTAGAAATTCTACATCATTTCCAACCAGCAATATGCCATCCACATATAATATCAGAAATGCTATAGAGCTCCCACTCACTTTCTTGTAAATACAGGCTTCACCGTAAGTCTGTATAAAATCATATGCTTTGATCACCTCATCGAAGCGTATATTCCAACTCCGACATGCTTGCACCAGTCCATAGATGGATCACTGGAGCTTTCACACTTTGTTAGCTCCTTTAGGATCGACAAAACCTTCTGGTTGCGTCATATACAACTCTTCTTTAAAAAACTCGTTAAGGAATGCAATTTTGACGTCCATTTGCCAGATTTCATAATCATAAAATGCGGCAATTGCTAGCATGATTCAGACAGACTTAAGCATCGCTACGGGTGAGAAAGTCTCATCATAGTCAACCATTTGAACTTGTCGAAACCCTTTCGCTACAAGTCGAGCTTTGTAGACAGTGATATTACCATCAATGTCCATCTTCCTCTTGAAGATCCATTTATTCTCAATGTCTTGCCGATTATCGGGCAAGTCCACCAAAGTCCACACTTTGTTCTCATACATGGATCCTATCTCAGATTTCATGGCCTAAAGCCATTTGTCGGAATCTAGGCTCATCACAACTTCTCCATTGTTCAAAGATTCACCGTTGTCTAACAACATGTCTTTTAGGACAACATTACCATACCACTCTGGCGCGGTACATGTTCTGGTCGACCTTCGAGGTTCAGTAGTAACTTGATCCAAAGTTTCATGATCATCATCATTAGCGTCTTCTCTAGTTGGCGGAGGTATCTCGGGAACAGTTTTTTCTGATGTGCTAGTTTCCAATTCAAGAGAAGGTACAACTACCTCATCAAGTTCTACTTTCCTCCCACTCACTTCTTTCGAGAGAAAATCCTCTAGAAAGGACCCATTCTTAGCAAGAAAGATTTTGCCTTCAGATCTATGGTAGAAGGTATACCCAATAGTTTCTTTTGGGTATCCTATGAAGATGCACTTCTTCGCTTTGGGTTCGAGGTTATGATGTCTACTACGCACCCTTCTTCTTGTAGACGTTGTTGGGCCTCCAAGTGCAGAGGTTTGTAGGACAGTAGAAAATTTCCCTCACGTGGATGACCTAAGGTTTATCAATCCGTGGAAGGCGTAGGATGAAGATGGTCTCTCTCAAGCAACCCTGCAACCAAATAACAAAGAGTCTCTTGTGTCCCCAACACACCCAATACAATGGTAAATTGTAAAGGTGCACTAGTTCGGCGAAGAGATGGTGATACAAGTGCAATATGGATGGTAGATATAGGTTTTTGTAAACTGAAAGTATAAAAACAGCAAGGTAGCAAGTGGTAAACGTGAGCATAAACGGTGTTGCAATGATAGTAGAGAAGGCCTAGGGTTCATACTTTCACTAGTGCAAGTTCTCTCAACAAGGATAACATAATTGGATCATATTACTAGCCCTCAACATGCAACAAAGAGTCACTCCAAAGTCACTAATAGCGGAGAACAAACGAAGAGATTATGGTAGGGTACGAAACCACCTCAAAGTTACTCTTTCTGATCGATCTATTCAAGAGTCCGTAATAATGTTCAATCTATCATAGAGTTCGTACTAGAATAACACCTTAAGACACAAATCAATCAAAACCCTAATGTCACCTAGATACTCCATTGTCACCTCAAGTATCAGTGGGCATGATTATACGATATGCATCACACAATCTCAGAAACATCTATTCAACCAACACATAGAACTTCAAAGAGTGCCCCGAAGTTTCTACCGGAGAGTCAAGAAGAAAACGTGTGCCAACCCCTATGCATAGATTCCCAAGGTCACGGAACCCGCAAGTTGATCACTAAAACATACATCAAGTGGATCACATGATATCTCATTGTCACCACAGATAAACACGTGCAAGACATACATCAAGTGTTCTCAAATCCTTAAAGACTCAATCCGATAAGATAACTTCAAAGGGAAAATTCAATCCATTACAAGAGAGTAGAGGGGGAGAAGAAGATCCAACTAGAATAGCAAAGCTCACGATACATCAAGATCGTGACATCTCAAGAACACGAGAGAGAAAGAGAGAGAGAGAGAGAGAGAGAGATCAAACACATAGCTACTGATACATACCCTCAGCCCCAAGGGTGGACTACTCCCTCCTCGTCATGGAGAGCGCCGGGATGATGAAGATAGCCACCGAAGAGGGATTCCCCCCCTCCGACAGGGTGCCAGAACGGTTGTAGATTGGTTTTCGGTGGCTACAAAGGGTTTCAGCGGCGGAACTCCCGATCTAGGTTAATTTCCGAAGGTTTCAGTATTTATAGGAATTTTTGGAGTCGGGGTCAAGTAAAGGGGAGCTACGGGCCATCCTCGAGATAGGGGGGCGCGCCCCCCTACCCAGGGCATGGCCCCCACCCTCGAGGGCAGCCCGTGGCTCTCCTGGCCCAACTCTTTTGCTTCGGGGGCTTCTTTTGGTCCAAAAAAATCATCAAAAATTGGCTTGTCAATTGGACTCCGTTTGATTTTCCTTTTCTGTATTACCCTAAAAATGGAGAAAAACATAAACTGGCACTGGGCTCTGGGTTAATAGGTTAGTCCCAAAAATCATATAAAAGTGTATAATAAAGCCCATAAGACATACTAGAAGGATAATATAATAGCATGGAACAATCAAAAATTATAGATACGCCGGAGACGTATCAGGTTATGAGGCTGAATCCTTTTGACATAAGCGTCGCATCCCCAAACTTTAAGAAACAACAACTTAGGTTTCTTGCCAAACTGTAGTTCATATGGTGTCGTCTGATAACCCACAAGTATAGGGGATCAGTTGTAGCCCCTTTCGATAAGTAAGAGTGTCGAACCCAACGAGGAGCCAAAGGTAGAACAAATATTCCCTCAAGTTTTATCGACCATCGATACAACTCTACGCACGCTTGACATTCGCTTTACCTAGAACAAGCATGAAACTAAAAGTACTTTCTAGGTGTAACGGGATAGGTTTGCAAGAGTATAAAGAGGATGTAAATAAAAACTAGGGGCTGTTTTGGTAAAGAAGCAATAAAGTTAGTATAGGGAGTGTGGAAAGTGGTGGTAGGAGTTGCGAAATTGTCCCTAAGAAATTGAGTACGTTACTAGACCGATAGCTTGTTTTATGTGGGAGAGGCCACTGCTAGCATGTCATCCCTGACTTGGAATTCTATGCACTTATGATTGGAACTATTAGCAAGCATCCGCAACTACTAACGTTCATTAAGGTAAAACCCAACCATAGCATTAAGATATATTCGTTCCGCTTCAATCCCGTATGCATCAATTTCTATGCTAGGTTGAAACTTCTGTCACTCTTGCCCTCCGATACATAGTCCTATCAACATACAACTAACCCTATGGTGTGATCCACGCGTGTGCTCATATGATGGGCACCAAAGGACAACAACATAACCACAAGAAATTTAAACCAATGATAGCAATTCACCAATTACGGATAGGACACCGAAAATCTACTCAGACATCATAGGATGGCAACACATCATTGGATAATAATACGAAGCATAAAGCACCATGTTCAAGTTGAGGGTACAGCGGATTGCGGGTGAGTGGGCCACTGTAGATAGATGGGGGAAGGTGATGAAGACATTGGTGAAGATGACAGAGGTGTTGGTGTAGATCGCCGTCACGCGATGATGGCCCCGGCGGCTTTCCGGCGTGATACGTCTCCGTCGTCTCTATAATTTTGGATTGTTTCATGCCAATATTATACAACTTTCATATATTGTTGGCAACTATTTATATGATTTATTGGACTAACCTATTGATCCAGTGCCCAATACCAGTTCCTGTTTTTTGCATGTTTTTTGTATCATAGAAAATCCATATCAAACGAAGTCCTAATGCAATAAAATTTCAAGAAGAACTATTTTGGAATATATGTGATTTTTGAGAGTTGGAAGCACCGCAAACGGAGGCCCGCACAACCCACAAGACACCAGGGCACGCCAGAGGAGCCTGGCGCATGGTGGTGGGTTGTGCTCACTTCGTACGTTGGTTGGAGCTCTACTTCGGGCGCAAGGAAGCTTATATCAGGAAAAAAATCGTGTTAAAATCTCAGTGCAATTGGAGTTACGGATCTCCGGGAATTTAGGAAATAGTGAAGGGCCAGATCTGAGAAACGCGAAACAGAAGAGGACAGAGAGACAGATCCGATCTCGGAGGGGCTCTCGCCCCTCCGCCACCATGGATGCCATGGGCCAAAGGGGGAACCCTCCTCCCACCTAGGGAGGATCTAGTAAAGAAGAAGAAGGAGGGGGCTCTCTCCCCCTCTCTCCCGGTGGCGCCGAAGTGTCACCGGGGGTAGGATCGTGACGGCGATCTGCATCAACAATCTTGCTACCGTCAACACCAACTTTCTCCCCCTCTATGCAACGGTGTAACACCTCTTCTCCCTGCTGTAATCTCTACTTAAACATGGTGCTCAACACTATATATTATTTTCCAATGATATGTGGTTATCCTATGACGTATGAGTAGATCCGTTTTGTCCTATGGGTTAATCGTGATCTTGGTTGGTATGATTGTATATTTTATTTATGGTGCTGTCCTAAAGTGCCCTCCGTTCTCGCGCAAATGTGAGGGGCCCCCGCTGTAGGGTGTTGCAGTGCGTTCATGGTTCGCTTATGCTGGGTTGCGAGAGTGACAGAAGCTTAAATCCGAGTAGGTGGGCTATGGCGTATGGGATAAAGAGGGCATGATACTTAATGCTATGGTTGGGTTTCACGACCTTAATGATCTTTAGTAGTTGTGTATGCTTGCTAGGGGTTCAATCATAAGTATATATGATCCAAGTAGAGAAAGTATGTTAGCTCATGCCTCTCCCTCATAATAAAATTGCAAGAATGATTTCCGGTACTTGTTATCGATTGCCTAGGGACAAATCATTCTCCCGTGTTACAAAAAGTACTTTATTGTCTTGCAAAGTACTTTATTTCAGGTTCCCGCTAAGTACTCCTAGTTTCATACTTGTTTTAGGTAAATCAAACGTTAAGTGTGCGTAGAGTTGTATTGGTGGTTGATAGAACTTGAGGGAATATTTAGTCTACCTTTAGCTCCTCGTTGGGTTTGACACTCTTACTTATCAAAAAGGCTACAAATGATCCCCTACACTAGTGGGTTATCAAGATCTTTTTATGGCGTCGTTGCCAGGGAGCAATAGCATGGGGTGAATATTCTCGTGTGTGCTTGTTTGCTTTATCACTAAGTAGTTTTTATTTTGTGTTCTTGTTTTCTATCTTTAGTTATGGGTATGAAACGCAAAATACAAAAAAAATAGTTGTACCTACTAAACCAATGGTTGAAGAACCACCCAAAATCTATCACACTACTAAAACTTTTTACTTGGATCATCTTCGATCCCTATGTGCTCGTGCAGAAGGCCCAACTAGTTTACTTGAGGGAAAATCTTTAGATGAGCATGCTTGTTATGTGCGACACCGCTTATCTCAAAAAGGGAAACTTTTACAGCATCGTATTAATACTTTGTAGTGCTATGCTTGGAATTTATGTGAAATATATGAGTTTACTTGTTGTTCTGAGGACCCTAAGAAACACCTTCCTTACCAATGTGAGTTTAGTGATAATGGAATCGTATCTTCTTATGCTAAGGATGTTCAACAAATTGAAGAATTTGTTGCTTTTAAGGGTGCTTATGAAATTGGTTCTTTGATTGAAAAGTATGATGCTACTCTTTACAAATCTGAAAATTTTGACATACTTAAATATTGCTATGATAACTATGATTCCAATACTTATATTGAACCATATATTGAGCACTTCTTTCCTGTCCAAGAAGAGACTAATATTTTGCAGGAGTCTATGGAAGAAAAAAATTATGACACTGTGAGCTCATTAGATCAAAAAGATGAGGAGGAGATTGAAAAACAAAAGGAGGAAGAACGGATTAGCTACCCGCGCCCACCTTTTGATGAGAGTAACCCCTCAACTCATACATTTTTAATTTCACTTCTAGTTTACCGAAGGATGAATGCTATGATCATTGCTATGATCTCATTGATTCATTTGAAATATCCCTTTTTGATGATGGTTGCAATGCTTGTGGCCAAGATGCCAATATGCATTATGCTTATGGAGATGAACTTGCTATAGTTACTTATGTCAAGAATGAAATTGTTGCTATTGCACCCACACATGATAGTCCTATTATCTTTTAAAATTCTCCCAACTACACTATATCGAAGAAGTTTGCACTTATTAAGGATTATATTGATGGGTTGCCTTTTTCCATTGCACATGATAATTTTGATGAATGTAATATGCATGTGCTTGCTGCTCCTACTTGCAATTATTATGAGAGAGGAACTACATCTCCGCCTCTCTATGTTTCCAACATGATAGAATTGCAAGAAACTGCTTATACTATGCATTGGCCTTTAGTTGATGTGCATAAATTGTTCTATTATGACATGCCGATGGATAGGAAGAGAGTTAGACTTCGTCATTGCTTGATATATGTTGATTTTTGCTCACTACTAAATGCCAAATCATTGCTAATTAAAATTGGCTTTGATATACCTTGGGATCTGGGTGGATTCATTACTTGAGCACTATATGCCTAGCTTAATGGCTTTAAAGAAAGCGCTGCCACGGAGAAAACTCGGAAGTTAAAAAAAGAGTCATTTATTTCTGTGTAGTGCTTTTATAAAGTTTAAAAACAAAAAATATAGACGGGAACCTAAAACTTTCACAAAAAAGTGAAAGTGAGATAGACGAGCACCGTGGAAGCGGGAGCATGCCTTGAACTTTGTTCATGCCCATGGAAACTTTCTGAATCTTGAACTACAAAAACTTTTCAACAAAAATAATTATCCCCTTGTATAAATCCATTGTATTGTAAAAATAATGTGCCAAGATTTGCCTTTAGGATGATTAAATTGCTTGTTGGTTCGTGCGGTGCAAAAAAGAAACTTTGGCTGTAGTGCGCGATTTTTTTACTGGAACGTCAAACGGTTCTGAAACTTTTTGCACAGTCTTTCTATACATTTTTTTTCCTAATTGTTTCAGAAATTTTAGAGTTACAGAAGTATGCTGGATGTTCAAATCTTTACAGACTGTCCTGTTTTCATATATTGTTGTTATAGCTTCATTATTTGTATATGTTTGAATTCTTGTTGAAGCCTACTTGACTTGGGGCCATAGAATTGTGATAGAATAGAGTGGGTAATGTTTAATTATAATTATACAATAATGTTAGAGCAGTACATGATGTGATTTCATTGATCATATGCACTAACCCCGCTAAAAGTTTGGTTATGTTTTGTTTGGATGAAGTGTTCGAAGATCGAGGAGGTCTCGATGTGAGGAGAAGGAGGACAGGCAAGAGCTCAAGCTTGGGGATGCCCAAGGCACCCCAAGTAAATATTCAAGGAGACTCAAGCGTCCAAGCTTGGGGATGCTCCGGAAGGCATCCCATTGATTCGTCTCCAACGTATCTACTTTTCCAAACCCTTTTGCCCTTGTTTTGGATTCTAACTTGCATGATTTGAATGGAACTAACCCGGACTGACGCTGTTTTCAGTAGAACTGCCATGGTGTTGTTTTTGTGCAGAATAAAAAGTTCTCAGAATCGCCTGAAAATCAACGGAGAATTATTTTGGAAAATATAAAAAATATCTGCAAGAAGATCCACACCAGGGGGCCCAGGGCCTGTCCACGAGGGTGGGGGGCGCGCCCCCTGCCTCGTGGGCCCCCTGGTGACTTAACGATGTACCCCCAGCTCCTATATCTTCACTTTCGGGGAGAGAAAAATCAGGGAGAAGGAATTATCGCGTTTCACGAGATGGAGCCACCGCCAAGCCATAATCTCTCTCGGGAGGGCTGATCTGGAGTCCGTTCGGGGCTCCGGAGAGTGGAGATCATCGCCATTGTCATCATCAACCTTCCTCCATCACCAATTCCATGATGCTCACCGCCGTGCGTGAGTAATTCCATCATAGGCTTGCTGGACGGTGATGGGTTGGATGGGATCTATCATGTAATCGAGTTAGTTTTGTTAGGGTTTGATCCCTAGTATCCACTAAGTTCTGAGATTGATGTTGCTATGACTTTGCTATGCTTAATGATTGTCACTAGGGCCCGAGTGCCATGATTTCAGATCTGAACCTATTATGTTTTCATGAATATATGTGTGTTCTTTATCCTATCTTGCAAGTCTATAGTCACCTACTATGTGTTATGATCCGGCAACCCCGAAGTGACAATAATCGGGACCACCCACGGTGATGACCATAGTTTGAGGAGTTCATGTATTCACTATGTGTTAATGCTTTGGTCTGGTACTCTATTAAAAGGAGGCCTTAATATCCCTTAGTTTCCAATAGGACCCCGCTGCCACGGGAGGGTAGGACAAAAGATGTCTTGCAAGTTCTTTTCCATAAGCACGTATGACTATATTCGGAATACATGCCTACATTGTATTGATGAACTAGAGCTAGTTTTGTGTCACCCTAGGTTATAACTTCTACATGATGAATTGCATCCGACATAATTTCCCATCACCGATCCAATGCCTACGAGCTTTACCTATATTGCTTGTTGCTTATTTACTTTTCTGTCGCTACTATCACAAAAACTACAAAAACACTATCGTTACTTTTATTGCGACTACAGCCACTATCATATTACTTTGCTACTAAACTATCCTGCTGCAGATACTAAGTTTCCAGGTGTGGTTGAATTGACAACTCAGCTGCTAATACTTAAGAGTATTCTTTGGCTCCCCTTGTGTCGAATCAACAAATTTGGGTTGAATACTTTACCCTTGAAAACTGTTGCGATCCCCTACACTTGTGGGTTATCAAGACTATTTTGTGGCGCCGTTGCCGGGGAGAATAACTCTATTCTTTAAGTCACTTGGGATTTATATCTGTTGATCCCTATGAAGAATTTGAAGGACTCAAAAACCAAGATCTTACCCTCAACTACGAGGGAAGGTAAGGAACCGCCATCTAGCTCTGCACTTGATTCTCCTTCTGTTATGAGTAAACTTGCGACACCTACTCCTGCTATTGAATCTGATATGTTGTTTGTTCTTGATGATGCTACTTCTGCTATGTATGATGAAACTACCTCTGTTTGATACTGTGCCACTAGGTGAATTTCTAGATGAACAAATTGCTAAGGTTAGGGAGAGTGCAAATGTTGAAACTGATGATATTTATGAAAGTGATGATGAAACTACTCCCAATAGATATGAATTGCCTGTTGTGCCTGAGGGTTATGTTATGGATGAAGAAACCGCTAGAGACATTCTTGCTTGCAATGATAGATATGATCTTAAGAAGTTATTAGCTAAGCTGAAAGAAAAGTCCTTGAATGCTAGAATGAAACATGACCCTGCTTTTGCTACTTCACCTATATGTGTTACTAATAAGGATTATGAATTCTCTGTTGATCCTGAGTTAATTACTTTTGTTGAATCTGATCATTTCCATGGCTATGAGTCTGAAACTGTTGTGGCACATCTTACTAAGTTGAATGATATAGCCACCCTGTTTACCAATGATGAAAAGATTCGCTATTACTATATCCTTAAGCTATTTCCTTTTTCGTTAAAGGGTGATGCTAAGACTTGGTTTAATTCCCTTGATCTTGGTTGTGTGCGTAGTCCCCAGGATATGATGTATTACTTCTCTGCTAAATATTTTCCCGCTCACAAGAAACAAGCTGCCTTACGGGAAATATACAACTTTGTGCAAATTGAAGAAGAGAGTCTCCCACAAGCTTGGGGGAGGCTTCTCCAATTACTTAATGCTTTGCCTGATCATCCTCTTGAGATGCATGATATACTTGATGTCTTTTATAATGGACTAACCGATGCTGCCAGAGACCACCTAGATAGTTGTGCTGGTTGTGTTTTCAGGGAAAGAATAGTTGAACAAGCTGAATTACTATTGAATAATATGTTGGCCAATGAAAATAATTGGACACTTCCTGAACCAGCCCCTAAGCCAACTCCGAAGAAAAGAGGTGTTCTATTTCTCAGTCCTGAAGATATGCAAGAGGCAAAGAAATCTATGAAAGAAAAAGGTATTAAGTCTGAAGATGTTAATAATTTAACTCCTATTGAAGAAATACATGGTCTTGATAACCCAACACAGGTAGTAAAGGTAAATTCTCTTTATAGATTTGATGAAGGTGATATTCCTCGTTATAAGTCTGCTAGCCAATGCTTAGATGAGTTTGACAATTTTATTGTGAAACAAGAAAACTTCAATGCTTATGTTGGTAGACAATTACAACACAATGCTTATATGATTGAACGCTTGAGTGATTATCTGTCTAGAGCTAAAGGTGAACTGAAACTTATTAGTAAACATGCTTCTATGGTCACCACTCAAGTAGAACAAGTACTTAAGACTCGGAATGATTTGCTCAATGAATTAAATAGTAAGAATAATGACTATGCTATTAGAGTTGCTACTAGAGGTGGTAAAATGACTCAGGAACCTCTGTATCCTGAAAGCCACCCTAAGAGAATTGAGCAAGATTCTCAAAGAGCTAATTAGATGCACCTAGTTCTTCTAAGAAGAAGAAAAAGAAAAATGATAGGACTTTGCATGCTTCTAGTGAACCTGTAGCTGACACACCTGAGAATCCCTATGATATATCTGTTTCTGATGCTGAGACACAATCTGGTAATGAACATGAACCTAGTGATAATATTAATGATGATGTTCATGATGATGCTCAACCTAGCAATGATAATGATGTAGAGATTGAACCTGCTGTTGATCTTGATAACCCACAATCAAAGAATCAACGTTATGATAAGAGAGACTTTGTTGCTAGGAAGCACGGTACGGAAAGAGAACCATGGGTTCAGAAACCCATTCCTTTTCCTCCGAAACCATCCAAGAAAAAGGATGATGGGGATTTTGAGCGCTTTGCTGAAATGATTAGACCTATCTTTTTGCGTATGCGGTTGACTGATGTGCTTAAAACAAATCCTTATGCTAAGTATATGAAAGATATTATTACTAATAAGAGAAAGATAGCAGAAGTAGAAATTTCCACCATGCTTTCTAATTACACTTCTGAGGGTGGAATGCCTAAGAAATTAGGAGATCTAGGAGTACCTACTATACCTTGCTCCATTAAGAGAAACTATGTTAAAACTGCTTTGTGTGATCTTGGAGCCGGTGTTAGTGTTATGCCTCTCTCTTTATATCATAGACTTGACTTGAGTAAGCTAACACCTACTGAATTATCTTTGCAAATGACTGATAAATCAACTGCTATACCTATCGGTATTTGTGAGGATGTGCCTGTTGTAGTTGCAAATGTTACTATTCTAACTGACTTTGTTATCCTTGATATTCCCGAGGATGATAGTATGTCTATTATTCTTGGAAGACCCTTTTTGAATATTGCAGGGGCTGTTATTGATTGCAACGAAGGCAATGTCACTTTTGATGTCAATGGTAATGAGCATACGGTACACTTTCTGAGGAAACAACCTCAGATCCACAGTATCAATTGTATTGGGAAATTTTCAACTATTACTATTGGTGATTTTTAGTTTCCTCTTCCTACTATCAAGAAGACATATGACATCCTTATTGTTGGGGACATACATATCCCCATTGAGGTAACCTAGTGTTATTCGAAAATTCTCTGGTTTCATGTTACTCGGAAAGAGTTTATTAACAAGACCTAATCAACCTTGTTAATGGATTCCTTTTGATGAGCATGGGATAGGTGAATCTAGATAGCACAACCTTCTGTGCCCTCTTTTTACTTTCTGTTAATTAAGATAAATAAAGCAAAAATAGTATTT
The DNA here is from genome assembly GCA_902687465.1 of Secale cereale. Taxonomy (NCBI): domain Eukaryota; kingdom Viridiplantae; phylum Streptophyta; class Magnoliopsida; order Poales; family Poaceae; genus Secale; species Secale cereale. The sequence goes on along the minus strand of LR738710.1, from coordinate 125,220,599 downwards.
TCTGTTTGTTTCCAGACTTATCCGTGCAATAAAAAATATCCTGAAAATAAAAGTTCTCCAAATGCCATGAAAATGAAATATGATTTTTTTTCTAGAATATTTGAGGAAAAATGGCACTGAACACACAGCGAGGGGATCCAGCACGTGGCCATGAATGAAACATGCTTGCAATGACAATTAGAGATCATAGCTGCTTATGCCATTCTTAATTAGCTGAGAGTTTATAATGGTCTATCTTGCATGCCAACATGATATCAAAATGGTTGTGATGTGGTATGATGGGGTGGTATCCTCCTTTGAATGATTTAAGTGATCTGACTTGGCACATGTTCACGCATGTAGTTGAAACAAATCAACATAGCCTCCATGATATTTATGTTCATGGTGATTTATATCCTACTCATGCTTGCATTCAGTGTTGATTAATTTTAATGCATGTTCATGACCATTGTTGCTCTCTAGTTGGTCGCTTCCCAATCTCTTTCTAGCCTTCACCTGTACTAAGTGGGAATACTGCTTGTGCATCCACTTCCATAAACCCCAAAGTCATTCCATATGAGTCCACCATACCTTCCTATATTCGGTATCTACCTGTCGTTCCAAGTAAATTTGTATGTGCCAAACTCTAAACCTTCAAATGAAATTATGTTTTGTATGCTCGAACAGCTCATGTATCAACTAGGGATGTCTATATCTTCCATGCTAGGTGGGTTATTCTCACGATGAGTGGACTCTGCTCATCATTCATGAGAAAATGGCTAGTAATCAGGATGCCCTGTCCCATGCACAAATCATAATAATTAAACAAAACTCCCCTAGGGCTGTTGCTGGTTTGGACGGTACCCGTTGTTTCGGACTAGCCGTGGAGTGTGCTTGTTGGTGGTTGGGGGAGTATAAACTTTACCATTCTATTTGGGAACCGCCTATAATGTGCGTAGCATGGGAGATATCAAGATTCTTGGTTGTTATGTTGACAATGAAAGTATACCGCTCAAAATGTTATTCATCTCTATTTAAAAATCGAGCTCTAGCACCTCTACAAATCCATGCTTCCCTCTGCGAAGGGCCTGTCTATTTAATTTTATGCATAGTCATCATCCTCTTATCAAAGAGCACCAGTACGAGAGCACCTCTGTCGTTGCATGTATTACTATTAATTTGCATTGAGTATGATCATGACTGGATCTCTTTTACCATGAATTACAATGTCTAGTCAGTCCTTGATCTTTAAAGGTGCTCTGCATTTATGTTTTGCGGTCTCAGAAATGGCAAGCGAGATACAATCTTGTTATATCATATCATGATTGTTCTGAGAAAGTGTTGTCTTCCGAGGTTTATTATTATTGCTCGCTAGTTGATTATGCCATTGATGTGAGTAGTCTTGAGACCTGAAAGTTATTGTGAATGTGGTTAGTTCATGATCTTGTTGAAAACCTGAATACTAGCTTACATATTTACAACAACAAGAGCAAACAGAGTTTGTCAATGTTTTTCTTTATCACTTTCAGTTTATCAACTGAATTGCTTGAGGACAAGCAAAGGTTTAAGCTTGGGGGAGTTGATACGTCTCCAACATATCTACTTTTCCAAACCCTTTTGCCCTTGTTTTGGACTCTAACTTGCATGATTTGAATGGAACTAACCCGGACTGATGCTGTTTTCAGTAGAACAGCCATGGTGTTGTTTTTGTGCACAATAAAAAGTTCTCGGAATCGCCCGAAAATCAACGGAGAATTATTTTGGAAAATATAAAAATATCTGCAAGAAGATCCACACCAGGGGGCCCAGGGCCTGTCCACGAGGGTGGGGGCGCGCGCCCCTGCCCAGGGCGCGCCGCCCTGCCTCGTGGCCCCCTGGTGACTTACCGACATACCCCCAGATCCTATATCTTCACTTTCGGGGAGAAAAAATCAGGGAGAAGGAATTATCACGTTTCACGAGACGGAGCCACCGCCAAGCCCTAATCTCTCCCGGGAGGGCTGATCTGGAGTCCGTTCGGGGCTCCGGAGAGTGGAGATCGTCGCCAAGGTCATCATCAACCTTCCTCCATCACCAATTCCATGATGCTCACCGCCGTGCGTGAGTAATTCCATCGTAGGCTTGCTGGACGGTGATGGGTTGGATGGGATCTATCATGTAATCGAGTTAGTTTTGTTAGGGTTTGATCCCTAGTATCCACTATGTTCTGAGATTGATGTTGCTATGACTTTGCTATGCTTAATGCTTGTCACTAGGGCCCGAGTGCCATGATTTCAGATCTGAACCTATTATGTTTTCATGAATATATGTGTGTTCTTGATCCTATCTTGCAAGTCTATAGTCACCTACTATGTGTTATGATCCGGCAACCCCGAAGTGACAATAATCGGGACCACTCCCGGAGATGACCATAGTTTGAGGAGTTCATGTATTCACTATGTGTTAATGCTTTGGTCCGGTACTATATTAAAAGGAGGCCTTAATATCCCTTAGTTTCCAATAGGACCCCGCTGCCACGGGAGGGTAGGACAAAAGATGTCATGCAAGTTCTTTTACATAAGCACGTATGACTATATTCGGAATACATGCCTACATTGTATTGATGAACTGGAGCTAGTTTTGTGTCACCCTAGGTTATAACTTCTACATGATGAATTGCATCCGACATAATTTCCCATCACCGATCCAATGGCTACGAGCTTTACCTATATTGCTTGTTGCTTATTTACTTTTCCGTCGCTACTATCACAAAAACTACAAAAACACTATCGTTACTTTTATTTCCGCTACCGCCACTATCATATTACTATGCAACAAAACTATCCTGCTACAGATACTAAGTTTCCAGGTGTGGTTGAATTGACAACTCAGCTGCTAATACTTAAGAGTATTCTTGGGCTCCCCTTGTGTCGAATCAACAAATTTGGGTTGAATACTTTACCCTCGAAAACTGTTGCGATGCCCTACACTTGTGGGTTATCACCCATCTTTCTTCAACAAGTATCGGTATGTTTTCAGATTCATTTTGTTCACATGATATGCGTAAATTCTTGGAGCGTCGTGTGCTTTTTATTTTAATTTTAATAATGCACCATGCTGGTACAAGATAGTCCTTGGCCAATTTGTAGAATGCTCATTGCACTTCACTTATATCTTATGAGTATGGCTTTATAGAATGCCTCATGTGCTTCACTTATTTCATTTGAAGTTTGGATTGCCTATTTCTCTTCACATAGAAAACCGATGTTCGTAGAATGCTCTCGTTCTTCACTTATAATTGTTAGAGCATGATCTTTTGTAGAAATAATTAAACTCTCATTATTCACTTATATCTATTTAGAGAGTCAAACAAAATTGGTCAATTGCATGGTTAGTCATTAAATCCTACATAAAACTTATGGATCACTGAATATGATATGTTTGATTCCTTGCAATAGTTTTGCGATATAGAGATGATAATATGTGGCAGGTACTAGTGGATGATTGTGTTTAGTAAGAAATTGGTGTTAAGGTTTGTGATTCCCGAAGCACGCACGTATAATCTCTCGTTATGCCAGGAAGTTGGAGCACAATTTATCCTTGATTGTCCTATCTTTGTGTGAAGGTCGAGGGCGCGCGATGGTTAACTCCTACCAACCTCCCCACTACGAGCATGCGTAGTATTACTTTGCTTCGAGGGCTAATAATTTTTTCAATAAGTATGTGACTTCCTTATGACTAATGTGAGTACATGGATTATACGCACTCTCACCCTTTCATAATTGCTAGCCTCTCTCGTACCGCGCAATTTTCGCCGGTGCATAAAATTTATTATACCTTCCTCAAAACAGCCACCATACCTACCTATTATGGCATTTCCATAGTCATTCCGAGATATATTGCCATGTACTTCCATCATATAGTTGACTTGAACATTCATTTTCATATTGCTTTGCATGATCGTAAGACATCTAGCACGATATTTTCATGGCTTGTCCATTTTTTGATATCTTTGTTATGCTAGATCATTGCACATCCCGGTACACTGTCAGAGGCATTCATTTAGAGTCATACTTTGTCATAGGTATCGAGATGTAATTTTTATTTCTTTTGAGTTATAAGTAATAGAAGTGTGATGATCATCATTATTCATTTTTAGAGCAGTGCCTAGTGAGGAAAGGATGATGGAGACTATGATTCCCCCACAAGTCGGGATAAGACTCCGGACAATGAGAGAAAAATATATAAAAAGAAAAAGAAAAAAGGGAAAAGAAACAAAAAAGAAAAAAACAATAAAGAGAGAAGGGGCATTGTTAGTATCCTTTACCATACTTGTGCTTCAAAGTAGCACCATATTTTTCATATAAAGAGTCTCCTATGTTTTCACTTTCATATACTAGTGGGAATTTTCCGTAGTAGAGTCGAATGCATACCCACTTAGTTTTCATGTTGAGCTCTCATACACTTATAGCTCTTAGTGCATAATTTTCATGGCAATCCCTACTCCTCACATTGATATCGATTGATGGGCATATCCATAGTCCATTATTTTTCCTAGTTGATGTGAGACTTTCTTCCCTTCTTTTGTCAACTACCACCGCATTCTATTCCACCTATATTGCTATATCCATGGCTTGCGCTCATGTATTGCGTGAGAGTTGAAAATGTTGAAGCGCGTTAAAAAATATGAACCAATTTCTTGGCTGACACCGGGGTAGTACATGATTTATACTTTGAGGTGGGAAGACAGAGCATGACAAGACCATATGATTTTGTAGGGATAACGTTCTTTAGCATTTGATATTCTGAAAGGAATGATTGTTTGTTGGGATGCCCGAGTATTGATGTCTTTATGTCAAATTATAGTCTATTGCTTTGAATCACTCATGTCTTAATATTCATGCCATGACTAGATATATGATCAAGTTTATGCTAGGTAAAATTCCACATAAAAAATATCTTTTTTATCATTTACCTAGTCGAGGACGAGCAGGAATTAAGCTTGGGGATGCTGATACGTCTCCGTCGTATCTATAATTTTTTATTGTTCAAGCCAATATTATACAACTTTCACATATTTTTGGCAACCATTTACATGATTTATTGGACTAACCTATTGATCCAGTGCCCGGTGCCAGTTCCTGTTTTTTGCATGTTTTTTGTATCGCAGAAAATCCATATCAAACGAAGTCCAAATGCAATAAAATTTCATGGTGAATTATTTGGGAATATATGTGATTTTGAGAGTTTGAAGCACCACAAATGGAGGCCCGCACAGCCCACAAGACAGCAGGGCGCGCCAGAGGAGCCTGGAGCGTGGTGGTGGGTTGTGCTCACCTCATACGTCGGTTGGAGCTATACTTCGGGCGCAAGGAAGCTTATATCCGGAAAAAATCATGTTAAAATCTCAACACAATCGGAGTTACGGATCTCCGAGATTTAAGAAACGGTGAAGGGCCAGATCTGAAAAATGCGAAATAGAAGAGGACAGAGAGACAGATCCAATCTCGGAGGGGCTCTCGCCCCTCCGCCGCCATGGAGGCCATGGACCAGATGGGGAACCCTCCTCCAACCTAGGGAGGAGGCCAAGGAAGAAGAAGAAGGAGGGGGGCTCTCTCCCCCTCTCTCCCGGTGGCACCGGAGTGCCTCCGGGGCTAGGATTGTGACGGCGATCTACATCAACAATCTTGCTACCGTCAACACCAACTTTCTCCCCCTCTATGCAGCAGTGTAACACCTCTTCTCCCCGCTGTAATCTCTACTTAAACATGGTGCTTAACACTATATATTATTTCCCAATGATATGTGGTTATCCTATGATATTTGAGTAGATCCATTTTGTCCTATGGGTTAATCATGATCTTGGTTGGTATGATTGTATATTTTATTTATGGTGCTATCCTACGATGCCCTCCGTTCTTGCGCAAACGTGAGGGGCCCCTACTGTAGGGTGTTGCAATGCGTTCCTGGTTCTCTTATGGTGGGTTGCGAGAGTGACAGAAGCATAAACCCGAGTAGGTGGGCTATGGCGTATGGGATAAAGAGGACTTGACACTTAATGCTATGGTTGGGTTTCACGACCTTAACGATCTTTAGTAGTTGCGGAGGCTTGCTAGGGGTCCAATCATAAGTGCATATGATCCAAGTAGAGAAAGTATGTTATCTCATGCCTCTCCCTCATAATAAAATTGCAAGAATGATTATCGATACTTGTTATCAATTGCCTAGGGACAAATCATTCTCTTGTGTTACAAAAAGCTTGCTGCTATGCTACTGATATTTTCTTGCAAAGTACTTTATTTCAACTTCCCGCTAAGTACTCCTAGTTTCATACTTGTTTTAGGTAAAACAAATGTTAAGTGTGCGAAGAGTTGTATCGGTGGTTGATAGAAATTGAGAGAATATTTATTCTACCTTTAGCTCCTCGTTGGGTTTGACACTCTTACTTATCAAAAAAGGGTACAAACGATCCCCTACACTTGTGGGTTATCATGGCGCCACCGGGAGAGAGAGGGAGAGAGCCCCCTCCTTCTTCTTCTTCCTTGACCTCCCCCTAGATGGGAGAAGGGTTTTCCCTCTGGTCCATGGCCTCCATGGCGGCGGAGGGGCGAGAGCCCCTCCGAGATTGGACCTCTCTCTCTCTGTTTCCTTCTGTTTCTGTGCTCCCAGATTCTGGCCTTTCACCGTTTCTTAAATTAATGGAGATCCGTAACTCCGATTGGGCTGAAGTTTTATCACGATTTTTATCCGGATATTGGATTTCTTGCGGAGAAAGAATGGCACCAACTGCCTTACGGGGTGGCCACAAGGGTCCAGGGCACGCCCTACCCCCTGGGGCATGCCCCCCTACCTTGTGGCCCCCTCGGGCATCGTCTCGCATTGATTCTTCTTCCCAAAAATCACATATATTCCAAAAAAATCTCCATAAGTTTTTATCCCGTTTGGACTCCGTTTGATATGGGTTTTCTGCGAAACAAAAAACATGCAACAAACAAGAACTGGCACTAGGCATTGGATCAATATGTTAGTCCCAAAAATAGTATAAAAAGTTGCCAAAATTATGTAAAAGTTGTAGAATATTGGCATGGAACAATAAAAAATTATAGATATGACGAAGACGTATCAGCATCCCCAAGCTTAATTCTTGCTCGTGCACAAGTAGGTAAATGATAAAAAAAGATAATTTTTGATGTGGAATGCTACCTGGCATAATCTTGATCATGTAATCTAATCATGGCATGAATATTAAGACATGAGTGATTCAAAGCAATAGTCTATCATTTGACATAAAGGAATTTAATACTCGGGCATCCCAACAAACAATCGTGTTTTTCAAAATATCAATGCTAAAGCACGTTATCCCTACAAAATCATAGTCTTTTATGCGCCCTTTTCTTAACACAAGGTACCCGTCATGCCCATCCCGGTGTCAGCCAACCAATTGTTTTCATACTTTACATTTTCAAACTTTTTCAACTCTTCACGCAATACATGAGCGTGAGCCATGGACATAGCACTATGGTTGGAATAGAAGGTGGTGATAGACAAAAGGAGGGAGAACGTCTCACATCAACTAGGAAAATCAACGTACTATGGAGATGTCCATCAATTGATATCAATGTGAGTGAGTAGGGATTGCCATGTAACAGATGCACTAGAGACATAAGTGTATGAAAGCTCAAAAGAAAACTAGTGGGTGTGCATCTAACTTGCTTGCTCATGAAGACCTAGGGCATTTGAGGAAGCCCATCGTTGGAATATACAAGCCAAGTTCTATAATGAAAATTTCCCACTAGTATATGAAAGTGACAATATAGGAGACTCTCTATATGAAGAACATGGTGCTACTATGAAGCACAAGTGTGGTAAAAGGATAGTAGCATTGCCCCTTCTCTCTTTTTCTCTCATTTTTTATTTTCTCTCTTTTTTTGCCGGGCTTCTTTGGCCCCCTTTTTTATTTAGGCTTCATTGGCCTCTTTTTTTATTTTCTCACATGGGGCAATGCTCTAATAATGATGATCATCACACTGTTATTTACTCGCAAATCGATCTTACTACTCGATACTAGAACAAAAATATGACTCTATGTGAATGCCTCCGGTGGTGTATGGGGATGTGCAATGATCTAGCATAGCAATGACATCAAAAACGGACAAGCCATGAAAACATCATTGTAGTTGTCTTGCAATCATGCAAAGCAATATGACAATGATGGTGTGTGTCATAACAAACGGAACAATGGAGTTACATGGCAGTATATCTCGGAATGACTATGGAAATGTCATAATAGGTAGGTATGGTGGCTTTTTTGAGGAAGGGTGTATGGTGGTTTGATGCACCAGCGAAATTTGCGCGGTACTAGAGTGGCTAGCAAGGTGAAAGGGTGAGAGTGTGTATAATCCATGGACTCAACATTAGTCATAAAGAACTCACATACTTATTGCGAAAAATCTATTAGCCATCGAAGCAAAATACCTTGACACATGCTCCTGGGGGGGAGGTTGGTAGGAGTTAACCATCGCGCACCCCCGACCTTCACACAAATATAAACAATCAAAATACAATGTGCGCCAATCTGGTTACATAGTTAGACCATACGTGCATGCTTCAAGAATCACAAACCTTAACACCAATATTCTTACTAAACCACAATCATTCACCAGTACCTCCCACATATTAGCATATCTATATCGCAAAACTATTGCAAGGAACCAAACATATCATATTCAGTGATCTACAAGTTTTATGTAGGATTTTATGACTAACCATGTGAATGACCAATTCCTGTCAACTCTCTAAATAGATATAAGTGAAGCAAGAGAGTTTTAATTATTTCTATAAAAGATATGCCCATGCTCTAAAAAATATAAGTGAAGCAAAAGAGCATTCTTCAAATGGCGGTTTTTTATGTGTAGAGAAACAGGCAATCCAAACTTCAATTGATATAAGTGAAGCACATGAAGCATTCTATAAAGCCATACTCAAAAGATATAAGTGAAGTGCAAAGAGTATTCTATAAATAAACCAAGGACTATCTCATACCAGCATGGTGCATTTATTAAAAGAAAAATAAAAGGCACACGACGCTCCAGGATTTACGCATATCATGTGACGAATAAAAATATAGCTCCAAGTAAAATTATCAATGATCGATAGAAGGAGGAGATGCCTTCTGGGGCATCCCCAAGCTTAGTTGCTTGGGAGTCTGTCGTGGTGGGCGCACGGCAGATGCCAAGGGATGGCTAAAGATAGGAGGAGGCTCAAGGGCACTGGTGGGCTCCAGAGGCGAGGTTGGCATGAGCGAGCGCGGGACGCAAGACATACCAGGTTCGGGGCTCTCCGAAGAGATAACACCCCTAGTCTTGCCGAGTGTAGTTGATGTATATCAGTATAGGGTTGCTCCTCGAGCTGTATGGGGGAAGGAGGAATACGGGCCAAGGCTTAGGCTGCTTCTCCCCGTGGTGTGTGTGTCTACCGATCTGCTCTTGTTCTCTCTATTGCATTCGCCGGTTCTCATGGCCGTATGCATGACGGCTCGTAGGGGGTTTTATTGGTCAACCCCCCCCCAGGGGTACAATGGTAATGTTACAAGGCCGTGGGGCCGGGTTGTCATTGTCCGGGAAGCCGGCACCGGGACCAGCCGGGTACAGAGCTCGCCGGGTTCTCCAGGCGCGGGTCCCGTTGGGTACGGGGGCAGTGAGTGCCTCTTGTCGATCGTCAGGGAGTGCCCGGGTTCAGTCGGGTACAGTGGCGTTCCGTCAGGTTGCCGTCTGCTGGCATCATGGGTGATGATTATTGCACTGTTGCCACGCCACGGCTGGCCAGAGGCATGGCCGGGGCATTGTTGCCTCGGTCATCGGTAGATGGAGACTCGTCCCATCGTACGGCTAGGATGGGACGGGAGCTGACCCGTGGCCGGATTGGGGAACACGCCACGGGTCGGGCTAGCTTGTTGGGGAAGCTTGACGTGCCAGGTCCGGCTCCCCTGAGCGGGCCGTTGGCGCCGAGTTGAGGGAGCCGGTCGGGTTGGAGAGTTTGGCCGGGTCGTGGGACTTGGCCAGGTCGAGCGACCCGGCCAAGCGTGAGCCAGATCATGGGGCGATTCTGGCCCCGTTGTTTTTGAAAAGGATATGGCTTCCGTTGCCTGCCCGGGGTTCATCCCCCCGACAGTAGTCCCCGAAGTTGTGAATGTCCGCCGTCTTCGGATGGGAGGGCATTTGCAGTTTCCCTTCCTTGGAGGTGAATTTGTGGCCGCTGGGTCCGGCAACACCCACTGTGTGCCAGCTTCCGAAAGCTAGATTGCGGCATCCCAGCAGCGGCCGGAAACCGAGGAGTCCGCCGAATCTTGAGCGATCTTTTGGTTTTCGCGCGGGCGCCACATGGTGCCCGGAAGCCGGAGAGGCGTGACAGGCCACGTGCGCGACAGGACAGGGCGACGCGTTGGGGCCTGCCACCGCACGCCCTCGGCACGCTCGTGCAGATTTATTGCGGCGTCCGCAAATCAGTTGCCATTCTGGAGGCAGTTATTGCGCACGTACGTGCACAGTTATTGCGGGCCTTGTTGACATTTTCTTCCTTCTCTCTTCTACGCTCTCATTGATGGTGATGCCGTCGGGCTCGTGGATGGGCATGACCGTCACTGCCGACGACATCGCCTACCTCCGCACCACCAAGCGTCTGCCGGGGGAGACGGAGGTCGCCGTGCGCCTGTCGCAGGGCGAGCAGGAGCCGCACCCCGAGGGCGCGGAGAGCATGGTTTTCTTCCCGCACTTCAAGCGTGGGTTCGGGCTGCCCGCGAGCGCCTTCTTCCGCGAGTTCTTGGATTTATTCGGGCTCTAGCCCCACCATCTTGGGGCCGGCGCCATCGTGCAGCTTTTGGGCTTCATCACGCTCTGCGAGGGGTACCTTGGGGTCGAGCCTATGACCGACCTCTGGGTACGCCTCTTCTCCTTGAAGCAGCAGGGGCCGAAGACCGGGGAGATGTCCGAGTGCGGAGCCACCGTCATCTGCAGGCGGCTGGGGTCTTTCCACCCCAAGGTGCCACTGGAGGATTCTACCAAGAAGTGGCAGAACTCATTCTTCTATGTCCGCAATCTTGGCACGGACCGCATCAACTTGCCGCCGCTCGTCAACTCACCGCCGTGGGCGAAGCAGAACTGGGCGTACTACCCCAAGCACCCATCGCAGGTGGTGCTCAACCTGTGTGAGCGGGTGTCGGTGATGAAGGAGCGGGAAGGGCTCACCAGCGCCGACCTCATCACTGCCTTCATCGCCCGACGAGTGCTGCCGCTGCAGCAGCGCAGCCACCTCATCGGCGAGATGACCGGCCTCGAGGACCCCGACCGCATGTCGAACCTACGGCTAAGGGCGGACCAGATCATGCGCCGGGTCAACGACATCTCCAAGGCCAACCTACTGGATGACTGGCATTATGGGAAGGCCCCGTACAGTCACGCGAACCCGGCACAGATGGTGAGTCCCTGGTCTCCGTATTTTACTACCTCCCATCTTCTCATCCATCCAGATGCAATGCGGAAGGTGCTTCTGAACGCCATCTGGCATCCTTATGACCGGGCGCGGACACAGGTGGTGCGCGCTGCCTCGGAGGAGCCTGAGGCCCATGGCGGAGGGGATGGAGCGGCCGCCGACGCGGGCGCGGAGCGTCGAGTAGGTGAGCACGTCTTTTCTTCTTGAGTCACCGGCCATGGGACGGCGTTGGGGATGCTGACGCGAGTTGTTGACGTAGCGGCGCCAGGTGGAGGAGGTGGTGGCGCGGCTGGAGCCGGGTAGTCTCGGGGGCGCCGACTGCGAGCCGGCCGCACAGGAAGGACAACGTCGCGCCGCGGGCCCGGGCCGTGAAGCGCGTGGCAGACGCGGACGGGGGCGCGAAGCCGCCCGCCAATAGGAGGCGCAACGCTCTGCAGGAGAGGGTGGCGAGGCACGCCGTTCTGGTGTTGCCGGGGTGAGTTCCTTTCTTGCTTGAACCGAGTGACCGAGCGGCTCCGTTTGTCTCTTGTGTACTTATTTTGTCTTGGACCTCAGGTCACAGATCTCGTTGGTGCTGGCGGCGGCGGATGTCGCGTCCCCCGAGGGCGCCGCCTTCCGGAGGTGCCGGTCCGAAACCGTCGATCGGGACGAGGAGGAGGGGCGAGCGGATCCGGACCTTGGTCTGGACCCGGCCGACACTGAAGGCCAGGCCTGGCGGGACCGGCACCGGGCCAAGGTGAAGCTGGAGGCGTCGTCGACACGGGCTTGGACTAGCGCCGCGGCGGCGTCGGCGCGAGCCGGCAAAGAGCTGGCGTGTCCGGAGATGCCGGCGGGGACGAGGGCGGCGGCGACGGCCTTCGTACCATCATTGGAGGGGGAGAACGGCCAAGGCGGCCGTGCGGATGCGATGACCTCGACCGAGAGGTCGTGTTCATTGGGGATGACACCCCGCCGCGGGCCAACGCGGTCAAGCGGGCGGGGGCCGACGGAGGCGGCAGTGATGCCGTCCTAGATAAGGCACTGCGGATAGCGCCGCAGGGGGTGGCTCGGGCGCCGCCGGTGGTGGAACCGCGGACCACTCCGCCCACCGCGTCGTTGGTGGTGCCGGAGAGGGCGCCGACCGTAGGGGAGGCAGTCAGCGGTGAGCACGGTCTGGTGCTTAGGCCCGGGGGTCGTCGGGCCATTGGGTCGCAACCACCGCGGGGCGGGGCCGGCGAGGTCTTCTTCGGGCCTCCGAACCAAGAGGAGGCGGTGATGGCCGCCGTGACCCGGCGCCTGCAAGGGCGGCGGACTGGGTCCAGGCCTTTGCCCAGGACGAGTTGGAGCAGACGCAGGAGCTGGAGCACGTCGTTGCTTCCTCTTTGTGGGGGCGCGCCAGCGCACCCACTCGGTCTAGCCCCCGAGATTTGAGCCAACTGCGTAGCACTTGGGTCAAATCTTAAATAGTTGTCTTTCATGTTGATCGTTGCTTTCTGTAGCAACTGGACTCCTATTGGGTCAGCGTCTTCAACCGGCTCTTGAGACGCACGGGCGGCTCAAGGAGAAGCTCGCCGCCAAGGAGGAGGAGCTCCGTGCCGCGGCAGGTACTTTTCTCGCGTGCTCTCTTCTTCTTTTTCTTATGAATCTTGAAGTAGTGCTTCGTTCCTCAATCGTTCTTCTGTAGCCGAGGTGCAATCCTCGCGGATCCGACTGATCCGGGTCGGTTTCCACTATGACCGGCTCGGTGCCGACGCCGGTCGGCTTGGGGCCAAGGTGGAGCGGGCGCGGGCAGAGGCAACGGGAGCTTGGCAGGCGCTCGATGAAGCCAGTCACCTGCGGGAGCAGCTGGCAGGCGACAAGGGTCGTCTTGAGGCCGAGGTGGAATGCCTCGAGGAGGAAGCCGCCAAGGTCGTGGAGACGCGGCAAGCCCTTGCCGAGGCGGACTAGCAGCGCGGTGATACGTCTCCAACGTATCTATAATTTTTTATTGTTCCATGCTATTATTTATGAAGTCTTAGATGTTTAATGGGCTTTATCATTCACTTTTATATCATTTTTTGGACTAACCTACTAACCCAAGGGCCCAATCCAGATTGCAGTTTTTTTTGCCTATTTCAGGGTTTTGCAGAAAAGGAACATCAAACGGAGTCCAAACGGAATGAAACCTTAGCAGGAGATACTTTTGGAGGAAATCACGCGAGATAGACTTCGGGGCCAAGCTAGAGGACAGGGGGGCCACCCTTGAGGGTGGGGGACGCCCCCCCCCCCTTCTCAGGGTGCGCCCCCTACCTCGAGGGCAGGCCCGGTGGCCCCTGGTGCCCCTCTTCCTCCTATATATGCCTACGTACCCCAGAAACTCCATACGCAGAGAGAAAACCCTAATTCCACCGCCGTAGTTGTTGTTCCCGTGGAGATCCCATCTTGGAGCCTGTACCGGGAGGGGGATCCATCATGGAGGCCTTCATCATCATCATCATCGACCTCACCATGAGTTGTGAGTAGTTTACCACAGACCTTCGGGTCCATACCTAGTATCTAGATGGCTTCTTCTCTCTCTACGGATCTCAATACAAAGTTCTCCTCGGTCTTCGAGGAGATCTATTCGATGTAATCTCTTTTTGCAGTGTGTTTGTCGAGATCCGATGAATTGTGAGTTTATGATCAAGGTTATCTATGAAAGATATTTGGTTCTTCTCTGAACTTTTTATGTGTGCTCATAATATCCTTGCAAGTCTCTTCGAATTATTGGTTTGGTTTGGCCTACTAGATCTATAGTTCTTGCAATGGGAGAAGTGCTTGGCTTTGGGTTCAATCTTGCGGTGTCCTTTCCCAATGACAGTAGGGGCAGCAAGGCACGTATTGTATTGTTGCCATTGAGGATAAAAAGATGGGGTTTTCATCATATTGCTTGAGTTTATCCCTCTACATCATGTCATCTTGCTTAAGGCGTTACTCTGTTCGTATGGACTTAATACATTAGATGCATGATGGATAGCGGTCGATGTGTGGAGTAATAGTAGTAGATGCAGAATCGTTTCGGTCTACTTGTCTCGGACGTGATGCCTATATACAATGATCATGCCTAGATAGTCTCATAATTATCCACTTTTCTATCAATTGCTCGACAGTAATTTGTTTACCCGCCGTAGAATATCGCTATCATGAGAGAAGCCACTAGAGAAAACTGTGGCCCCCGAGTCTATCTCTATCATATTACTTTCCCGTCAACTAGCCAATTTCTGTCGCCGTTATTTATTTGCTTACTTTACTTTCTATTTCTATACCAAAAATACCACAAATATAAACTATCGTCTCTATCAGATCTCACTATCGTAAGTGACCGTAAAGGGATTGACAACCCCTTATCGCGTTGGCTGCAAAGTTCTTATCTGTTTGTGCAGGTGCGAGGGACTGGCGCGTGGTCTCCTACTGGATTGATACCTTGGTTCTCAAAAACTGAGGGAAATACTTACTCTACTGTGTCGCATCTCCCTTTCCTCTTCGAGGGAATACAACGCAAGCTCAAGAGGTAGCAAGAAGAATTTCTGGCGCCGTTGCCGGGGAGGCTTACGCAAAAGTCATATACCAAGTACCTATCACAAACCCTTATCCTTCGCATTACATTTATTTGCCTCTCGTTTTCCTCTCCCCCACTTCACCTTTGTCGTTTTATTCGTCCTTTTTCCGCCGTGTGTTTCTCGTTCGCTTGCTTCTTGTTTGCTTGTGTGTGTTGGATTGCTTGATTGTCATCATGTCTAGCACACCTATCATTATCACCACTCCCGAGAGTGAGGTCCTCAACTTTAAACAACGGGAGGGAGAAAATTTAAAAGATGCCTCGTATAGAATTTGCAATGCTCAAGATAAGTCTAATAGGAAGCTTTCCACTTCCGTGCTTCTTCGCAATTTTCATGTTGGCATAACTCCGTGGAATAGATTAATCTTAGATACCATTACCGGAGGGAATTTCTTGGGTAGCCACACCGTTGATTCTTATAAAAGCCATGACTGAATTATTTGGCTTACCACCTCTTACGGTTAATGGGACCATTTTAACTTTGGAGCATGTCAAGCAAAGGTTAGAAATTATTGAGAACAAAGTTTCTACGGTAGAATTGTTAGAGAACTTGGATAGAAAAAATCACAATGAAATTACTCATTATGGATCCAAGGTAGGAGTTGTTCTGAAAAATCTTAAGGAAAAAGAGCCCATAGTTAAAGAAAAGCTAGATCAGGATTCCACTAGAATCAATAAGCTTGAAGATGTTATCACTAATGTGGGTTCCGCTCTTTCCTCTATAAAAACTACTCCAAATACCTCCACTAAAATATCTAAGTTCATGTATGTCCCTAAAGACAAGGGTGAAACTTCTAGACTTGCGGATCTCAAATCCATAAGTGTTCATCCTAATTTTCTCACTTTTGCAAGAGAACCTTTGGACACTTTAGAATTTCTTGATTTCTTGCCCAAGAGTTTGATTATTCATAGGGACAAAGAAGGGCCCAAGAATCATAAGTGCTTAATCAAAGAATTGCCTTCCAAAGATGGCAATACCTAGATCTATCTTGTATCGTGCCTAGCTAGGGGCGTAAAACGATAGCGCTTGTTGGGAGGCAACCCAATTTTATGTTTTTTTGCTTTTGTCACTGTTAGGGAATAAATATTGCATCTAGACTCTGTTTAGATATGTTTTCATGTTTTGTTTAATGTTTGTGCCAAGTAGAACCTTTGGTAAAACTTGTGTGAAGTTTATATGATCTTGCTGTGAAAAACAGAATCGTTAGCACTCGCTAAAGTAGTCTTCAGATTTTACTGGAGCGTGATTTTTAGTTGATTCTTTCTGCTGCTGATTGGTAGACAAATTGCGCAAATTTACCAATTTATTTTGAAATTTTGGGAGTTTGAGAAGTAGGTGAACCCAGCAGATTACTACAGACTGTTCTGTTTTTGACAGATTCTGTTTTTCGTGTGTTGTTTGCTTATTCCGATGCATCTATGAGTAATATTGGAGGATATGAACCATAGAGAACTTGGAGTACAGTAGGTTTAACACCTATATAAACAATGAATGAATTCCTTGTTGTACCTTTGAGTGGTGGTTTTCTTTCTCTTACTAACGGAGCTCACGAGAATTTTTGTCTAAGTTTTGTGTTGTGAAGTTTTCAAGTTTTGACTATTGCTTTGATGGACTATGGAACAAGGAGTAGCAAAGGCCTAAGCTTGGGGATTCCCTTGGCACCCCAAGTAAATTCAAGATAATCAAAAGCCTAAGCTTGGGGATGCCCCGGGAAGGCATCCCCTCTTTCGTCTTCATCCATCGGTAACTATACTTGGAGCTATATTTTTATTCGCATCATGCTATGTGTTTTGCTTGAAGCGTCTTGTATAATTTGAGTCTTTGCTTGTTAGTTTGCCGCAATCATCCTTGCTGGACAAACCTATTTTAGAGAGTTAAATATGGCCTAGAAATTATTAGAACACTCTATGTGCTTCAGTTATATCTTTTGAATTGAATAGTTTTTGCTCTAGTGCTTCACTTATATCTTTTAGAGCACGGTGGTGGTAATATTTTGTAGAAATTGTTGAACTCTCATGCTTCACTTAGATATATTTGAGAGTCTATTAAAACAGCATGGTAAAGTGTTTAGGCTAAAGGAACTAGTCTTCGCATGATAAACATCCAATGTCAATGTAGTAAAAAAAATCACATCTAGTGCATTGAATAGAATGAGATGTTGGATGCTTTATAATTGTTTTGAGACATGAGGATAGTGATATTAGAGTCATGCTAGTGGAGTAGATATGAAATAAGAAATATTTGTGTTAAGGTTGGTGATTCCTGTAGCATGCACGTATGGTGAACCGTTGTGTGACTAAGTTAAAGCATGAGGTATTTGTAGAGTGTCAACCTTTGTGTGGAGGTCGGGGGCGCGCGATGGTTAACTCCTACCAACCTCCCCCCTAGGGGCATGCGTTGATTGCTTTGTTTTGATGACTCGTAGATTTTTGCAATAAGTATATGAGTTCTTATGACTAATGTTGAGTCCATGGATTATACGCACTCTCACCCTTCCACCATTGCTAGCCTCTCTTGTACCGCGCAACTTTTGCCGGTGCCATAAACCCACTATATATCCTTCCTCAAAACAGACACCCTATTGTTCCTCAAAACAGCCAACATACCTACCTATCATGGCATTTCCATAGCCATTCCGAGATATATTGCCATGCAACTTTCCACCGTTCCGTTCATATGACATGCATCATATTGTCATAGTGCCATGCATGATCATGTAGTTGACATAGTAGTTGTGGCAAAGCCACCATGCATAATTTTTCATACATGTCACACATGATTCATTGCTTATGTCGGTACACCGCCGGAGGCATTCATGTAGAGTCATACTTGTTGTAGTATCGAGCTGTAATATCGAGTTGTAATAAAAAGTGTGATGATCATCATTACTAGAGCATTGTCCCGTGTGAGGAAAGGCCAATAAAAAAAGGAGATGGCCCAAAAAAATATAGAGAGGGGCTAATAAAAAAATGAGAAAGCCCCTCCAAAAAAATGAGAGAAAAGAGAGAAGGGACAATGCTACTATCTTTTTCCACACTTTTGCTTCAAAGTAGCACCATGATCTTCATTGTAGAGTCTCATGATTAGTCACTTTCATATACTAGTGGGAATTTTCATTATAGAACTTGGCTTGTATATTCCAACAATGGGCTTCCTTAAATGCCCTAGGTCTTCGTGAGCAAGCAAGTTGGATGCACACCCACTAGTTTCTTTGGTTGAGCCTTCATTCATATTTAGCTCTAGTGCATCCATTGCATGGCAATCCCTACTCACTCACATTGATATCTATTGATGGGCATCTCCATAGCCCGTTGATACGCCTAGTCGATGTGAGACTATCTCCCTCTTTTTGTCTTCTCCACAACCACCTCTATTCCACCCATAGTGTTATGTCCATGGCTCACGCTCATGTATTGCGTCAAAGTTGAAAGGTTTGAAAAGATAGAGCACGAAAACAAATGCTTGGCTGAAATCGGGGTTGTGCATGATATGAATATTTTTGTGTGATAGCAAGGGAGCATAGCCAACACTATATAATTTTGTAGGGATAACTTTCTTTAGCCATAGTATTTTGAGAAGACATGATTGCTTTGTTAGTATTGCTTGAAGTATTGTTATTTCTTATGTCAATATAGACTTTTATCTTGAATCCTTCAGATCTGAACATTCATGCCACAATTAAGAGAATTACATTAAAAAACTATATTGGTTAGCATTGCACATCAAAAATTCTTTCTTTATCATTTACCTACTTGAGGATGAGCAGGAATTAAGCTTGGGGATGCTTGATACATCTCCAACGTATCTATAATTTTTTATTATTCCATGCTATTATTTATGAAGTCTTAGATGTTTAATGGGCTTTATCATTCACTTTTATATCATTTTTGGGACTAACCTACTAACCCAAAGGCCCAGTCCAGATTGCGTTTTTTTGCCTATTTCAGGGTTTTGCAGAAAAGGAATATCAAACGGAGTCCAAACAGAATGAAACCTTCGCAGGAGATATTTTTGGAGGAAATCACGCGAGATAGACTTCGGGGCCAAGCCAGAGGATAGGGGGGCCACCCTCGAGGGTGGGGGGCACGCACCCCTTCCCAGGGAGTGCCCCCCTGCCTTGAGGGCAGGCCCGGTGGCCCCTGGTGCCCCTCTTCCTCCTATATATGCCTACGTACCCCAGAAACTCCATACGCAGAGAGAAAACCCTAATTCCACTGCCGTAGCTGCTGTTCCCATGGAGATCCCATCTTGGAGCCTGTTCCGGGAGGGGGGTCCATCACGGAGGCCTTCATCATCATCATCATCGACCTCACCATGAGTTGTGAGTAGTTTACCACAGACCTTCGGGTCCATGGCTAGTATCTAGATGGCTTCTTCTCTCTCTTCGGATCTCAATACAAAGTTCTCCTCGGACTTCGAGGAGATCTATTCGATGTAATCTCTTTTTGCGGTGTGTTTGTCGAGATCTGATGAATTGTGAGTTTATGATCAAGGTTATCTATGAAAGATATTTGGTTCTTCTCTGAACTTTTTATGTGTGCTCATAATATCCTTGCAAGTCTCTTCGAATTATTGGTTTGGTTTGGCCTACTAGATCTATAGTTCTTGCAATGGGAGAAGTGCTTGGCTTTGGGTTCAATCTTGCGGTGTCCTTTCCCAGTGACAGTAGGGGCAGCAAGGCACGTATTGTATTGTTGCCATCGAGGATAAAAAGATGGGGTTTTCATCATATTGCTTGAGTTTATCCCTCTACATCATGTCATCTTGCTTAAGGCGTTACTCTGTTCGTATGGACTTAATACATTAGATGCATGTTGGATAGCGGTCGATGTGTGGAGTAATAGTAGTAGATGCAGAATCGTTTTGGTCTACTTGTCTCAGACGTGATGCCTATATACAATGATCATGCCTAGATAGTCTCATAATTATTCGCTTTTCTATCAATTGCTTGACAGTAATTTGTTTACCCGCCGTAGAATATAGCTATCATGAGAGAAGCCACTAGAGAAAACTATGGCCCCCGGGTCTATCTCTATCATATTACTTTCCCGTCAACTAGCCAATTTTTGTCGCCGTTATTTATTTGCTTTCTTTACTTTCTATTTCTATACCAAAAATACCAAAAATATAAATTATCATCTCTATCAGATCTCACTATCGTAAGTGACCGTAAAGGGATTGACAACCCCTTATCGCGTTGGCTGCTAAGTTCTTATTTGTTTGTGCAGGTGCGAGGGACTGGCGCGTGGTCTCCAACTGGATTGATACCTTGGTTCTAAAAAAACTGAGGGAAATACTTACGCTACTGTGCTGCATCTCCCTTTCCTCTTCAAGGGAATACAACGCAAGCTCAAGAGGTAGCACGCGGCAAGTTGGCCGACGACAAGGGTCAGCTCCAGGCCGAGGTGGAGCGCATGAAGGCGTTGGTGGCCGCGGCGGAGGAGACCCGGCAGGGGGAAACCCGATGCCGCAAGGAGGCCAATAAGGCGGCCGAGGACAAGGATGCCGAGCTGAAGGCAGCCCTTGCCAAGGTCGCCAAACTGGAGGAGACGGTCAAGGATCGTGGCCGTACCATCGACTCGGAGTGGCGCGGTACGTTGCTCGAAGCGCAGCACCTGGAAGAGTCCTTCTCCAGTAAGTGCTTTTCTTGGGTGTTTCGCCAGGGCTGGGGCTCCGGTTTCTCTTCCTTAGTGACTTTCTTCTGATTCGCCTCTCTTCTTGACACGGGCCTTACGACGCAGCAGCTGGCGGAGGAGGCGATCCGCTTTTAGCGCGACCCGGAGGGCATAGTCTGCTCCGAGACTGACCCGCGGTTTGCCTGGACCTTCCCGGAGCTCATGGCCGCCGCCGAGGCTCGCCTGCGAGTCTTGGGAGGGCAGATGGCGCGGCTCTCTAACGCCGGCACGGCGATGACAGTGGCCCTCTGGCCGGGTTCCATTGCGCCGAACAACTTCTCACGGCTGGAGCGGTGGCTGGAGGTGGGGCCGGAACAGCTCCATGACTGGCGTGTTTCCGCTGCTCGTGCTGGCACCGAGATGGTGCTCAGGTTCGTGATGTCTTGGAATCCGGACCTGTCGCTGGATGCGTTGATGGGCCAGCGAGCCGGCTCGGAGGGCCAACTGCGGGCGGAGGCCGGCCAGATTGCTGCCCCGGCCAGCTAAATCGCCGGGTTCGCCTTCCACCACGAGTTCCGGCCGGAGCAGACAGAAGATGGCGGAGTCGTGCTTGTCGACGACTATGGCCTGCTTCTAGACTCCTCAGAGGGCAGCTCCGAGGAAACGGGCATCTACCGTGACGCGGGCGTCGAGGAGGGAGACACCGGCACCTCGGCGGGCCCGGAGGCCACCGAGGAGGATGCATGAGGCTGCCTATTTTTAGCTTTGTAAAAATTTCTGTTAGGTAGTAGGTCCACCCCACCCACTAGGGGTATCTAGGTGTAATGAATTCTGGCCTTGGGGCTGTTTGAATTTGAACTCGTAGTGTATAAATTTTGTGAATGTTTGCGCTCTTCCTTTTTGTCATTTGAGCCGTTTTCGTGCATTTTTTTTCCCTCTCGG
>LR738710.1:125128186-125198714 GCA_902687465.1 Secale cereale | reverse complement strand
CCCGCGAGTCTGACGGCCGAGGCTCCGGTCCGTGACAAGGGGTTTGGCCTTTGAGAGGAGCGCGCAGTACTTAGGCGTTCGAAATGTTGAGCGCGGGCGAAGCACCCACTAGGCCAGCTGGCGGCGATCCGACGAATCCAGTCGGCGAGCAGCCGGCCGTGTGGCGACTTAACTGTTCGTGGCGTGGCCGGGTTGGGCAACCCGGTGGTCCTTGACTTAGTGTTTGTGGCGTGCTGGTGTTCTGGCCTTTGCGCGCTCGCCGGCCGACAACCAAAGCCGGTTCTTTGGCTTACGGCGGAGCGGGAGGCTGCGGCGATCCCAACGCGTCAGGAACCGCTAAGTAAGGTGGCGGGTAGTGGCCAAGCCGGCCAACCCTTGAGCCCCCGAGTCGAGCGAGTCGGACCGGTGGCCGGGTTTTGACGAAGAGATAGGTAAAGCATAAAATGCTGGAGACACAATAACTTGGTCGGAAAGGGCAGCCCCCGAGCGTCGTTCAGGGACTCCATAGTTTTCAAATGAGTACAAAAGGCAGTGATACATATACGTTCATGGCTAACTGTAAAATGGGCGGAGGAGTTCTGCGTTCTACGGCCGGGTTGTTTTTCACCGGCAGTGTCCCTCTTAAGCTTGTTCGACTTACGGTCGTTGATGAGGTCGTAAGTGTTGCGGTCGCACAAGGCTTTCCTGATGATGAAGGGGGCCTCCCATGGTGAGAACAGCTTGTGTTAGCCGGCCTGCTGCTGGACGAATCGGAGGACGAGGTCTCCCTCTCGGAAAGCGAGGGGCTTGATCTTCTTGCTGTGGTAGTGCCTCAGGCCTTGCTAGTAGATGGCTGAGTGGCTGAGCGCTAGGAGACGTGCTTCTTCGAGCAGGTCGACGCCATCCTCGTGGGCTTCTTTGGCTTCGGACTCGGTGTACATCATGACGCGCGGCGAGTCAAACTCGACGTCGGTCGGGGTGGCGACGTCTGCTCCATGGACGAGGAAGAATGGGGTGAACCCGGTCGATCAGTTCGACATTGTTCGAAGGCTCCAGAGGACGGCGGCAGCTCGTCGAGCCAACTGTCGGGTGAGCGGATGAGCAGCTCGACGAGCCGCGGCTTGATGCCGAATAGGATGAGGCCGTTGGCCCGCTCGACCTGGACGTTGCACCGCGGGTGTACAACGGAAGCCAGTTCGAGGCGGATGCCAGAGACGGAGTAGTACTGCACGAGCGCACCCTTGGCGAAGTGGGTGCCGTTGTCCGTCATGATGCTGTTCGGCATGTCGTAGCGCACCGCGATGTCCTTGATGAATCGGATGGTCGTTGGCCCGTCCAGCTTCTTGATCGGCCTTGCTTCGATCCATTTGGTGAACTTGTCCACTGCCACCAGCAAATGCGCCATGCCGCCTCGAGCGGTCTTGAAGGGTCCCACCATGTCGAGACCGCAGACCACGAAGGGCCAAGCAATCGGGATGGTCCGGAGTGCCGACGTCGGTTGCTGGGTGCGCTTGCTGAAGCGCAGGCATCCCTCGCACTTGAGGACGAGCGATTCGGCGTCTTGGAGGGCTGTGGGCCAGTAGAAACCATGGCGAAAAGCCTTGGCCACCAGGGACCACGAGGCGGCATGATGCCCACACTCGCCCTGGTGTATGTCGAGGACGATCTCCACGCCCTTGTATTGCTCGACGCGGCATTGGAATACGCCGGTGCGGCTGCGCTTGACGAGCTCGCTGTTGATGGTGTTGTAGGCGGACGCCCGGCGCTGCACTTGCCGAGCTTCGGTCTCATCCATGGGGAGGACCCCACTCTCTAGAAACTCCGAGATGGGCAGGGCCCATGATTGCGCCGTCACCACGGCGAGAACGGCCACCACGGCGGGTTCGGGAGTGGTAGCCCCCGAGCCGGGTTCAGCAGTCCCTGATTCAGGAGCGGGGGCGGCCGGATTGATGGTTGAGGCCTCTGGGTCGGGCTGAGCAGCCCCCGGGTCGGGTTCGGTAGTCCCTGGGCCGGGTTTGGCAATCCCTGGGCCGGGTTGAGGCTCGGCCGGGTCATCCGGGACGTAGATGGATTCAGAATCCGTAGACAGCTTGACGGACGGCTTGCGCAGGTGCTCGAGGGAGACGTCGGACGGGATGGACTATCGGGACGAGGTGATCTTGGCGAGTGCGTCGGCCGCCTCATTCTCCGCACGCGGGACATGGAGGAACTCGCAGCCCGCGAAGAATCCGGACAGATTCTAAACGAGGAAGCGGTAGTTTGCCATGTTGGGGTCGCGGGCGTCCCACTCGTCGGAGCACTACTGCACCATCAGGTCCGAGTTCCTTGGCCAGCCGGAGGCCATGCACAAGGGCCTCGTACTCGGCGACGTTGTTGGAGGCGGCGAAGTGGATCTAGAGCGCGTACTTGAGTCGGTCGCCCTTCGGCGAAGACAGCAAAATGCCGGCTCCCAGACCGAGGCGCATCTTCGAGCCGTCGAAGTGCATGCGCCAGTGCGTCGAGTCCGGCGGCGGCGGTAGGTACTCGGTCTCGGTCCAGTCGATGAGGAAGTCGGCCAAAGCTTGGGACTTGATGGTGGTGCGGGGCTCGTAGAGGATGGTGTGGCCGGCTAGCTCAAGTGCCCACTTGGCAACCTGGCCAGAGG
This sequence comes from Secale cereale, assembly GCA_902687465.1. Taxonomy (NCBI): domain Eukaryota; kingdom Viridiplantae; phylum Streptophyta; class Magnoliopsida; order Poales; family Poaceae; genus Secale; species Secale cereale. Next base: position 125,196,091 of record LR738710.1, on the reverse strand, counting down.
CGTCACGGCACCCGATGATTTCTCCGAGGGGGGTCGTGTTGACCACGGTGACCTCGTGGTCTTGGAAGTACTGCTTCAACTTCTTGGCGATGAAGTACACGCTGTAACACATCTTCTGGTATTGCGGGTAGTCCTGCTTGGAGGCGGAGAACACCTCACTCAGGTAGTAGACGGGACACTGGACGGCTTGGATCTTGCCCTTCTCTGGTCGCTCGACCACCATCACCATGTTGACCGACCGCGAGGTTGCGGCTATGTAGAGCAATAGCGGCTCCTTCTCGGCCGGTGCGGGCGGGAAGGGTGCGGTGGAGAGCATGTGCTTGAGGTCCCGGAAAGCCTCGTCCGCCTGGTCGTTCCACTCGAACGGCGTCGTCTTCTTCATCAGCTGGTATAGGGGCAAGGCTGTCTCGCCCAACCTGCTGAGGAACTGGCTGACCGAGGCCAAGCAGCCGGTGAACTTCTGGACATCGTGCAGCCGAGCCGGCTTGCGCATGTGCTCGACGGTCTTGATTTTCTCAGGGTTTGCCGCAATGCCGCGCTCCGAGATAAGGAAGCCGAGTAGCTTTCCGGCCGGGACACCGAAAACACATTTTTCCGAGTTGAGCTTGACCTTGTACTCGCGTATGTTGGCGAAGGTTTCCTTTAGATCGTCGAGGAGCATGAGGTGCTGCTTGGTCTTCACCACAATGTCGTCCACGTAGACGTGGATATTGCGGCCGAGTTGCGGCAGCAAGCATTTCTGCATGCAGCGCTGGAAAGTGGCTCCAGCGTTCTTCAGGTTGAACGACATGGTGATGTAGCAATACGCCCCAAAGAGCGTGATGAAGGACGTCTTCAGGGCGTCGTTCGGGTCCAGCTTGATCTGACGATAGCCGGACTAAGCATCCAGGAAGGACAGGAGCTCGCACCTGGTGGTGGAGACGATGACTTGGTCGATCCTCGGGAGGGCGAACGGATCCTTGGGGCAGGCCTTGTTTAGGCTGGTGTAGTCGATACACATGCACCAAGTATTGTTTTTCTTTAGGACGAGGACTGGATTGGCCAGCCACTCGGGGTGAAACACTACCATGATGAAGCCGACCACCAAAAGCTTGGCGATCTCTTCACCGATGGTCCTTCTCTTCTCCTCGGAGAAACGTCGTAGGGGTTGGCGGATAGGCTTGGTGTCCTTGTGGACGTGGAGTTTGTGCTCGGCGTACTTTCTCGGGATACCCGGCATGTCCTTGGGGGTCCATGCGAAGATATGTCGATTCTCATGGAGGAAGTCGACAAGCTCGCTTTCATATTTGCTACCATGGCGGGTGCCTATGACAACGTACTTGCTGCAGCTGGGGTCTTCCGGGTTCAGCTTCACCTTATTGGTCTCCTTGGAGGGCTTGAACGAGGCCTCGTTGGCCGGTTCCTCGGCCGAGATCGGCACAACCGACGCCTCATTGGCCAGAGCGACGATCCGGTCGAGCTGGCGCCGCTCCTCGGCTATGACCAGCAACTCAGCCAGCTTGGAGCCGTCTCGGGCGCACTCCAGGGACTTGCGGTAGTCGTCGGCGATGGTGATGAGGCCCTTCGGACCCGGTAACTTCGTCTTTAGGTAGGCGTAGTGGGGGACCGCCATGAACTTGGCGAGCGTGGGGCGGCCCAGCAGCGTGTGGTATGCGCTGGATAGGTCCACCACTTCGAACCAGATCGGCTCGCGTCGGAAGTGGCTACTGTCGCCGAACATGACGTCGAGCCGGATACGGCCGATCGGAGAGCAGGGGTGGCCGGGAACGATGTCGTGGAAGACGGTCCGGGTCGGCTCCAGGTCTTTGGCCTCGAGACCGAGCTTGGTCATGGTGCCCCGGTAGAGAATGTTGATGCTGCTGCCGCCATCGATGAGGACCGGGGAGAATTTGCACGTGCGTTGAGACGCGACGATGGTGGGGTTGAGAACGAGGGTGTAACTACCCGGGTTCAGCATGACGGTCGGGTGATCCCCCCGTGTCCAGGTGACCGGGCGCTCCGACCAGTGCATGTATTCCATCTTGACCGGGATGACGGTGTTCACCTCCTACCGAAGGAGGCGTTCGCCACGCTTGTCGTCGCTGAGGCTGGTGAAGACGACGTAGGCCACGTTGTGGTCCGGGTAGGCATCGTTGCGCATCGCGCTGCCAGCTGGAGGTGGTGGTGGAGGCGGAGGCGGCCGCACTTCTCCTGGAGACGGGGCCGGAGGCGGCGAGACGTCGCCCCTTATGAGGGGCTTGGTGATGGCACACTGTCAAAGCGTGTGCGTGGACGGCCTCGCGCCGCTGTGGTGCTTGTAGGGAGCGTCAAGCATTTCCTCGAAGCTCATGGCGGGATGTCATATCGTCTTGCCTGTCTGCGAGTGTTTGGTGGCCGGCTCAGTTGCGGGCGCCAGCTCGACGGCCGCGACGAGCCGGTTGTCGTGGCATTGGGCCTGTTGCTCGGCCTTGCGCTTGTGTTGCTGCTGGTTGTGCTGATGCTGTTGGCTTCCTTCGCTGACTGGCTTTGGAGGGGGAACCGGCTTTGCCTTGCCGGCTTCCTCCAGCGCCACCTAGATCTTCATGGCGGAGTCGGCATTGGCGTATTTGTCGGTCGTCCCTATGAGCGCGGACATGGTGGTCGGCTCGGAGCGTAGGAGCTTGTCCTTGAGGAGGGTGCCGTCCCGGCACCCATTGACGAAGTACTGGATTGCCTGGACCTCGTGGACGCCCTCATAGCTGTTCCGGAGTTCAGTCCAGCGTGCTAGGTACTCCCGGCAGGTTTCCGCCGGCCCCTGCACGCACATGGCGAGTTGGCTGGGACGGCCGGGTCGCCGGTAGGTTCCGGTGAAGTTGCGCATGAAGGCCTGCTCGAAATCAGCCCACGTGTCGATGTTGCCCACCGGCAGACTGTTCAGTCACATGCGGGCTGACCCCTGGAGAATGAGCGGTGCGTAGCGGACGGCGAGGTGGTAGTTGCCGCCGGCGATGCCGATAGCGGTGGTGTAGTCGGTGAGCCAGTCCTTCGGCTTCACGGTGCCATTTTACTTGGGGTGTCGCGGGGAAGTGTGAACCCTTTAGCAAAGGGCTCGCTTCGAAATCACGGGGCGAAGCATGCCGGTCCGACCAGACCGGTCTCCTCCAGCTCCTGGCAGAGGGCGAGCCGGTCGAGGCAGTGGCAAGCGTTGGTTTTGTCGATGGTGCGCGGGCCCAGTCGGCCGATGACAATGCCGCAGGGGGCCGGGTCGACCGCAGTCTGTTGCCGGGCGGGCTGGTGAACATGGTTGAGCCAGCGCTGGACTTCCGAGGGCGACTCGTCGCCCAAGCCACTGGTGGTCGCCGGGGCAGGGTTGCGCCGGATCTGGGTGCGGCCGGAGCGCTCCTCGCCGAGTGGGGAAGACGTCATGTGTTGGTTGTCGCCGGGTTCAGCAACACAGGCGGGGCCGGATCCAACCGGCTTGGCGAGCTGGTTGAGGCAGTCCTGCTGCGCGTTGGCCGCAGCGAGGAGGTCGTTCACCCTCTTGAGGCGATCCTGCAGCTCTTCGCCTGCGAGCTGCTCCAGGCCGACTGCGGCCGCCTGCGCAATGCGCATGTTCTTCACGAGAGTCTCGTAGATGGGAGGGAGGGCACCGAGGGTGCATTTGATTGCACCGCCCCAGGCCCGCACGTCGGCGACCCGGCTGGGCTCGGGCGCTCCAGGCGTAAAGCTATAGGCGGCATTGCGCTCCAGCTAAGGGGAGTCGAGGCGACGCTACATGGCGGTGAGTGTCTGGGTGAGGTCCGGCAGGCGTTGGCGGTCCTCGTCGAGGCGAGTCCGGGCCTCTGCGATGTTGGAGGCGTCGATGTCGGTGCCAATGGGAACATGGAGGCTCTGCATCGTGGCACGCAGCGGGTTCGGCGAGCCGGCCCGATCTGTCGCGGCCTTAGCTTCGGCGGCCTTTCTTGCCGTGCTCATCGAGGAGGAGGCGCGGGTGTCGATGACAAAAACATCTACGCAGAGGTCCATCGCTCCGTCGGGAACGCAGCCACCGAGGGAGATGGGGGAGTCGGAAAAGCCAAGTACCTCGCTGGGATAATCGTCGACCGTAGGCGCATCGGAGATGCATAGGGCGGCAAAGGAGGCGGCGAGGGCGTCGATGATGTCATCCGCCTGCACGACAGGCTTGTCGGGGTCGGAGGGGAGCCTCGTCTGAAGCATGCTCCCGGCCAGGACCTTGAGCTGCCCCACGATGGGCGCCAACTGTCGTGGTGGGCGCACGGCAGATGCCAAGGGATGGCTAAAGATAGGAGGAGGCTCGAGGGCACTGGTGGGCTCCAGAGGCGAGGTTGGCATGAGCGAGCGCGGGACGCAAGACATACCCAGGTTCGGGGCTCTCTGGAGAGATAACACCCCTAGTCCTGCCGAGTGTAGTTGATGTATATCAGTACAGGGTTGCTCCTCGAGCTGTATGGGGGAAGGAGGAAGACGGGCCAAGGCTTAGGCTACTTCTCCCCGTGGTGTGTGTGTCTACCGATCTGCTCTTGTTCTCTCTATTGCATTCGCCGGTTCTTGTGCCCATATGCATGAGGGCTCCGGGGGGGTTTATAGGTCAACCCCCAGGGGTACAATGGTAATGTTACAAGGCCGTGGGGTCGGGTTGTCATTGTCCGGGAAGCCGGCGCTGTGACCCGCCGGGTATAGAGCTCACCGGGTTCTCCGGGCGCGGGTCCCGCCGGGTACGGGGCACTGTGTGCCGTCTTGTCGATCGTCAGGGAGTGGCCGGGTTGAGTCGGGTACAATGGCGTTCCGTCAGGTCGCCGTCTGCTGGCATCATGGGTGATGATGATTGCACTGTTGCCACGCCTCGGCTGGCCAGAGGCATGGGCGGGTAACTGTTGCCTCGGTCATCGGTAGATGGAGACCGTCCCATCGTACGGCTGGGATGGGACGGGAGCTGACCTGTGGCCAGATTGGGGAACACGCCACGGGCCGGGCTAGCTTGTTGGGGAAGTCTTGACGTGCCGTTGGGTCCAAGTCGAGGGATCTGGCCAGGTTGGAGAGTTTGGCTGGGTCGTGGGATTTGGCCGGGTCGAGCGACCCGGCCAAGCGTGAGCCGGATCGTGGGGCGATGTTGGCCCCGTTGTTTTTGAAAAGGATCCGGCTTCCGTTGCCTGTCTATGGTTCATCCCCTCGACAAAGTCCTTGAATATTACCTTGGGGTGCCTCGGGAATCCCCAAGCTTAGGCTCTTGCCACTCCTTATTCCTTCATCCATCGTGATCTCACCCAAAACTTGAAAAATTCAATCACACAATACTTAACAAAACCCTCGTGAGATCCGTTAGTATAATAAAGCAAATCACCACTTCAAGTACTATTGCAAATCCATTCGTATTTTATTTTTGCATTGTAGCTACTATATTATAACTTCTCCATGGCTTATACCACCGATAAAATCGATAGTTTCATCAAAACAAGCAAAACAATGCATCAAAAACAGAATCTGTCAAAAACTGAACAGTCTATAGCAATCTGAACATCTACCGTACTTCTGTAACTCTAAAGATTCTGAAAAATTAGGAAAAAAAAATAAAACAATCGTGCAGAAGTACTTTCCAAAAAGTTTCAGAAGCGTTTGACTTTCTAGCAAAAAATATAAAATCATGCACTACAGCCAAAGTTTCTGTTTTTGCACCGCACAAACCAAACAAGCAATCTAATCATCCTAAAGACAAATCTTGGCACATTATTCTTATAATACAATGGATTAATACAAGGGGATAATTATTTTTGTTGAAAAGTTTCTATAATTAAGATTCACAAAGTTTCCATGGGCATGAACAAAGTTCAAGGCATGCTCCCACTTTAACAATGCTCGTCTCTCTCACTTTCACTTTTCTTTTTGAAAAAGTTTTAGGTTCGCCTCTTTAATTTTTTTGTTTTAAAACTTTATAAAAGCACTCAACAGAAATAAATGACTCTCTGAAACTTCCGGGTTGTCTCCATGGCAGCGCTTTCTTTAAAGCCATTAAGCTAGGCATATAGTGCTCAAGTAATGGATCCACCCGGATCCCAAGGTATATCAAAGACAATTTTTATTAACAATGATTTGTGATTTAGAAGTGAGCACAATGTAATATAAATCATGCAACAACGAAGTCTAACTCTCTTCCTATGCATTGGTATGTCATAAAAGAACAATTCATGCACATTAAGTAAAGGCCAATACATAGTATAAGCAATTTCTTGCAATTTTATCGTATAGGAAACATAGAGAGGTGGAGATGTAGTTCCTCTCTCATAATAATTGCAAGTAGGAGCAGCAAGCACATGCATATTATATTCATCAAAATCATCATGTGCATGGTAAAAGGCAACCCATCAATGTAATCCTTAATAAGTGCCAACTTCTCCGTTATAGTGTAGTTGGGAGAATTCAAAAAGATAATAGGACTATCATGCATGGGTGCAATAGCAACAATGTCATGTTTAACATAAGGAACTATAGCAAGTTCATCTCCAGAAGCATAATTCATATTGGCATCATGGCCACAAGCATAGCAAGCATCAATTTCATCAAAAAGGGACATTTCAAACGAATCCAAGGGATCATAGCAATTATCATAGCAATCCTCCTTCGGTAAGCACGAAGGGAAATTAAACAATATATGAGTTAAAGAGTTACTCTCATTAGAAGGTGGGCACGTGTAGCTAATTCGCTCTTCAACCTTTTGTTCTTCGCTCTCCTCGTCATCTTTTTTCATCTAATGAGCTCACAGTGTCATCAATTTCTTCTTCCATAGATCCTTGCAAAATATTAGTCTCTTCTTGGACAGCGGAGACTTTCTCAATAAACACATCAATATCGGAATTATATTCATAATTCTCAAATAAATATTTAAGTATAGCATAATTTTCATGTCTGTAAACAGCATCATCAAGATTTTCACACTTTTCAAACAAAGATTCAATTTCATAAGCACCCTTAAAAGCAACAAATTCTTCTATTCGTTCCACATCATAGTAATCATATATATACCATTAGCATAAGAATCTAAGGTTTCATTATCACTAAATTTGCATGAAAAAGGAAGGGGTGGAGCCTTCATCCTAGAGCAACAAGTGAAAGATCGTGGATGTCCCCTAGAGGGGGGGGTGAATACGCGCTTTAAAATAATTACGGTTTAGGCTTGAACAAATGTGGAATAAACCTAGCGGTTAATTTGTTAAGCACAAAACTTACAACAACTAGGCTCACCTATGTGCACCAACAACTAATGCTAAGCAAGATAAACAACTAGGTGATAGCAAGATATATGACAAGAAACAATATGGCTATCACAAAGTAAAGTGCATAAGTAAAGGGCCCGGGTAAGAAATAAACGAGGCACGTGGAGACGATGATGTATCCTAAAGTTCACACCCTTGCGGATACTAATCTCTGTTTGGAGAGGTGTGGAGGCACAATGCTCCCCAAGAAGCCACTAAGGCCACTGTAATCTCCTCGCGCCCTCGCACAATGCAAGATGTCGTGATTCCACTAAGGGACCCTTGAGGGCGGTCACTCAACCCGTACAAATTGTTAGGGGCGATCTCCACAACCTAATTGGAGACCCCGACGCTTGCCCGGAGCTTTACACCACAATGATTGAGCTTCGAACACCACCAAAGTTGGGGATATCTCAACAACTTAATTGGAGGCTCCCAATGACACCACGAAGCTTCACCACAATGGAATATGGCTCCAAGGTGACATCAACTATCTAGGGCGCCAAGCACCCAAGAGTAACAAGCTCAAGGGTACCAAGTACCCAAGAGTAATAAGCTTCTCAACTTGTAACATCCACTAATCACCATGGAGAACTCAACCGATGCACCAAATGCAATGGCAAGGGCACACGGGGTGCCCAAGTCCTTCTCTCCCAAATCCCACCAAAGCAACAAATGCTAAGGAGGAAAATGAGAGGAAGAACGAAGAAGAGAACAAAAAGAACCCCAAGATCTAGATCCAAAGGGTTACCCTCACATAGAGGAGAAAGTGATTGGTGGAAACATAGATCTAGATCTCCTCTCTCTTTTCCCCCCAAGACTATCAAGAATCCATGGAGGGATTGTCAGGACCCCGATCCTAAGTCACACAGATCTAGCCTGTAACACATCATATCACTTTGCGGCCTCACGCACGGTATCCCCACGGGTGCCACCTTACCTGGCCCGGGACCGTTTGCGCATTTTGGCACACGTATATGATAGTGTCGCTAGCATCCATATGACAGAGAACCCAGGCCGACATGACTAGTTATAAACCAAAAGTGGCACTAAATTACAGAGACAGACATACATGACCCAGCAACGAACGTGTCGGTCATCAACGTATGGACCCAAGTCGTAGCAAGCTACAAGGACTTAAAGGAACAACGCGTGACATTTCCCCTAAGGGACAGACACAGGAACGAAGAAGGACACATGCCGGTCAGCCTAAGTGTTCCGAGCAGTAGCAAGCTACCAAGGCTCAGTGGAAGCACTAGGAGACATTTCCCTGTAAGATAGGCTACCAAGGGTAAACAACTAGGTGTCGGATCCCACACATAGCAATACACATTACACGTACGCATAACATGCAAGTATGTGCTGTACAACATGGCATCAAAACATAACTCAACAACTCATATAGATAAAGCCCAGAAGAGCCATCATAGCATTTATTACAAACAGAGGTCACATGACCCAACATACAGAGCATACAGGCAACGGAAGCATAACATGTCTGAGTACAGACAACTACAAATGAAAAAGGCTGAAAAGCCTGACTATCTACAAGACCCTCCCAAGGGTACAAGATCGTAGCTGAGGTAACAAGCTAAACGTCGTACGCGGAACCACTAGCGAGACTGAAGTCTCTCTGCAAAAACATAAATTAAGCAAACGTGAGTACAAAGGTACTCAGCAAGACTTACATCAGAACTAGCTACATATGCATCAGTATCAACAAAGGGGGTGGTGAAGTTTGACTGCAGCAAGCCAGCTTGACTCGGTGGCTATCCTAAACTACGACTGCAAGTAACTCTTTTGAGGTGGCGCACACGAGTCCACATATTCACCAATCAATACACCACTATGGATCCGCTCTCGTCTCCCCACGAGAAGGCCATCCATAGCACTCATGCTTATCTTGTGTGTTTTAGAGTATCCACTTTCACTTGTCTATGAACTGTTATAGGCAACCCAGAAGTCCATTACCGCGGACACGGCTATTCGAATAGATCATATATAACCCTGCAGGGGTGTACTTCTTCACACATGTTTCCACCACTTAGCGTCTGCACACGACATGTGCTCGGCAGACTTCAAGCAAAAACCGACGTGGGTGTAGACCACGACCTAACCAACCACTCAAGTCTCTCGTCCAGGTTTATCGCCTATTTGGGTTCCATCCGTGGGGAGATCCGGCCGGGGTGTCGCTCACGGCCCCAAACGATGTGTATAGGGTTCCCGTGTCACCAAACGGGCGACCGGTACACCGTGCCACGTACCTGTCGTGTCACAGCCCACCCCGAGGGTCAGCATTGCGCACGACCTCCAGTAAACTACAAACACCAGAAACTAGTTGCAACTCCTGGACAGAGAACAAGGGCAGTCAATAAGTCGAGCGGGGTCATATTTCAGGGCCCAATGTGTGGTAGTAGCTGTTTCATGGATCAACCAACACAGAACTCAGTTCCTGAGGACGGTTTCAATGAGACAACCCACCATGTACTCCTACATGGCCTCTCATCGCTACCTTTACCAAATCGTGTTCACACACTTAGCTCACACACAGTAGGACATGTTCATCACATTCCAATTCATCCCCGATGAATCAGACCTGACACAACTCTAAGCAATAGCAGGCATAACCAGAAAGCATCAATGAGTAGGCACAACATGGCTCAAACAACTCCTACTCATACTAGTGGGTTTCAACTATTTACTGTGGCAATGACGGGTCATGCAGTGGAATGGGGTTCAACTACCGCAGCAGGTAACAATTGAAGCGTTGTTGTCCTAATGTAGTAAAAGAGAGCAAGAGCGAGAGAGTGGGATTGTATCGGAATGCTCAATGGGGTTTTGCTTGCCTGGCACTTCTGAAGATATCAATGAGTCTTCATCGGTGTCATCGATCACATCGTCGGAACAGCGTCTACTGAGAGGGGACAAACATCGGCAAACAAGAGAGAACACAATCAATGCAATGCGACAATATGATGCATGCTCATGACATGGCAATATGTTGTTGATTGAGCTAATGCAACTAGCAACCATGTTAAATGAAGTTGGTTTGAATCAAAGGTTCAAATTCAACTCTATATGTGACTATTCAAATGCCATTTGTTCAAATTGTCCTAAACAGTGGCTGTAAGTTATTCAAACATGCATGAAAATGCCATAAACAGATTCCTTGAATTTTTCTGATCAATTTTCATATATAAATTATTTTCATCTGAGTTATAGTTTATTTTCTGTGATTTTTAGAAGTTTTGGCTATTTTCTGAAATAAATAAATCATTTAAGATTTATTTCAAAATTCCAGAAAACACTTATTGCGTCAGCATGACATCACTGTGATGTCAGCAGTCAACAGAGGCTGGTCCAGGTCAAACCTGACCAATGGGACCCACTAGTCAGTGACACTACTAGCTAACAGGGTTAGTTAGTTTTTAAACTAACACTAACTAAACTGTTGGTGGGGCCTGGGCCCACATGTCAGTCTCTCAGGGCCTAATTAAGTTTAGTTTTAACTAAACTAATTTAACAGGGGCTGGCCCCACCTGTCATTGGCTCACAAAACTAAGCACCGCAATTAGCACTTAATTAACAACCTAAGCTAATTAGTCCAACGCCGGCCCCACATGTCATTGTCGCAGGGGGGGTCCAGCCGTGGTCAAGGGTGGTCAAACCCACCGGCAGCTCGACGCCGGCGAGGCTAGACGCGGCGGAGCGCGTCGGGTTTCGCCTACAGAGGCTCTTTTGGCGCGCAGGGAGCAGCTACGGGAAGAGGGCGGAGTGGCGCATCCAACGGTGGCGATGACGGAGGCTGGGGTGGCCGGAGTTATCGCCGGCGACGATCTTGGCGGTCGCCGGAGTTCGGGCGACGATGTAAACGGCGCAGCGGTGCACTAGGGGCAGAGCTAGGGGTGCAACAGGCTTCTAGGGGTGCACTGAAGACGCGTGCTCGGAATCAAACCAACATGGTTGTGGCCACGACGGCGACGTGCGGTGGCGGCGGCGGGTGCGGCTGAGCTCGGTGTGGTCGCTGTAGTGCACAAGAAGGCAAACGGAGAGGGGGGGAAAGGACGGGAGCTCACAGAGAATCCGTAGGAAAGGCAACATCCGGCGGTTCCCGAGGTTGAAGACGACCAAAAGGAGACGATGCAGGGCCTCCCGCGGTGCGTGGCTCGGTGTTGAGGACTAGGGGGGCGCGGCGATGCTTCTGAGCTCAACAGCAGGGCAAGGGGTGGCCTGTGGCCATGGCTACGGCGAGCGGCGGCGACGGTGGCGTTCGGTCAAGGCGAAGAACAAGCGAGGGAGGGAGCCAGGGGGGAAATTGAGGCGAGGGAGAGTGAGAGAGGGACTAGGGAGTCCCTGGACGTCTCCACGCGCGAGGAGAAGCAGGAGGTGGCAAGCAGGAGCTGCCCAGGAGTGAGCGCGCGCGCGACAGCGAGCTGCTCCGACTGGCAGGAGGAAGACGACGCGGTGAGGAGGTGGGCTGGGCCGCTACAGTGCTGGGCCGGTTGGGCGCTAGGTGGGCTGCGCCAGGTAAGCTATAGGTAAGTTCTCTCTTTCTCTTTTTAATTTCTGTTTTCTATTTTCTGCATTTGTTTTGGCTTTATCTAAAATACTAAAACAAGCTCAAAATTCATGAAACTGCTTGAGGATACTATTTGGATTATTTCCAACAGTAAACATTTTAGATCATGAATAATTGGATATTTAAAATAATTAGTAGCATTTAAATGCCCAATGCAAATACTTTAAGATTTAATTCAAAAATCCAGAATGATCCTAGAAATATGTGCAACATTTTTGGCAGAGGTTTTTAATCAATCCAAAAATGATGAACTATTCCAAAGGGCATTTTGGGTTCATTGAAAAAGATTTTAAATTTGTCTCTAGTTGAATTCATTGGTGCTAGGGTTTGAACATCCCCATTTCCAGTTTCTGAGGAAATTAAACATGATGCACATGAAGACCAAGCAAGACAGGCAAGGGCTGATCTAGGGCTGTGACAACTCACCCCCACTAAACAAGAATCTCGTCCCGAGATTCAAGTGTAGGGTAAGAAGTCAGAGGGAATACTAACTAACACAATCTTCATGATCCAGGTTGCACTTCATAGAAATGTTGATTTCTTGCATCATGTTGATCTTGACATCCTTGCTTTCGAGATCTTTGTCCAAAACGGTGACGATGAGAGAAACTCTACCAAATTGATCTTCTGAGAGATCGAGCAACTCAAGACCAACTCATGGAGTGAGACGTTGAAACATCTCTTGAGCTGAGACACGGAGTACACCTCCAGGGGGATGGAGTGAAATAAACGATGAAGGTTCACTCGGTAGGCAATAATTCCACACCTAAGAAAATGGTGATCGAGGTCACCAGACGGGGCACCTTAGAGAAGGTGACTCGTAGAATTATCCCCTTAAGTGGCAAAAAGAATTACTTTTGATATAGAGATCATTGAAATTCTCTATACCAGCTTAAGGTATTCGCAAACGATCGTTTTACGGAGTCCGAAAGAATTACATTCTCGGGCCAGAATGGATGATGTGGACTACCTTGCTGAAGACAACACAAGGGATGATTTTCTTATCATCAGAAATGAATGGGACCCATGGTAAGTCCACTTTTGAGGATGATCCCGAACAACAATTGCTGAAAAGGGCAGCCCATGGTAGATGGCACAATGGTGGTGCAAGCTGGGAACAAAATGCAAATGCTGGGAATGATTCTGGTAACTGGAAAGAAACCCAACAGTAGAGAGTGAATCTACTCTTTGAGAGGTTATAGCATAACCAAGAACACTGGGAGCAATCCCGGTTAGTGCCGGTGATAACACCTAGTGCTTGTGCGTGCTCTCAAGAACTTGAGCATTCCCATATTCATCAAGGTTTTACCAATATCCGTGTCAAGGATCCTGGCAACACAACAAACTACCATGATGAATAATGATGGATAGTGCAGATGCAAAAGAAGATAACACTTCTCAGATTTCACCCTAGCGGAGTCAAGGGGCAAAATCTGGATGATCGACCGAGAGACATTTAGCACTCCGCTTCTAATGTTCTCCTTGGTGTACTAGGTACCATGGTCAATGCTTAAAAGCATCAACATGGCCATCAAGTAAGATCGGACTTCGGGAGCACAAAAAGTCCATAAGGAACAACTGGGGAGTAAATCCTACGAAATCCGTATGGGGAGGTGGCCAATTTCTTCAATCAAGATACTACAACAATAGGTCTTCCGGCTAGGTGTGTTGGCCACGACATTCACTTTACCGGTAATCGAGAGACCAATATTATAGTTCTTGGAAAATGTTCCAACCATCATAGCTGCCTGAGATTTAGTTCTGGTTGGTGTCAGGATATTCCAGACGTCATGTCTGGAAACGAAAGTTTGCAACACAAATCGACGAGATGGCGTTGCAAAATTCTCGGGGAGTGAACTACGATAGCAAGCTCCAAAACATGAGCTAGTTCTGCTACGTACCTGTGAACACGTTAACCCAGACAAACGTGACCACATAGTAGTATTAAAATAAAATACTATCGAGTTCAGATTGGGAATCATCATTGGAGATAACGAAGTCTTGTGCATGTACGTCCGGGCCCTTCGGGAATAGCATTTGAACTTCTTTTCTTTGAACAAATCAATCAGTGGCTTGGTGTGCTAGGGATACATACAGAATGAAGATGATCAGTCTATCAGATCATAGAATACTTCGCACGTATGCATGACTGACTTGGGATGACTCCAGAGGAGGTAAAAACATGCTTTCTCGAATTCACGGCGGCAACTTGCATCAAATGCACATGAATTAGAGGAAGTCACTTCTTTCTTCCGTACATATGCTTCACGAACGGGTCATGAAGATAATGCTTATTAAAAGTTTCCAATACTAGCTGGATGTTCAACATAGATCATGGAGAAGATAACAATGTTGCTGATGGGCTCAACAACAATTCATCCAGGTTTCCATATAGATGGAATTCCATGACAATGTGAACAAGTGATAGCATTGGTCAGACCCAAAATATATAATGGTGTATGCTCAAGGGAACGACCATGAGTAAGACAACATTACGAATATCGTTGGTTCTGATTTGACTTGACGATTGAAAGTGCAACTAATCCCCGGGTGGTTTTGGCAATTAATAACAACATATATATCATTGAACTAATAGTTACTTGAGAATCATTTCAGAGAAGTTCAGTGATATGGGTATGGTAATGACTGAAGAAGTGGACCCCTCAAAATGCTAAGGCAAGCATTGGCAAAAGCTCAAGACTCCATTTTTGGTTTAGTGATCCAAGATCACATTGAGTCCATAGGAAAAGCCAATACTATTAAAAGGGGATGAGGTTATGTTGATGATCTGGTTGCTCAAGTGCTTAGTGATATATCTCCTTAAACTATCAGCAACCTTCACTACAATATACACTCATAAGTAATCTCGGTCCCACCGATTTTCCAAACTCAGTCACACCGAGATGCACCACCTCAGCCATAAGCCAAACCCTAGAAAAATCGGATATTTCGAGTTTGAAATCGGTTTCACCAAAACATGGGCTGCCAAGCTTCTGTAACCTTCTGTCATCAAATCGGTGTCACCGAGATGATGAAGTCGGTCCCACCGAAACTGGCATCCTCCTGTCTTTGCTCAAATCGGACTAACCGAGATGGTATTTTCGGTCCCATCGAAAACCCCAACGTTCACATTATTTGAACTTTCGGTCTCACCGAGTTGTCCACTTCAGTCCCACCGAGATTGCTCAAATATGTGTGTAACGGTTGGATTTTGTGTGGAGGCTATATATACCCCTCCACCCCCTCTTCATTCGTGGAGAGAGCCATCAGAAAGAACTACCACTCCTACCTTACATTTCTGAGAAGAGAACTACCTACCCTTGTGTTGAGATCAAGTTGCTCCACTCCCACCATATGAAACTTGATCTCTAACCTTCCCAAGTTGCTTTCCACTCAATCCTTTCTTCCACCACAGCCAAATCAGTGAGGAGAGTTGAGTGTTGGGGAGATTATCATTTGAAGCACAAGAGCAAGGAGTTCATCATCATCTACAACATCTATTACCTTTTGGAGGGTGGTGCCTCCTAGATTGGTTAGGTGTCGCTTGGGAGCCTCCGTCATCGAGATGTTGAGTTGAACCAAGAAGTTTGTAAGGGCAAGGAGATCGCCTACTTCGTGAAGATCTACCCCGAGTAAGGCTAGCCCTCCGTGGGCGTAGGCCATGATGGAATAGACAAGGTTGCTTCTTCGTGGACCCTTCGTGGGTGGAGCCCTCCGTGGACTCGCGCAGCCGTTACCCTCCGTGGGTTGAAGTCTCCATCAACGTGGATGTATGATAGCACCACCTATCGGAACCACGGGAAAAATCACCGCGTCTCCAAAATTGCGTTTGCTCTTCTCCACCTCTCTTTACTACATGTGCAATTTACTTTCCGCTGCCTATACTCTAGAATTGCATGTGTAGGGTGATACTTGACTTGATCATAATTGTGAATCTGCCAAAAACTGTTCTTTGTCAAAAGGCAGAATTTTTATATTTACAAGTAGTCTAATCACCCCCCCTCTAGACATACTTTCGATCCTACAAGTGGTATCAGAGCTTTGGTCTCCATTGTTTTGGTTTCCATTGCATTGGACTCCATAAGCTTGGTTTCACAACCTAGGAGAGTATGGCGTCTAGTGAGGGTAATTTTCGTAGAGGTCCTTACTTTGATGGTACAAATTTTGCTAGTTGGAAGCATAAAATGAAAATGCATATTCTTGGTCATAACCCAGCCGCATGGGGCATTATTTGTGTTGGCATGCAAGGTGAATTCTTCGAGGAAGGAAAAGTTCTGGATCGCGAAGCTACACCAGAAGAATTACGGATGTTGCAAAACAATGCTCAAGCTTGTGACATTCTCTTCAATGCCTTGTGTCCCGAGAAGTTCAACAAAATCAGCCGTCTTGAGAATGCTAAAGAGATTTGGGATACTTTGGTTGAAATGCACGAAGGTACCGAGTCTGTGAAGGAATCAAAGCTAGATATTCTTCAAGGTCAACTTGACAAGTTCAAGATGAAGGATGCTGAAGGAGTCGCTGAAATGTACTCTAGGCTTGCTCTCATCACAAATGAGATTGCCGGCTTAGGAAGCGAAGAAATGACCGACCGATTCATCATCAAGAAGATTCTCAGAGCTTTGGATGGAAAGTATGACACCGTGTGCACTTTGATCCAAATGATGTCGAACTACAAGACTCTCAAGCCAACTGAAGTCATTGGAAGAATTGTTGCTCATGAGATGACACTTAAGGATAAGGAAGAGCTTCACAACAAGTCAAGTGGTGCTTACAAAGCTACAAGTGATGCTCCCACAACCTCAAGTGACAAGTTAGTTTCCAATGAAGAGATAAGCCTAATGGTTAAGAACTTCAAGAAATTCTACAAGTATAGAGGCAAAGAGAGAAGCTCAAAGTCTAGATCATATGATGAAAAGAGATCTTCTAGTCGTGATCGAAACTGCTACAATTGTGGAAGACCCGGACACTACTCAAATGAGTGTACGGCTCCCCACAAGAGAAGAGAAGAATCTCCAAGAAGAAGAAGCTCAAGAGATGAGTCACCTCGGAAAGAGAGAAGGAGTAGAGATGATCGTTATGAACGAAGACCCTCTTGGAGAAGCAAGGATTCGGAGAGGAAAGACAAGTCATCAAGGAGCTACACAAGAAGAAGACATCAAGCTCATGTAGGTGAATGGGTCTCCGGCTCCGACTCCGACAATCAATCCGATGGAAGCTATCACTCCGACTCCGACTACAGTCAAGATGAAGGTGTTGCCGGTCTTGCTCTCGTATCCTCCAACTCCAACTCCTACGACTTATTTGATTCACCAAATGAGGGAATTGGAAGATGCTTCATGGCTAAAGGCCCCAAGGTATCACACCCTGAATTCATTGACTTCAATAGTGATGAGGATGACTTGCTTAGTGAAGATGAGCTCTTGCATGATAAATCTAGTGAGCCTAGTAACGATGAAAATGCTAGTAGTCTTTATAGTCGAGAAGAGTCAAATGACAATGCTATGAAGGAGATTGAGCGTCTAACTAAAGAACTAAACACTCTTAAGTTAGCTCATGAAACAACTCAAGAAGATCATAGAGAGCTCTTAAGATCTCATGAGAAGCTACGCTTCGAGAAGCTCACTCTAGAGCAAGAACATGAGTTTCTAAAAGCGATCAATGACGATCTTCGAAAGAAGAGTTCTTCATATCTTGCCAAACGACTTCTCTTGTCTAATTTCTTGCCACCCATTAAGACTAAGCATGACAAGCATAAGAAAAATTCTTCCTCTAGCAGTAACAATAACCATGTTAAATCTAATGTTGTTGCTTCTAGTAGTTCTCTTGATTCCACTAACAATGTTTCAAGCCAAGTTACACTTGAGCAAGAGAATAGTTTATTGAAAGGGATCATAGAGAAAGGTGTCTACAAGAGCCTTGCCGGAAGCAAGAACTTTGAGGAAATTGTTCGCAAGCAAGGAAGGCACCGGAAGAATCAAGGAATTGGTTTTGAGCGAAAGTTCAACGCTGAAGGTGTTGAGTGGGAAGAAGGTCAATATCCTACTCCACAGTTTGTTTCTCAAAAGGAGAAGTATGATCCTACTTCTTCCAATGTGGAACAAGCTCAAGATGACCTTCCACCACAAGACCACAAGCTAAAAGCCAAGGACAAGCTTCAAGAGGAGATTGATGCATTCATCGAAGCACCTCAAGCCATGGTCAAGTGGGTTCCCAAGGAAACGTCAAGTTCTACTTCATCAAGCTCAACTACAACCCCAAGGATTCCCATCAAGATGATGTGGATCCCAAAGAAGAAGAACTAGAAAGTTCTTGAGGGTGACTCCGCCAACATACTTCACTCACATTCATTTTGGCAGAGAACTTGTGCAATTAACTTCCACATCATGCACTAGTTCATGGAGTCACAAACCCTCTTGTTGGTAAGTCAAGGGACAAGGTAATCATTGCTTTCATGGACATCATCTATTGTGAACTTCAATCTATGTCCATGGATATCCTTGTTTGTTCCTTGTGGGACTAACCCATGTAGGTATTGAAAGTGCCCTAATCCAAAGGATAGCTCCCAACTCTTGATGATCTCCATCAACATTGAGCATCCACATCTTCAACATCTACATGAAGTCTTCTACGACAACCCAAGGTTAGTTTGACCCTTTAAAGGGGTTCTCACATCTAGGGGGAGCTTTGTTCTAAAAATTGAGCTAAAGCATCTTCAAATGATGTGAACACATCAATGCTTTATGTAAAAGTGGTAACCCCACTTGTGCTTAAACGATGAGTATGACCTATGATCAAATGTTCTCATTTGGCTCCTAAGTCAAAATACTCATATAAAGATGACCTAGTCATCGACAAATTGTGTGCTAGTTGCTAGAGTTTTGGTTGTGCATGTTTGACACATATTTCATTTGCTATCTTATTGTGTGAGCATGTTGAATGCATGATTTTATCCATTCGAGGACATCCATTTGTTGTTTTGGTTGTTTTGATTTTTCTGACCAAATGGATGGACAAGAATGCCTAAGTACCTCCCCTAGCTATCTATGATTTCTTGTCTCAAATTCTATTCATGCTTAAATCACAAACTTTGAACAAGTCATTTTCGGACCCTCCGAGTGAGGAGCACTCGGAGCCACCGATCCGTCTAGGGCTAACCTCCAAAACCTTCTAAGTGATTTCGGTCAGACCAACTCACTCAAACTCGGTCAAACCGAAAGCATTTAGACTGATCTAGGTTTCATCTCGGTGAAACCGAGTTTTAATTTTCGGCGTGACCGAAATGCATAACTACCTGGCAGTTATCCATCTCGGTGCCACCGAGTTTTACAACTCGGTCCCACTAACAGCAAAGGGATATATATACCAAGGGCAGCGCGCGTTGATTACTCCTTCAAACGTTTTCGCCCCACATCCCCTGCTGCCGTCGCCTTGATCTCCGGATCGTCGCCGTCGTCGCCTGTGCGCCCTCGCCGCAGGTCTCCATCGCCGTCAACGGACATCTCCTCCGCGCCGTTGCCGCCGTAGAGAGACTCCACCAAGTTAGGGTGAGTCTTGATTCCACTCGTGCTCCCATCTCCGATTCAATGCACGTTTGGTTTGCCCAATATCTTGCCACGATTGAAATCTTCCTTTACACCAGATTGGTTCGTTTGAACTAGATTCGAGTAAAAATTTTAGGGTTAGGTTTCCACGGAACACATCTCGGAAAAACCGATTTTAGAATTTCGGTGTGACCGATTTGGCCTCTGGCCATTGCACTGCACCTTTCGGTCCAACCGAGTTGTGCAAATCGGTGTGACCGAAATGTAGTTTTAGTGAAACCCTAGTGTTATCGGCAGGACCGAAACCCACTTCGGTCAAACCGAAAGTGGTGTGTAAAGCTTATGTTTAACACTTCGGATTCACCGAAACTCAAACTCGGTCTGACCGAAATGTCTTCTGTGAAAACTTAAAACTAAAATTTGAACTCATTTTGTTTGCAAAAGCTTCTGCAGTTTGTGATAACTCTTCTTCTCTGCCTATACCTTATCTATTCACAGGTTGTCAGCCAATAGTCGCAGACACCAGATATGTTGACTGGGAATACATTGACAGCGAAGAGCACATAGATTTCTTTCCACATGTGCATGAAAGCTTCACTGCATGTGGAGTTGCAGAGTTTGTGGGTCAGAAACTGACCAGTTGGAACCATGAGATGATAATGCAATTCTATGCCACAGCTCACTTCTATCCTGATGGGAAGATCACATGGATGACTGAAGGTCAAAGGTTCTCTTCTTCTGTTGAAGAATGGGCAGAAATTCTGAATGCTCCAGTGCAGCGAGAAGATGATATTGATGTCTATGGGATTCCAAAGAAGAATCATGATTCCATGAAGAACATGTACAAGGAGATCCCCGCAGCAGATTTGGAAGTATGGAAGCTCGGCTCAGTCTACCATCTCCAGGCAGGTTTACCTACCACTAATACTATTTTGAGGCATACCTTGATGCCCAAGTCTGGAGATCATCGCATGATCAGAGGATATTCTATCAACATGCTGCATATACTTGATGAGAAAGCACCTTTCAAGGTAATGGACTTAATGGTAGAGACCATTAAGAGGACTGCAGCTGACCAGAAAAGGTCATGTGGATTTGCCCCACAGATTCAGATGCTTATCAATGCCAAGTTTGGCACGGGCAAATTCTTGTTGGATAGAAAACACTTACCCCTGCAGCCAGAGCATGAAGACAATGTTGTTGTGATGGGAGAGGAGGATCCAACATCTGTTGAAGGTCAAGCCAAGATCGAAGCTGCTAAGAAAGCCAAAGCTGACAAAGAAGCAGCAGCAGCAGCAGCTAAACCAAAGAGTTTCGGAGAGCAAATTCTTGAAGCTACCCAAAGGATTGAACAACGCCTGGCCAGCATTGAGGAGAGCTTAGAGAGGATTGTTGACGAGAAGATCCACGCTCTGGACGTGAAGCTGAATGAAATTCAAGTGACCGTCAACAAGCTTGAGGCAGACATGGAGGAAGCAAAGCAGGACAAGGCAGAGCTTGTGCAGGATGACTTAGTCCAGGACTCTCATCGACAGACTGCTCCGGTTCCCAGAGGATCCCGATCAGCTGCTATTCCAGTGACTGACACCAGGACTACAACTTCAGCACCTCCTACAGTTCCAGCAGTTACTCCAGCTACAGCTCCAGTGTCCACTCCTCCAGCACAGACTTCAGCTGAAGTCTTCGCCGATGCCGTCATATCTACTCCGACATCAACCCAGACGGGAGCCGCCAGCAGAGCCCACAGTGACGTTTAGCTCTATGTTTTTTCGAACTTTTTGGTAACTTGTTGCCAAAGGGGGAGAAATTGTATAGATCATAGGGCTTCGAGAGAGAGAGTGATGTTGTCTTTGCGCTTTTGCTCTTTCGTTCTTTTGCGGTTTCTCTAAGATACTTTTGGTTTTCGAGACTTTCAGTGTGCTTGATACTATGTTTGATGCTACCTTAATGAGTGCTTGGTCATACTATGCTTTAATGTGTGCTTAATGCTTATCATATGCTATTCCTATCTTGTATGACTATTTACTCATGTCTTGGTGATTGGGTGCATGCTGTTCATTCTTATCATTTTGTGCGCTCCACCAAGATGTATGTGACATGGAAGAGTGACCCATGATCCTAATCGATTGTGCATTTGCATTCAAACGCAAATCTTAAATAATGCACAAATTTAGGGGGAGCTCTTGCTTATCACATACTTCTCAAAGCGACGATATTATTCATTGATTATATCTCTTGTCGAAGCTTTGATCTATATGTTGTCATCAATTACCAAAAAGGGGGAGATTGAAAGTGCAACTAATCCCCGAGTGGTTTTGGCAATTAATAACAACATATATATCATTGAACTAATAGTTACTTGAGAATCATTTCAGAGAAGTTCAGTGATATGGGTATGGCAATGACTGAAGAAGTGGACCCCTCAAAATGCTAAGGCAAGCATTGGCAAAAGCTCAAGACTCCATTTTTGGTTTAGTGATCCAAGATCACATTGAGTCCATAGGAAAAGCCAATACTATTAAAAGGGGATGAGGTTATGTTGATGATCTGGTTGCTCAAGTGCTTAGTGATATATCTCCTTAAACTATCAGCAACCTTCACTACAATATACACTCATAAGTAATCTCGGTCCCACCGATTTTCCAAACTCAGTCACACCGAGATGAACCACCTCAGCCATAAGCCAAACCCTAGAAAAATCGGATATTTCGAGTTTGAAATCGGTTTCACCGAAACATGGGCTGGCAAGCTTCTGTAACCTTCTGTCATCAAATCGGTGTCACCGAGATGATGAAGTCAGTCCCACCGAAACTGGCATGCTCCTGTCTTTGCTCAAATCGGACTAACCGAGATGGTATTTTCGGTCCCACCGAAAACCCCAACGTTCACATTATTTGAACTTTCGGTCTCACCGAGTTGTCCACTTCGGTCCCACCGAGATTGCTCAAATATGTGTGTAACGGTTGGATTTTGTGTGGAGGCTATATATACCCCTCCACCCCCTGTTCATTCGTGGAGAGAGCCATCAGAAAGAACTACCACTCCTACCTTACATTTCTGAGAAGAGAACTACCTACCCTTGTGTTGAGATCAAGTTGCTCCACTCCCACCATATGAAACTTGATCTCTAACCTTCCCAAGTTGCTTTCCACTCAATCCTTTCTTCCACCACAGCCAAATCAGTGAGGAGAGTTGAGTGTTGGGGAGATTATCATTTGAAGCACAAGAGCAAGGAGTTCATCATCATCTACAACATCTATTACCTTTTGGAGGGTGGTGCCTCCTAGATTGGTTAGGTGTCGCTTGGGAGCCTCCGTCATCGAGATGTGGAGTTGAACCAAGAAGTTTGTAAGGGCAAGGAGATCGCCTACTTCGTGAAGATCTACCCCGAGTAAGGCTAGCCCTCCGTGGGCGTAGGCCATGATGGAATAGACAAGGTTGCTTCTTCGTGGACCCTTCGTGGGTGGAGCCCTCCGTGGACTCGCGCAGCCGTTACCCTCCGTGGGTTGAAGTCTCCATCAACGTGGATGTACGATAGCACCACCTATCGGAACCACGGGAAAAATCACCGCGTCTCCAAAATTGCGTTTGCTCTTCTCCACCTCTCTTTACTACATGTGCAATTTACTTTCCGCTGCCTATACTCTAGAATTGCATGTGTAGGGTGATACTTGACTTGATCATAATTGTGAATCTGCCAAAAACTGTTCTTTGTCAAAAGGCAGAATTTTTATATTTACAAGTAGTCTAATCACCCTCCCTCTAGACATAATTTCGATCCTACAACGATAACCCATACTCAAATCAAAGTTTGGACAAGACAATAGATCCACAAATGATCACGGGGATCAATTGGAGAAGATATCATCTATCTTCAATACACACACAAGATATCCCTTTGGAGTGAGCTATGTGGGTTAAGCTTTTATCTTCCAACTCTCCAAGTTGTTGTTTAGCTTAGCCAACCAGTTCAGGGTATCCAACACATATTCTTGGAGAAGTGGTGGTTTATAAGGAACCAACTTGATCACGAACTCAACATAGCGGTCAGGTGACAACCTGGTAATACTTCCGAGAAGATATTCGGAAAATTACGAACCACCGATATGTTACTAAGCTCGAGAACAATCTTGCTTTTCAGAGCAAGACGATATGATCAAATGAGCGAGGGATTGACACAATCCTAACTCATTGATCGGAAGGTGCACCAAGTAAGATGGACTAGGTAACACGATCAATCTTAGAATGGTGATTCAATAGTCAACACGCTAAGAATGAGATTGTCGTCCATTTACTACCAGGCAATGAAATTGCTAGGAGTATTGATTTCACACATCACGATTCACTTGTCAGTATTCCGGTTACAACAACACGGAGACCGAGGAATGAACGATGATGGTGAGAAGTATCACCCTATCAAAAGTTCATAGGAGGTTGTGCAATTCCCATGACATTCTTGACATAAGGACGGTAATACTCCAGGATAGAACAGATTAGAAGCTGGATTAGCATTCTTCACCTGCGAAGCGCAACTTCTTTGACCCAATCCCGGATATGGATAAGGTACTGGAGTTTGTTTCTCCTAGTCATTCCAGAATAGAATGACTTGACGGACCACAAGAGTAGAAGGCATCGATGAACACGAATGCACAACCACTCCTGGCTATTAACTGATAGACGGGGTCATAATACAACCAAAAGGGGCAACTCAGAGGAAGATATAACTTCTGAGTTATGGATGCATAGATTAAAATGTCGAACGAGTTCAACATATTTCTTCCGGATAACCCATGCAGAAAGTAGAATTGGCAGAGTCACAGTATGAATGGAGTACTACTCAAGAGCACTCGGGTTGTGATCTTTTGGTTCAGAAGAACTTCTGCCATGATGGTTCATGGTATTTGGAAGAAGGATATACCACGGACCTCGAGGGCTATCACAAGGTTACTAATATCCTAAAGGGACAAGCAAATACTACCAACATGAAGTAAGTAGGGTGAATCTCGGGTTTAAGAACCCAGAAATAGAATGCCTACTAACTAAATAGCATCACGGGATGCTTTCGGGAATGATGGCCAAAATCATCACACTAGAATATAAAACATTGCTGGATTACTGGGTGATCTTCTAAGATACTTAGGGTCATAATAATAACTCCAACATATGTGTCGAGGTAACAGAGTACCACAACACAACGACTAGTGTGGTTAATCTGGCCCAAAGGTACATCGGAACATGAAGGAAAGGTTTGCAATGCATCAGATTATTTAGAAACCTGGAATGACTCGGACAGCATAACGACTGCAAATACTCAAAAATACTTTTGAGACTCATGCACAAAGATAGCATAACCACTCAACATCATAATGTCAAGGTTCTGAGACCAACAGTTTATCAAACAGAAGTAGTAGGAACTGAACTGAGGTTTGAATCCACCATTAACGTGACCCTGATAAATAGAATGAGAATCCTAGTTTCTTAATCCCCGTAGAAAAAGAAGGTGACTCATATCAGAAGGTCATAAGGTAAAGGAGTAAAAAGAGCCTTACGTTCCCTTCCACAAACAATTCCCTTACATAACTAAAGAGTTTCTAGACACGACTTCGACCAGTTTGGCTTACTAATCCTACAGGCAGTCAGGCTCTGATACCAAAGCTGCCAGGACCCCGATCCTAAGTCACACAGGTCTAGCCTGTAACACATCATATCACTTTGCGGCCTCACGCACGGTATCCCCATGGGTGCCACCTTACCTGGCCCAGGACCGTTTGCGCATTTTGGCACACGTATATGATAGTGTCGCTAGCATCCATATGACAGAGAACCCGGGCCGACATGACTAGTTATAAACCAAAAGTGGCACTAAATTACAGAGACAGGCATACATGACCCAGCAACGAACGTGTCGGTCATCAACGTATGGACCCAAGTCGTAGCAAGCTACAAGGACTTAAAGGAACAACGCGTGACATTTCCCCTAAGGGACAGACACAGGAACGAAGAAGGACACATGCCGGCCAGCCTAAGTGTTCCGGAGCAGTAGCAAGCTACCAAGGCTCAGTGGAAGCACTAGGAGACATTTCCCTGTAAGATAGGCTACCAAGGGTAAACAACTAGGTGTCGGATCCCACACATAGAAATACACATTACACGTATGCATAACATGCAAGTATGTGCTGTACAACATGGCATCAAAACATAACTCAACAACTCATATAGATAAAGCCCAGAAGAGCCATCATAGCATTTATTACAAACAGAGGTCACATGACCCAACATACAGAGCATACAGGCAACGGAAGCATAACATGTCTGAGTACAGACAACTACAAATGAAAAAGGCTGAAAAGCCTGACTATCTACAAGACCCTCCCAAGGGTACAAGATCGTAGCTGAGGTAACAAGCTAAACGTCGAAGTCCACACGGAACCACTAGCGAGACTGAAGTCTCTCTGCAAAAACATAAATTAAGCAAACGTGAGTACAAAGGTACTCAGCAAGACTTACATCAGAACTAGCTACATATGCATCAGTATCAACAAAGGGGGTGGTGGAGTTTGACTGCAGCAAGCCAGCTTGACTCGGTGGCTATCCTAAACTACGACTGCAAGTAACTCTTTTGAGGTGGCGCACACGAGTCCACATATTCACCAATCAATACACCACTATGGATCCGCTCTCGTCTCCCTACGTGAAGGCCATCCATAGCACTCATGCTTATCTTGCGTGTTTTAGAGTATCCACTTTCACTTGTCTATGAACTGTTATAGGCAACCCAGAAGTCCATTACCGCGGACACGGCTATTCGAATAGATCATATATAACCCTGCAGGGGTGTACTTCTTCACACATGTTTCCATCACTTAGCGTCTGCACACGACATGTGCTCGGCAGACTTCAAGCGAAAACCGACGTGGGTGTAGACCACGACCTAACCAACCACTCAAGTCTCTCGTCCAGGTTTATTGCCTATTTGGGTTCCATCCGTGTGGAGATCCGGTCGGGGTGTCGCTCACGGCCCCAAACGATGTGTACAGGGTTCCCTCGTCACCAAACGGGCGACCGGTACACCATGCCACGTACCTGCCGTGTCACAGCCCACCCCGAGGGTCAGCACTGCGCACGACCTCCAGTAAACTACAAACACCAGAAACTAGTTGCAACTCCTGGACAGAGAACAAGGGCAGTCAATAAGTCGAGCGGGGTCATATTTCAGGGCCCAATGTGTGGTAGTAGCTGTTTCATGGATCAACCAACACAGAACTCAGTTCCTGAGGACGGTTTCAATGAGACAACCCACCATGTACTCCTACATGGCCTCTCATCGCTACCTTTACCAAATCGTGTTCACACACTTAGCTCACACACAGTAGGACATGTTCATCACATTCCAATTCATCCCCGATGAATCAGACCTGACACAACTCTAAGCAATAGCAGGCATAACCAGAAAGCATCAATGAGTTGGCACAACATGGCTCAAACAACTCCTACTCATACCAGTGGGTTTCAACTATTTATTGTGGCAATGACGGGTCATGCAGTGGAAAGGGGTTCAACTACCACAATAGGTAACAATTGAAGCGTTGTTGTCCTAATGTAGTAAAAGAGAGCAAGAGCGAGAGAGTGGGATTGTATCGGAATGCTCAATGGGGTTTTGCTTGCCTGGCACTTCTGAAGATATCAATGAGTCTTCATCGGTGTCATCGATCACATCGTCGGAACAGCGTCTACTAAGAGGGGACAAACATCGGCAAACAAGAGAGAACACAATCAATGCAATGCGACAATATGATGCATGCTCATGACATGGCAATATGCTGTTGATTGAGCTAATGCAACTAGCAACCATGTTAAATGAAGTTGGTTTGAATCAAAGGTTCAAATTCAACTCTATATGTGACTATTCAAATGCCATTTATTCAAATTGTCCTAAACAGTGGCTGTAAGTTATTCAAACATGCATGAAAATGCCATAAACAGATTCCTTGAATTTTTCTGATCAACTTTCATATATAAATTATTTTCATCTGAGTTATAGTTTATTTTCTGTGATTTTTAGAAGTTTTGGCTATTTTCTGAAATAAATAAATCATTTAAGATTTATTTTAAAATTCCAGAAAACACTTATTGCGTCAGCATGACATCACTGTGATGTCAGCAGTCAATAGAGGCTGGTCCAGGTCAAACCTGACCAGTGGGACCCACTAGTCAGTGACACTACTAGCTAACAGGGTTAGTTAGTTTTTAAACTAACGCTAACTAAACTGTTGGTGGGGCCTGGGCCCACATGTCAGTCTCTCAGGGCCTAATTAAGTTTAGTTTTAACTAAACTAATTTAACAGGGGCTGGCCCCACCTGTCATTGGCTCACAAAACTAAGCACCGCAATTAGCACTTAATTAACAACCCAAGCTAATTAGTCCAACGCCGGTCCCACATGTCATTGTCACAGGGGGGTCCAGCCGTGGTCAAGGGTGGTCAAACCCACCGGCGGCTCGACGCCGGCGAGGCTAGATGTGGCGGAGCGTGTCGGGTTTCGCCTACATAGGCTCTTTTGGCGCGCAGGGAGCAGCTACGGGAAGAGGGCGGAGTGGCGCATCCAACGGTGGCGATGACGGAGGCTGGGGTGGCCAGAGTTATCGCCGGCGACGATCTTGGCGGTCGCCGGAGTTCAGGCGACGATGTAAACGGCGCAGCGGTGCACTAGGGGCGGAGCTAGGGGGTGCAATAGGCTTCTAGGGGTGCACTGAAGACGATGGCGTGCTCGGAATCAAACCAACGTGGTTGTGGCCACGACGGCGACGTGCGGTGGCGGCGGCGGGTGCGGCTGAGCTCGGTGTGGTCGTTGTAGTGCACAAGAAGGCAAACGGAGAGGGGGGGAAGGACGGGAGCTCACAGACAATCCGTAGGAAAGGCCAGCGTGCTCGGGGGCGTCCTCGACGGTGCGAATCGACCGGCGACATCCGGCGGTTCCCAAGGTTTAAGACGACCAAAAGGAGACGGTGCAGGGCCTCCCGTGGTGCGTGGCTTGGTGTTGAGGACTAGGGGGCGCGGCGATGCTTCTGAGCTCAACAGCAGGGCGAGGGGTGGCCTGTGGCCATGGCTACGGCAAGCAGCGGCGACGGTGGCGTTCGGCCAAGGCGAAGAACAGGCGAGGGAGGGAGCCAGGGGGGAAATTGAGGCGAGGGAGAGTGAGAGAGGGACTAGGGAGTCCCTGGACGTCTCCAGGCGCGAGGAGAAGCAGGAGGTGGCAAGCAGGAGCTGGCCAGGAGCGAGCGCGCGCGCGACAGCGAGCTGCTCCGACTGGCAGGAGGAAGACGACGCGGTGAGGAGGTGGGCTGGGCCGCTACAGTGCTGGGCCGGTTGGGCGCTAGGTGGGCTACGCCAGGTAAGCTACAGGTAAGTTCTCTCTTTCTCTTTTTAATTTCGGTTTTCTATTTTCTGCATTTGTTTTGGCTTTATCTAAAATACTAAAACAAGCTCAAAATTCATGAAACTGCTTGAGGATACTATTTGGATTATTTCCAACAGTAAACATTTTAGATCATGAATAATTGGACATTTAAAATAATTAGTAGCATTTAAATGACCAATGCAAATACTTTAAGATTTAATTCAAAAATCCAGAATGATCCTAGAAATATGTGCAACATTTTTGGCAGAGGTTTTTAATCAATCCAAAAATGACGAACTATTCCACATGGCATTTTGGGTTCATTGAAAAAGATTTTAAATTTGTCCCTAGTTGAATTCATTGGTGCTAGGGTTTGAACATCCCCATTTCCAGTTTCTGAGGAAATTAAACATGATGCACATGAAGACCAAGCAAGACAGGCAAGGGCTGATCTAGGGCTATGACAGGGATTGAGAGATAGCAAGCTCGAAGAAGGTCAACAATAGGGGGAGAACACAAGCTCAAGAGATAAGGTCCAATGGGGAAGAAGACCCCCTTTAATAGGAGGGACAAAATCCAACCTTAATCCTCACAGCCCGCACCGAGCGGTATGCTACTTCTCGAGCTTGCGTTGTATTCCCTCGAAAAGGAGAGGGTGATGCAGCACAGTAGCGTAAGTATTTCCCTCAGTTTTTGAGAACCAAGGTATCAATCCAGTAGGAGACCACGCGCAAGTCCCTCGCACCTGCACAAACAAATAAGAACTGCAGCCAACGCAATAAGGGGTTCTCAATCCCTTTACGGTCACTTACGAAAGTGAGATCTAATAGAGATGATAGTTTGATATTTTTGGTATTTTTGGATATAAGAACAGAAAATAAAAGCGGAAAAGTAAAGTAGATTGTAGATTGATATGTTGAGAATAGACCCGGGGGCCATAGTTTTCTCTAGTGGCTTCTCTCGTGA
Source organism: Secale cereale (assembly GCA_902687465.1). Classification (NCBI taxonomy): domain Eukaryota; kingdom Viridiplantae; phylum Streptophyta; class Magnoliopsida; order Poales; family Poaceae; genus Secale; species Secale cereale. The sequence continues at coordinate 125,166,383 of LR738710.1, read as the reverse complement.
TAGCGATATTCTACGGCGGGTAAACAAATTACTGTCGAGCAAATGATATAAAAGCGAATACTTATGAGACTATCTAGGCATGCTCATTATATATAGGCATCACGTCCGAGACAAGTAGACCGAAATGATTCTGCATCTACTACTATTACTCCACACATCGATCGCTATCCAGCATGCATCTAGTGTATTGAGTTCATACGAACAGAGTAACGCCTTAAGCAAGATGACATGATGTAGAGGGATAAACTCAAACATAGTGATATAAACCCCATCTTTTTATCCTCGATGGCAACAATACAATACGTGCCTGATGACCCACAACCGTAAGGGATCTATTGCAGCGTTTTCGATAAGTAAGACTGTCGAACCCAACGAGGAGCAGAAGGTATTGATAAGCGATTCTGAGCAAGAAATTACTGCAAGCACTGAAAGATAACTTTTTAGGGGTTTTCTTGATATAAGCAACAGGAAATTAAAGCAAGCAAAGTAAAAGGCACTGAGAGTAACAAGTGGCCCAATCCTTTCTAAGCAAAGGAGAGGCCTAGCAACTGAACTTATAAAGGCTAAAGCGTTCCTGAGGACACACGGGAGAGATAGTCATGTGCTTTCGCCATATTCCGTATCGATACTATGTTATGGGTTGATAAGTGTTGAGTGGGTGGATCTATGCTAGTACACTCTCTAGACTAAGATGAGTGCACTCTTATGATTAAACACCTTGCAAGAATCCGCAAATGCAAGATAGAATTTAAGGCAAAAGCCTAACCATAGCAATACGATCGATGATCCATTGTTCCCTTGTGCAAAAGCGTGCGAACTGGGGTTCAGGTTTCTGTCACTCCGGCAACCCACCGTAAGCATTCTTTGTACACAATGTATTCCCCTAGGTACTTAATAAGGCGAAGTGTTGAGTGTTCGACTCACACAACACCACTAGTAGAATGACAACACAACTTAAGTATCAAACAACACATATTACTTCAACAGCATATGACTACTAACAACAAGACTTTCCCCATGTCCTCAAGAACTAAGGTAACTACTCACAAGACATAAAAGAGATCATGATCAGTGGAGATAAATGGGTGATAAACAATCTGGACATAATGATATTTCTCCAACAAAACTCAATAGCATTCACCAAAAAGTAGTAATCAAAACCAATGGAGTAGAGAGGATGGGTAGTACGAGTTACAACACAAGTTGCAATTGTGAGATGAGATTTGGATGAAGATGGAGATGGTGCTGATGTTGCGGATGATGTTGATGATGATCTCGATGATGCACGTGACGATGGTGATGATGATGGCGATGATCTCCCCTTCCGGGAGGTGATCTCCCCGGCGGAATCTGCCTGCCGGAGATGGCTTTTTCTTCTCTGTAGGTTTCCGCCACGGAGCGGCGGCGGAACTCCGTAAAAACTCCCGTTTTTAGGGTTTTCGGATAACGAAGAGTATATAGGCAAAAGGGGGCAGCCGGAGGTGGGCCAGGGGCTCCAGGAGCCCCCCCCCCCCCCCAGCGCGGCCAGGGGGGCGCACCCCAAGGGCGCCTGGACACCCTGTGGCCCCCCTCTGGTTGCCCTTTCGCGTGCCTTCGTGATCCGTTTGGAAAATATCTCTCGTCGATTTTCAGGTAATTTGGAGGTATTCTTCTTCAGCAACTCAGCGTCCACTTTTTTACTGCTGAATCCTGCGTCTGCTGTTTCGGCATCGGAAAGTTGCAAACTGTGTAAAATAGGCCAAAACAACATAAGAACATCATCCTAACGTGAAATATATCAACGAATAAGGATAATTTACAATATAAAATAGTGATGCATTTTGGACGTATCAACACCCCCAAGCTTAGACCTTGCTTGTCCCCAAGCGAATACTGAGCTCGGTAAACCTGTCCACAAGTTTAGAGAGTGAAGTGTCGATAAATAGAATACGGACAAGAAGCATCACAGCTTCTTCACCAACTCAAATATCCTCAACAGCAATCTTCAACTCATAAGGCCCTTATAAAAGAGTGGTAACACTTATATTCGAAAGTAGGGCTAAGGAAACTCATCAAATCATGGCAAACATGTCCTTTGGTCAAAAAACAACAAATAGATTTAACTTTTGCTCTTCCTCTTATGTTTTGATGAGATTAATTGAAGCTTTTGAAAGAACATGTTATTAGGCAAGAAGTGAAAGTGTTAACACAAAGGAAGATATTTGCCTTAGCTGGGCTTGACAAAACAACTTACTTATCAAATGATAATGTCAACAAGGATATGATATGACAAATCTTAATGCAACTTTATATGAATGAATCATTGTCAACATCAAATGTATGCTCTCTTTAATAATAGAAGGAAGTAGGAATAACTGACTCAACCTAAAATTAAAAGATAGGCCCTGCTCTAGGGAAGTAGGGAAAACTCATGTGCTATCCTTAAATCAAACAGAATGAAAACAAGTTTTGAGAGGTGCATGATTTGTCAACGAATGCTAATAGATAACTCAATTACTTCTCGAGCTGGACAAGTTTCGAGGAACGGCTCCCGCACGAGGACGATCACATCCTCTTAATCTCCTTTGTTTATCACTGCCAAAGTTTTCTGATTTCTCATGAACAAAGCGTGAAGGAGGGTTTGTTTGTTTATATTATTTTTTTAATGAGCCGGGCGCACTCTATGCCAGTTCCTTCTCGTATTAGGGGTTTGCAGATTAGACATGCAATCCCGGGGTGAAACTTGTCCAACTCAAAAAGACCATGAATTAACTATTACTTCCTCATGAGCTAAAACAGAGGCACAAAATAAAAGATTTTGAACATTTAAGGATAACACATAAATTCTGTACTTTTGGAGGTGGTAGTGGGATACCACGAATAGGAAGGTATGGTGGACTCATATGGAAGGTATTGGTTTAAGGGTATGGATGCACAAGCAGAATTCCGCTTAGTACAGAGTTAGGCTAGCAAAGGTTTTGAGAGAACAGACAATTGATGATGACTAAGATGCAAACAATATAGAGCATAAACATTAAAGTAAGCATAACACATCAAGTTGTCTTTCTTGTCAGCATAACACTTCAAGCATAATAACATAAAGGTTTTGGCTATGTCGATAATTTAAGAAAATCATGCTTGTTGTTATGACCAAAGCTATGTTTGCCAAGATTAAATAAAGTTTTCACAGCCATACCTGATATAAGGTCAATACTGCCCATAAGAATCATCATATAAGGTCGATTGCGTGAAGAGAATATTGAGTGCAGCAAAGGAACCAATAGACTTCTCATTAATATTCCATCATAGACAACTCCACACTCACGGATACAATCTCTCCACCGAAGGAGTGATAGACCTCAATGCACACACCTATTTCATATAGTAACCTCCCTAAACATGATATGACTCTACTTGACTCTAAAAGACAAAAGACAAAGATAAAGATACCGGGCACTCCCCCAAGCTTGGAACAAGCCAAGGGAATGCCGTTACCCAAGGAGATTTCACTCCTCATTCTTGTTGGCGTTGATCACGTAGTCCTCGGCGAAGCGCTTCCATGGAAGGGGTTCTCCAGTCTCATATGAGAAGTTTGTCTCCTGAATCCTGCATGCAGCACCCATACCCATGCGCATAAACCTTAGTTCATACTCACAGTTCTGGTTATGTAGATCATAAATTTGCCCTTGGAGCTCTTCCATTCTTTCTTCAGACGCGGTGACGCTTTTCCACATCTCCTTCATCTCCTTCAGGAAGTAGGTCTTCAGCTCGTTGATGATGTCAAAGTTAGCTTCAACACCACGCTCGATCATCTTCTTGTACTTGAAGACTTCTTGCTCCACTTCTTCCAGCCTGGCCTGGATGCTCCCCTCCTTGATAGGTTCCTTTAGATCTTCTTGATGAAGGACACCGTCCTCCATCCGAACAACCTGAGGGTGCTTCTTCACCTCAGCGAGGTAAGGGTTGATGACGTTGATGACGAACTTGTCCTTGGGGGAACTTGGAGAAGCCATGGCACCTAGATTCAGCTGAAAGATTCCCTGGCAGAAACAGATCGAAAAGAAAACACACGAAATCGCAAGATACGTTGCCGGAACAATCCGGGCAAATATATAGCAAAAATTTATGCACAGAAAGGAAGGTAACAGGCTAAAGCGGGGTCGGAGACGGACTTCCGGGTGTCCAGGCGGCCTCCCGGCGCGGCCAGGAGGTAGGGCGCGCCTGGACCCCCTGAAGCTCGTCTCCGGCTCCACTTAGGCTTAGAATTTTACTAATTTTGCAAAAGCTCGTAATATAGAAATTTTACGGTGGTTCGCGATGTTTCCTTACCGTAATACATACCTTTTCTTTAATCTGCTTCTGCTAGTGTCTGAAACAGGGCTGCAACATGTTCTTCGTGAGTTGTCGTGTATATCAAATTTACATCAACATTGACAGGATCTCCTGCTATGTAATGCTTAAGTCTTTGCCCATTCACAACTTGAGGTTTGGTGCCTTCAAAAATTTTAATCTTAATTGCACCAGACCGATAGACTTCTTCAATATGAAATGGCCCTTCCCACCTGGAAAGTAGTTTGCCTGGAGAAAACCTAAAACGGGATCTAAACAACAAAACTTTATCACCAACATTAAATTCACGTTTCAGAATCTTCCTATCATGCCACTTCTTTACCTTTTCCTTGAACATTTTAGCGCTCTCGTAAGATTCACTTCTCCATTCATCTAGAGAAGTCAAGTTCATGAGACGCTTCTCACCAGCTAATTTTGGGTCGGCATTAAGCTCTCTAACAGCCCAGAAAGCTTTGTGCTCTAACTCTAATGGAAAATGGCAAGCCTTGCCATACACCATCTTATAGGGGGACATGCCCATGGGGTTTTTGTAAGCAGTTCTATACGCCCACAAAGCATCTCCTAACTTATTTGACCAGTCCTTTCTATTTCTGTTTACTGTCTTCTGCAAGATCAACTTAAGCTCTCTATTGGTGAGCTCAACTTTCCCACTAGTTTGAGGATGATATGGTGAAGCAATTCTATGATTGACATCGTATTTGGCTAAAGCTTTTCTAAAAGCTCCGTGCGTGAAGTGTGATCCTCCATCAGTCATGAGATACCTAGGTACACCAAACCTAGGAAAAATTACATCCTTGAGCATTTTCAAAGATGTCTTGTGATCAGCACTTTCAGTGGGGATTGCTTCAACCCACTTGGTCACATAATCAACAGCTATTAAAATGTGAGTGTACTTGTGCGAAGAAGGAAAAGGACCCACAAAATCAAAACCCCAACAATCAAAAGGTTCAATCACTAGTGAGTAATTCATAGGCATCTCATTCCTTCTACTAATGTTACCAACTCTCTGACATTTATCACAGGCTAAAACATAATTTCTAGCATCCTTAAAGAGAGTAGGCCAATAAAAACCTGATTGAAGAACCTTATGTGCAGTCCTCTCACCGGCATGATGTCCTCCATAGGGACTATCATGACACTGTCTGAGAATGTCCTTCTGCTCATGTTCTGGTATGCATCTTCTCACGATCTCGTCGGGGCCTTCTTTGAAAAGATGTGGGTCATCCCAAAAGTAGTGCCTCAAATCATGAAAGAACTTCTTCCTTTGCTGAAATGTTAAACCTGGAGGCAAATACTTTGCAACAATAAAATTAGCATAATCTGCAAACCAAGGATCGGAACGAGATTGTACTTTTACAACGGTGAGTTGTTCGTCTGGAAAACTGTCGTTGACTGGGATGGGATCATGCGGTATATCTTCCATCCTTGAAAGATTGTCCGCCACCGGATTGTCTTCCCCTTTCCTATCAACAATCTGCAAATCAAATTCTTGAAGAAGGAGTACCCATCTGATAAGCCTTGGCTTGGCATCCTTCTTTGTCATAAGGTACTTAATGGCAACATGATCAGTATGAATAATAACTTTGGAATCAACAATATACTGCCTAAACTTATCACAAGCAAATACTACAGCTAAGAATTCCTTCTCGGTAGTAGCATAATTCCTTTGAGCACTATCAAGGGTTTTGCTAGCATAATGTATAACATTCAATTTCTTATCAACTCTTTGTCCTAAAACAGCTCCAACAGCAAAATCACTAGCATCACACATAATCTCGAAAGGTAAATTCCAGTCAGGTGGTTGTACTATAGGAGCAGTTATTAAGGCTTTCTTAAGAACTTCAAAAGCTTCCTTACAATCCTCATCAAATACAAAAGGAACATCCTTCTGGAGAAGATTAGTGAGGGGCCTCGAGGTCTTAGGAAAGTCTTTAATAAATCTTCTATAGAAACCAGCATGACCAAGAAAACTGCGAATACCTTTGATGTCCCTTGGATAGGGCATCCTCTCAATAGCTTCGATCTTGGCCTTGTCCACTTCAATTCCCCTTTCGGAAATCTTGTGACCAAGAACAATTCCTTCGTTAACCATGAAGTGGCACTTCTCCCAGTTGAGTACCAAATTTGTCTCCTCGCATCTCTGCAAAACTTTATTAAGGTTGTGGAGACAATGGTCAAAGGAAGTTCCATAGACGGAGAAATCGTCCATGAAGACTTCCATAATATCCCCACAGAAACCATGAAAGATAGCAGACATACACCTTTGAAAAGTAGCAGGGGCATTACATAAACCAAAAGGCATACGCCTGTAAGCATAAGTACCAAAGGGACAAGTAAAAGTGGTCTTCTCTTGATCAGCAGTGTTAACATGAATTTGAGAGAAGCCAGAATAACCATCTAGATAACAAAAGTGGGTATTTTTGGATAAACTTTCAAGCATTTGGTCGATGAATGGCAACGGGTAGTGATCCTTCCTGGTTGCCTTGTTCAGCTTCCTGCAATCAATACACATTCTATATCCAATAATAATTCTATGAGGTATTAGTTCATTCTTATCATTAGGAACCACAGTTGTACCTCCTTTCTTAGGAACACAATGTACCGGGCTTACCCACTTACTATCAGCTATAGGGTAGATAATACCTGCGGCTAGAAGCTTGAGAATTTCAGTTCTTACAACATCCATCATCTTCGAGTTCAACCGTCGTTGATGATCAACAACTGGTTTAGCATCAGGCTCAAGGTTGATAGTATGTTGACAGATAGATGGACTAATCCCCTTAAGGTCATCAAGGGTATAACCAATTGCGCCTCGGTGTTTATGGAGTACTTCCAATAGTCGCTCTTCTTCATATCCTGAAAGGTTAGAGTTGATAATAACAGGATATACTTTATTTTCATCTAAATAAGCATACTTGAGCGTATCGGGAAGAGGTTTAAGATCGAACACCGGGTCTTCTTCTGGTTTTGATAAAATTCCCAAAGGTTCAACCGGAAGGTTGTGCTTCAGGATAGCAGGTTGCCTCAAGAATATTTCATCTAGTTCATTTCTTTCCTGCATATGCAAATCATTCTCGTGGTCCTCCATATATTGCTGCAAAGGATCATTAGGGGGGATAGCAATAGAGGCAATACTTTCAATAATTTTATCATCACTAGGTAAATCTGTACCACGAGGCTGCTTAGAGAACTTAGAAAAATTAAATTCATATGGCTCACCATTGAATTCAACAGAAACTTTACCTTTCTTGCAATCTATTATAGCTCCACAAGTTCTAAGAAAAGGTCTACCAAAAATAATAGGACAGAAATTGTCCCTCTCTGAACCAAGTACTAGAAAGTCGGTAGGGTATTTTACCTTTCCACATACGACTTCAACGTCCCTCACAATTCCGATAGAAGAGATAGTTGTTCTGTTTGCAAGATGAATGGTAACATCAACTTCTTCAAGTTCACAAGGGGAAATCTCACCGATGATCTCTTCATAAAGTGAATAGGGGATAGCACTTACACTTGATCCCAAATCGCATAGCCCATAATAATTGTGATCTCCTATTTTAACAGATACCACTGGAGTACCTGAAATTGGGCCTTTATTCTTGGCTGTGACAAGGTTAGTGGAAACAGCACAAAAATTCACATTGGAATCCAAAACATCATTAGTAACAAGGTCTTTAATCAATGCAACTTCAGGATCGACCTTGATCTGGTCCTCAGGCTCATCAACTCTTCTCTCATTTTTATTTATTACTCCTGTCACAAGAGAGTGCTCCCTTATCCTTGCGGGAAAAGGAGGCTTTTCATATATAACTGCAGGCAAAATAGGGTCAGCAACATGAATATCAACAGGTAGCTCTTTAAAAGGTTCATGATGCTGGTCTCTCTTCTTTTTAAAAGAATCAACGTGAGAGGCAAAATTCTTACAGAAATCAATAATTAGATGGGAATCAAGACCAATCTTAGAGCAAAAAGTATTGAAGTAATCCGTTTTCACATAGCTCTCAATATAATCATGTTCATAATTTATAGCGAGTTCAATACCTTTATCTATTTCCCAATCTTCGGTATTCCTCTGGATCCTTTCAATGAGATCCCACCTTTCTTCAACACTCTTCGTCTGAAATACCCCACTAGAGGAGGCATCCAGCATCTCCTTATCCTGACGAGAAATCCTGGCATAAAAATTTGTAAGTGTAATTTACTTGGGGAGCTCATGAATAGGACATTTGAGCATTAGGGACTTCAATCTCCCCCAAGCTTGAGCAATGCTTTCTCCGTCACGAGACCTAAAGTTATAGATATAGTTCATGTCTCGATGAATTTCATGAAGAGGATAAAACTTAGTATAAAAGAGAGACATAAGCTCTTGCCAGTCAAGCAAGTGCGAGTTATCGAGAAGCTTATACCAATCTGAAGCTTTATCTATAAGTGATACGGTGAACAATTTCCTCATGACAAACTCCCTCGATACACCTGCAAGCTTAAATAATGAACATAGTTGTGACAGATATAGCAAGTGTTCACCGGGATGTCTGTCTCCTGCATAACGATTAGCCAAAACATAATCGATAATACCAGCTGGTATTTTATAGGGCACAATTTCAGTAGGGGGAGGAGCAACCACCACAGGTGTGGGGCGTCTTCCCGCAAGCAACGATCCAATAGCAAGGTTGTCCATAAGGACAAAGAGCAGCAACAGCCAAAAAAATAAAAACAGAATTATAAAAACTTCCTTACCAGTTTCACTTTACCAATAGCGCTACGCTCCCCGGCAACGGCGCCAGAAAACGGTACTTGATGACCCACAACCGTAAGGGATCTATTGCGGCGTTTTCGATAAGTAAGAGTGTCGAACCCAACGAGGAGCAGAAGGTATTGATAAGCGATTCTGAGCAAGAAATTACTGCAAGCACTGAAAGATAACTTTTTAGGGATTTTCTTGATATAAGCAACAGGAAAGTAAAGCAGGCAAAGTAAAAGGCACTGAGAGTAACAAGTGGCCCAATCCTTTCTGAGCAAAGGAGAGGCCTAGCAACTGAACTTATAAAGGCTAAAGCGTTCCTGAGGACACACGGGAGAGGTAGTCATGTGCTTTCGCCATATTCCGTATCGATACTATGTTATGGGTTGATAAGTGTTGAGTGGGTGGATCTATGCTAGCACACTCTCTAGACTAAGATGAGTGCACTCTTATGATTAAACACCTTGCAAGCATCCGCAAATACAAGATAGAATTTAAGGCAAAAGCCTAACCATAGCAATACGATCGATGATCCATTGTTCCCTTGTGCAAAAGCGTGCGAACTGGGGTTCAGGTTTCTGTCACTCCGGCAACCCACCGTAAGCATTCTTTGTACACAATGTATTCCCCTAGGTCCTTAATAAGGCGAAGTGTTGAGTGTTCGACTCACACAACACCACTAGTAGAATGACAACACAACTTAAGTATCAAACAACACATATTACATCAACAGCATATGACTACTAACAACAAGACTTTCCCCATGTCCTCAAGAACTAAGGTAACTACTCACAAGACATAAAAGAGATCATGATCAGTGGAGATAAATGGGTGATAAACAATCTGGACATAATGATATTTCTCCAACAAAACTCAATAGCATTCACCACAAAGTAGTAATCAACACCGATGGAGTAGAGAGGATGGGTAGTACGAGTTACAACACAAGTTGCAATTGTGAGATGAGATTTGGATGAAGATGGAGATGGTGCTGATGTTGGGGATGATGTTGATGATGATCTCGATGATGCCCGTGACGATGGTGATGATGATGGCGATGATCTCCCCTTCCGGGAGGTGATCTCCCCGGCGGAATCTGCCCGCCGGAGATGGCTTTTTCTTCTCTGTAGGTTTCCGCCACGGAGCGGCGGCGGAACTCCATAAAAACTCCCGTTTTTAGGGTTTTCGGATAACGGAGAGTATATAGGCAAAAGGGGGCAGCCGGAGGTGGGCCAGGGGCTCCAGGCGCCCCCTCCCCCCCCCCCCCCGGCGCGGCCAGGGGGGCGCGCCCCCAGGGCGCCTGGACACCCTGTGGCCCCCCTCTGGTTGCCCTTTCGCGTGCCTTCGTGATCCGTCTGGAAAATATCTCCCGTCGGTTTTCAGGTAATTTGGAGGTATTCTTCTTCAGCAACTCAGCGTCCACTTTTTTTACTGATGAATCCTGCGTCTGCTGTTTCGGCACCGGAAAGTTGCAAACTGTGTAAAATAGGCCAAAACAACATAAGAACATCATCATAACGTGAAATATATCAACGAATAAGGATAAATTACGATATAAAATAGTGATGCATTTTGGACGTATCATTGCCTTGCTGCCCCTACTGTCACTGGGAAAGGACACAACAAGATTGAACCCAAAGCCAAGCACTTCTCCCATTGCAAGAACTATAGATCTAGTAGGCCAAACCAAACCAATAATTTGAAGAGACTTGCATGGGTATTATAATCATACAAAAAGAGTTCAAAAAAGAACCAAATATTTCTCATAGATAAGCTTGATCATAAACCTACAATTCATCAGATCTCGACAAACACACCGCAAAAAGAGATTACATCGAATAGATCTCCTCGAAGACCGAGGAGAACTTGGTATTGAGATCCAAAGAGAGAGAAGAAGCCATCTAGATACTAGCTATGGACCCGTAGGTCTGTGGTAAACTACTCACAACTCATGGTGAGGCGATGATGATGATGTAGAAGCACTCCGTGGTAGATCCCCCCTCCGGCGGAGCTCCGGAACAGGCCCCAAGATGGGGTCTCACGGGAACAGAAGGTTGCGGCGGTGGAACTAGGGTTTTCTCTGTTGTTCTGATGGTTTCGGGGTACGTAGATATATATAGGAAGAAGGAGGGCACCGGGGGTCAGACGGGGTGCCCACGAGGCAGGGCGGCGCGCCCCCCACCTTCGTGGATGCCACGTCAGCCCTATTCTGTGGTTCTCAAGTCTCCCGTGTGTATTTTCTCCAAAAATATCTCTCACGAAGGTTTCATTTCGTTTGGACTCCGTTTGATATTCCTTTTCTATAAAACCCTGAAATAGGCAAAAAAAATAGCAATCTAGACTGGGCCTTTGGGTTAATAGGTTAGTCCCGAAAATAATATAAAAGTGTATAACAAAGCCCATTAAACATCCAAAACATCATAAATAATAGCATGGAATAATAAAAAATTATAGATACATTGGAGACGTATCACGGTACTACCGCTAGGGCGGCAGTAGCCAAAAGAAACACTACTGCAACAGGGCAACAGGGCGGTACTACTGCCGGAGCGGTACTACCGCAGGGGTAGTATTCAACGGCCACACAGGTGCAGCACACGACAGTATACACAGTGAGGTACCGGTAGTACTACTACCGCTGGGGATAGCGGTACTACCGCGCGTCCACGGATGTAAAATATTACGGTCGCGCCTACATCCGCTGGAGCTAGCTTCGAGTAGAAATCCGGCACGGTACTACCGCTCACAGGGAGCGGTACTGCCGCGTAAGGGCCAACGTAAAAAATTACATCCGCACCTACTTTCGCATGCTTCAGCGTCAGGGCTGAAGGCAGCGGTACTACCGCTCACAAGGTGCGGTACTATCGCTGGCCCCTACGGTACTACTGCACGCCACAGAGGCTTTAGCACTTGGCTGCCTTCGTATCGCAGCTAAAGACGACAGAAAGATACAATAAAACCAGAAGTGCCATAACTTCTGCATATGAGCTCCGAATTGAGCAAACTCAAGCTTGTTGGTTATAGTAAGAAGAGGCAGAGGAGGTATGCATAGGATATAGAGGAGTGAACCCTCCATCAGAGAAGAACCGGCATAACCTCCAACATCGAAAACATCATAGAAGATGCATGTGAACTCCATTTTCGATGAACTCGAGCTTGTCATGAAAACGACCATAAGCTCCAAATCTCACAAGGAGAAAAACCAAACAAGAACCAATAAAGATGATGCAAGGATGCAATGGTTTGAGCTCTCTACGAACGATACGATCAAGATACTCACTTGAGAGCCCCCCTTGATAGTACGACAAACATCCTATAACTCGGTCTCCAAACTACCACCACGAGACTGGTAAAATAGAAAACATATCAAGGGAAACCTTTGCCTTGCACAAAGTCCACTTGAGCTAGACGATGACGATCTTGACTTCTTCAAGTTGGACCACCTTTCTTGATTTTGTTGGCTCGGTGAAGACTAGTTGATTGCTCCCCCATACTCTACTATGGGTGAGCCACTCTTTGGCACATCTTCACAAGTCCATTGCCACCACAATGGACGGCAAGCTTCAAGCATATGATCTCTTCGTGATGATCCACTTTAACTTGCACACCGCAACCATACCATGGGATCCCTTGATCCCTCTCGATACATCTTCTACGCTTTGTGTGTTGATCAGCTTCATTCACTCTTTGACTTAGTATTGATCAACCTCTCACATGACCAATCTTTAGGTAATTCCTTGAATAGCACCTTGGTCCTCACAAACTCTCCTTAAAACCAACAAATGGACTCCAAGAAAAGTCTATGGACAAATCCTTCAAATATAACTCAAGGCAACCATTAGTCCATAGATATTGTCATCAATTAACAAAACCAAACATGGGGGCACCGCATGTTCTTTCAACAAGTATAATCATATCTCAAGCATAGTTGCCGAGCATACCAATGCAACATATAAATTTGATCCCATTATAGTTTCCCTTTTTTTAGTAAAGCGATACTCCCTAAAGTATTCACATTGATCCAACGTGTCTCCCATTACATAATTGAATGGGGTTTTCTCAGAATTATTAAAGTAGTGCATAATATCTTTCAAATAATGAGCAACTAGGGTTTTAGGAGGTTCCCCATCTCAAGTACACCTATTTTTTTGGTATTTCGTATTCCATATCCATAACTAAAGATAGAGAACAACTTATAAAAACAAATTAAATCTACTTAGTGATAAAGCAAACAAGCACACACGACAATATTCACCCCACACTATTGCTCCCCGGCAACGGCGCAAGAAAAAGGTCTTGATAACCCACAAGTATAGGGGATCAGTTGTAGCCACTTTTGATAAGTAAGAGTGTCGAACCCAACAAGGAGCTAAAGGTAGAACAAATATCCCCTCAAGTTTTATCGACCACTGATACAACTCTATGCATGCTTGACGTTCGCTTTACCTAGAACAAGTATGAAACTTGAAGTACTTTGTAGGTGTAATGGAATAGGTTTGCAAGAGTATAATGAGCACGTAAATAAAAACTAGGGGATGTTTAGGTAAAGAAACAATAAAGTTAGTATAGCGAGTGTGGAAAAGTGGTGGTAGGAATTGTGAAATTGTCCCTAAGCAATTGACTACGTTACTAGACTGATAGCAAGTTCTATGTGGGAGAGGCCACTGCTAGCATGTCATCCCTGACTTGGAATTCTATGCACTTATGACTGGAACTATTAGCAAGCATCCGCAACTACTAACGTTCATTAAGGTAAAACCCAACCATAGCATCAAGATATATTGGTCCCCCTTCAATCTCGTATGCATTAATTTCTACGCTAGGTTGAAGCTTCTGTCGCTCTTGCCTTCCAATACATAGTCCTATCAACATACAACTAACTCTATGGTGTGATCCACGCGCGCGCTCATATGATGGGCACCAAAGGACAACAACATAACCACAAGCAAATTAAACCAATCATAGCAATTCACCAATTACCGATAGGACAACGAAAATCTACTCAGACATCATAGGATGGCAACACATCATTGGATAATAATATGAAGAATAAAGCACCATGTTCAAGTAGAGGGTACAGCGGGTTGCGGGAGAGTGGACCGCTGTAGATATATGGGTGAAGGTGATGAAGATGTTGGTGAAGATGATAGAGGTGTTGGTGTAGATCGTCGTCACACGATGATGGCCCCGGCAGCGTTCCGGCGCCGTCGGGAGAGAGGGGGAGAGAGCCCCCTCCTCCTTCTTCTTCCTTGACCTTCCCCCTAGATGGGAGAAGGGTTTCCCCTCTGGTCCATGACCTCCATGGCAGCGGAGGGGCGAGAGCCTCTCCGAGATTGGATCTCTCTCTCTCTCTCTCTCTCTCTCTCTCTCTGTTTCCTTCTGTTTCTGCGCTCCCAGATTCTGGCCTTTCACCGTTTCCTAAATTTCCAAAGATCCGTAACTGCGATTGGGCTGAAATTGTAACACGATTTTTATCCGGATATTGGCTTTCTTGCGGCGAAAGAAGGGCACCAGCCGCCTTATGGGGTGGCCACAAGGGTACAGGGCGCGCCCTAGCCCCTGGGCACGCCCCCCCTACCTTGTGGCCCCTTCGGGCATCGTCTCGCGTTGATTCTTCTTCCAAAATATTACATATATTCCAAAAAAATCTCCCTAAGTTTTTATCCCGTTTGGAGTCCGTTTCATTTAGGTTCCCTGCGAAACAAAAATCTTGCAACAAACAGGAACTGGCACTGGGCACTGGATCAATATGTTAGTCCCAAAAATAGTATAAAAAGTTGCCAAACATATGTAAAAGTTGTAGAATATTGGCATGGAACAATCAAAAATTATAGATATGACGGAGATGTATCATCATCTCAACGGATTTAGATGGTGCCCTCTTTAACTAGAATGCGGTTGTCTCTAATGTATAACCCCAAAATGATAAAGGCAAATCGGTAAGAAACATCATAGAACGCACCATATCTAATAAAGTACGGTTACGACGCTCGGACAAACCATTACGATGTGGTGTTCAGGTGGCGTGAGTTGTGAAACAATTCCATATTGTTTTAAATGATGGCCAAACTCGTAAGTCAAATATTCGCCTCCACGATCAGATCGTAGAAACTTTATTTTCTTGTAATGATGATTCTCCACTTCACTCTGAAATTCTTTGAACTTTTCAAATGTTTTAGATTTGTGTTTCATCAAATAGATATGTCCATACCTACTTAAATCATTTGTGAAGGTTAGAAAATAACGATACCCGCCGCGTGCTTCAACACTCATCGGACCTCATACATCGGTATGTATTATTTCCAATAAGTCATTAGCTCGCTCCATTGTTTCGGAGAATGGATGTTTAGTCATCTTACCCATGAGGCATGGTTCGCAAGTATCAAATGATACATAATCAAGTGATTCCAAAAGTCTATCGGAGTTTCTTCATACAATTTACACCAATATGACCTAAATGGCAGTGCCACAAGTATGTTGCACTATCACTATCAGCTTTGCATCTTTTGGTATCAATATTATGAATATGTGTATTACTACGATTGAGATTCAACAAGAATAGACCATTCAATAAGGGTGCATGACCATAAAAGATGTAACTCGTATAAATAGAACAACCATTATTTTCTGATTTAAATGAATAACCGTCTCGCAATAAACAAGATCCAGATATAATGTTCATGCTCAGCGTTGGCACCAAATAACAATTATTGAGGTCTAATACTAATACCGAAGGTAGATGTAAAGGTAGCGTGCCGACGGCGATCACATCAACCTTGGAACCATTCCCGACGCGCATCATCACCTCATCCTTAGCCAATCCTCGTTTATTCCACAGCTCTTGTTTCGAGTTACATATAAGAGTAACCGAACCAATATAAAATACCCAGGCACTACTACAAGCATTAGTAAGGTACACATCAATAAGATGTATATCAAATATACCTTTGTTCACTTTGCCATCCTTCTTATCTGCCAAGTATTTGGGGCAGTTCCGCTTCCACTGACCATTTCCCTTGCACTAGAAGCACTTAGTCTCAGGCTTGGGTCCAGCTTTGGGTTTCTTCCCGAGAGTGTCAACTTGCTTGCCATTCTTCTTGAAGTTCCCTTTCTTTCCCTTGTCATTTTTCTTGAAACTACTGGTCTTTTAAACCATCAACACTTGATGATCCTTTTTGATTTCTACCTCCGTTGATTTCAGCATCCTAGTGAGCTCGGAAATCGTTTTAGTCATTCCTTGCATATTATAGTTCATCACGAAGCCTTTATAGCTTGGTGGCAGTTATTGAAGAACTCTATCAATAACACACTCATCTGGGAGTTCAATTCCCAACTGAGTCAAGTGGTTGTGGTACCCAGACATTTTGAGTATGTGTTCACTGACAGAACTGCTCTCCTCCATCTTACAGCTGAAGAACTTGTTGGAGACTTCATATCTCTCAACCCGGGCAATTTCTTGGAATATTAACTTCAGCTCTTGGAACATCTCATATGCTCTGTGGCATTCAAAACGCTTCTGAAGTCCCGATTCTAGGCCGTAAAGCATGGCACACTGAACTATCGAGTAGTCATCAACACACGACTGCCATGCATTCATAATGTCTACAGACGCTGGAGGGGGTGGCACACCAAGCGGTGCATCAAGGACATAATTCTTATGTGCAGCAATGAGGATAATCCTCAAGTTACAGACCCAGTCCATGTAGTTGCTACCATCATCTTTCAACTTAGCTTTCTCTAGGTATGCATTAAAATTCAAAGGAACGGTAGCATGGGCCATTGATCTACAACATCAATATGCAGAAACTATTAAGACTAAGTTCATGATAAATTTAAGTTCAATTAATCAAATTACTAAAGAACTGCCACTTAAATCAACATCCCTCAAGTTGTCTAAGGGATACATGATCCAAATCAACTAAACCATGTCCGGTCATCACGTGAGATGGAGTAGTCTTCAATGGTGAACATCTACATGTTGATCATATCTACTATATGACTCATGTTCGACCTTTCGGTCTCCAGTGTTCCGAGACCATGTATGTACATGCTAGGCTCATCAAGTTTAACCCAAGTATTATGCGCGTGTAAAACTGGCTTACACCCATTGTATGTGAACGTAGAGTCTATCACACCCGATCATCACGATGTGTCTCAAAACAATGAACTGTAGCAACGGTGCATACCCAGGGAGAACACTTTTATCTTGAAAATAAGTGAAGGGGTCATCTTATAATGCTACCGCCGATCTAAGCAAAATAAGATGCATAAAGGATAAACATCATATGCAATCAAAATATGTGAGATGATATGGCCATCATCATCTTGTGCTTTTGATCTCCATTTTCAAAGCAACGTCATGATCTCCATCGTCATCGTCATGACACCTTGATCTCCATCATTGCGTCGGGGTCGTATCGCCAACTATTGCTTCTACAACTATTGCTAATGCCTAGCGATAAAGTAAAGCAATTACATGGCGCTTAATGATTGACACGCAAGTCATATAATAATTAAAAGACAACCATATGGCTCCTGTTGGTTATCGATATTACAAAACATGATCATCTCATACAACAGTGTATATCACATCACGTCTTGACCATATCACATCACAACATACCCTGCAAAAACAAGTTAGACGTCCTCTACTTTGTTGTTGCAAGTTTTACGTGGCTGCTACTGGCAACTAGCAAGAACCATTCTTACCTATGCAAAACCACAACGGTGATTTGTCAAGTTTGTTGTTTTAACTTTATTGAAGAACCGACCGTAGTCAAATTTGATTCAACGAAAGTAGGAGAAACAGACACCCGTCAGCCACCTTTATGCAAACCAAGTTGCATGTCTATCGGTGGAACCAGTCTCATGCACGTGGACATGTAAGGTTGGTCCGGGCTGCTTCATCCCACAATGCCGCCTAATCAAAATAAGACGTTGGTGGTAAACAGTATGAACAGCACCGCCCACAACTCCTTTGTATTCTACTCGTGCATATCATCTACGCATAGACCTGGCTCTGATGCCACTGTTGGAGAATGTTGCATGTAAAACAAAAAAATTACGCACACGCAAGATTTATCCATGGAGATGCATAGCTGTGAGAGGAGAGAGCATCTTCATACCCTTGAAGATTGCTAAGTGGAAGCATTTATCAACGTGGTTGATGTAGTCGTACATCTTCACAATCCGTCCTGATCAAGTACAGAACGTACGACACCTCCGTGTTATGCACACGTTCAGCTCGATGACGTCCTCGCCTTCTCGATCTAGCAAGAGAGGCGAAGTAGTAGATGAGTTCCGGCAACACGGTGACGTGGTGACGGTGGTGGTAAATCTATCCGCAGGGCTTCGCCACGCACAACGAACGTGTACGGAGGAGGAACTAGAACTAGAGGGAGACGGGGCACCGCACACGGCTTGGCGATCGTGGTGTGTGTTGCCCCTCTCCCTCCTATCATATATATAGTGGGGGAGGAGGGGAGGTAGCCTAGGGATCCCCCAAGGGGGCCGGCGGCCCGCCCTGGCCGCGCCCTCCCCTTCCTTCTTTGGCACATGGGGAGAAGGCGACAGGGGAGACGCCCCCCCCCTTTCCTTTCTTTCATGTGGAGGGGAAGGCAGGAGGGGCTAGCCCTCCCCCTTTTCCTTCACTAGGGTCGGCGGCCTAGAGGTGGGGCGCATCATCCCCTTGTGGGCTGGCGTGCTTCCTTCGTTGGCCCAATAAGCCCAATAACTCCTCGTGGCCTTCCCGAAACCCCTTCCGGTAATTCGATAAATACCCGGTACATTCTGATACCTTTCTGGTGACCAAACAATATCGTCCTATATATAAATATTTACCTCCAGACCATTCCAAAGCTCCTCGTCACATATGTGATCTCATCCGGGACTCCGAACTACATTCGATCACCAATTCACATAACTCATATAATACTATATCATCAACGAAGGTTAAGCGTGCGGACCCTACGGGTTAGAGAATGATGTAGACATGACCGATATGACTCTCCGATCAATAACCAATAGCGGGACCTGGATGCCCATATTGGTCCTACATATTCTACGAAGATCTTTATCGGTCGAACCTTTATGACAACATACGTAGTTCCCTTTATCTGTCAGTATGTTACTTGCCCGAGATTTGATCGTTGGTATCTCCATACCTAGTTCAATCTCATCACCGACAAGTCTCTTTACTCATTCTGTAATACATCATCTTGTAACTAATTCCTTAGTCACTTTTCTTGCAAGCCTCTTGTGATGATGTACTACCGAGAGGGCCCGATGATACCTCCATGTCACACGAAGTGACAAATCCCAGTCTCAATCCATGCCAACCCAACAGACACCTTCGGAGATACCTGTAGAGCATCTTTATGATTACCCATTTATGTTGTGACGTTTGATAGCACACAAGGTATTCCCCCGGTATCCGGGAGCTGCATGATCTCATGGTCGAAGAAACATGTATTTGTCATTAAGAAAGCAGTAGCAATAAACTGAACGATCATAAGATATGCTAACGGTTGTGTCTTGTCCATCGCATCATTCTCCTAATGATGTGATCCTGTTATCAAATGACAACTCATGTCTATGGTTAGAAAACCTGAACCATCTTTGATCAACGAGCTAGTCTAGTAGAGGCTCACTAGGAACACATTATTTGTTTATGTATCCACACATGTATTTAAGTTTTCGGTCAATACAATTCTAGCATGAATAATAAACATCTATCATTATTAAGGAAATATAATAATAACCATTTTATTATTGCCTCTAGGGCATATTTCCATCAGTTGATACTTAAGCCAAGTTCACCAACTCATGTGCAACTATATTAACTTCGCGAAACTCATAAACATAAGTTGCATTAGTAAAATCTCTGGATAGTGAATAACAATCATTGAAAACTACCGCTACATGGACCTCATCATTCATTGTGTTTATAACTTCCATATTATTCTAGAACATATAACCAAACGATTGCGGTCCAGTGACTCGGCTAGCAAATATCCTTCGTTCAGTGCTAGAGTTTCAGTGGAGAGAACTTCATATACACCATGTATTTGAAAGTTCTTTGTAGCTATAAACCCCCTTAGTGTCTCTGATAAGAATACATGTTGTACCATTATAATTATACTCGTCAAAGGGGGATCCACACTCACCTAGATGAACTCCTTTAGGGGTAGTATCCAATGTTCTTTTTATGCCTTGGGATGTGAGCTCGAGGCCACCATGAAGTTTACAACGACAGTTATGATGGCCATCGCTGACCTCTCCGAAGTTAGAACCTACTCTTCTCTGCATTTGTTGCCTGAGTTCTCACCACATATACCAACATGTGTGATAAAAAAATCTCTGATATTTCCCAATACCACCAAATGAACTGGATTCTCTACATGCGAGAATTCCAAAACCCATTGTCCTCCAGGAACCGAGAACAAGCTTCATGTACAGCTGCGTCCAAGTCTAGATTCCTCCATACATTTCTTGTTTAAAGACTAAATAACCTTTTGCGGAAAGATGAAAAATAAAGAAATAACATTTGTTTGATATCTTCAGCTCCAGTAGCACATATTGGGCATTGCCCTATCACTTTAGTATGCTGGTTTGATATATTAACACGATAATGAATGATGTCGCACAAAATCATCCACATGAAGATCTTTACCTTTGTTGGAGTTTTCAACTTCCAGATGTCATCCCACACAGGATGCGGCTACTTTATAACGGATAAACAAGCCGACCGTGTCCAAACCAATTGCCGAAATCACCCATTTGATAAGAGGCCAATGAAGTTGCCAAAATTATATGAACATCAACTGTCTTGAGAGTGTGCCTGACTAATTGGTCACCCCACTGGTTTGCGAGTGGATCTATTAGCTTAGAAAATTTTATGTTGTTGCACATGTGTAACCAGGCAAATGAGTAAGCAGTAAAACCCAGCCAAATGAGTACGCGAGGAGATGGTACGGATAAGAGATGTAGCAAGGATTGATTAGATATTTGGTAAGGTACCCTCCACTTCATCAAAATCAACTCTATTCCACCAAATCCACTTTAGAGCAGTTTTACCCAGGAGCTGGAACTCCATCATAGAGCAATATATCATGTTTGACTTTTTTTACGCATATCATGTTTGACTTCTAACTAGCTGCAGCCTCAAGAATGGAAATTTGATGGGAGAGGTCTTTTAGGACCTTGTGACACGGAAAAAATGAAGGGGTGTCCATTTATCGATGGCAGTGGTGGGTAATTTTTCCTCAACTTCACGAGGACTTTTCAAACTAGAGTTTTTAAGTCTTTGATACATCTCCGACGTATATATGAATTTTGATTGTTTCATGCTACTATCATGCTACTTTTATATATTCTTGGCAAAAAAAAGTATATCTATTTGGACTAACTTATTAATCATGTGCCAAAGGTTAGTTCCTATTTTCTAACGTTTTTGGAAATATAGGTAAAAAATCATGGAGTCAGAATGACCTGAATTCTTCTGTGGATTTTTTTCTGGGACATATCTGATTGATGTGCTTATGGTGGGTTGCATGAGCGATAGAAAACTAAACCCTAGTTTATGGGTTCACTACTAGTGAAAACCATATAGATCGAGGCTTAATAGTAGGGTGGGTGACAGGCACACGCTACTGCTACTTTAAAGTAGCGTGGGTGGTTCACTACTAGGGACATACTCTTCAATGAGATCACCGGGCACTCCGTATGCAAGCATCCAGATAGCTGCAGTGCATTTCTGATAAGACGAGAAGCCAATCTTTCCAAGGGCATACTCTTTGCACTCGAAATAATTATCGTATCCGACCACCCCCTCTCTAATACGATGGAAAACATGCTTAGCCATACGGAAACACCGCTGGAATTTCTGATGTTTGAATAGCAGGTTGGTTGTGTCAAAGTAGTCCTTCCAAAGAAGGAAATGATCGCTCTCTCGGTTGCGATTCAACGCCAGAATGTGCCCGGGACAACGGCCGCTGCCTATTAAGGTGGTCATGGACCAACACGGTAGCCAGCATCTCCTCATCATCGGATGAGGAATCATCGGAGTCGCACAGAAAATTGTGGAAAAAGAACTCGTCGGCAGAGTCCATTTGTACCTTGAGGCAAACTGTCGAACAGCTTGCATGCGTCGACGAAGAAGCTGGTCGATGAATATACGCGTGCCTCCCCTGGACCCGGTGGCTGGCCTGGAGGCGTTCGACGAGCGTGACGGCGTCGGGCGAGTGCGGCGGCGTCGGACGAAGAAGCTGGCCAGTGCCGCCGGGGGGGTGGGGAGGGCGACTTCGTGCTTGCGGCGACGTCGAAATAGGGGTGGGAAGCTGCGGTGGCCCAACATCGAGGCGGTGGTGGCGGCGGTGTGTGGGGGAGGTGTGGAGGCGCGGACTGCTGGCCGAGACACCGAAACTGGGCGGCAACGACGATGGGGTGGGGTGGGCGAGGGCTTGCTGTCGATAGGGGTAGAAGAGAACGGTCAATGTGCCACCGACTGCCAGGCCAGAAGGAGGAGCAGCCACACGTCCGCGCCGACGCAAATCAGATTCAAAATTAAATCGAAAATGGGTCAGCAGACACACAAAAAGCGAACACGCCTCTGTTGGGATCTGTACGCTGGGTCTATCCGCGACGACCCAAAATGGGTCGGGTTCTCAAGTTGCTCTAACGCTG
Source organism: Secale cereale (assembly GCA_902687465.1). Classification (NCBI taxonomy): domain Eukaryota; kingdom Viridiplantae; phylum Streptophyta; class Magnoliopsida; order Poales; family Poaceae; genus Secale; species Secale cereale. The sequence goes on along the minus strand of LR738710.1, from coordinate 125,143,630 downwards.
CTGGTCTCCCCTTTTCCGGTCCCATAGTCCCCGCAGTCGCCAGCCTTTGCGCCGCAAACGCGTGCAAAAACCCGAACGCTTCCCCGCGCGGCGCCGGCGATCCACGAAGCAACCACCCCACACCAGCACCAACCAGTCAACGCGCGCGCGGGCACACGCAAGCGGCGACGCCACCAGACGACGCCAGGCGGGGCGGCGGCTCTCGGCCCGAATCCCCGGGAAATTATAAGGCGGGCGAGCGCGCGCTGGCTGGGCGACAGTGGGATGCCGCGCGGGGCGGGGACAACGCGGTCACCGCGCCCCGCGGCCCCTGCCGGCCACGCACAGCCGCGCCGACCGGATCGATCGATCACCGGACTACACTGCTCGACTCAATCAACGGGGTCAGCCACGGGCCACACCCACACCCACCCCACCCGGCTGCGATTCTGATACGGATGTCGACGCATGATGGATCGGCGGATGGCGATCGCCAGCACAGGAGCAAACGCGCGGCCGCGCCGCAGCCTCACCTCGATCTCGGGCACAATATTATTGTTTTCTCTTCAAATGGCCTCAGGATGAATGGATGCGGTGAACGGCAACCGCGCATGGGAGTATACGGACAAGCGCTCGTGCCGCTCGTGTATCATACGTACATACACCTCCCGTCGGCATCAAATCAAAATCTGTGACCCATCGATGTGGGACAGGGTCGCTTCATTTGGTTTGGCAAAGTTTGGTTTATAGTTAAGCAATAGCCCGACGCTTCATTAACATACACCATGGCGTGCACCTGGAGCCAACAGTCGAGTACTAGTTCTCAAGTACTTTGAACCAGGAAGGAAGAGTGGTAATCAGGGCTGGTGGTTGCGTGCGTGGCGTACGATTTAGGAGCTTCATTTGCGAGCGCACACGTGGACCTGCCTCAGCAAAGGCGAGATGGAAAGCAACGAAGCACCATGATATCGGCCCCCCTGGCAATCATGCCTTTGAATCTAGCGTTGGACTTGGACATCACCGCGCCTGCTGATTGAGAGCACGACACGAACGCAAGAGCTCTCGCAAATTGAAATGCGGTCGCGACACACATAGCTGTTCCCCCTTTTATTTGTATTCCTCTTCTGAAGGAGACGCGCAAAATGGTTGCATATTCTCCCTCGTGCTTTGGAAAAGAAGATAAGCGGCCGTCGAGAAGCGAAAAGGCGTCCCATTTGGTGGATGATACAGCTTTCTACTAATAATTTGACAAAGTGTCGAGCAACAAAACACCCAAAGACACGATCAACAGTCTTTACGGTCGAACAAACTCCGACTTTTCTCATCCGGCTTCAATTATGCAACAAATTAATACGAATGATCTGCGAATCACCATCCGGATAAGACACGCACGCAACACACACTCTTTAACGTGCGGCCAAGCCTGATTCTCCCTGATTCCTTGAGACATATAAAAAATAAAAATAAGTACTATAAGAAATTTTCTTTTGGAACTTGGAAGAAAAAAAAATGGCTTGATGGAGTCAAATTGAGGTTGAGTCTGGGTCGGGTCATCGGAAACCATTCGTCCTTCCCTCCCCCATAAAAACTCCCTGAGCACCCCGAGGCGCCAAGGCCAAGCTCCGATAAAAGCCCGCGCTCTCCCTGCCCCCCACCTAACGTTCTCCCAGCCTCCAGTCCACCCCACCACGCACGCACGCGCGCGCGCGCTCTAGCTCGCTCTCGCTCTCGGGTCCTAGCCGCTCCCGCGTCTTCTTGACCTTTCCCGCCGCCGAGAGGTGCCGGCAGGTCGGCGAACCCGCGCCCGCGCGCGCTCTAGCTCTCGCTCTCGAGTCCCAGCCTTCTTGACCTTTCCGCCCGCCGAGAGGGAGGTGCCGGCAGGCCGGCGAACCAGCGCCCGCGCCGCGCGCGCCCCGGCATGGCGGCGTCGGAGGGGGCAATGCGGATGGGCAAGTACGAGATGGGGCGGACGCTCGGGGAGGGGCACTTCGGCAAGGTGAGGCTGGCGCGGCACGCCGACACCGGCCGCGCCTTCGCCATCAAGATCCTCGACCGCCAGCGCATCCTCGCCATGAAGATCGACGAGCAGGTGCGCGCCCCTTCCGCCCAATCGACTGATTAGTTGATTGTTTCCTGGGATGGTTTCGTCTTGTTCTTGCGCGTTTTGGGGCTCACCGTGGTTGCTTGCTTGCGGCGGCCCAAGCAGATAAAGACGGAGATCGCGACGCTCAAGCTGCTCAAGCACCCCAACGTCGTCCGCCTCTACGAGGTAAATCTCACCTCCAGCATCCATCCCTCGCCCAACCCCACAAGTCGAGAGAGTTCGTAAGATTTGGTCCTCTTTTTTTCTCCCTGGCGCTGAAATGTTCTTGGAGCCGGGTGGTTGGGTAGGGAGTAAATGAGCGCCAATCGCGTGATCGGCGCGTTGATTCGCAGCCACACTGTGCGCCATTGAAGTTGCCGTCTGAACCTCCAGAGCCGCGGCTGATTGCAATTATTTTATCTATAAAAAAACCTATTTCTGCCGCGGAGACGATAGGTAGAAGAAGACTCACCGAGCAACCCAGCAGTAGTCCGCTTTGAATAACCGCCCACATGCGCGGTTAAAAATGGGTACTTTCCTTTTTCTTGACCGCGACACCGGTGTACAAAAATTGAAAGCCCAAGGTGACTAGCCAGCCAGACAATGAATGAATTTTCTACCCAGCCGGAGCAGGAAAGGGCAAGAGCCCTGTCGCTCTCGTGTTACACGCCACCATTAATTTTCTGCCTTGTATTTTCCCAGCAGCATTATTATACCAGGGCGAGCATTATTTTTCTGCCCTGTGTGTATTATACTAGTGCGACCATTGGGATTGGCCGAGATCCAGCATAGTTACGTGCAGCAAAGAAACAAAACACTGTCTGCCAACATCTGATGACGTCCATATGGTCCATTGGGCATTATGATACTAGTAGTAGTCGAGATCATGCTAACCTGACCGGACGTCTGCCTGCCATGCCAGCCGTGTGATCCGGGGATCCGGCGGCTGTCGTTGCTCCACCGCGGCGAGCGACTGCGATCGGATCAGGACGCGCTGTGTTAGCAACAACTTAAGCAACCGGGAAGCCACCAAACGGGTGCTCCCAAAACGGGACACAATCATTGAGGGAGGGGAGCCGTCTAGTTTATCGTTTATGCGTTTCAGGCAACTCCTCGGTCCTGCAAGGCATTGCACGCCATCATCGCATCGCATCACAATCACATATTGCAAAATGCAATGCAGAGAGGATAAGAACCAAGCCAAAGCGGCTAAGACGATAGGATTGCAATCGGGAGATAAGTGCCAAATAGGCTAGACAGAAGTAATTTATCAGGGTAACATGGAAAAGGAAGGCTTGTTGGGAGGGAGACTAGACCGTTTCTTTTGATTGTTTGGCTCACCGACTGATTGCGTTAGTGGATAAACTCCAGCTCCATCCATGTTAGGCTTGCTCCGCTTCCTGCCATCAGAAAGAACGGTTAGGAAAGCGGTGCCTTCACGCCGAAGCAAGCATTAGAAATTTGGTCCCCTGAAAACGTAGAACTCCGCCCAACAGCCAAGAAAGTATTTATTCATTAACGCCAAAAACCGCAATCTCCAAATTTGACCCTACAGTCTCCAGATTATTGTTCATCATTAATGACAAAAGTGCAATCTATAGGAGACGCAGTACCAGCCAAGAAAGCTGAGGCCATCATCCTCCATTGAAAATCTGATTTCCTGAAACATAAAATTGCACGGAAAAACATAAATCATACCAATTTTATTTTAAAGAGGTTAAGCAATCAGGCATCTCTGCATCAATTATCCACGCCCACCTTATCCTTGGCAAGCCTGAGTGTGTTACACGTTCCCCCCTCTTCTGCAGGTTGCCGCGAGCAAGACCAAGATATACATGGTCCTTGAGTATGTAAATGGAGGAGAGCTATTCGAGAAAATCGTAAGGATTCTTCTCTCTATTCTCTCACTGTGCTAAGCATGACTCACATTCTTCTATCTCACACTCCCTGATGCATGGCAGGCACTAAAGGGCAAGTTGTCAGAGAAAGAAGGGAGGAAGCTGTTCCAGCAGCTAATGGATGCTGTAAGCTATTGCCACGAGAGGGGGGTTTATCATAGGGACCTTAAGGTGAGTGACCACAGAGGACTAATCGTCGCCCTTAGCTTCTGTGAATTTTCACCTTTTGATGCCGAACAATGAGGAATGATCCAAATGGGTACGAGATTGAGACCTGACATTCTTCCGCACCTTCTGTAGCCTGAGAATGTCCTGGTTGATGCAAAAGGGAACATAAAGGTCTCTGATTTTGGACTAAGCGCCCTTCCACAGCATCAACGGGTATGGTATTTTTCCTTATTGGTAGCTGAATCATTACCCTGGTGTCTAAAACAAAGCCCCATTTTCAGAAAGATGGATTACTGCATACCACATGTGGCAGCCCTAACTACATAGCCCCTGAGGTAAGGTCTAAGCATTATTTCCTCTGGCTCTGAACCATTTGTTCACTGTTCTGCCTACCCCATAAGAAGGATGGAATTTCTGACAGTGGTATATGTATGTAGGTCCTTCTCAACAAAGGTTATGATGGTTCCATGTCAGACGTATGGTCGTGTGGCGTTATCCTCTATGTGATGCTTACAGGGAATCTTCCGTTCGATGACGAAAATATGGTTGTCCTTTATCAGAAGGTATGAAGCAAGGAATCAAGGCCCACGTTAGCAAAACGTGCTCTCTTTTTTCTTTTGCTGCGGCCATATATCTCACAGTGATATTATTCTCAGATTCTGAAAGGGGATTATCGTATTCCTAAATGGCTCTCGCCAGGAGCCCAAGACATACTGCGAAAACTCCTGGATCCGAACCCCATTACCCGCCTTGGCATGGACGGAATAAGGGTGCACGATTGGTTCAATCAAAGCTACACCCCAGCAGTGCCTTTTGATGATGATGACGAAAATTACGTTGGTGATGACAACTCCCACATGACCAAGGTAGCCTATGTGATGTGCACTAATATTTGTTGTATAATCGCATGGTTCTAAATTTTAACTGAGTGACAAAGACTGAACTTCATCTGTTTTTGTTTTGAAGAACAATGGCATTCAAGACAACCCCGCAATCAACCAGATGAATGCTTTTCAACTCATTGGAATGTCCTCGTGCCTTGATTTATCTGGGTTTTTTGAGAAAGAAGTGAGTCCAATATTTGTTTATTCATCTCATTTGTTAGCGTATGTTCATGCATTTTACGTTCTCAAAATTACTACCAAAGGGCAAAATTACTACCAAAGGGTCTATCTAAGCTAGATACAATCCAAACCCATACATCTAAAGGGATCTAACTTGGAAGGGCCACACCTGAGATAATAAGCACAGCAAACAACAAAAATGTTAGGCAATGTAAGAAAATAATAGCAGACAGGAACCAGTGACTGACAAAGCCACTGATTGTTGTCATAATTATGTACATGTCCTCACTGCGCATCTGCTATGCCAATATTATGGGGTTATAATTGCCCTTCATTGTAGTGGTGACCCTCCACTAAACTCAGATGCGTGACTTCATTGCAGGATGTCTCAGAAAGAAAAACCAGATTTGCATCAAACTACCCCCCTACTTATCTATTTGAGAAGATAGAGAGCAATGTCATAAATATGGGCTTCCAAGTACAGAAGAACAATGGCAAGGTTAGTGACCTCAGATGTGTCTTATGGACTAAGAACTGCATTATGTTAAAACTCACTGTTTCAATGGATTGTGTGCAAACTTTGTTTTCTCTACTTCAGTCAGTGATGTTGACAGCTATATTATCATGTTATACAGCTAAAAGTGATCCAAGAGCGCAAGGGATCAACAAATCCAAGAGGGCATGGATCACTATTAATTTCTGCTGAGGTACTTTTATCATATTAAATATGTCACAGTTAAAATTACAGATTAATGCAAAAGAAAGTAACTAGCCAATACAGCTTCCATTTCATGGTGCAATGTGTTCCTGTTAGACATTACTGCATCTTAACATAGTTGCTCTGTGATTCCAGGTGTTTGAGATCAATGAATCTCTTTATGTTGTTGAGCTCAAAAGATCATGCGGAGACTGCTCCCTATACAGACAGGTAGGGTTACTTCCCTTGCTGAGTCCGTTTTCAATAATTTGTTTATTTCTTGATCATTTGGGTGACAGTACAACATCCAAATCACAATTTATAACCTATGACATTCTTGCTGCAGCTGTGTGCAACGCTCTCAGACGACTTGGGAATATGCAAAAGCCAGCAACTTCTGAAGAAGGACTCTATAAGACAAGAGCTTTATCGATTTAATAGTAGCTTTTGATAAAAGGGCCCCCTACCCTTTTTCTAGCAAGAGAGCCTACTAGGTAAAAGGATCCTCCCTTTTAAACAAGAGGACCCACCAGGCCACCACTAGGTACCATGTATGACACATTTTTGTAAAACCAAGTTGTAGATATACAAGTCACACCATTCAAATACCAAATATTGACCAGCCAAGGAAAAAAAGATTTTCTCTTGGATGGTTCATGATAGTTTTATTTTTATTACTTTGGGCAGATTTGCTACTGACTATGTATGAAATATTGTGTAAACAGTTGAAGTGTGCATATAAGAATTACCTGTTCTTTGTTTCCCCTCTTATGTTTGATGTATACTGGAAGGCAGATCCTCTGTCCAAATCCTTCAGCTTCTAAATGACTTCCATGATTTTCGGAAGAATATAATATAGGATAGAAGATTGTTCTTCTAGTGCAGTTCTTTCAGATACATGCTCAAGTATAAGAATATCTAGCAACCTTAAACTTCAGGTTTCTAGCAGGTTACGGACAAACAATTGCTACACCAGAACTTTTTCTGGAACAAAAGGATCTAAGTTTACCAGTAATCCTTACATGAGCACCGCCCTTCACTAAAATGGTGGAAACGATTCCGGTCTCTAATAATCAACTTGCGACCATATACCAAGGATATAAGTTTAATCGCTGAATGGCAGTCTTCACAAGCTCTGAGGTTCTTTGTTATTCGAAGAGTTGACCCTGGAGGGGTGGTCAGCAGCCCAAAGGCAATGGCCAGCTTCTCGCTATGTTCAGCCAGTGCCCGCTTCTTAGACTGCTCATCAATATCTTGCAATACCAAGCTTGTCATTGGCCTATATCCTGCTTGTATTAACCGGTCAATCATCTCCTCCAACATTTTGTAGATCTCCTCAATCCTCGGATGCGATCTATCACCGGAAACAAACTCGTGAACTGTGTTCTCCCATTCGATCGAACTTCTTCCAGGAACCCTCTGGATGTTCTCCCTCTTGATCGTCTTTCTCATTTCTGCAACACCTTCCCACGAGTTTGCTTGTGCATATATGTTTGACAGCAACACATAGTGCCCATCCGCAAGAGGATCCAACACTCTTAGTTTAGCCATAGCTTCCTCTGCAATCTCCACATTCTTATGGATGCGACAGGCGCCAAGAAGTGTTCTCCAAATAATTGCATCTGGCTCAAAGGGCATGCTCCTGATAAGCTGCATTGCCTCCCCAACATGGCCTGCACGACCCAAAAGATCGACCATGCATCCGTAGTGCTCGACCCTTGGCACCACACCGTGAACGTCAGTCATAGAGCTGAAATACTTCTTGCCATCACTCACTAGACCAACATGAGTGCACGCCAAAAGAACTCCAACGAAGGTGATCTCATTTGGTTGCAGTCCTTCTGATAACATTTCTGAGAACAAACTTAGAGCATCATGGCCAAGTCCGTGATTGGCCAGTCCAATGATCATTGAGCTCCAAGTAAGCACGTCCATCACAGGCATAGCGCGGAACACCTTCAGAGAATTCTCAATGTCACCGCACTTGGCATACATGTCAACCAGAGCAGTACCCAGCTTCATGTCTACCTCAACCCTGTGGCTCTTGACAAACTGGTGTACCTCTGCACCAATGGTCAGCGCCCCCATGTCGCTGCACGCCGAGAGCACGCTCACCATGGTGATGCAGTCTGGAGCAATACGCGCCGCTCGCAACTCCCTCCAAAGCTCCAGCGCCTCCTTGTACCGACGGCCCTTGGCGTACGCTGAGATCATCGAGCTCCACGAGAAAGCGTCCCTGTCGCTCGTCGCGTCGAATATCTCCCTCGCCATGCTGACATCCCCTCTCACGGCGTACCCGTGGATCATCGTGTTCCAGGACACCAGGTCCCTGTCCCGCATTCCGTCGAACACCTTCCTCGCCTCGACGACCTCGCCGCGCGCGACGTAGGCCGCGAGCATGACGTTGCAGAGGAAGACGTCCCGGCGGGGCGCCTCGTCGAACGCGGCGCGCGCGAGCTCCGCGCGGCCCGACTTGGCGTACATCTCGACGAGCGCGGTGCGGACGAAGAGGTCGGCGGCGGCGAAGCCGGACCTGACCGCGCGCGCATGGAGCGAGGCGCCGAGCGGCCGGGTCGCGGCGGACGAGGCGAGCGCGGCGGAGGCGGCGCAGGCCTGGAGGGCGAGGGAGAGGGAGAAGGAGTTGGCGAGAAGGCGGGGCGCGCGCGGGAGGAGCCCGCGGAGGACGAGCAGGGCCTGCAGCGGGAGCGAGGCGCGGAGGTAGGCGCGCATGACGGTGCTGACGACGAACGCGTCCGCGTCGGCCGACTTGACGAGCCGCGCGTGCGCCGCCAGGTGCTCCGGCCGCGGCGCGGCCGCCGCGCCCCCTCGCGCGCGCATCGCCGAGAGCTCGTTTGAAGCGTTCGAGTCCTTTGGCCGTCTGCGGGTACACGAGCAGCATGCTGTGACGGCTCGGCGAGCGCGTCTCGGTCGTGCGATAGGCGGAGGTTAGATCTGACGGCCGGAAAGCTGCCAGCGAGGCCCGCCGCGCGTCGCAAATACGTGGAGCGGCCTTGGCTGCTCCTGCTTCGTTCGAGCGCCGCGCCTACCGCGACCAACCTGACCGGACAGCCGCCCCGCCGTTGTCGCCGCTGCCGCCGCTGCCGCCGCAGCTTGTCCGGCGCGATCGCGCGAGGAAGCAAGGGGGAGAGATGAGGAGCAGCGAGGCCATGGAGCTCCTGGGCTTCGCTCCCTACTCCCGCCCGTCCCCTTCCGAGGTATCCATCTCCCCAATTCCGCCCCCCTCCCTCTCGTCGCTCGCTGCTCCCCCACGAATCTCCAACGACGAGTCATCTCAGGATGGTAGTCTAGCTTTGTCCGGCCAGTTCTTGCTCCGACGAGTTAATTTGTTAGCTATTTCTGCTGGATTCTGGCGAAACGTGGGTACTAATCTCCGAAATTTGAGTTCATATATGCTCTGAATCTTCTGTTGCAGGTTAAGGCTGCGTATAGGAGAATGGTCATGGAGTCCCATCCCGATCGCGTACCGACACATCAGAAGCCTCAAGCAGAGTCAAAATTCAAGCAGGTCAGGTACAAAACAGTCGTGGGCAAGAACTTCAGGCATCATGATGTTTGTTATTTGCATGTTCCTTTGTTCATGGTGTTATTCAGGCATGAAAAGGCAATTAGATGAGTATTTAGGTTGATCGTCATGCTAATTTTTGAAGCAATCGTTCTTTTAAGCAACATTTGTCATGCTAATTGCTCTTCCATTATTGAATTGGTGTGGACTTTATTAATTTAAAGCCAGGCGCGGCTTTGCGTCTTCGTTCTAAAAAATTGAGTTGTCAATGTGAAAATGAGCATAGATATTATCTTGGTGTACTTGCTGAGCTTTAGAACTCTTGTATAGCATTTGGAACTACCATGCTACTTGCTCTTCCAAAATTAAATCGTTGATATCAAAATGAGCATAGATGTAGCTTTAGGTGGCTTGTTCAGCTTATGGACATATATTTGGCGTACCTGAGCATCCAAGAGATTTTCTGCAAATTTGAATGTGCTAACACTCATACGTTTTCCAGTTGAGTGAATATTAAATTTGAATGTGGTTTTCCGTGCGAGGATCGCAATCAATTTTCTGAATTTGATTTCTTTCCCACAATTGTAATCTATAAAGCTTAATTGTGTTTGTGTTTTGCAGATAGTAGAAGCATATTCTTGTTTGAAGGATGGTATGTTATTCACTTTGATAACCAGCCTTTGTTTTTTCCTATCATTTGGCGCCTAAGTTGCAATTGGTTTGACTGATGGGATTATGGTTTGCTCGTTGCGGTTTGCAGGTCGAAGGTTTGGGAACAGAATGGAAGGTAAATTTGGTTTCAGAATACAGATTTGTTGTTTCCTCCATCTTTGTAGCTGATGAGATGATCATGCGTGAAATGCAGTACATGTGATGAGGTCTGGTGTTCCAACGGGATACAGAAGATCAAACAAGATATTGGTTAAAGCCCCCTTTCTGCTCATAATTTGTGCCGCAGTTTCCTTTGGTTCCTACAGCGCTTCGAGGTAACCATACTTACACTTTTTTTCCAAGAGAAAACATTAAGATCTATAAATTCTTATTGCTGATTGAGAAATCCATTTTGGTTTCATGAAGGGCATACCAGCGGCAAAAGGAAGTTTGTTCCTCTCAGAACCCTTTTCTTCCATAGTGGAAAACCATTGTACTGTCGATATCCGCATATATAAGCTCCCTCCGTTCCAAAATAGATGACCCAACTTTGTACTACTAACTTTAGTACAAAGTTGGGTCATCTATTTTGGAACGGAGGGAATAGAAGAGAAGATGTTTGTTGCAATTTGAGATGCAAAACAATCTCTGCACTGAAATAAAAGCACCAATCACTGCTTGTGACTTTGAAGAAAAGAGGCATGGTTTGCAGATATTCAGTTTGGCTCTAGGGAGCATATGCTCCTGCGCCCCAAAATTACATTTACAAATGTGAAAAAAAATAGAAAACAATTCAGACATGTAAATGTTCATCTCCAAATGTCATTTGCAATTTTTCATGGCAAAAGCCCAAGCATTGCAACCTGTAAAAAAAAACGAGTGCCATTTTTTTTTGGCATTTCTAGAGACATGAACTTTTGTCTTTTTAACTGATGAAACACAAATACAACTGTTCATTTTTGCATGAAAATTGTCAAGAACACATCAAACACTAATATTGATCGTGTAAAAAAAACAGATTTTCTTAGAAAATTTGGTTACTATTTGTTTTGAGTTTTTCGCGCCAGGGCATTGTTTGCAGGCATATTCTTTTTTCATTTTTCATTTTTTGAACTGGAACACCTTGCATTCCAAATTACGGACCGACCAAATCGGCGGTCACAGCCACGGTTACATTGTGGGGGGAAATCTGATAGCCAGAGCCGCTGTTCAATGCATCTACCTATAGTTGCCAACTCATGGGCAGGCTTGTTGCAATCCCTTGGACAGTGAACAATGCTCCACTCATTAAAACTCGTTCGTAGGAGATATCTAGCCTCACATTGTGATTTCAGAGATCCATTCAGACCATATAAATTGGATAGAATAAATTTCTTCATTCATGGACAGCCTTAATTACAAGACATTCGATCTATGACAAAAATGGTTTAGTAGAGGGCATAACTATCTTGGCGGACACGGGTACAAATTGTTGAGAAGTTTGTCATGTTGAAGCCATTTTGGTATCTTTTTACATGCATGATGAACGGCTACCGACAGCTCGCTATAAAAGGTAATCATCACAGGCAATGCAATTTACAACATCAATATGACCCTGTCTGTTTGGGTTTTTGCTTATGCTTTTGTAGCTTTTCTACTTTGGCCAAAAAGTCATAAAAGCTTTTATGACTTTTGATGAATCAATATACCAATATATAGCTCCAAAAGCCATAATAAAAGCTCTAAAAGCACCTATTTAGGAACTTTTACTTTTTGGCCAAGATGGAAAAGCTGCAAAAACAGAAGCAAAAGTCCAAACAAACACGGCCTATGATACCCATCATCACTAGCAGAAGCAAAAACTAAAGATAATTTACATTGACCACAGAAGGTAATTGTCATCATGACGTCGATGTATGGGATGACTCCCAACCTTTCCTCAGCAGGGAATGGTAAACAAAAGGAAGCCTTGGAGTTAACTATGCTGAAGGCATTTCAAATGACAAGTTTGGCAAGCACCAGACCAGTATCTTACACAGAGCATGACAAGTTTGGCAAGGCAGTTAACTATGCTGAAGGCATATTTCAAATGCAATCTTCAGACTACTGCCATGTGCCAGACGCCATAGCAATGGTAGCTTTTGATTAAGTTCCCAGTAGAAGATTGTTAATCGAACTACCCACATGATCTAACAATCCATCCATTCTAAGACTTACAAGTGAGCTTCTATGCTGGTGCTTCGTTGAACACCTTGGATAGCAACTGCTTCAGGAGCCACCACGGCAAGATAGCTCGAAATCAACTCCTGAGATGCCTTATGCCCACTTGGGGAAGAACAGATCATAAGTTCATAACCTCTAAAATCAGGCCCTGTTGCACTACCTGAACAAAAGATCATGAACCTTCTGAATACCTCCGTGTCTTCGAATTGCAAAAACCAACTAACTGACAGAAGTACCATTCTAGTAACAATAGTGAAACCTGAGCTCATACACCAAGTTTAAACTATCCGCGATATCATTCTGAAATGGAAATATTGGCAAAATGTAGACTGGGCCACCATATTAGTTCTAACCTCCCACCAGACCACAGCCTTTCGAGAGTTTGTACCAACTACCAGAACTCAAATTGTCCATCCGATATGAGCAGAGAAGAGATGTAGCAAGGCTAGGATTTTCCACTAGCATCTGGAGCAGTATCAGCCACTATCACGTTCCATGAGAGAGGCTGCCAGCCTGAAGAGTGAGGAACGAACCACTTCATTTTATCGGTTGCAATATACAAAACCTGAAGAACTTCACCAAGGGAAAGACGTTTCAAGCATGTTTTCTTCAAGAGAGTTGCAGCGTGATACCTATAGAAACAAATAAAAATAAAAATATTTTTAACCACAAAGTCAAGAAAAATACAGAAATAATCAACACATATTACTGGGTGTGGGATCTCACCTTGATTGAGAGTTCTTTATTGCAGAACATCCAGGGGTAGATAAATACCTATGAACAGCATCTAGAGTCTCTTTTGAGTGTCTTGCGTTGGTATCCATTATATTCACGCATTTCCAGAGATTTACATCTTTTCCCAGAAAGAATGACACAGGTCCTAACTTTTTTGTTACAATGGCTTGATGCTGAATGGCAACTTCAAGAGCCTTCTTAACATCAAATTGTGGTAGATTAGCACCTCCATACCGTACGCAATCTGATATATGCTGTTCGGTTGGTGCAAGCTTCTCAGTCTTCAGTACTTCCAAAGTACTTAAGATATTTCTTATAAGAATTTGAGAGTCAGAAGATGGCTGCGGACATCCAGTGTTTGCACCCCATTGTCCAGCATTTTGCATGTTGCTGGGCATATTAGGTGGAGTTGGATGTCTGTAACTATAATTATTGTAAGGAGGCTGAACACCACCAGAATAGTTTGGATGGTAGCTGACGTTTGAACCTTGGTTGTCATGACCCCCTATGGGGTATCCAGAAATATTCAGGCGACTCATATCAGGATAATTAACTGGTGGGACATGATAGGGGGAAGGAGGAGCGCTTGGCCAGGACTGCAATGGTGCAGTTGGAACACCGGTATGCCCAGTTTGTTGAGCTTGTGGTGGACATGAACTACTTCTATGTAAATTGGGTGTGTGAAAATTACCAGGTCCGCTGTGAGGACGAGGATTCACTGGATTATGTGGTTTTGGTGGCTGAGAGGATAGGTTCTGGTGTTTTGGATGATTATGGCCACTACCATTGCCAGAATCAGGAGCACAATTTTTCGGTGCATATTCAGTTGACACACCAGACTTCTTACTACCAAAATAGTCGTGAGGAACACTCTTTTGATGGGAATTAGTGGGTTTTGCAGGCTTTTTAGGCAGGAAAAGGGGTGGGTTTTTAGGTATACTTGTCTGGTTCACCTTTGCCCTACTCTGGGGTTCAGGACTTGATGAAGAACTTGATGATGGTGTAGAAGGCTGACTTGGTTGGCTAGCAGTGCTTCCTTTGGAATTATCAGCAACTCCATCAACTGAGTTTTCCTTTTTGCCTGCTGGTTTAGATGCATTGTCTGTCTGGTTTTTTCGAGGTTGCTTCACTTTGGATTGCTTATCTACCTTCCCATTACCACCATTTTGATAATCACGCTGAGAAGAATTCTGCACTTGAGGGTTAGTATCTTGAGCAGCAGCTGAAGAATTTGGAACAGTGTTCCTTGACGCATCCAAATCAACCTTATTGCCATTTGATGCGCTGCTTATGTATGGTGACACTGCTAATGGTGGTTCTCCAGCCACAAGGCTTCTCCAGAGCCAAACACTCTTTGCTGCAGCAGTAAGCGTTTGAGACACATTTGGAGGTTGTGCTAGAAGAATGTTGTACCGCCTCATCTTAAGCTTATGAAGGGCATTAGAGAAATCCCGATCACCAGAGATTAGCAGGTAATTTGCTGGTGGAGGGTTGTCAATAGCCCAGAACAGCATGTCAACCAAGATCTTCTTATCACTAGCATCTTTAATGCCTGCAATGGTTGGGAAACAATGAAAAGAAATAAGGATCTGAGAGACGAGAATGGTAACTAGTCATCACAACTCACTCATTCAATGAAGAACTCAGCTTTCTCTCACTACTTATATAAACAGTCTCAATGCTAGCAATAAACCTTTATGTGCTTAATTATTTGGATGTCGAGATAAATCCCAAGAAAAAATAAAATAAAATCTAGTTTCCAAGTCACATAAAAGCCGAATCCACTTTTCAGCTATACACTAGTCACCTGGAAATGTATTCCATTGAGCGAAAACCAATGCTGGTCTCTGATTTTCTAATGCCCAATCTAAGTATTTACTAATATACCAAGGGCAGGTTACAAAAGTTTAGCCTGCACACACATAAAAACGAAATATATATTGTTCCGAGCAATAGCCAGTTGCGTATATTCTCTAATAAACTCGGGATGGAGTTTTCTAGCAAGTATCCCATGAGACAGATATGGATTTTGAGGCGTGCACATAAACTAACATAACTCCAGAAAAAGACTGCAATAGAAGCTTCACCATTGATGCCCACAATAGCACAGCAAGAATTCAAGGGTCGACAGAATAGGACAGACATGTCTCTCCTTTCTTTAGGCCACTGCACCTTGGGTAGAAACAACTTAGTTTATTTACTATTAGAAGGAATCGAAAGAAAAAACACACGACTACAAGAACTTCCCGTATCATATCCCGATCCAAACCCTATGATTCCACTATCATCCTGAGTATTTGCGACAGATCCATCGAGTATACCAACCATCGAAGCGGCGCAACCCACATGCATTGGCGCAGAGTGAACGGACCACCACGGCACGAGCGATTAGATAAGAAAAGCAGAGCGGGGTGGTTGAGGATTTGGGAGAAAGAGGGGCGAGG
>LR738710.1:125107379-125123483 GCA_902687465.1 Secale cereale | reverse complement strand
AAACGAGGCCTCGGGGTTAATCCTTGAACCCCTTCCCCTAAGGCCTCGTTTGTTTCGCGTGGGTCGAAGGGGTTCTCAGAGGATTAACCCCGCGAGGCCCATTATCCTCGCAAACCCCCGACAGCCCATTTGGTAGGCGAGGTTACACGGGCCAAACTCCCTCGATTCCCCTTCGATCCACCTCTTCCCACGCGCTTCAGAACCCTCGAGGGGGGGCTCGAGGATTTGGCCGCCCGACTCCTGGCCAAGACGACGACGCCGCCGCCACCTCCTCCCCAAGATGCTGCGCCGCCCGGCGCCTCGACGCCGGCGACTGGACTTCTCCCCAGTGGTAAGTAATCGCCGTCCCTCACCTCCCCTCCCCGGGAGGCAAGTCTTCGCCATGGCTGCCACCTCTCGCAAGCCATCCGTCTGCCTCGTCCTCACCGGCGAGCACGCCAAGACCGACGTCTCCTACCCCCAGCTACACAATCCACAGGATTAGGTGCTGGCCATGCTGGAAATAACACATGCGATTCTTCTTGTCGCGGATTCTTCTCTGTATTTCTCATCTTGTTTTTTCAGTTATTGTAATGTATGCTGCTGCTCCTGTTGTTTAGAACTAGATCTCTAAAATTTCAGAGACCTAATGCAAATCTGAACGTACTGTGACCTGCCTTGAGAGTGTCGTGTCGATGTAAAAAAATTACTCATGAATAGAAGAACACTTTGGTTCCAAAACCTGGCTAGCTTTGCTTCAAGCTGAAGATCACTGAAATAGGGTGCAGTGACTGCTCTGCAGCTAGTGGCAGGAAAGGAGAACTGGTCCTGTGATCTGTGCTCTGCTGCCCCAGCCCCCCCCCCCACCTGTGGTGCTACAATTCAAAAGCCTCTTAAATTTGTGTGATTGTGTTGTACAACATTTACTTGGATTGGACTGTTATGCTATTTTAAAACAGAAATAAATGTTTGGAATTAATTTCCAGGTATATGCTATTTCTTTGGTTAGTGTACATGGTTGTTGTCGAGTTGAATGGAGCTATATATATGTTGGTAAACTTATTTTATTTAATGCCACTGATATATTTTTATTTTGCCAGCCGGCCGCTTGGGTTCTTGTTGGGTGGATGAGTTGCCTCCATCTTGGGACCCAATTGTCACGCGTAAATTCGGTTGCAATTAGCGAGTGTTGTTTGGGTACATTCAGTTCGCTACAATCTTAGATTGTCAATATTGTTGGGCGTGTCCTGCTCTCCCTCTTTTAGATTTGGTTATTTGGTCTCACACTGAAGCATTATGGGTTCTACACGAATTGGGACAGTGCAGTACATGCACAGTAGTCCAGTATTCTACACAAATTTGGAATGATCTTTTATGCTCAGTGCACACTTTTGTCATATTGCTTTTTTCACCTTGTCGCTCCAGCTCTTTTTATGGAGATGTTTTTCATCAGGCATATATCTGGGAATCTGATTGTTACTAGTGGCAAGTAATTTGTTCTTTCTTTCCTCCTGATTTTTTGACCAGGATTTGTGGTGCCACCTTGCTCAGCATGTCTCTGCTGGAAGGTTGGTGTTGGCCGGTGTTGTTTTTCTGTAAGGCCGCCGTTCCTTGTGTCAACAGATTTTCTTCGCGCGCTCGACACTGTTGTTAGGATGCTATATGGTTTGACCTGATCAGAGATGAAACCGACATATTGTATTTTGGTTTGCATTTCCTGGGAAGTGGTATTGTTTGTCATGTTGAGATTTGGAATCTCGCCTCGTCTTTTTTAGTTTGTGGATCACCGATTATCCAGTGATGTTTCTCTGGTTGTTTACTTCAGAGATGGTAGTGATATTTGGTGAGGCGTAAGATGATCTCAATGTAGTTTGGACAAAAATACCGTCGCCGCAGATCAATATTTCAGAAACAAGCCTAATGTGTAGATAAGAGTTGTTCTTTTCTCCTGGAATGTTGTAAGCTGTAACTGTCTCTTGATGTGGGTGCTGCGTTGGAGATTGGGACAGTGCTGTTATTCTTGTTCTCTAGTGGCATGCACATGTTTCTTTCATTATCTTTTGTTTCTCATGCAGAAGTGGCATCCCATGTTCATCTCCTTTTGTTTCATCAGGTTCCAGGCCCCAAAAGAAGCAACACAACTAGCTGAATGGACTAAAAAATTGGCCACTCAAAAGCTGGATGATCATGACATCGAAAGAGCAAATTCATTTTATCTGAATATTTTGTGGCTGTGTGAACTATTGTTGATATGAAAGATCACACATGGCATGTTGATTCGAAGTCATAATGTTACAATAAATTATGTTGTTGTGATATACTACATGCATGTGATGACATATTGATTTGAATTCATGCAAAATTATGTTGTTGCTGCAAAATTATTCTCTGTAGCAGGTCACATTTTTATTTGAAGACCTTTACAATTATGTAGCTTGTCATATACTCCGTGCATGTGAGGCTCTTCGTGATATGATCCTGTTTTATTAGTAAAGATTACATTTTTAGTTGCTTTGCACATTTTATATCAGTTTGCAAACCCCTCCTACCAAACAACAACTTTATACTAAGTGGATTGTGTCTAGAGGGATTTGGGGGGTTTCAAAGGGATTTGAGGGGATTGGGTGGAAGAGGTGGATTCACCAAATCCTCTAAAATCCCCTCCCCTCAAACCCCCCCAGATCCCTTCCTATCAAACGAGGCCTAAAAGAAAATAGTCCCTTAAAAAAATAGAGGTGTAAACCACCGAGACTTACGGTGACCGGACCTAGCCAATCTCTAAAGGTAGTGGAATAAAAAAAATCCTTCGAGTAAAGTTGGTATCTTCATCCCCTTCATCATCGTCATCAACGGGTATGCTCAATCTTAGGGCATGTTTGGTTGGTGCCCAGGTTCGTCCTGCTAATCGTGGGCTAACCAAAAAATTGGCGACCAAATCGCCCGCCCTAGTTTCGCCAACAAATTGGCGTGGAATCTGATGGAGAGAGTGCGGGCGAGTCGGACTTGTTAAAAAAGGGGAAGTAATCCAAACAGACACCCACGTCTGAGTCAACGCCAATATTTTGGCTTGGTAGTTGAGGGTAGCGATCCAAACGGCCCCTTAATCTTTTTGGAGTGATCTCCACAAGTCTCTGAATCCACTTCTTATTTGTCACAAGGACTTTGTAGCAATGATACAATGTGAATGACTTGTGGCCGAACTTTTGTTTTCTCTTCAATGATAGAGCCAAACTCCGTGACTGGCACATCACTTGGTGGTGCATGATGCATTTAATCAATGCAACCGGACCATCGGTTTGCATTGATCTTGGATGGTGCTCCAACGATGCCCACGAGAGCCTTGTGTGTGGCTTGATGTGACACACATGAAGTTGTTGTAGTACTTCGCAATTGTCCCCCAAAAATGATCCTTCGATTAGTTCATTCCAACCATTGCGTCCATGGAGATGTTCATCCAACCATCAGACAAAGCTACATCTACCACTTGGTTGAAGTTGTGAGTCCTTACCCGTGGTTGTTTTGTGCTCAATTGGGTTTCGATCCCCATTGGATCATCAACCTCTTCCTCTTCAGCCACCTCCTCAAGTTCTTCCTCTTCAACCACCTACTCTTCGGCCAACTCCTCTCGGGGTCTCGACTTGATGATCAAACATGAATCATAATTGAGATCCTTAAGGCAAAGCGTATGAAACGACTCCCAAGACATGAAGAATCCAGCCGTGTTCATCTCCGCAATACGACAACAACAATGAAGTCCATCATCCATCGACCGTCAACAATCACAACAAAATGCAAAGGCCGAAATGGAAAACCTTGTTTACCTCATAGGCATTTCATCAAGCACTTGGCGGTCGCGGCCCTTGTTGCCGGCTATGGCGGCCAGACACGCCGAAGCAGTGGCCGTAGGGGTGGCAGAAGACAGTGCATGATCCGCCGGACAGGGACGAGGAGCAGAAGTGGCTTTTTCTTCTTCTTCTTTTCATCGGCACGCCTCCGCGAGGGTCGACGCGGCTGTCGTCGGCTTCCGAGCTCATTTGGCGTCGGCAAGAGCAACAGGAGGCGGCTGACCGTCGCCGGAGAGTCAACGTCCACCCCGTCGACCTTTCTACCGGCGGTGGCAGTGATACGTCTCCAACGTATCTATAATTTTTTATTGTTCCATGCTATTATTTATGAAGTCTTGGATGTTTAATGGGCTTTATCATTCACTTTTATATCATTTTTGGGACTAACCTACTAACCCAAAGGCCCAGTCCAGATTGTTGTATTTTTGCCTATTTCAGGGTTTTGCAGAAAAAGAATATCAAACGGAGTCCAAACGGAATGAAACCTTCGCGAGAGATGTTTTTGAAGAAAATCACGCCAGAGGAACTTGAGAACCACGTCAGGGGAGCGTCGAGTGGCCCTCGAGGGTGGGGGCGCGCCCCCCTTCCCAGGGCGTGCCCCTGCCTCGAGGCCCACTCGAGCGTCCCCCGGTGCCCTCCTTCTTCCTATATAAGTCCACGTACCCCAGAAACTCCGTACGCAGAGAGAAGACCCTAATTCCACCGCCGTAGCTTCTGTTCCCGTGGAGATCCCATCTTGGAGCCTGTTCCGGAGCTCCACCGGAGGGGGATCCATCACGGAGGCCTTCATCATCATCATCATCATCATCACCCTCACCATGAGTTGTGAGTAGTTTACCACAGACCTTCGGGTCCATAGCTAGTATCTAGATGGCTTCTTCTCTCTCTCTGGATCTCAATACAAAGTTCTCCTCGGTCTTCGAGGAGATCTATTCGATGTAATCTCTTTTTGCGGTGTGTTTGTCGAGATCCGATGAATTGTGAGTTTATGATCAAGGTTATCTATGAAAGATATTTGGTTCTTCTCTGAACTTTTTATGTGTGCTCATAATATCCTTGCAAGTCTCTTCGAATTATTGGTTTGGTTTGGCCTACTAGATCTATAGTTCTTGCAATGGGAGAAGTGCTTGGCTTTGGGTTCAATCTTGCGGTGTCCTTTCCCAGTGACAGTAGGGTCAGCAAGGCACGTATTGTATTGTTGCCATCGAGGATAAAAAGATGGGGTTTTCATCATATTGCTTGAGTTTATTCCTCTACATCATGTCATCTTGCTTAAGGCGTTACTCTGTTCTTATGAACTCAATACGTTAGATGCATGCTGGATAGCGGTCGATGAGTGGAGTAATAGTAGTAGATGCAGGCAGGAGTCGGTCTACTTGTCTCGGACGTGATGCCTATATACAATGATCATGCCTAGATAGTCTCATAATTATTCGCTTTTCTATCAATTGCTCGACAGTAATTTGTTTACCCGTCGTAGAATATCGCTATCATGAGAGAAGCCACTAGAGAAAACTATGGCCCCCGGGTCTATTCTCAACATATCAATCTACATCTACTTTACTTTTACCGCTTTTATTTGCTGTTCTATTAAACCAAAAATACAAAAAATATAAACTATCATCTCTATCAGATCTCACTTCGTAAGTGACCGTAAAGGGATTGACAACCCCTTATTGCGTTGGCTGCGAAGTTCTTATTTGTTTGTGCAGGTGCGAGGGACTCGCGCGTGGTCTCCTACTGGATTGATATCTTGGTTCTCAAAAACTGAGGGAAATACTTACGCTACTGTGCTGCATCTCCCTTTCCTCTTCGAGGGAATACAACGCAAGCTCAAGAGATAGCAAGAAGAATTTCTGGCGCCGTTGCCGGGGAGGCTTACGCAAAAGTCATATACCAAGTACCTATCACAAACCCTTATCCTTCGCATTACATTTTTTGCCTCTCGTTTTCCTCTCCCCACTTCACCCTTGCCGTTTTATTTGCCCTTCTTCCGCCGTGTGTTTTTCGTTCGCCTGCTTTTTATTTGCTTGTGTGTGTTGGATTGCTTGCTTGTTACTATGGCTCTCCCTGTTAGTGTTGACCCTCACCTCAAGAGGCTGGAAGAGATTGAAAACAATGTTAGACATTTTATGACTATACAATTTGAGCATAATGACTTCTTCAGAAGTGAGCTTAAAGAACAGAAAAAGTTTATGGAGCATATGAATAAGGACCTTGATGATATGTCTAAAGAAATTTATGGCTTGAAATATCAGTTTGCTCATCTTGAGAACTTAATTGCCCAAATTTCAGATAAACAGTCCACCTTGATTAATAAGATGGCTGCTAAACCGGAAGAGCATGAAAATAAAGATAAAGATCTGAAAGTTATTGATGTGTCTCCTATTAGATCCTTGTTTTCTAGTATTAATCTTGATGAGAATATGATTGGAGATGATTCCTCTTTAAGGTGTCCCAATGATTCAGAGTTTTTAGATCTTGATGCTAAAATTGCTAAAAGTGGGATTGAAGAGATTAAAACTTTGCATAGTGATGAACCCACTACTTTGGATTTCAAGGGATTCAATTATGATAATTGCTCTTTGATTGATTGTATTTCCTTGTTGCAATCCGTGTTAAATTCTCCGCATGCTTATAGTCAAAATAAAGCTTTCACTAAACATATAGTTGATGCTTTGATGCAATCTTATGAAAAAAAACTTGAGTTGGAAGTTTCTATACCTAGAAAGCTTTATGATGAGTGGGAACCTACTATCAAAATAAAAATAAAAGATCATGAATGCTATGTTTTGTGTGATTTGGGTGCTAGTTTCTCCACTATCCCAAAAATGTTGTGTGATTTGCTAGGGTTCCATGAACTTGATGGATTGTTCTTTAAATTTGCATCTTGCGGATTCCACTATTAAGAAACCTATGGGAAGAATTAATGATGTTATTATTGTTGCCAATAGGAATTATGTGCCCGTAGATTTCATTGTTCTTGATATAGATTGCAATCCTTCATGTCCTATTATTCTTGGTAGACCTTTTCTTAGAACGATTGGTGCAATTATTGATATGAAGGAAGGAAATATTAGATTCCAATTTCCGTTAAGGAAAGGCATGGAACACTTTCCTAGAAAGAAAATCGAATTACCATATGAATCTATCATGAGAGCCACTTATGGATTGCCTTCCAAAGATGGCAATACCTAGATCTATATTGTATCGTGCCTAGCTAGGGGCGTAAAACGATAACGCTTGTTGGGAGGCAACCCAATTTTTTGTTTTTTGTTTTTGTTGCTGTTAGGGTATAAATATTGCGTCTAGCCTCTGATTAGATGTGGTTTCATGTTTTGTTTAGTGTTTGTGCCAAGTAGAACCTTTGGGAAGACTTGTGTGAAGTTTATATGATCTTGCTGTGAAAAACAGAATCGTTAGCGCTCACCAAAGTAGTCGTGGGATTTTACTGGAGCGTGCTTTTTAGTTGATATTTTTTTGCAGATTATTGGTAGACAAATTGCGCAAATTTACCAATTTTTTTTGAATTTTTTGGAGTTCCAGAAGTAGGCGAACCCTGCAGATTACTACAGACTGTTCTGTCTTTGACAGATTCTGTTTTTCGTGTGTTGTTTGCTTATTCCGATGCATCTATGTGTAATATTGGAGGATAGGAGCCATAGAGAAGTTGGAGTACAGTAGGTTTAACACCAATATAAACAAAGAATGAATTAATTGTTGTACCTTTGAGTAGTGGTTTGCTTTCTTATACTAACGGAGCTCACGGGAATTTTTGTCTAAGTTTTGTGTTGTGAAGTTTCCAAGTTTTGAGTATTGCTTTGATGGACTATGGAACAAGGAGTAGCAAAGGCCTAAGCTTGGGGATGCCCATGGCACCCCAAGTAAATTCAAGATAATCAAAAGCCTAAGCTTGGGGATGCCCCGGGAAGGCATCCCCTCTTTCGTCTTCATCCATCGGTAACTATACTTGGAGCTATATTTTTATTCGCTTGGAGTGTCTTGTATAATTTGAGTCTTTGCTTGTTAGTTTGCCACAATCATCCTTGCTGGACACACCTATTTGAGAGAGTTAAATATGGCCTAGAAATTATCAGAACACTCTATGTGCTTCACTTATATCTTTTGAGTTGAATAGTTTTTGCTCTAGTGCTTCACTTATATCTTTTAGAGCATGGTGGTGGTAATATTTTGTTGAAATTGTTGAACTCTCATGCTTCACTTATATCTATTTGAGAGTCTATTAAAACAGCATGGTAAAGTGTTTAGGCTTAAGAAACTAGTCTTCACATGATAGACATCCAATGTCAATGTAGTAAAAAAAATCACACCAAGTGCATTGAATAGAATGAGATGTTGGATGCTTGATAATTGTTTTGAGACATGAGGATAGTGATATTAGAGTCATGCTAGTGGAGTTATTATGAAATTGAGAAATACTTGTGTTAAGGTTAGTGATTCCCGTATCATGCACGTATGGTGAACCGCTATGTGACGAAGTTAGAGCATGAGGTATTTGTAGAGTGCCAACCTTTGTGTGGAGGTCGGGGGCGCGCGATGGTTAACTCCTACCAACCTCCCCCCTAGGAGCATGCGTTGATTGCTTTGTTTTGATGACTCGTAAATTTTTGCAATAAGTATATGAGTTCTTATGACTAATGGTGAGTCCATGGATTATATGCACTCTCACCCTTCCACCATTGCTAGCCTGTCTTGTACCGCACAACTTTCGCCGGTGCCATAAACCCACTATATATCCTTTCTCAAAACAGCCACCATATTGTTCCTCAAAACAGCCACCATACCTACCTATCATGGCATTTCCATAGCCATTCTGAGATATATTGCCATGCAACTTTCCACCGTTCCGTTCATATGACACGCATCATATTGTCATATTGCCATGCATGATCATGTAGTTGACATCATATTTGTGGCAAGGCCACCATGCATAACTTTTCATACATGTCACTCTTGTTTCATTGCACATACCGGTACACTGCCGGAGGCATTCATATAGAGTCATACTTTGTTGTTGTAGTATCGAGTTGTAATTTTGTGTTGTAATGAAAGTGTTATGATCATCATTATTAGAGCATTGTCCCATGGGAGGAAAGACTGAATCTATAAAGCCCCTCCGCAAAAAAAAAGGCCAAAGAAAAAAGAAAGGCCCAAAAAAAATAAAAAAAGGGACAATTGCTACTATCTTTTTCCACACTCGTGCTTCAAAGTAGCACCATGTTCTTCATTGTAGAGAGTCTCATGCTTAGTCACTTTCATATACTAGTGGGAATTTTCGTTATAGAACTTGGCTTGTATATTCCAACGCTGGGCTTCCTCAAATGCCCTAGGTCTTCGTGAGCAAGCAAGTTCGATGCACACCCACTAGTTTCTTTTGTTGAGCTTTCATTCATATTTAGCTCTAGTGCATCCGTTGCATGTCAATCCCTACTCACTCACATTGATATCTATTAATGGGCATCTCCACAGCCCGTTGATACGCCTAGTCAATGTGAGACTATCTCCCTCCTTTTTTTCTTCTCCACAACCACCTCTATTCCATCCATAGTGCTATATCCATGGCTCACGCTCATGTATTGCGTGAAAGTTGAAAGGTTTGAAAATATAGAGTATGAAAACAAGTGCTTGGCTGAAACCGGGGTTGTGCATGATATGAATATTTTGTGATGAAGAGGGAGCATAGCCAAACTATATGATTTTGTAGGGATAACTTTCTTTAGCCATAGTATTTTGAGAAGACATGATTGCTTTGTTAGTACTGATTGAAGTATTGTTATTTCTTATGTCAATATAGACTTTTATCTTGAATATTTCAGATCCAAACATTCATGCCACAATTAAGAGAATTACATTGAAAAACTATATTGGTTAGCATTCCACATGAAAAATTCTTTCTTTATCATTTACCTACTCAAGGACGAGCAGTAATTAAGCTTGGGGATGCTTGATACGTCTCCAACGTATATATAATTTTTTATTGTTCCATGCTATTATTTATGAAGTCTTGGATGTTTAATGGGATTTATCATTCACTTTTATATCATTTTTGGGACTAACCTACTAACCCAAAGGTCCAGTCCAGATTTGTCACATCCCTAGCTTCTGGTAATGCACTAGGCTAGCCTCATGTGTGCATCATGTTTATTTTCAAAGGAAACTTGAAATGGGGATTGCCTAAACCCTAGCAGTAAAGCAATTCAACTAGGGTCAATTAAAATCTTTTCAATGAACCCAAAATGCCCCTTGGAAAAGTTCATCATTTTTGGATTGATTAAAAACCTCTGCCAAAAATGTTGCACTTAATTCTAGGACCATTCTGGATTTTTGGATTAAATCGTATCTTATTTGCATTTGGGCATTTACATTTTATATATTATCTTAAATGCTCAAACAATCCTAAACTGAAATGTCCCATGTTAGTTATATGCTAAACAGTGGGCATGAGCAGTTTGGTGATTTTTGAAAGTGCCTAAGCATTTTTAGAAAAAGCCATAAAGTTACAAAAGAATTAGAAAACAGAAGATAAAATAAATAACAGAAACAGAAAGAAAAGACAGAGAGAGAGGAAGCCCACCTGGCCTTTACCTGTGTGGCCCATCTGGCCGGCCCAGCCCACCAGGGGCAAGGGCGTCTTCAACCCCCGGCCAGGAGGACAGGCAGGTGCGTGGCGACGGCGCACGCCCGCGGCCTCCACCTCCTCCCTGCCTGCTTCCCTCCCCGATGCCTGGACGAACGCCATGCGCCCCCCTGGAACCCCCTCGACCTCCCCTCCTCACTCGCTACTCTCTCCTCCCTCCTCTGTCTCTCTCTCACTCGGCGACCGAACGTAGCCGTCGCCGTCGGCGAGCACTACCGCGACCACAGCCCTCCCCACGCCCCCGCAAAGTGTCCACTAGCTCCGCCTCTATCCTCTACGCCCCCCCTAAGTACCTATGCGACGCCAGGAAGCCCCGAACGCCCTCGCCACCGTCTTCTTCAACCTTCGGCCGCCGTCGACCTCGCCGGCGATTCGCGGCAACCAACGCCTCCCCGAGCCTCCTGAGACCCCCGTCGACCCCGCTGTGAGCTCCTCCGCCGTTTCCCCCTGTCCCCGTGGCCTGTAGCTCACCGTAGCCGTCGCCCCCTTCCTTACCGTCGCCGGCCGCCGCTGAGCCTGTCGCCGCCGTGGCCACAACCACCATAGCTCGCATCCGAGCTCGCCATCGCACTCAGCGCGTCACCACGGGGCCGTAGCAACCAACCGTTGCTCCTGCCGTGCTCTGCGGCGTTGTTTTCGTCTACGTCCGAACTCCGCCGCCGCCAAACCTCGTCGCCGGTCACCTTCCGGCCACCCCGCGGCCTCCCGTCTGGTCCTTTGGATGCGGACGAGCAAGAGCTACTTCCCGGAGCCCTCAGCTCGCCAAACCACCAACCGTAGCTCAAATCCGAGCCGAGCCGCCGTCGTTTAGGTCGCCGCCGGCAAGACTCCGGCGAGCTGACGTGGCACCATCGTTAGGGACTAATTACCCAGCTAATTAACCCTTTCTCTCGCTGACATGTGGGCCCATTCCCCACGACACTTTTAGTTAGTATTAAATCAGCACTAACAGTCTTTGTTAACTAACCTAGAGTCACTGACAGTGGGCCCCAGTGCCTATTTAGTTTAGTTTAAACTTCTGTTAAGTTTAATTAAACATGTTTAACTGTTGAGTCACTGACGTGTGGACCCCACACGTCAGGTTTGACTTAGACCAGCCGCTGACCTGCTGACGCCAGAGTGACGTCATGCTGTTGCAGTATCTGTTTTCTGGGTTTTTAAATAAATCAGAAATGATTTATTTATTTCAGAAAATAGCCAAAACTTCTAAAAATCATAGAAAATAATCTATAGCTCAGATGAAAATAATTTATATATGAAAATTGATCAGAAAAATCCAAGGAATCTGTTTATGGCATTTTCATGCATGTTTGAATAACTTACAGCCACTGTTTAGGGAAATTTGAATTAATGGCATTTAAATAATCACATATGAAGTTTGAATTTGAACCTTGGGTTCAAACCAACTTCATTTAATTGTGTTGCTAGTTGCATTAGCTCAATCCACAGCATATTGCCATGTCATGATCATGCATCATATTGTTGCATTGCATTGATTGTGTTCTTTCTCTGTTTGTCGGTTTTGTCCCCTCTCAGTAGACGACGTTCCGACGATGTGATCGATGACACCGATGAAGACTCAATGTTATCTTCAGAAGTGCCAGGCAAGCAAAACCCCATTGAGCATTCCGATACAATCCCACCCTCTCGCTCTTGCTCTCCTTTACTGCATTAGGACAACAACGCTTCAATTGTTACCTGCTGCGGTAGTTGAACCCCTTTCCACTGCATGACCCGTCATTGCCACAGTAAATAGTTGAAACCCACTAGTATGAGTAGGAGTTGTTTGAGCCATGTTGTGCTTACTCATTGATGCTTTCTGGTTATGCCTGCTATTGCTTAGAGTTGTGTCAGGCCTGATTCATCGGGGATGAATTGGAATGGTGACGAACATGTCCTAATGTGTGTGAGCTAAGTGTGTGAACACGATTTGGTAAAGGTAGCGATGAGAGGCCATGTAGGAGTACATGGTGGGTTGTCTCATTGAAACCGTCCTCAGGAACTGAGTTCTGTGTTGGTTGATCCATGAAACAACTACTACCACACATTGGGCCCTGAAATATGACCCCGCTCGACTTATTGACTGCCCTTGTTCTCTGTCCAGGAGTTGCAACTAGTTTCTGGTGTTTGTAGTTTACTGGAGGTCGTGCGCAGTGCTGACCCTCGGGGTGGACTGTGACACGGCAGGTACGTGGCACGGTGTACCGGTCGCCCGTTTGGTGACGCGGGAACCCTGTACACATCGTTTGGGGCCGTGAGCGACACCCCGGCCGGATCTCCCCACGGATGGAACCCAAATAGGCGATAAACCTGGACGAGAGACTTGAGTGGTTGGTTAGGTCGTGGTCTACACCCACGTCGGCTTTCGCTTGAAGTCTGCCGAGCACATGTCGTGTGCAGACGCTAAGTGGTGGAAACATGTGTGAAGAAGTACACCCCTGCAGGGTTAAATATAATCTATTCGAATAGCCGTGTCCGCGAAAATGGACTTCTGGGTTGCCTATTATAGTTCATAGTGTGACGCCCCCGATTTGACCGTACACTAATCATGCACGCAAATGTGTACGACCAAGATCAGGGACTCACTGAAAGATATCACAACACAACTCTAGACACAAATTAAAATAATACAAGCTTTATATTACAAGCCAGGGGCCTCGAGGGCTCGAATACAGAAGCTCGAATCACAAGAGTCAGCGGAAGCAATAATATCTGAGTACAGACATAAGTTAAACAAGTTTGCCTTAAGAAGGCTAGCACAAAAGTAGCAATGATCGAAAAGGCAAGGCCTCCTGTCTGGGACCTCCTAACTACTCCTCAAAACCGATCTTCACGTAGAAACATCCTCGGGATCTTCTGGGCCCTGGACTCCACCATCTGGTTGCGTCATCCGAGAAGAAGGAACAAAAAGGGGAAAAGGGGGAGAAAAGCAACCGTGAGCACTCATCCAAAGTACTCGCAAGCAAGGATCTACACTACATATGCAATGATATCTGTGTAAGGGGGGTAATATCTGTGGGCTAAACTGCAGAATGCCGGAATAAGAGGGGGATAGCTAATCCAAACGAAGACTACGCTTCAAGCAACGTCCAACGTCCATCTTGCAGCAGAAGAAGAGAGTAGCTGGAAGTAACAAGTATCCTCGTATCTCGCAGCCTCCGTCTTGCAGCAATAGAATAGAATAGATGGTAAGTTCACCAAGTAACATCGTATAGCATAAACCTACCCGGTGATCCTCCCCTCGTCACCCTGTGAGAGAGCAATCACCGAGTTATATCTGGCACTTGTAAGGGTGTGTTTTATTAAGTATCTGGTTCTAGTTGTCATGAGGTCAGAGTACAACTCCGGGTCGTCCTTTTACCGAGGGACACGGCTATTCGAATAGATTAACTTCCCTGCAGGGGTGCACCACATAACCCAGCACGCTTGATCCCATTTGGCCGGACACACTTTCCAGGGTCATGCCCGGCCTCGGAAGATCAACACGTCGCAGCCCTACCTAAGCACAGCAGAGAGGTCAGCACGCCGGTCTAAGTCCTAGGCGCGCAGGGGTCCGGGCCCATCGCCCAACGCACACCTGCACGTTGCGTACGCGGCCGGTAAGCAGACCTAGCCTCTCCTAATACCAGAGTAGGCTTTCCAGTCCAATCCGGCGCGCGCCGCTAAGTCGCTGACGTCAAAAAGGCTTCGGCTGATACCACGACGTCGAGTACCCATAACTATTCCCACGTAGCTGGTTAGTGCGTATAGACCAAATGGCCAGACTCAGATCAAATACCAAGATCTCGATAAACGTGTTATTATGACATAACCGCGGACAACGACCAGGGCCAGGCCCACCTGTCTCCTAGGTGGTCGCAACCTGCCCTGTCGCTCCGCCACAAAGTAACCATCAGGGGGTTGTCGGGAACCCAGGCCCACCACTACCTGGGTGGAACCACCTGCCCCTTCAGCCCCCATCTCCGAACCATCATCATGTGTATGTAAAGTGTATGTAGTATAAACCCGTGATCACACCCGAGTGATCACGGCCCGATAGAATAGCATGGCAGACGGACAAGAATGTAGGGGCCACTGATGGAGAACTAGCATCCTATACTAAGCATTAGGATAACAGGTAAAGGTATCAACAGTGGTAGCAACAATGACAGGCTATGCATCAGAATAGGAGTTATCGAATCAACAACAGTAGTAAACTAATGCAAGAGTAAGAGGGAGGAGAATAGGCGATATCTGGTGGTCAAGGGGGGGGGCTTGCCTGGAAGCCCTGCAGACGAAAGGAATCTTCAGAAGCGTAGCCGTAGTCGAACACCGAAGCATCAACGGTCTCGGGGTCTATCACAGTATCGGAGTCTACCGAAAATAAGCAACAAAGGGGAAACAAATAAATAACAGAGCAAACAATAGCATCACAACGCATAACATGGGAATACGCGGTGCTACGTGTGACCTAACGCAGTAGGAGGTGATACTGGCAAGGATGAAAAACATCCGGGAAAGTATTCCCGGTGTTTCGCGTTTTCGGGCAGATGAAACGGAGGGGGAATGTTGCACGCTCGGTATGATAGAGATGTGTGGCGGACGAACGGACCGCGTATTCGGGTTCGTCTCGTCGTTCTGAGCAACTTTCATATATAAATTATTTTCATCCGAGTTACGGTTTAAAAGATATGATTTTCTAAAGTTTTTATTAATTTCTGGAATTTAATTAATTAATTTAATAGAACATTATCCAGAATAGTGCATGCTGACGTCATCATGACGTCATCATGACATCAGCAGTCAACAGGGGGTTGACTAGGTCAAATTGACGTGTGGGTCCCGTATGTCATACTCTGTTTAGTCTCACTAGGATTTAGCTAATCTAATTACTATTTAGTTAAACTAACTAATTAAGTAGATTAATTAAACATGATTAATTAATTAATTAATTAATTAATTAATTAATTAATTAATTATTATTTATTTTAATTATTAATATTACATATTTATTATTATTATTATTATTATTTTACTTATTGTTTTTTTTGTTCTGGGAGGCGGGCCCCCCTTGTCATTGGCCCAGAGGGGCCAAGCGGGTTCGGGCACTGGGGCGGTTCGGGCGCTACGGGAAGGAGCCCGTGGGCACGGCGCTGCCCGCCACAGCGACGGGGGCCAGCACTGGCGCCGGCGGCCAGGGTCTTGCGGTCGTCGGCGGCCAGGGCCGTGCGGTCGCGGCCAAGCGAGGCCCCGGCGGGGGCGCACGTCGGCGGAGCAGATGGCTGCAAGGCGAGGGGGTTAGGATAGGCGGGCGGCGACAGTGGCATGGGTTCGCGCGACGGGGCGAGTGGCCGCCGGCGACTGCGGCCAGGGGAACGGGAGTGAGGTGCGGTGCGGGGCCAGGAGCGGCGCAGGGCGAGCGCCGCGGCGGAGCGGGACGGCAGTGCAGCGACGGTTGAAGACGGGGGCCGGTGGGTTCGCCCGGGCTCGAGCACACGCCCGAGGCGCGGCTGCGGCCAAGGTAGGCCTCCGGCGAGCTTGGCCCGGCGGGGCGGGGCGGGGTCTGCGACAGTGGGATTGGGGGCGGCGAGGCAGCGGCCGGAGCGGCGGTAGCGGCGCAGCAGCAGTAGCTTCAGCAGCTAC
>LR738710.1:125069140-125098889 GCA_902687465.1 Secale cereale | reverse complement strand
CGGCGGCGGCGGCGACGACGCGGCGAGGCGGAGGTGAGGCGGCGCCGGCGACGGCGGTCCGGTGCAGCAGATCGAGGAGCGGCGGGGCGGGGACTGGTCGCCGTCGGCGCGGCCAGGGGACGATGGGATCGGGAGATCCCGATCCAGAACGAGGGAGGGAGGAGAGAGCGACGGGGTGGGGTAGTGCGAGATTGAGAGGCGAGTGGGGGCCGAGGGGTCGACCTTATCCATCGGGGCGTCGCCGGCGAGAGGGTCGGGCGGCGACGAGCGTGCGCGGGCGCTCGGTCGCACGCACCCGAGCAATAGAGAAGGGGCCGGGGGGTTCGAGTAGGCCGTCCTGCCCTGGTGGGCTGAGGCCCGGGGTCAGGGGCTTTGCCCCTTTTCTTTTATTTTCTTTTGTATCTTCTCTTGTTATTTATTTTCTATTTATTTAATTTTCGAATTTGTTTTAGTTTTATAAAATATAAAACCAACTCCTAAATTAGTGTTATGGTTTAACACACTGCCTCAAACAATTTTACTCACATTTAAAATAGTTTGGAAATTTATAAATTGTAAAAGACATTTATTTAATTATGCAAGCCACTGTTTTATTTATTATAGTGTATTTAAACATAAAACAAAAATGTGGTTTCTCCATAAATATTTTCTATGGATTATTTGGCACCTTTCGAACAATTTAGTTTTGACTTTTGAAAACTTCTATTGTTTTGACTTTATTTTAAATTTGAATTTGAGCGGGGTTTGAATCAACACGAGCTTATCAACAGTAACAGTGGTTACCTGGCATCATTAGTAGAGGTTTACTGTAGCTTGATTACCCGGGCGTCACACATAGACAAGTGAAAGTGGATACTCTAAAATGCGCAAGATAAGCGTGAGTGCTATGGATGGCCTTCTCGTAGGGAGACGGGAGCGGATCCATAGTGGTGTATTGATTGGTGAATATGTGGACTCGTGTGCGCCACCTCAAAAGAGTTACTTTCAGTCGTAGTTTAGGATAGCCACCGAGTCAAAGCTGGCTTGCTGCAGTCAAACTCCACCACCCCTTTGTTGATACCGATGCATATGTAGCTAGTTCTGATGTAAGTCTTGTTGAGTACCTTTGTACTCACGTTTGCTTAATTATGTTTTTTGCAGAGAGACCTCAGTCTCACTAGTGGTTCCGCGTGGACTTCGACGTTTAGCATGTTACCTCAGCTACGATCTTGTACCCTTGGGAGGGTCTGGTAGATAGTCAGGCTTCTCAGCCTTTTTCATTTGTAGTTGTCTGTACTCAGACATGTTATGCTTCCGTTGTCTGTATGCGCTGTATGTTGGGTCATGTGACCTCTGATTGTAATAAATGCTATGATGGCTCTTCTGGGCCTTTATCTATATGAGTTGCTGAGTTATGTTGTGATGCCATGTTGTACAGCACATACTTGCATGTTATGCGTACGTGTAATGTGTATTGCTATGTGTGGGATCCGACACCTAGTTGTTTACCTTTGGTAGCCTATCTTACAGGGAAATGTCTCCTAGTGCTTCCACTGAGCCTTGGTAGCTTGCTACTGCTCCGGAACACTTAGCTGGCCGGCATGTGTCCTTCTTCGTTCCTGTGTCTGTCCCTTAGGGGAAATGTCACGCGTTGTTCCTTTAAGTCCTTGTAGCTTGCTACGACTTGGGTTCATACGTTGATGACCGACACGTTCGTTGCTGGGTCATGTATGCCTGTCTCTGTAATTTAGTGCCACTTTTGGTTTATAACTGGTCATGTCGGCCCGGGTTCTCTGTCATATGGATGCTAGCGACACTATCATATACGTGTGCCAAAATGCGCAAACGGTCCCGGGCCAGGTAAGGTGGCACCCGTGGGGATACCATGCGTGAGGCCGCAAAGTGATATGATGTGTTACAGGCTAGACCTGTGTGACTTAGGATCGGGGTCCTGACAGCTTTGGTATCAGAGCCTGACTGCCCGTAGGATTAGCAAGCCAAACTGGTCGAAGTCGTGTCTAGAAACTCTTTAGTTATGTAAGGGAATTGTTTGTGGAAGGGAACGTAAGACTCTTTTTACTCCTTTGCCCTATGACCTTCTGATCTGAGTCACCTTCTTCTTTCTACGGGGATTAAGAACTAGGATTCTCATTCTATTTATCAGGATCACGTTGTTGTGGATTCAACCCTCAGCTTAGTTTCTACTACTTCTGTTTGTTCAACTGTTGGTCTCAGAACCCTGACATTATGATGTTAAGTGGATATGCTACCCTTTTTGCTTGGATCTCAAAAGTATTTTTGAGCATTTGCAGCCGTTATGCTGTCCGAGTCATCCGAGGTTTCTAAATAGTCTGATGCATTTGCAAACCTTTCCTCCCTATTTCCGATGTCCTTTTAGGCCAGATTAACCACACTAGACGGTGAGTTGTGGTACCTTGTTACCTCGACACATATGTTGGAGTTATTATTATGACCCTAAGTATCTTAGAAGATCACCCAGTAATCCAGCAATGTTTTATATTCCAGTGTGATGATTTGGCCATCATTCTCGAAAGCATCCCGTGATGCTAATTAGTTGGTAGGTAATCTATTCCTGGGATCTTGAACCCGAGCTTCACCCTACTCACTTCATGTTGGTAGTATTTGCTCGTCCCTTTAGGATATTAGTAACCTTGTGATAGTCCTCGAGGTCCGTGGTTATCGTTCTTCCAATACCATGAACCATCTTGGCAGAAGTTCTCCTGAACCCAAAAGATCACGACCCGAGTGCTCTTGAGTAGTACTCCATTCATATTGTGACTCTGCCAATTCTACTTTCTGCATGGGTTATCCGGAAGAAATATGTTGAACTCGTTCGACATGTTAATCTATGCATCCACAACTCAGAAGTTATATGTTCTTTGAGTTGTCCCTTTTTAGTTGTTTTATGACCTTCGTCTATCAATTGATAGTCAGGAGTAGTTGTGCACTCGTGTTCATCGATGCCTTTTACTCTTGTGGTCTGTCAAGCCATTCTATTCTGGAATGACTAGGAGAAATAAACTCCAATACCCTATCCATATCCAGGATTGGGTCAAAGAAGTTGTACTTCGCAGATGAAGAATGTCATGAGAATTGCACAACCTCTTATAAACTCTTGATACAGTGATACTTCTCGCCATTATCGTTCATTCCTCGGTCTCCGTGTTATCGTACCGGGAATACTGATAAGTGGATTGTGATGTGTGAAATCAATACTCCTAGCAACTTCGTTGCTTGGTAGTTAAAGGACAACAATTTCATTCTTAGCGTGTTGTTTGCTAATCACCATTCTAAGATTGATCGTGCTACCTAGTCCACTTTCTTGGTGCACTCCTTGATTGATGAGTTAAGATTTTGTTAATTCCTTGCTCATTTGATTATATCGTCTTGCCCTGAAAAGCAAGATTGTTCTCGAGCTTAGTAACACATCGGTGGTTCGTGATTTTCCGAATATCTTCTCGGAAGTATTACCAGGTTGTCACCTGACCGCTGTGTTGAGATCGTGATCAAGTTGGTTTCTTTATAAACCACCACTTCTCTAAGAATCTGTATTGGATACCCTGAACTGGTTGGTTAAGCTAAAACAATAACTTGGAGAGTTGGAAGATAAAAGCTTGTCAGCTTAGTTCATCTCAAGGGGTATGTTTGCGTGTGTTGAAGATAGATGACATCTTCATCAGTTGGTCCCTGTGATCAGTTGTTGGACCTATTGTCATATCAAAACTTTGATTTGAGTATGGACTATCATCAAATCAAATCAGAACCAACGATGTTCTTAATGTTGTCTTACTCATAGTTGTTCCCTTGAGCATACACCATTATATCTTTTGGGTCTGACCAATGCTATCACTTTGTTCACATTGTCATGGAACTCCAATTATATGGAAACCTGGATGAATTGTTGTTGATCCCATCAGCAACATTGTTATCTTCTCCATGATCTATGTTGAACATCCAGCTAGTATTGGAAACTTTTATAAGCATTATCTTCATGACCCGTTCGTGAAGCATATGACGGAAGAAAGAAGTGACTTCCTCTAATTCATGTGCATTTGATGCAAGTTGCCGCCGTGAATTCGAGAAAGCATGTTTTTACCTCCTCTGGAGTCATCCCAAGTCAGTCATGCATACGTGCGAAGTATTCTATGGTCTGATAGACTGATCATCTTCATTCTGTATGTATCCCTAGCACACCAAGCCACTGATTGATTTGTTCAAAGAAAAGAAGTTCAAATGCTATTCCCGAAGGGCACGGACGGACGTGCACAAGACTTCGCTATCTCCAATGATGATTCCCAATCTGAACTCGATAGTATTTTATTATAAGACTACTATGTGGTCACGTTTGTCTGGGACAATGTGTTCACAGGTACGTAGCAGAACCAGCTCATGTTTTGGAGCTTGCTATCATAGTTTACTCCCCGAGAATCTCGCAACGCCGTCTCGTCGAATTGTGTTGCAAACATTCATTCCTCCTAGACTCGATGAGTCTGGAATATCCTGACACCAACCAGAACTGAATCTCAGGCAGATATGATGGTTGGAGCATTTTCCAAGAACTATAATATTGGTCTCTCGATAACCGGTAAAGTGGATGTCGTGGCCAACACACCCCGCCGGAAGACCTATTGTTGCAGTATCTTGTTTGAAGAAGTTGGCCACCTCCCCATAAAGACTTCGTAGGACTTACTCCCTAGTTGTTCCTTATGGATTTTTGTGCCCCTGAAGTCCGACCTTTTATTTGACGTTCTAGGTACCAAACCATTATAATAAATGGGTTGTGCTAGCACATCAAGGAGAACATTAGAAGCGGAGTGCTAAATGTCTCTCGGTCGATCGACCAGATTTTGCCCCTTGGCTCCGCTAAGGTGGAATCTAGAGAAGGTGTTGTCTTCCCTTGCATCTGCATCATCCATCATTATTCAACATGGTAGTATGTGATGTTGCCAGGATCCTTGACACGGATATTGGTAAAACCTTGATGAATATGGGAATGCTCAAGTTCTTGAGAGCACGCACAAACACTAGGTGTTATCACCGGCACTAACCGGGATTGCTCCCAGTGTTCTTGGTTATGCTATAACCTTTCAAAGAGTAGATTCACTCTCTACTGTTGGGTTTCTTCCCAGATACTAGAATCATTCCCAGCATTTGCATTTTGTTCCCAGCTTGCACCGTCAATATGCCAACTTGCCATGGGTCCCATTCATTTCCGATGATACGCAAAATCATCCGTTGTGTTGTCTTCAACAAGGTAGTCCATGTCATCTATCCTAGGTGGAGAATGTCATTTCTTCGGACTCCGTCAAACGATCGATTGTGTTTGCCTTAGGTTGATATAGGGAATTTCAATGATCTCTATATCAAAAGTAATTCTTTTTGCCACTTAAGGGAATAACTCTACGAGTCACCTTCTCTAAAGGTGCCCCGTCTTGTGGTATTGTTACCATCACCTTAGGTGTGGAATTATTGCCGTCAAGTGAATCTTCATCGTTTGTTTCACCCCATTCCGATGGAGGTGTACTCCGTGTCTCAACTCAAGAGATGTTTCCATGTCTCACTCCATGAGTTGATCTTGAATTGCTCGATCGTTCGGAAGATCAATTTTGTAGAGTTTCTCTCATCATCGCTGTTTGGACAAAGATCTCGAAATCAAGGATGCCAAGATTTACATGATGCAATGAATCAACAATTTCGAGGAGGGAAACTGGATCGAGAAGATTGTGTTAGATAGTGTCCCCTCTGTTTTTTTATCTCACGTCCTGAATCTCGAGACGAGATTCTTGTTTAGTAGGGGTGAGTTGTCACATCCCTAGCTTCTGGTAATGCACTAGGCTAGCCTCATGTGTGCATCGTGTTTATTTTCAAAGGAAACTTGAAATGGGGATTGCCTAAACCCTAGCAGTAAAGCAATTCAACTAGAGTCAATTAAAATCTTTTCAATGAACCCAAAATGCCCCTTGGAAAAGTTCATCATTTTTGGATTGATTAAAAACCTCTGCCAAAAATGTTGCACTTAATTCTAGGACCATTCTGGATTTTTGGATTAAATCATATCTTATTTGCATTTGGGCATTTACATTTTATATATTATCTTAAATGCTCAAACAATCCTAAACTGAAATGTTCCATGTTAGTTATATGCTAAACAGTGGGCATGAGCAGTTTGGTGATTTTTGAAAGTGCCTAAGCATTTTTAGAAAAAGCCACAAAGTTACAAAAGAATTAGAAAACAGAAGATAAAATAAATAACAGAAACAGAAAGAAAAGACAGAGAGAGAGGAAGCCCACCTGGCCTTTACCTGTGTGGCCCATCTGGCCGGCCCAGCCCACCAGGGGCAAGGGCGTCTTCAACCCCCGGCCAGGAGGACAGGCAGGTGCGTGGCAACGGCGCACGCCCGCGGCCTCCACCTCCTCCCTGCCTGCTTCCCTCCCCAATGCCTGGACGAACGCCACGCGCCCCCCCTGGAACCCCCTCGACCTCCCCTCCTCACTCGCTACTCTCTCCTCCCTCCTCTGTCTCTCTCTCACTCGGCGACCGAACGTAGCCGTCGCCGCCGGCGAGCACTACCGCGACCACAACCCTCCCCACGCCCCCGCAAAGTGTCCACTAGCTCCGCCTCTATCCTCTACGCCCCCCTAAGTACCTATGCGACGCCAGGAAGCCCCGAACGCCCTCGCCACCGTCTTCTTCAACCTTCGGCCGCCGTCGACCTCGCCGGCGATTCGCGGCAACCAACGCCTCCCCGAGCCTCCTGAGACCCCCGTCGACCCCGCTGTGAGCTCCTCCGCCGTTTCCCCCTGTCCCCGTGGCCTGTAGCTCACCGTAGCCGTCGCCCCCTTCCTTACCGTCGCCGGCCGCCGCTGAGCCTGTCGCCGCCGTGGCCACAACCACCATAGCTCGCATCCGAGCTCGCCATCGCACTCAGCGCGTCAGCACGGGGCCGTAGCAACCAACCGTTGCTCCTGCCGTGCTCTGCGGCGTTGTTTTCGTCTACGTCCGAACTCCGCCGCCGCCAAACCTCGTCGCCGGTCACCTTCCGGCCACCCCGCGGCCTCCCGTCTGGTCCTTTGGATGCGGACGAGCAAGAGCTACTTCCCGGAGCCCTCAGCTCGCCAAACCACCAACCGTAGCTCAAATCCGAGCCGAGCCGCCGTCGTTTAGGTCGCCGCCGGCAAGACTCCGGCGAGCTGACGTGGCACCATCGTTAGGGACTAATTACCCAGCTAATTAACCCTTTCTCTCGCTGACATGTGGGCCCATTCCCCACGACACTTTTAGTTAGTATTAAATCAGCACTAACAGTCTTTGTTAACTAACCTAGAGTCACTGACAGTGGGCCCCAGTGCCTATTTAGTTTAGTTTAAACTTCTGTTAAGTTTAATTAAACCTGTTTAACTGTTGAGTCACTGACGTGTGGACCCCACACGTCAGGTTTGACTTAGACCAGCCGCTGACCTGCTGACGCCAGAGTGACGTCATGCTGTTGCAGTATCTGTTTTCTGGGTTTTTAAATAAATCAGAAATGATTTATTTATTTCAGAAAATAGCCAAAACTTCTAAAAATCATAGAAAATAATCTATAGCTCAGATGAAAATAATTTATATATGAAAATTGATCAGAAAAATCCAAGGAATCTGTTTATGGCATTTTCATGCATGTTTGAATAACTTACAGCCACTGTTTAGGGCAATTTGAATTAATGGCATTTAAATAATCACATATGAAGTTTGAATTTGAACCTTGGGTTCAAACCAACTTCATTTAATTGTGTTGCTAGTTGCATTAGCTCAATCCACAGCATATTGCCATGTCATGATCATGCATCATATTGTTGCATTGCATTGATTGTGTTCTTTCTCTGTTTGTCGGTTTTGTCCCCTCTCAGTAGACGATGTTCCGACGATGTGATCGATGACACCGATGAAGACTCAATGTTATCTTCAGAAGTGCCAGGCAAGCAAAACCCCATTGAGCATTCCGATACAATCCCACCCTCTCGCTCTTGCTCTCCTTTACTGCATTAGGACAACAACGCTTCAATTGTTACCTGCTGCGGTAGTTGAACCCCTTTCCACTGCATGACCCGTCATTGCCACAGTAAATAGTTGAACCCACTAGTATGAGTAGGAGTTGTTTGAGCCATGTTGTGCCTACTCATTGATGCTTTCTGGTTATGCCTGCTATTGCTTAGAGTTGTGTCAGGCCTGATTCATCGGGGATGAATTGGAATGGTGACGAACATGTCCTAATGTGTGTGAGCTAAGTGTGTGAACACGATTTGGTAAAGGTAGCGATGAGAGGCCATGTAGGAGTACATGGTGGGTTGTCTCATTGAAACCGTCCTCAGGAACTGAGTTCTGTGTTGGTTGATCTATGAAACAGCTACTACCACACATTGGGCCCTGAAATATGACCCCGCTCGACTTATTGACTGCCCTTGTTCTCTGTCCAGGAGTTGCAACTAGTTTCTGGTGTTTGTAGTTTACTGGAGGTCGTGCGCAGTGCTGACCCTCGGGGTGGACTGTGACACGGCAGGTACGTGGCACGGTGTACCGGTCGCCCGTTTGGTGACGCGGGAACCCTGTACACATCGTTTGGGGCCGTGAGCGACACCCCGGCCGGATCTCCCCACGGATGGAACCCAAATAGGCGATAAACCTGGACGAGAGACTTGAGTGGTTGGTTAGGTCGTGGTCTACACCCACGTCGGCTTTCGCTTGAAGTCTGCCGAGCACATGTCGTGTGCAGACGCTAAGTGGTGGAAACATGTGTGAAGAAGTACACCCCTGCAGGGTTAAATATAATCTATTTGAATAGCCGTGTCCGCGGAAATGGACTTTTGGGTTGCCTATTGCAGTTCATAGACAAGTGAAAGTGGATACTCTAAAACGCGCAAGATAAGCGTGAGTGCTATGGATGGCCTTCTTGTAGGGAGACGGGAGCGGATCCATAGTGGTGTATTGATTGGTGAATATGTGGACTCGTGTGCGCCACCTCAAAAGAGTTACTTTCAGTCGTAGTTTAGGATAGCCACCGAGTCAAAGCTGGCTTGCTGCAGTCAAACTCCACCACCCCTTTGTTGATACCGATGCATATGTAGCTAGTTCTGATGTAAGTCTTGTTGAGTACCTTTGTACTCACGTTTGCTTAATTATGTTTTTTGCAGAGAGACCTCAGTCTCACTAGTGGTTCCGCGTGGACTTCGACGTTTAGCATGTTACCTCAGCTACGATCTTGTACCCTTGGGAGGGTCTGGTAGATAGTCAGGCTTCTCAGCCTTTTTCATTTGTAGTTGTCTGTACTCAGACATGTTATGCTTCCGTTGTCTGTATGCGCTGTATGTTGGGTCATGTGACCTCTGATTGTAATAAATGCTATGATGGCTCTTCTGGGCCTTTATCTATATGAGTTGCTGAGTTATGTTGTGATGCCATGTTGTACATCACATACTTGCATGTTATGCGTACGTGTAATGTGTATTGCTATGTGTGGGATCCGACACCTAGTTGTTTACCTTTGGTAGCCTATCTTACAGGGAAATGTCTCCTAGTGCTTCCACTGAGCCTTGGTAGCTTGCTACTGCTCCGGAACACTTAGCTGGCCGGCATGTGTCCTTCTTCGTTCCTGTGTCTGTCCCTTAGGGGAAATGTCACGCGTTGTTCCTTTAAGTCCTTGTAGCTTGCTACGACTTGGGTTCATACGTTGATGACCGACACGTTCGTTGTTGGGTCATGTATGCCTGTCTCTGTAATTTAGTGCCACTTTTGGTTTATAACTGGTCATGTCGGCCCGGGTTCTCTGTCATATGGATGCTAGCGACACTATCATATACGTGTGCCAAAATGCGCAAACGGTCCCGGGCCAGGTAAGGTGGCACCCGTGGGGATACCGTGCGTGAGGCCGCAAAGTGATATGATGTGTTACAGGCTAGACCTGTGTGACTTAGGATCGGGGTCGTGACAAGATTGCTGTTTTTTTGCCTATTTCAGGGTTTTGCAGAAAAGGAATATCAAACGGAGTCCAAACGGAATGAAATCTTCGCGAGAGATATTTTTAGAGAAAACACGCCAAAGGAACTTGAGAACCACGTCAGGGGAGACTCGAGTGGCCCTCGAGGGTGGGGGGCGCTGTGACGCCCGAAGACCGATGCTCCAGAAGATTCCAGATGTTCCGGGTTTTCCCGTGTGTTTCATTTGTGCTTGCTTTATTTATTTTGCATTGCATCATGTCATCATGCCATCAAGTCTTTTAATTTTAAAACTCAACTAAATAAACCGTATGGATCATCGATCCATTTAAATTGAGGGATACTCACTATGGTGAATTCTCTTTATAACCTATAAAAGCCTCTCAATATTATTAGGGAGCTATATTAAATTATTCCATTTGTTTGGAATTCACCATAACACACTTGCATATTTTCCCCATGCCTTCTCTTTCTCAATTCCTTGCCTCAAACCTTGCCAACTTTTCCTTTCCCTTTTATCGAGGCTCCTCCTAAAGTCTCAACATTTTTGGACACTTTCTAAGCCATGCCCTAATTCAAACCATTTGAATTAAATTCAAATGAGTTTGAATTTAACTCTTGCGTTCATGCCTCTCCTATTTTTCGTGGACCGTGCTCATTTTTGTGAGTCCGGGAAATTACCCGCTTGTCCAAATTCTTTTTGCAACCCTTCCTTCTTTTCGTTTTCTCTTCTTTGTGTTTTTTTTGAGAAAAAGAGAGAGAGGCAAGAGAGTCCAGCCGCAGCCCTCTCTCAGGCCGGCCCATCTGGCTCAAGGCCCACTGGCCCATTAGGCCAGCTCTTAACCCTAGGCCTGCTCGACCGTCCTCCCTGTCGATCTCACTCAGCGCCGCACTCGATCCCTCTCCCTCCCCTCGATCCATCTATCTCCCTCGTCTCCCATCCTTGCGTCGCCACCACCAAGGCACACCAGTGCTGCTCGATCCCCTCGCTCTCCCTTCTCCTCGCTGACCTCCCCATTCCCCGTGCCTCCGCGCCGCAGCGACGCGCCTACTCCTCCCGCCGCGAGCGACCAAGGCCGCTGGAGCCCGGCTCCGCCGCCGCATCTCCCTGCTGCCTCCCCGCGCCCTCGCAACCAGGCTGCCGCCGG
This sequence comes from Secale cereale, assembly GCA_902687465.1. Lineage (NCBI taxonomy): Eukaryota > Viridiplantae > Streptophyta > Magnoliopsida > Poales > Poaceae > Secale > Secale cereale. The sequence goes on along the minus strand of LR738710.1, from coordinate 125,087,769 downwards.
TGATGACCGTCGCCCTCCTCTGCTTTGCCTCCTTCGCGCCACCACCGGAGCAGCCACCTCGCCGGGTCTCTCATGCTCCACCTCCCCGTCGCCCTGTTCTCCGTCGGCGTCGGCCTCCCCAGGCTGGCAGGAACTCCGCCGCCGCGCCATCTTCTTCAGGCGTTTGAGCCCGAGCTCGTCCACGTCGCCGTCCAAGTTCGTCGCCCTCCGCGCGCCTCCTCCTCCCGATGACCGGCCCCGTCGTCGGCGACCACCTCGTCTCGTCGCTACCCTGCACCAGCGCCTCGACATGCACCTCCTCTGCCTCGTGCATGACCGCTCGTCGCCCCTCTCGGCCATCTTCTGCTGATGCCTCGAACAACCCCTCCACGGCCTTTACCAAAAGATCTCCACACCCCTTGCTGCCGCCATCGTGTTCCCTTGTGTTGCTGCATTTTGGACCGTCAAGATCGGCAAGATCGACTACGCAACCGGAATTCTACAAGTACCTCGACAAGGTGTACCACAAGCGCCAAGTACCTTGACTACCGACGCCCGAACGGCTACGACGACATGTACATCTACGGGTCGTGTATGACTACATGACGATACACCAAGTACCTCGACGACCGCTGTTTTCAAAGACCGCCAAGTTCCACGACGAGAGTGTACCACTACCATCGCTGTGTATTTTTGCCAAGTGCAACGACCTCGAGACGACTCCGAAACGTGTACCACTTCCGTTGCCATGACCGAGAGTATAACTACTTCCACTACCGCCGAAACGTGAACGCCTACTTCCACTACGAACCGCGAGTACCACTACTTCCCTCGACGAACTCGATCCACTTCAAAACTCACGCTTCAAAGGTATACCACCGGGTCGACACCCGTGAACGAATGTGGCTTATGTGGTTGTATGAGATGCATCCCTTGTTTGCACCGTGCCCGAATCGTCGCTTGAGATGTTCCTTATTGCCATGCCGTTGTCCCATGGGAACCCGAAAACCGGAATCACCCCACCTATCTCTTGCATGACACGCTCACGCCGATCCTTATTTTGCACCGGTCTTCCGACAAGTTACCGGAGCCGATATGACGCCGTGGCATCATTTTCGGTTATCATCGCCGTGGCACCCTTTCTTTCCACCACGGTGACTAATACTTCATATCTCTTCATGTTAACTTTTTGCTAAAATTGCATAAAACCTGTAAATGTCATCCGCATCATGATAACAACATTAAAAATGTTTAAATTGTTGTTTGCTTCAATAATTGCTAAATATGCACATGGGGAGTTTTTGGAATTGTTGTTGTTATTTCCGGCCTCATTTAAAATGACTAGATAGCTAGTTTACACTTGCTTCACCTCTTGCCATGTTAACAAACACTTAATCTTGTCTTGTAAATAAACGTGAGTCAAGTAAATAAATAAAATGTGGTGTTTTGTCAATATGCAACTCGTTGCTTATTGAGCTCCACTTAAATGGTAGTATTGTTTGTGCACTTCCCATGCCATACATATTTAAACCGGACATGCATCATACTTTTTTGTGCATCATACTATGTTTGAGCTTGTTTGTTTATCGTGCTGTTTGCTTTTCCAGTTTGCTTCTCTCGTTAGCTTCGGTTTGTTCCGGAGTGATGAGGTTTTGTTCGACTACTTCATGGACTCGTTCTTCTTCCTTGCGGAATCTCAGGCAAGATGACCATCCCCTTGGATACCTTTAGTATCATTGCCATGCTAGTTGTGTCGATGCTATCGTTATATGTTGTGCTACCCATCTTTATTGTCAGCCCCTCTCCTTGTTGCCATCAAACCTCTAACCGTGACACCTTCCCAGCAAACCGTTGTTTGGCTATGTTACCCGCTTGCTCAGCACCTCTTATAGCGTTGCTAGTTGCAGGTGAAGATGAAGATTGCTCCATGTTGGAACTTGATGTTTTGGGAATATCACAATATATCTTATATATATATTAACACACCTATATACTTGGCAATGGGTGGAAGGCTTGGCCTTTTGCTCAGTGTTTTGTTCCACTCATGCCACCTTAGGAGCCGATAAACCGGCGTTATGTTCTTTGATTTTGCGTTCCTTACACGGTTGGGTATATGGGGACCCCTTGACAGTTCGTCTTTGAATAAAACTCCTCCAGCAAGGCCCAACATTGGTTTTAATTTGCCTCATAATAACAACTTAATTAAATAATTAAATTGCATAGGGAGTCGCGCACTCGAGGATTCCTTTCTACATAGCAGGGGGGCCAGTGATGATGGTGTTGGTCCCAAACGGGGAGCCTGCAGGGCCACCTTGGGGAAACCCGAGGGCTGGTTTTACCTGTAGCATCACCCATCCAGACGTGGCCTGAGACGAGATACGCGACGCTACTATCAGGGTGTTGGCATGCCGGGAGGTCTTGCTGGACTTGTTTTACCATTGTCGAAATGTCTTGTGCACCGGGAATTCCGAGTCTGATCGGGCCTTCCCTAAGATAAGGGGTAATATTATTATTATCTCTGCTGATCGTGAGAGCTTGTGATGGGCTAAGTTGGGACACCCCTGCAGGGTTATAATCTTTCGAAAGCCGTGCCCGTGGTTATGTGGCAGATTGGAATTTGTTAATGTCCGGTTGTAGAAAACATGACAGAGGATCCGAAGTAAAACACACAACTGTGTGGGTAACCGTGACTGTCTCTTTTCACTTTGAGAAGAGAACACGGTGGGGTTATGTTTGACTCGTAGGTAGTTCATGATCTTTAGTGATCACTACTAGTTTGCGACCGTTTGCGTAGATGCTCATCTTATTATTGTACTCGTAAGTTAGCCACCATATTATGCTTAGCCGCTGCTGCAACCTCACCACTACCCTTTTCCATACCCATAAAGCTTTGCTAGTCTTGATACCCATGGTTATGGGATTGCTGAGTCCTCGTGGCTCACAGATACTACAACACCAGATGCAGGTACCGCTGAGAACAATGCAGGAGATGGATCAGAACTTCAATGGGAGTTCGATGAAGAGCTTGGCCGTATGTATGTGATGTTTTCGACGATCAATAGTGGTTTCTACTAGGGGCGATCAGGCCTTGTGTCTTATGGTATCTTTCTCATTTGGATTTTGTCCGTAGTCGGACCTTGTGTTATTGGATGATGTATGTTAGTGAATTACATTGTGTGACGTGGCGAGTGTAAGCCAACTACTCTTTTACATTTTCATCCCCTCTTTTACATGAGTTGCACAAAGATACCATACTTGAGATCATTCTAGTATGTGCCTATGCCTTTAAGTCATGCCTCGACACGTGGGAGGTATATTCACATACTGGGCATTACAAGTTGGTATCAGAGCCTTCTCCGACCTAGGAGCCCCCCTGATTGATCGAATCGTTGACGGTTGAGTCTAGGCACACACATAAAATGTTTTGAGTCCTATACATATATATCGGAGAGTAGGATTTCTTTTTACTCCTCATCCCTTTATCACTCTAGTGAGGACTCCTGACGATGTTCTATCTCTTCTACTCTAAAAAATTCACAATTTTTTTTAGGATCACGCGAGTATTGTTTGGATTGTTCCGATATCTTTGTGACGAGAACATTGTTCTCGATGCCTCCTGTCATTTAGGGGTTGTGGCAGTGTCCCGGGGAGTTGAGCTCCGAGGTGTTGTCGTCACAAATGTATCGTAGCGGTTCTAGAATACTTAAGACAGCCGACATCGAAAACTCTTCTATGCGGTTAGTGGTAAGATAACCCCGACATCACCCAGTACTGGGGAGGTAGTTCGGCAGTATTGCCACAGCTTGTATAGCAGATGCGTTTCGAAGGTCCGAGGTAAACGGTTTCCGAAAATGACTGGTTATGTGTTGAAGGATGGATACAGTTGGATGTAGGATTAGAGTTGAGTGCGCGGTGCTTCCCCTGTATCCCCAACACCAGATTGCATAACCGGAAACCTTCATAAATTAATAGGTGGGTTCTTCTAGTAGCTCGTAGGCATTCTTCCCACGAGTGCATGATATGGAGTTCGGGGTTCAACATTGAGTGAAGAGGTTTTATGAGCATTGTTCCGATCGGGAGTTGCATCTTAAAGGGTCCTTGGCTATGATGATCCGGGGATTGCAAAACCCTTTTGTAACACGTTCCATGAGCTTTCAGCATGAATATGTGGAACGAAACTTCTATCTTGTATTTGTTCTATCTGCTCCTTGTTGTTTTTTATTTACCTTTTGTTCTCCCAAGTGGCTTCTCGACAAGTGTTGTACCATTAAGCTATGGAATTCATTCGTTCAATTCTCTGTTCGGATGATATTGTGAAGATTATGTTGCAACATATCTATCTGTTATTTTCGTTTTGATTCTGTTATTCGAGTTGCTTCGATGTCAAATGTTGATTCCATACCTTTCTTAATCGGTGTTCTCATATTTCTATGGGAGTGCTAATCCTTCGTGATCATCGAGATTATTATGTAAATTCTTTTCAACCCGTGTGCTTCGCTTCAAGTTAATCCGATCTCTTCATCATCTGCAAGATCAACTCTCAGTCTTTTCTCAATGGTGTCTATTTCATTCATCCCAAGTTGTCTTATTTTCCCCCACCCTCCCACCCTTTTCCTATGGAGCCAGAATTCTTAATCAAGTATCGATTTCATTCATGTGAGGTTTCTTCATTCATTTCCTTCAATGTTCTTATCCGGTGATTTATCGTGAAGATGCTCAAGAGCTTTAAGTTCATCATTCTTAATTCTAATATTCTTCTTCGACGGACTAAATCCAAACTTCCGTATTGATCATATATGTGCCTCTTGTTTCACATGTTTTCACATGTTGAAAATTCTTATCCAAAGTCTCTCTTGCTTATTCAACTCTCTCTAATTCTTATCCGGAGTGTACAAGATAACTCAGAAGATTCATATTTCCATTCTTAATCCGTTCAAACTATTTTGAGGATTGTCATCTTATTCAAGCCATGTAATTCAACCGGTGCAATATATCTTAAGCAATCTTTTTCAACAGTGATTTCTTTTGAGTGGGCCCTAACCCACATGTCTTTTTCCAGGATCTTACGTGACTCTTCTAATTTTTTCTGGAGTTATTCTGAAATTCTTTTCAAAGTGTGACGTAAGAATGATTTCTATCAGTTACATGCCTTCTCCAAGCTTGTTTTCAATTATTTCCATCTTTAGCTCCACCTTCCTCTTGTCATTTGTCCGGAGTATCTCGAAATTCTTCATGGCATTTCTCGTCTTCATTCTCAACATTTGAAGACCGGAGAAGAGTTTCTCTTAAAACTTGGTCCGTTCTCTTGAAGATTCGTCGTTCTGGCTTCATGCCATCCTCATAGTTGTTTCAATTGTGAGGAATTCTTCTCCTTACCCATCCGAAGCATTTCATCAATTCTTTCCATTCTAATCCTCCGAAGGCCATCATTTCAAAAGATTTCTTCGTTCTCAGTTTGCAACTTCGCCCTCCAACTATTCTTTATTGATGCCTCTTCGTTCGTCTCCATATTCTTCCGGTGCTTCATTCAAGTATTCTCTTATCAGTTCGCGATCTCTTCGTTCTCCTGTACCTAAATTTCCTCAAGTGCCTTATTCTTCTCGGTGATTCATTCTGTGGTATTCACTCAATTTCAATTCCTTACGGTGGTTTGTTCTCTTTCATCACTCGATTTTAATTCTTCTCGGTGGTTCGTTCCTTTTCTTTACTCAGTTTCAATTCTTACGGTGGTTCGCTCAAGAGTTCTTTTCCGGTGTTATCATATCAATCCATCCATTCGTTTTTATTCCAATCCTACCGGTGTTTCATGAAGATTTTCGCAAGTTCGCGATAGATCTCTCTTTAATTCTTTGCAACAAGAATAAGTAGTATGCCAAATCCATTGGTTGTCATCAATTTAAATTGGTGGAGGATACTCAAACATAATTCTTATTCTTGTTCCTTCCAAGTGTTTAATTCCTTCGTCTGGATTTCGTTCATGATATCAAATTATTGGTTGTTCATCTTTTCTTTCAGGAGTTCCAAACTCTCTCAATTATCTTGTCACGAAGCTCTATCTAAATCATTGCAAGGCTTCAATCTTATTCTTTTCAGCCTTCACTTTTCATCCTTTTGTTACCAGAGTTCTTCATGGTGGTTCATCATGATTTAATTCATCCTCGAAGTCTTCTTCATGATTCTTGATCAATGAGCTCAAGTATTCTTCTTCTTGCATTCTGAAGTGAAATTCTGTCTACCTTATCGTTTGAGATGGTGTTATGTCATTCTTGACAATTTCCCTTCATGTTTCATGATTCACAAGTTATCATAAATGAGATATTTAAACCAATCATTTTCTTGTTCAGGAGATCTTTCCAACCCTTCAATTCATTCGTTGGAGTAATCTTGGGTTGTATTTCACCTAAAAGCTTTCCCTAAGGACTGTTGCTATTGTGGTGCTTATCAATGACTCAAATTCTTCATTATCCTCACGGTGATAGAGTTTTCATCTCTTCATTGATCTCTAGGAACAATTGGTTTCCGTTAGTGGCCGATTGTCACCTCATAATTTTGAGATGTTTTCCATAAGCCCACAACAATCTTATTCTTTTGTTGTTGATTAATTTCAACAAATCCGTTCAACCCTTCTTCGTAAGGATGTTTTTCTAATTCATTTGTGGTAGAAGTTATCATTTTCTTCTACTTTATTTCTTCCTAACGTTCTAGCTTCTATTCCAGATGTATTGTAATATTGATATCTTCGTTCCATCATCTATTTTTGCCAAGATCATGTTCTTTTCCTTTCAGGTCCATTTAACGAGAGTGTCGTGTCCTCCATTCAAGTTCTCTCATCTGATCAAGTTTTAACTCTCTTTTAACTGGAGTGCTGTCTGAAATCTTTCTTACCCCTTGTGCCATTCTTTCAATTGTTTCGGAGGCAAAATGTTGTTGATTTCATCAAGATCATCCAATCTTCTCAAGCTCATGTTAATTCCTTCCATTTTCAGTCGGAGTGCTGTCCAAATTATGTCATTCTTATTACTTGGCTATACCGTTGCAGTTTCATATTCTTTTGGTTCGTAAGATCTTGTTTCATGTCTTTCAACCTACAAGGTTCTCATAATGTTCCTTGTTCCTCTTTTCTAACAGAGTGTTTTCATCTTCGTTCATCTCCATTGTATTCTTTATTCAACTTGTTTAACCTCTCAAGGTTCGTGATTTCACTCGTTTGTCAAATAAGCAACTTTGTTTTACCTCTTCCTTTATCCTCTTTTATCCGGTGCCATCTCTAGGATCTCGGGTCGAGATCCTCTGATAGTGTGGGAGAGTTGTGACGCTCGAACACCGACGCTCCAGAAGTTTCCAGATGTTCCGGGTTTTCCCGTGTGTTTCATTTGTACTTGCTTTATTTATTTTGCATTGCATCATGTCATCATGCCATCAAGTCTTTTAATTTTAAAACTCAACTAAATAAACCGTATGGATCCTCGATCCATTTAAATTGAGGGATACTCACTATGGTGACTTCTCTTTATAACCTATAAAAGCCTCTCAATATTATTAGGGAGCTATATTAAATTATTCCATTTGTTTGGAATTCACCATAACACACTTGCATATTTTCCCCGTGCCTTCTCTTTCTCAATTCCTTGCCTCAAACCTTGCCAACTTTTCCTTTCCCTTTTATCGAGGCTCCTCCTAAAGTCTCAACATTTTTGGACACTTTCTAAGCCATGCCCTAATTCAAACCATTTGAATTAAATTCAAATGCGTTTGAATTTAACTTTTGCGTCCATGCCTCTCCTATTTTTCGTGGGCCGTGCTCATTTTTGTGAGTCCGGGAAATTACCCGCTTGTCCAAATTCTTTTTGCAACCCTTCCTTCTTTTATTTTTCTCTTCTTTGTGTTTTTTTTTGAGAAAAAGAGAGAGAGGCAAGAGAGTCCAGCCGCAGCCCTCTCTCAGGCCGGCCCATCTGGCTCAAGGCCCACTGGCCCATTAGGCCAGCTCTTAACCCTAGGCCTGCTCGACCGTCCTCCCTGTCGATCTCCCTTAGCGCCGCACTCGGTCCCTCTCCCTTCCCTCGATCCATCTCCCTCCCTCGTCTCCCATCCTCGCGCCGCCACCACCAAGGCACACCAGTGCCGCTCGATCCCCTCGCTCTCCCTTCTCCTCGCCGACCTCCCCATTCCCCGCGCCTCCGCTCCACAGCGACACGCCTACTCCTCCCCGCCGCGAGCGACCAAGGCCGCTGGAGCCCCGCTCCGCCGCCGCATCTCCCTGCTACCTCCCCGCGCCCTCGCAACCAGGCTACCGCCGGCGATGACCGTCGCCCCTCCTCTGCTTTTCCTCCTTCGTGCCACCACCGGAGCAGCCACCTCGTCGGGCCTCTCACGCACCACCTCCCCGTCGCCCTGTTCTCCGTCGGCATCGGCCTCCCCAGGCTGGCAGGAACTCCGCCGCCGTGCCATCTTCTTCAGGTGTTTGAGCCCCAGCTCGTCCGCGTCGCCGTCCAAGTTCGCCGCCCTCCGCGCGCCTCCTCCTCCTCCCGATGACCGGCCCCGTCACCGGCGACCACCTTGTCTCATTTCTACCCTGCACCAGCGCCTCGACATGCACCTCCTCTGCCTCGTGCATGACCGCTCGTCGCCCCTCTCGGCCATCTTCTGTTGCTGCCTCGAACAACCCCTCCACGACCTTTACCAAAAGATCTCCACACCCCTTGCTACCGCCATCATGTGCCCTTGTGTTGCTGCATTTTGGACCGTCAAGACCGGCAAGATCGACTACGCAACCGGAATTCGACAAGTACCTCGACACGGTGTACCACAAGCGCCAAGTACCTTGACTACCGACGCCCGAACGGCTACGACGACATGTACATCTACGGGTCGTGTACGACTACATGACGATACACCAAGTACCTCGACGACCGCTGTTTTCGAAGACCGCCAAGTTCCACGATGAGAGTGTACCACTACCGTCGCCGTGTATTTTCGCCAAGTGCAACGACCCCGAGACGACTCCGAAACGTGTACCACTTCCGTCGCCATGACCGAGAGTACAACTACTTCCACTACCGTCGAAATGTGAACGCCTACTTCCACTACGAACAACGAGTACCACTACTTCCCTCGACGAACTCGATCCACTTCAAAGCGCACGCTTCAAAGGTATACCACCGAGTCGACGCCCGTGAACGAATGTGACTTGTGTGGTTGTATGAGATGCATCCCTTGTTTGCACCATGCCTGAATCGTCGCCTGAGATGTTCCTTGTTGCCATGCCGTTGTCCCGTGGGAACTCGGAAACTGAGATCACCCCACCTATCTCTTGCATGACACGCTCACGCCGATCCTTATTTTGCACCAGTCTTCCGACAAGTTACCGAAACCGATATGATGCCGTGGCATCATTTTCGGTTATCGTCGCCGTGGCACCCTTTCTTTCCACCACGGTGACTAATACTTCATATCTCTTCATGTTAACTTTTGCTAAAATTGCATAAAACTTGTAAATGTCATCCGCATCATGATAACAACATAAAAATGTTTAAATTGTTGTTTGCTTCAATAATTGCTAAATATGCACGTGGGGAGTTTCCGGAATTGTTGTTGTTATTTTCGGCCTCATTTAAAATGACTAGATAGCTAGTTTACACTTGCTTCACCTCTTGCCATGTTAACAAACACTTAATCTTGTCTTGTAAATAAACGAGAGTCAAGTAAATAAATAAAATGTGGTATTTTGTTAATATGCAACTCGTTGCTTATTGAGCTCCACTTAAATTGTAGTATTGTTTGTGCACTTCCCATGCCATGCATATTTAAACCAGACATGCATCATACTTGTTTGTGCATCATACTATGTTTGAGCTTGTTTGTTTATCGTGTTGTTTGCTTTTCCAGTTTGCTTCTCTCGTTAGCTTCGGTTTCGTTCCGGAGTGATGAGGTTTTGTTCGACTACTTCATGGACTCGTTCTTCTTCCTTGCGGAATCTCAGGCAAGATGACCATCCCCCTGGATACCTTTACTATCATTGCCATGCTAGTTGTGTCGATGCTATCGTTATATGTTGCGCTACCCATCTTTATTGTCAGCCCTTCTCCTTGTTGCCATGAAACCTCTAACCGTGACACCTTCCCAGCAAACCGTTGTTTGGCTATGTTACCCGCTTGCTCAGCCCCTCTTATAGCGTTGCTAGTTGCAGGTGAAGATGAAGATTGCTCCATGTTGGAACTTGATGTTTTGGGAATATCACAATATATCTTATATATATTAACACTCCTATATACTTGGCAATGGGTGGAAGGCTTGGCCTTTTGCTCGGTGTTTTGTTCCACTCATGCCACCTTAGGAGCCGATAAACCGGCGTTATGTTCCTTGATTTTGCGTTCCTTACACGGTTGGTTATATGGGGACCCCTTGACAGTTCGTCTTTGAATAAAACTCCTCCAGCAAGGCCAAACATTGGTTTTAATTTGCCTCATAATAACAACTTAATTAAATAATTAAATTGCATAGGGGGTTGCACCCTCGAGGATTCTTTTCTACATAGCAAGGGGGCCAGTGCTGATGGTGTTGGTCCCAAACGGGGAGCCTGCAGGGCCACCTTGGGGAAACCCAAGGGCTGGTTTTACCTGTAGCATCACCCATCCGGACGTGGCCTGAGACGAGATACGCGCGGCTACCATCAGGGTGTCGGTACGCCGGGAGGTCTTGCTGGACTTGTTTTACCATTGTCTAAATGTCTTGTGCACCGGGAATTCCGAGTCTGATCGGGCCTTCCCTAAGATAAGGGGTAATATTATTATTATCTCTGCTGATCATGAGAGCTTGTGATGGGCTAAGTTGGGACACCCCTGTAGGGTTATAATCTTTCGAAAGCCATGCCCGCGGTTATGTGGCAGATTGGAATTTGTTAATGTCCGGTTGTAGAAAACTTGACAGAGGATCCGAAGTAAAACACACAACTGTGTGGGTAACCATGACTGTCTCTTTTCACTTTGAGAAGAGAACATGGTGGGGTTATGCTTGACTCATAGGTAGTTCAGGATCTTTAGCGATCACTACTAGTTTGCGACCGTTTGCGTAGATGCTCATCTTATTCTTGTACTCGTAAGTTAGCCACCATATTATGCTTAGCCGCTGCTGCAACCTCGCCACTACCCTTTTCCATACCCATAAAGCTTTGCTAGTCTTGATACCCATGGTTATGGGATTGCTGAGTCCTCGTGGCTCACAGATACTACAACACCAGATGCAGGTACCATTGAGAACAATGCACGAGATGGATAAGAACTTCAATGGGAGTTCGATGAAGAGCATGGCCGTATGTATGTGACGTTTTCGACGATCAGTAGTGGTTCCTACTAGGGGCGATCAGGCCTTGTGTTTTATGGTATCTTTCTCATTTGGATTTTGTCCGTAGTCGGACCTTGTGTTACTGGATGATGTATGTTAATGAATTACATTGTGTGACGTGGCGAGTGTATGCCAACTACTCTTTTACATTTTCATCCCCTCTTTTACATGAGTTGTGCAAAGATACCATACTTGATATCATTCTAGTATGTGCCTATGCCTTTAAGTCGTGCCTCGACACGTGGGAGGTATAGTCACATACTGGGAATTACAGGCGCGCCCCCTTCCCAGGGCGCGCCCCTGCCTCGAGGCCCACTCGAGCGTCCCCCGGTGCCCTCCTTCTTCCTATATAAGTCCACGTACCCCAGAAACTCCGTATGCAGAGAGAAAACCCTAATTCCACCGCCGTAGCTTCTGTTCCCGTGGAGATCCCATCTTGGAGCCTGTTCCGGAGCTCCACTGGAGGGGGATCCATCACGGAGGCCTTCTTCATCATCATCATCGCCCTCACCATGAGTTGTGAGTAGTTTACCACAGACCTTCGGGTCCATAGCTAGTATATAGATGGCTTCTTCTCTCTCTCTAGATCTCAATACAAAGTTCTCCTCGGTCTTCGAGGAGATCTATTCGATGTAATCTCTTTTTGCGGTGTGTTTGTCGAGATCCGATGAATTGTGAGTTTATGATCAAGGTTATCTATGAAAGATATTTGGTTCTTCTCTGAACTTTTTATGTGTGCTCATAGTATCCTTGCAAGTCTCTTCGAATTATTGGTTTGGTTTGGCCTACTAGATCTATAGTTCTTGCAATGGGAGAAGTGCTTGGCTTTGGGTTCAATCTTGCGGTGTCCTTTCCCAATGACAGTAGGGGCAGCAAGGCACGTATTGTATTGTTGCCATCAAGGATAAAAAGATGGGGTTTATATCATATTGCTTGAGTTTATCCCTCTACATCATGTCATCTTGCTTAAGGCGTTACTCCGTAGAATTGCTCGACAGTAATTTGTTTACCCACCGTAGAATACCGCTATCATGAGAGAAGCCACTAGAGAAAACTATGGCCCCTGGTTCTATTCTCAACATATTAATCTACAATCTACTTTACTTTTCCGCTTTTACTTTATGTTCTTATATCCAAAAATACCAAAAATATCAAACTATCATATCTATCAGATCTCACTTTCGTAAGTGATCGTAAAGGGATTGACAACCCCTTATCGCGTTGGCTGCGAAGTTCTTATTTGTTTGTGCAGGTGCGAGGGACTCGCGCGTGGTCTCCTACTAGATTGATACCTTGGTAGTTGAGGGTAGCGATCCAAACGACCCCTTAATCTTTTTGGAGTGATCTCCACAAGTCTCTGAATCCACTTCTTATTTGTCATAAGGACTTTGTAGCAATGATACAATGTGAATGACTTGTGGCCGAACTTTTGTTTTCTCTTCAATGATAGAGCCAAACTCCGTGACTGGCACATCACTTGGTGGTGCATGATGCATTTAATCAATGCAACCGGACCATCGGTTGCATTGATCTTGGATGGTGCTCCAACGATGCCCACGAGAGCCTTGTGTGTGGCTTGATGTGACACACATGAAGTTGTTGTAGTACTTCACAATTGTCCCCCCAAAATGATCCTTCTATTAGTTCACTCCAACCATTGCATCCATGGAGATGTTCATCCAACCGTCACACAAAGCTACATCTACCACTTGGTTGAAGTTGCGAGTCCTTACCCGTGGTTGTTTCGTGCTCAATTGGGTTTCGATCCCCATTGGATCTTCAACCTCTTCTTCTTTAGCCACCTCCTCAAGTTCTTCCTCTTCAACCACCTACTCTTTGGCCAACTCCTCTCGGGGTCTCGACTTGATGATCAAACACGAATCATAATTGAGATCCTTAAGGCAAAGCGTATGAAACGACTCCAAAGACATGAAGAATTCAACCGTGTTCATCTCCGCACTACGACAACAACAATGAAGTCCATCATCCATCAACCATCAACAATCACAACGAAATGCAAAGGCCGAAATGGAAAACCTTGTTTACCTCATAGGCATTTCATCAAGCACTTGGCGGTCGCGGCCCTTGTTGCCGGTTATGGCGGCCAGACACGCCGAAGCAGTGGCCGTAGGGATGGCAGAAGATAGTGCATGATCTGCCGGACAGGGACGAGGAGCAGAAGTGGCCTTTTCTTCTTCTTCTTCTTCATCGGCACACCTCCGCAAGGGCCGACACGGCTGTCGTCGGCTTCCGAGCTCATTTGGCGTCGGCAAGAGCAACGGGAGGCGGCTGACCGTCGCCGGAGAGTCAACGTCCACCCCGTCGACCTTTCTACCGGCGGTGGCAGTGATACATCTCCAACGTATCTATAATTTTTGATTGTTCCATGCTATTATTTATGAAGTCTTGGATGTTTAATGGGCTTTATCATTCACTTTTATATCATTTTTGGGACTAACCTACTAACCCAAAGGCCCAGTCCAGATAGTTGTTTTTTTGCCTATTTCAGGGTTTTGCAGAAAAGGAATATCAAACGGAGTCCAAACGGAATGAAACCTTCGCGATAGATGTTTTTGGAGAAAATCACGCCAGAGGAACTTGAGAACCACGTCAGGGGAGCCTCGAGTGTCCCTCAAGGGTGGGGGGCGCGCCCTGGGAAGGGGGGCGCGCCCCTGCCTCGAGGCCCACTCGAGCGTCCCCCGGTGCCCTCCTTCTTCCTATATAAGTCCACATACCCCAGAAACTCCGTACGCAGAGAGAAAACCCTAATTCCACCGCCGTAGCTTCTGTTCCCGTGGAGATCCCATCTTGGAGCTTGTTTCGGAGCTCCACCGGAGGGGGATCCATCACGGAGGCCTTCATCATCATCATCATCATCATCGCCCTCACCATGAGTTGTGAGTAGTTTACCACAGACCTTCGGGTGGATAGCTAGTATCTAGATGGCTTCTTCTCTCTCTCTGGATCTCAATACAAAGTTCTCCTCGGTCTTCGAGGAGATCTATTCGATGTAATCACTTTTTGCGGTGTGTTTGTCGCGATCCGATGAATTGTGAGTTTATGATCAAGGTTATCTATGAAAGATATTTGGTTATTCTCTGAACTTTTTATGTGCGCTCATAATATCCTTTCAAGTCTCTTCGAATTATTGGTTTGGTTTGGCCTACTAGATCTATAGTTCTTGCAATGGGAGAAGTGCTTGGCTTTGGGTTCAATCTTGCGGTGTCCTTTCCCAGTAACAGTAGGGGCAGCAAGGCACGTATTTTATTGTTTCCATCGAGGATAAAAAGATGGGGTTTTCATCATATTGCTTGAGTTTATCCCTCTACATCATGTCATCTTGCTTAAGGCATTACCCTGTTCTTATGAACTCAATACACTAGATGCATGCTGGATAGTGGTCGATGTGTGGAGTAATAGTAGTAGATGCAGGCAGGAGTCGGTCTACTTGTCTCGGACGTGATGCCTATATACAATGATCATGCCTAGATAGTCTCATAATTATTCGCTTTTCTATCAATTGCTCGACAGTAATTTGTTTACCCGCCGTAGAATATCGCTATCATGAGAGAAGCCACTAGAGAAAACTATGGCCCCCGGGTCTATTCTCAACATATCAATCTACATCTACTTTACTTTTACCTCTTTTATTTGTTGTTCTATTAAACCAAAAATACATAAAATATAAACTATCATCTCTATCAGATCTCACTTTCGTAAGTGACCGTAAAGGGATTGACAACCCCTTATCACGTTGGCTGCGTAGTTCTTATTTGTTTGTGCAGGTGCAAGGGACTCGCGCGTGGTCTCCTACTGGATTGATACCTTGGTTCTCAAAAACTGAGGGAAATACTTACGCTACTGTGCTGCATCTCCCTTTCCTCTTCGAGGGAATACAACGCAAGCTCAAGAGGTAGCAGGCAGTCGGATTGGTGGACCTGAGGAGATTTTTGATGCATGACGTTTCCTTTGGTATGAGTGGCAGGGGGGAGGGGGTTTGTGGCGGTGGTGGTGGTCGGTGGCATGTCGAAAGGGTCTTGGCTACCCATTTTGGTCAGAGCTACAGTCATCAGCGGCAATGGTGGTGAGTGGGGAGGCGGTAGCGAGAATAATGGCACCGCGCGGTCGGGAGAAAGAGGTGGGGGATTTTTACTCGGTTGGGCGGGGGATGAGTATATTTAGGCGTCGTGATGTCAACTACGGAACGTTCTTCATGTAGACTTTGTTGGGCCTCCAAGCGCATAGTTTTGTAGGACAGTAGCAAACTTCCCTTAAGTGGATGACCTAAGGTTTATTAATCTACGAGAGGTGTAGGATGAAGGTGGTTCTCTCTCAAAAAACATGCAATCAAATAGAAGAAATATCTTGTGTCCCCAACACATCCAGTACAATTGCCAATTGTATAGGTGCACTAGTTCAACGAAGAGAGGGTGATATATGTTATGGATGGTAGAAATAGGTTTTTATAATCCAAAAAACAAAAACATCAAGGTAGCAAGTAACAAAATTAGGTAAAATGGTCTTGCAATGCTAGGAAGCAAGGTCTAGGGTCCATACTTTGTGCAGTATCTTAACATCATTAACATAATTGAACATCATGATAATCCCTCAAAGTGTAGCAAAGGATCACTCCAAAGTTTCTATTATATCGGAGAAAGTATGATGAAATCGCGTAGGTAGCAAACCACCTCAAAGTTGTGTTTCCAGCTAATCTAATGAACCACCCCCAAAGTGCCACAAATAGCCATGGAGACTGTACTACGAAACACCATATGACACATATTGTTCAACCTTTATGCCTTTATTACCGCAATTTCACCACAGGTGTCATGAATATAATCCTGACAATACTAGGGGGTATGAATGTAGAGGCAAACGTATCTAGCGGAGGATACAATTGGGAGTACGCTCAAGGATTTATACAGGTCCGAGCCCTCTGCGGTGGAGGTAATACCTTACTCATATGGTGCTCTTTTCTCTTGTCGTAGATACAATGTGAGTGTGTTCAACCTTCAGCCTGTGGATTCCATATTGGCTTTGTTTCGGAACATAGTATTTCAAAAAAATCCTACAATCACGCAAGATCTATCTACTAGATGCATGGCAATGAGAGGGGAGAGTGTGTCTACGTACCCTTGTAGACCGGGAGTGGAAGCGTCTAGTGACGCGGTTGATGTAGTCGAACTTCTTTGCGATCCAACCGATCAAGCACAAAATGTACAGAGCCTCCGCGTTCAGCACACGTCCAGCTTGATGACGTCCCACGATTTCTTGATCCAGTAGAACCTCACGGGAGAGTTTCGTCAGCACGACGGCATGGTGACGGAGATGATGAAGCTACCGCCATAGGGCTTCGCCTAAGCACTGCAACGATATGACCGAGGTGTGTTTCTGTGGAGAGGGGCACCGCACACGGTTGGGAGAGACCAACTGATCAACTTGTGTGTCTATGGGGTGCCTCTACCCCCGTATATAAAGAGGAGGGGAGGGGAGGTGCCGACCCTCTCTATGGCGCGCCCTAGGGAGTCCTACTCCCACCAGGAGTAGGATTCCCCCTTTCCCTAGTAGGAGTAGGAGAAGAAGGAAGGAGGAGAAGGAGAAGAAGGAAAGGGGGGCTGCCTCCCCTCCCAATTCGGATTGGGCTGGTGGGGGGCGCCCTCCCACCTTGGCCGCCTCCTCTCCCTTTCCCCTATGGCCCATAAAGGCCCATTAACTCCCCGGGGGGTTCCGGTAACCCCTCGGTACTCCGGTATATGCCCGAAACCTCCCGGGACCCTTCCGGTGTCCAAACATAGTCGTCCAATATATCGATCTTTATGTTTTGGACTTTCCGAGACTCCTCGTCATGTCCGTGATCTCATCCGGGACTCCGAACTACCTTCGGTACATCAAAACTCATAAACTCATAATACCGATCGTCATCAAACGTTAAGCGTGCGGACCCTACGGGTTCGAGAACTATGTAGACATGACCGAGACTCATCTCCGGTCAATAACCAATAGCGGAACCTGGATGCTCATATTGGCTCCTATATATTCTACGAAGATCTTTATCGGTCAAACCGCATAACAACATACGTTGTTCCCTTTGTCATCGGTATGTTACTTGCCCGAGATTCGATCGTCGGTATCTCAATACCTAGTTCAACCTCATTACTGGCAAGTCTCTTTACTCGTTCCGTAATACATCATCTCGTGACTAACTCATTAGTCCTATGCTTGCAAGGCTTATTATGATGTGTATTACCGAGAGGGCCCAGAGATACCTCTCCGACATTTGGAGTGACAAATCCTATTCTTGATCTATGCCAACACCACGAACACCTTTGGAGATACCTGTAGAGCATCTTTATAATCACCCAGTTACGTTGTGACGTTTGATAGCACACAAGGTGTTCCTCCGGTATTCGGGAGTTGCATAATCTCATAGTCATAGGAACATGTATAAGTCATGAAGAAAGCAATATCAGTAAAACTAAACGATCATAGTGCTAAGCTAACGGACGGGTCTTGTCCATCACACCATTCTCCTAATGATGTGATCTCGTTGATCAAATGACAACTCATGTCTATGGTTAGGAAATATAACCATCTTTGATCAATGAGCTAGTCTAGTAGAGGCATACTAGGGACATACTGGTTTGTCTATGTATTCACACATGTACTAAGTTTTCGGTTAATACAATTCTAGCATGAATAAAAGACATTTATCATGATATAAGGAAATACGAATAACATATTTATTATTTCCTCTAGGGCATATTTCCTAGAGTGCCCATAATTGTTCCCACGTAGCTGGTTAGTGCGTATAGGCCAATGGCCAGACTCAGATAAATACCAAGATCTCGTTAAACGTGTTATTATGAAATAACCGCGGACAACGACCAGGGCCAGGCCCACCTGTCTCCTAGGTGGTCGCAACCCGCCCTGTCACTCCGCCACAAAGTAACCATCAAGGGGCTGTCGGGAACCCAGGTCCACCACTACCTGTGTGGAACCACCTGCCCCTTCAGCCCCCATATCCGTATCATCATCATGAGTATGTAATAATATAGTATATACCCGTGATCACCACCCGAGTGATCACGGCCTGATAGTATAGCATGGCAGACGGACAAGAATGTAGGGCCACTGATGGAATACTAGCATCCTATACTAAGCATTAGGATAGCATGTAAAGGTATCAACAGTTGTAGCAACAATGACAGGCTATGCAACAGAATAGGAGATATAGAATCAACAACAGTAGCAAACCTAATGCAAGAATAAGAGAGAGGAGAATGGGCGATATCTGGTGATCGGGGGGGGGG
>LR738710.1:124949653-125060270 GCA_902687465.1 Secale cereale | reverse complement strand
GGGGGTAGTGGGTGCTAGGGTTCGGGTTTAGGGGCCATATAGGCCAAGGGAGCGGGGGAAAATGGGCCGGCCTGGCTGGCAGTGGCCAGCTGGGCCACTTGGCCCAGGGAAGAGGGGGTCTTTATCTTCTTTTCTTTTTACCTTTTACTTTTTATTTATATTACCTTTTCTGTTTTTGTTTTGTTTCCTATTAATTTTAGTTTTAGTAAAATATACAAGTAGCATCTAAATTAGTATTTCAACTTAGTCCATAGTCACAAAAAGTCTACTCCTCAAATAAATTAGTTTGAAATTTTATTAATTACAAAAGTTATTTAATTAATTGTTTTACTACTGTTTTATAGATCTTATAGTATTTAGGTATTTTATAAAGGTGTGGTTTCTCCACCATAATTACCTATGCAATATTTGGTTCACTCCGAACATTTTAGTTTTAATATTTGAAAACTTTTATTGTTTGCTTGATCTTGAATTTGAATTTGAATCGGTTTCAAATTAACGCGAGATTAGCAACAGTAATCGCGGTGACATGGCATCGTTAGCAGAGGTTTATTATAGCTTGATTATCCGGGCGTCACATCCTCGGTAGCCGCCGACTGATGACATATCCTACTGCTCCCTTCATCTCCGACCGAGTTCCCGGTGGTCGACAGTCGGTGGCGTGGTATCTGACTGTTGGGACTTAGTGTGATCTCATGCCACCTTCCTTTTCTATGACGGGCCATCGGTTGAGCACCTCGGTCCATTGCTTTCTGGGTTGTGTTGATTGAAATACGCCCCAGAGGCAATAATAAAATGGTTATTATTATATTTCCTTAATCATGATAAAGGTTTATTATTCATGCTAGAATTGTATTGATCGGAAACTTAAATACATGTGTGAATACATAAACAAATACCGTGTCCCTAGTAAGCCTGTACTAGACTAGCTCGTTGATCAAAGATGGTTAAGGTTTCCTAACCATAGACATGAGTTGTCATTTGATAACGGGATCACATCATTAGGACAATGATGTGATGGACACGACCCATCTGTTATCTTAGCATTTGATCGTACAGTTTATTGCTACTGCTTTCATGTATGTCAAATACATATTCCTTTGACTATGAGATCATGAACTCCCGGATACCGGAGGAATGCCTTGTGTGCTATCAAAACTCACAACGTAACTGGGTGATTATAAAGATGTTCTACAGGTATCTCCGAAGGTGTTTTGTTGGGTTGGCGTGAATCGAGATTAGGATTTGTCACTCCGAGTATCAGAGAGGTATTTCTGGGCCCTCTCGGTAATACACATCATAATAAGCCTTGCAAGCAAATGACTAATGAGTTAGTCCCGGGATGATGTATTACTGAACGAGTAAAGAGACTTGTTGGTAAAGAGATTGAACTAGGTATAGAGATACCGACGATCGAATCTCGGGCAAGTAACAAACCGACAGACAAAGAGAATTGTGTATGTTATCATAACGGTTCGACCGATAAAGATCTTCGTAGAATATGTAGGAGCCAATATGGGCATGCATGTTCCGCTATTGGTTATTGATCGGAGAGGTGTCTCTGTCATGTAGTTCTCGAGCCCGTAGGGCCCGCATGCTTAACGTTCGTTGACGATATAGTATTATATGAGTTATGTATGATGGTGACCGAATGTTCTTCAGAGTTTCGGATGAGATCACGGACATGTCGAGGAGCTCCGGAATAGTCCGGAGGTAAAGATTAATATATGGGATAATAGTGTTTGAACTCCGAAAAGGTTCCGGAATTCACCGGAAGGGGTTTCAGATGTTTCCCGAAATGTTTGGGCAGGAGAACACTTTATTTGGGCCAAGGGGTAAAGCCCACGAGGGTTTTGGAAAGTGCAAAAGAAAGTTTTGCGGATGCCAGGGGCCTTGGCGTCTAGGGCTAGACGCTGGGAACCCTAGCGTCTAGGCGTGGAGTCCGAGTAGGACTCTTGCCTTTCGGGCAAAACCGACTTTGAGGAGGCTTTTGCTCCAAGTTTCGACCCCAGGGCTCAACATATAAATAGAGGGGCGGGGCTAGCACCCAAGACACATCCAGATTCACCAAGCCGTGTGTCGGCAACCCCGTCCCCTCTAGTTTATCCATCGTCTAGTTTTTGTAGTGCTTGGCAAAGCCCTGCGGAGATTGTTCCTCATCACCAGCCGTCACCACGCCATCGTGCTATCGAAACTCATCTACTACTTCACCCGTCTTGCTGGATCAAGAAGGCGAGGACGTCATCGAGCTGAACGTGTGCTGAACGCGGAGGTGACGTACGTCCGGTACTTGATTGGGACGGATTGTGAAGGTGTACGACTACATCAACCGCATTATTAAACGTTTCTGCTTAGAGATCTTCAAGGGTATGAAGATGCTCTCCCCCTCTCGTAGCTAAGCATCTCCATGGATAGATCTTGCGTGTGCGTAGATTTTTTTTGTTTTCCATGCAACGTTCCCCAACAGTGGCATCATGAGCCAGGTCTATGCGTAGATGATATGCACGAGTAGAACACAAAGGAGTTGCGGTGATGGTCATACTGCTTACCACCAACGTCTTATTTTGATTCGGCGATATTGTAAGATGAAGCGGCCCGGACGAACATTACATGTCCACGTACATGAGACCGGTTCCACCGAGACGTGCAACTTGTTTTTCATAAAGGTGGCTGGCGGGTGTCTATTTCTCCTACTTTAGTTGAATCGAATTTGACTGCGGCCGGTTCTTGTTGAAGATTAAAACAACAAACTTGATAAATCACCATTGTGTTTTTGTGCCATAGGTCAGAATGGTTCTTGCTAGAAGCCCGTAGCAGCCACGTAAAACTTGCAACGACAAAGTAGAGGACATCTAACTTGTTTTTGCAGGGCATATTGTGATGTGATATG
The DNA here is from genome assembly GCA_902687465.1 of Secale cereale. Lineage (NCBI taxonomy): Eukaryota > Viridiplantae > Streptophyta > Magnoliopsida > Poales > Poaceae > Secale > Secale cereale. Next base: position 125,057,380 of record LR738710.1, on the reverse strand, counting down.
GTCAAGACGTGATGAGTTATACATTATTGTATGAGATGATCATGTTTTGTAATATCGACAACCGACAGGAGCCCTATGGCTATCTCTTAATTATTGTATGAAATGCAAGTGCCATGTAATTGCTTTACTTTATCGCTATGAGTTAGTAATAGTTGTAGAAGCAATAGTTGGCGAGACCACCACGACGCAATGATGGAGATCAAGGTGTCGCACCGGTGATGATGGAGATCATGACATTGCTTTGGAGATGGAGATCAAAAGCACACGATGATGATGACCATATCATGTCACATATTTTTGATTGCATGTGATGTTTATCCTTTATGCATCTTATTTTTCTTAGAACGACGGTAGCATTATAAGATGATCCATTCACTTAATTTCAAAATAAAAGTGTTCTCCTCGAGTATGCACCATTGCTACAGTTCGTCGTTTCGAGACACCACGTGATGATCGGGTGTGATAGACTCTACGTTCACATACAATGAGTGTAAGACAGTTTTACACACGCAAAATACTTGGGTTAAACTTGACGAGCCTAGCATGTATAGACATGGCCTTGGAACACTGGAAACCGAAAGGTCGAACATGATTCATATAGTAGATATGATCAACATAGAGATGTTCACCATTGATGACTACTCCATCTCGCGTGATGATCAGACATGATTTAGTTTATTTGGATCATGTATCACTTAGATAACCTTAGGGATGTTAATTTAAGTGGGAGTTCATTAGTAATGTGATTATTTGAACTTAATATATCTTGAACTTAGTCTTGATAGTATTTGCATATCTATGTTGTAGATCAATAGCTCGTGATTTAGCTCCCCTGTTTTTGATACGGTCCTAGAGTAAACTAAGTGGAAAGATGATGGTAGCAATAAGGCGGACTAGGTCTGTGATCTGAGAATTATCCTCATTGCTGCACAAAAGAATTATGTCCTTGATGCAATTCTAGGTGACCCACCCGCTCCCACTAACCTGGATGCTATGAACATTTGGCAAGCGCGAAGTGATGACTACTCTATAGTTCAGTGTGCCATGCTTTACGGCTTAAAACCAGGAATTCAAAGACGTTTTGAACGTCATGGAGCATATGAGATGTTCTAGGAGCTGGAATTGATATTTCCAGCTAATGCTCGGGTTGAGATATATTAATTCTCCAACAAGTTCTATAGCTGCAAGATGGAGGGGAATAGTTCTGTCAGTGAACACATACTCAAAATGTCTGGGTATCATAACCACTTGACTCAGTTGGGAATCTCTCTTCCACCTGAGAGTGTTATGGACAGAGTTCTTCAATCACTGCCACCAAGCTACAAAGGCTTCGTGATGAACTATAATATGCAAGGGATGGAAAAATCAATTCCCGAGCTCTCCGCGATGCTAAAATCGACGGAGGTAGAAATCAAGAAGGAGCATCAAGTGTTGATGGTTAACAAGACCACTAGTTTCAAGAAAAAGGGCAAAGGAAATAAAGGGAACTTCAAGAAGAATGGCAAACATGTTGCAACTCCGACGAAGAAACCCAAAGCTGGTCCTAAGCCTGAAACTGAGTGCTTCTACTACAAAGGGAGTGGTCACTGGAAGCGGAACTGCCCTAAGTATCTGGCGGATAAGAAGGATGTCAAAGTGAACAAAGGTATATTTGATATACATGTTATTAATGTGTTCTTTACTAGTTCTCATAGCAGCGCCTGGGTATTTGATACTGGTTTGGTTGCTCTTATATATAACTCGAAACAGGAGCTGGGAATTAAACGAATATTGGCTAAGGACGAGGTGACGATGCACATTGGGAATGGTTCCAAGGTCGAGGTGATCGCCGTCGGCACACTACCTCTACATCTACCTTCAGGATTATTTTTAGACCTAAATAATTGTTATTTGGTGCTTGCATTGGGCATAAACATTATATCTGGATCTTGTTTGATGCGAGACGTTTATTCATTTAAGTTAGAGAATAATGGTTGTTCTATTTAGATGACTAATATCTTTTATGGTCATGCACCCTTGAGGAATGGTCTATTCTTATTTAATCTCGGTCGTGGTAATACACATATTCATAATATTGAATCCGAAAGATGCAAAGTTGATAATGATAGTGCAACATACTAGTGGCACTGCCGTTTAGGTCATATTGGTGTAAAGCGCATGAAGAAACTCCATGCTGGTGGACTTTTGGAATCACTTGATTATGAATCATTTGATACTTGTGAACCATGCCTCATGGGCAAGATGACTAAAATTCTGTTCTACAGAACAATGGAGCGGGCTAATGACTTATTGGAAATAATACATACCGATGTATGCGGTCCAATGAGTGTTGAAGCACACGGCGGGTATCATTATTTTCTCACCTTCACAGATGATTTGAGTAGATATGGGTATATCTACTTGATGAAACACAAGTCTGAAACATTTGAAAAGTTCAAAGAATTTCAGAGTGAAGTAGAGAATCATCGTAACAAGAAAATAAAATTTCTACGATCTGATCATGGAGGTGAATATTCGAGTTACGAGTTTGGTCTTCATTTGAAACAATGTGGAATAGTTTCACAGCTCACGCCACCTAGAACACCACAGCGTAATGGTATGTCCGAATGTCATAACCGTACTCTATTGGATATGGCGCGTTATATGATGTCTCTTACCGATTTGCCTTTATCATTTTGGGGTTATGCATTAGAGACAACTGCATTCACGTTAAATAGGGCACCATCTAAATATGTTGAGACGACACCGTATGAACTATGGTTTGGCAAGAAAACAAAGCTGTCATTTCTTAAAAGTTTGGGGTTGTGACACTTATGACAAAAGGCTTCAGCCTAATAAGCTCGAACCCAAATCGAAGAAGTGCATCTTCATAGGATACCCAAAATAAACTGTTGGGTACACCTTCTACCACAGATCCAAAGGCAAGATCTTTGTTTCTAGAAATGGATCCTTTCTAGAGAAGGAGTTTCTCTCGAAAGAAGTGAATGGAAGGAAAGTAGAACTTGATGAGGTAATTGTACCTTCGCTCGAATTGGAAAGTAGCTCATCAGAGAAAACCGTTCCCGTGATGCCTACACCAACTAGCTAGAGAAGAAGCTAATGATAATGATCGTGAAACTTTAGATCAAGTTACTACCGAACCTCGAAGGTCGACCTGAACACGTACAAAACCGGAGTGGTATGCTAACCCTATCCTAGAAGTCATGTTGTTAGAAAACGGCAAACCTTCGAACTATGAAGAAGCTATGATGAGCCCAGATTCCGAAAAATGGCTTGAGGCCATGAAATCTGAGATAGGATCCATGTATGAGAACAAAGTGTGGACTTTGGTGGACTTGCCCGATGATCGGCAAGCCATAGAGAATCAATGGATCTTCAAGAAGAACACTGACACTGAAGGTAATGTTACTGTCTACAAAGCTCGACTTGTCGCAAAGGGTTTTTGACAAGTTCAAGGGGTTGACTATGATGAGACTTTCTCATCCGTAGCGATGCTTAAGTCTGTCCGAATCATGTTAGAAATTGCCGCATTTTATGATTATGAAATCTAGCAAATGGATGTCAAAACTTCATTCCTTAATGGATTTCTGAAAGAAGAGTTGTATATGATGCAACCAAAAGGTTTTGTTGATCCTAAAGGTGCTAACAAAGTGTGCAAGTTCCAGCGATCCATCTATGGATTGGTGCAAGCATCTCGGAGTTGGAATATGCACTTTGATGAGTTAATCAAAGCATATGGTTTTATACAGACTTATGATGAAGCCTGTATTTACAAGAAAGTGAGTGGGAGCTCTGTAGCATTTATGATATTATATGTGGATGCCATATTGTTGACTGGAAATGATGAAGAATTTCTGGGTAGCATAAAAGGATACTTGAATAAGAAAATTTTCAATGAAAGGCCTTGGTGAAGCTGCTTATATATTGGGCATCAATATCTATAGAGATAGATCAAGAAACTTAATAGGACTTTTACAAAGCACATACCTTGACAAAATTTTGAAGAAATTAAAAATGGACCACTCAAAGAAAGGGTTCTTGCCTATGTTACAATGTGTGAAACTGCGTCAGACTCAATGCCCGACCACTGCAGAAGATAGAGAGAAAATGAAAGTCATTCCCTATGCCTCAGCCATAGGTTCTGTCATGTATGCTATGATGTGTACAAGACCTGATGTGTGGCTTGCCATAAGTTTGGCAGGGAGGTACCAAAGTAATCCAGGAGTGGATCACTGGGCAACGGTCAAGAACATCCTGAAGTACATGAAAAGGACGAAGGATATGTTTCTCGTTTATGGAGGTGACAAAGATCTCGTCGTAAAGGGTTACGTCGATGCTAGCTTTGACACGATTCCGAATGACTCTAAGTTACAAACTGGATACATATTTACATTGAATGGTGGAGCTGTCAGTTGGCGCAGTTCCAAGCAGAGCGTCGTGGCGGGATCTACGTGTGAAGCAGAATACATAACTGCTTCGGAAGTAGCACATAAAGGAGTTTGGATGAAGGAGTTCATATCCGATCTAGGTGTAATACCTAGTGCATCAGGTCCAATGACAATGTTTTGTGCAACACTGGAGAAATTACCTTGGCAAAGGAATCTAGGTTTCATAAGAGAACAAAACACATCAAGAGGCGCTTCAACTCCATTCGTGAAAAGGTCAAGGATGGAGACATAGAAATTTGCAAAGTACATACGGATCTGAATGTGGCAGACCCGTTGACTAAGCCTCTTCTGTGGGCAAACCATGATCAGCACCAAGACTCAATGTGTGTTAGATTCATTACAGTGTAATCTATATTATTGACTCTAGTGCAAGTGGGAGACTGATGGAAATATGCCCTAGAGGCAATAATAGTTATTATTATTTTATATTTCCTTATTCATGATAAAGGTTTATTATTCATGCTAGAATTGTATTTACCGGATGCTTGAATACATGTGTGAATACATAAACAAATACCATGTCCCTAGTAAGCATCTACTAGACTAGCTCGTTGATCAAAGATGGTTAAGGTTTCCTAACCATGGACATGAATTTTCATTTGATAACAGGATCACATCATTAGGAGAATGATGTGATGGACAAGACCCATCCATTAGCTTATCATTTGATCATAAATTTTATTGCTACTCCTTTCTTGTATGTCAAATACATGTTCCTTAGACGATGAGATCATGCAACTCCCGGATATCGAAGGAATACCTTGTGTTCTATCAAACATGGCAACGTAATCGGGTGATCATAAAGATGATCTACAGGTATCTCCGAAGGTGTTTATTGAGTTGACATGGATCGAAATTGAGATTTGTCACTCCGAGTATCAGAGAGGTATCTCTGGGCCCTTTCGGTAATACACATCATAATAAGCCTTGCAAGCAAATGACCAATGAGTTAGTCACGAGATGATGTATTACAGAACGAGTAAAGAGACTTGCTGGTAATGAGATTGAAGTAGGTATAGAGATACCAATGATCGAATCTCAGACAAGTAACATACCGACAGACAAAGGGAATTGTGTATGTTGTCATAACAGTTCGGCTGATAAAGATCTTCATAGAATATTTAGGAGCCAATATGGGCATCCAGGTTCCACTATTGGTTATTGACCAGAGATGTGTCTCGGTCATGTCTACATAGTTCTCGAACCCGTAGGGTCCGCACACTTAACATTCATTTACGATATATTGTTATATTAGTTATGTGATTTGGTGACCGAATGTTGTTCAGAGTCCCGGATGAGATCACGGACATGACGAGGAGTCTCGAAATGGTCGAGAGGTAAAGATTGATATATGCGACGGTGATAACCCACAAGTGTAGGGGGTCGTTTGTAGCCTTTTTCGATAAGTAAGAGTGTCGAATCCCAATGAGGAGCTAAAGGTAGAACAAATATTCCCTCAAGTTCTATCGACCATCGATACAACTCTACGCACACTTAGCATTTGCTTTATCTAGAACAAGAATAAAACTATGAGTACTTAGCAAGAATAAAACTTGAAATAAATTGCAAGACAATAAAATAAAGTAGTGTAGTAGCAAGCTTTTGTAACACAAGAGAAGGATTTGTCCCTAGGCAATCAACTACGTTACTAGCCCGATAGCATGTTTATATGTGGGAGAGGCCACTGCTAGCATGTCATCCCTTACTTGGATCTCTATGCATTTATGATTGGAACTCTAGCAAGCATCCGGAACTACTATCGTTAATTAAGGTAAAACCCAACCATAGCCTTATGATATATTTGTCCCCCTTCAATCTCATATGCATCAATTTCTATGCTAGGCCGAAGCTGATGTCACCCTTGCCTCCAATACATAGTCCTATCAACATACAACTAACCCTATGGTGTGATCCACACACGCGCTCATATGATGGGCACCAAAGGACAAGAACATAACCATAAGCAATTTAAACCTATCATAGCAATTTCACCGAACAGCCCGTAGGACAAAACAAATCTACTCAAACATCATAGGACAACCGCATATCATTGGGAAATAATATATAGTTTTGAGAACCGTGTTTAAGTACAGAATTACAGCGAGAATAGAGAGGTTACACCATTGCATAGAGGGGGAAAAAGTTGGCGTTGGCGGTAGCAAGGTTGTTGATGTAGATCGCCGTCAAAATCCTAGCCCCGGCGGCGTTCCGGCGCCACCAGGAGAGAGGGGGAGAGAGCCCCCTCCTTCCTCTTCTTCCTTGGCCTCCCCCTAGATGGGAGGAGGGTTCCCCTTTTGGTCCATAGCCTCTATGGCGGCGGAAGGGGCGAGAGCCCTTCCGAGATTGGATCTGTCTCTTTGTTCTCTTCTGTTTCGCGTTCCCCAGATCTGGCCTTTCACCGTTTCTTAAATATCTAGAGATCCGTAACTCCGATTGCACTGAATTTAAAACATTTTTTTCTGGACATAAGCTTCCTTGTGCCCGAAGTAGAGGTCCAACCGATGTTCGAGGTGAGCACAACCCACCATGGCGTTGATACGTCTCCAACGTATCTATGCTTTTTTATTGCTCCATGCTATTATTTATGATGTTTTGGATGTTTATTGGGCTTTGTTATACACTTTTATATTATTTTTGGGACTAACCTATTAACCCAAAGGCCCAGTCCAGATTGCTGTTTTTTTTGCCTATTTCAGGGTTTTACAGAAAAGGAATATCAAACGGAGTCCAAACAGAATGAAACCTTCCGGAGAGATATTTTTGGAGCAAAATACGCACGGGAGACTTCAGAACCACGGAGTAGGCCACACATGGCGTCCACGAGGGTGGGGGGCGCCCCCCCTACAGGGTGCGCCCCCTACCTCGTGGCCCCACGTATGGCCCCCGGTGCCCTCCTTCTTCCTATATATATCTACGTACCCCGAAACCATCAGAACAACAGAAAAAGCCTAGTTCCACCGCCGCAACCTTCTGTTCCCGTGAGATCTCATCTTGGGGCCTGTTCCGGAGCTCCGCCGGATGGGGGATCTTCCACGGAGTGCTTCTACATCATCATCATCGCCTCACCATGAGTTGTGAGTAGTTTACTACAGACCTTTGGGTCCATAGCTAGTCTCTAGATGGCTTCTTCTCTCTCTTTGGATCTCAATACCAAGTTCTCCTCGGTCTTCGAGGAGATCTATTTGATGTAATCTCTTTTTGCGGTGTGTTTGTCGAGATCCGATGAATTGTGGGTTTATGATCAAGATTATCTATGAGAAATATTTGGTTCTTTTCTGAACTCTTTATGTATGATTATAATATCCTTGCAAGTCTCTTCGAATTATTGGTTTGGTTTGGCCTACTAGATCTATAGTTCTTGCAATGGGAGAAGTTCTTGGCTTTGGGTTCAATCTTGCGGTGTCCTTTCCTAGTGACAATAGGGGCAGCAAGGCACGTATTGTATTGTTGCCATCGAGGATAAAAAGATGGGGTTTATATCACTATGTTTGAGTTTATCCCTCTACATCATGTCATCTTGCTTAAGGCATTACTCTATTCTTATGAACTTAATACTCTAGATGCATGCTGGATAGGGTCGATGTGTGGAGTAATAGTAGTAGATGCAGAATCGTTTTGGTCTACTTGTCTCGGACGTGATGCCTATATATAATGATCATGCCTAGATAGTCCCATAATTATTCACTTTTCTATCAATTGCTCGACAGTAATTTGTTTACCCGCCGTAGAATACCGCTATCATGAGAGAAGCCACTAGAGAAAACTATGGCCCCTGTGTCTATTCTCAACATATCAATCTACAATCTAATTTACTTTTACGCTTTTACTTTATGTTCTTATATCCAAAAATACCAAAAATATCAAACTATCATCTCTACCAGATCTCACTTTCGTAAGTAACCATAAAGGGATTGACAACCCCTTATCGCGTTGGCTGCGAAGTTCTTATTTGTTTGTGCAGGTGCGAGGGACTCGCGCATGGTCTCCTACTAGACTGATACCTTGGTTCTCAAAAACTGAGGGAAATACTTACGCTACTGTGCTGCATCACCCTTTTCTCTTTGACGGAATACAACACAAGCTCGAGAAGTAGCAAGAAGAATTTCTGGCGCCGTTGCTGGGGAGGCTTATGCAAAAGTCATATACCAAGTACCTATCACAAACCCTTATCCTTCGCATTACAGTTTTTGTCTCTCATTTTCCTCTCCCCCACTTCACCCTTGTCGTTTTATTTGCCCTTCTTTTTGCCGTGTGTTTACCGTTCGCTTGCCCTCATGTCTGAGATAGGGGAAGATCTTATCGAGAAGGGTAGTAATGTTGAGGGCAACATCTATGTTGTCCCTCCAGATGAAACTACCACTTTACATATTAAGAAGTTCCGGGTTGTTAGTGGTAATATCATTGGGAAAGGAGTTCTTAAAGACTTCTTTACTTGTGCCGGTGCTTTGCCCACTATGGGTGGCTCTATTCTTCACAGAACTTGTAGCCTTGTGGATGCCATATCTATGCTTATAGTAGAAATTGAAAGGCAATTTATCCATATGCATCCCTATATTCAGAGAATCTTTCTGGAGTTTTCCAATATTGAGCATTCTTCTGTTAAGCGTGCAGCTACTATTTTTTTGGCTCATGAATTTAGATTTATCATGAAAGAGGCCAAGGAAATCTTTGCTCATTACGGGGTAGATGCTGGTCGACCTCCCATAGAGGCTATCTTATTTAATCAAGAAGTCATAATGCGGTTGCGATCTCCTGTTCATGTTGCTTTTAATGAAAACCTTAGAAAAAAGGTTCCTACCGATGTCTTGGTTGATAGAATTTCTGAGTTGAACGATGATTTTGCTATTCAAAACAATGAGTTGGGCTTCTCCCTTGAGCGAAGGCTCATGACCTTCTGCCAAAAGAATGCCTATAATGATGAATTGGTTGTACACTATAAAGGGCCAAAAGAGGAACCTATTCCTCCTGAGCTTGATATGGGGACTTTTGTCCCATTAAATTTAGCCCCTTTGATTACTTTTGCTTGCTACAAAGGAAACTTGATGCTGAGCGTAGGGAATATGGGATAAGTTTTCGCGATATATCCTATCATTATGGCATTCCCTAGATCTATCCATGTATCATGCCTAGCTAGGGGCGTAAAACGATAGCGCTTGTTGGGAGGCAACCCAATTTTCTATTTTTTTGTTTTTGCTTCTGTTTAGGAATAAATATTGCATCTAGCTTCTGTTTAGATGTGGTTTTATGTTTTAACTAGATGACTCGTTGCGCCAATGGCGCAAAGGCCGAGAGGGAGCCAAGTATGGTGAGAATATTTAGACACCTAAGTCGAAAACCAAATGTGGCCAACACTCCCGCATCCTCTACTTGGAAGCTGCCTTTTCTCACCGGATCTAACATAGATACATGATTCTTCAAGAGCAAATTTCTGAGAAAATATAAAGCATGGAAAGCTTTAAGTTGTACTATTGAGACCATACCACGATATCTTCATTTAGTTTCTTTGGAAATCTAAAGGTCTAAGAGGATGGTACATGTGAGAAGCTGTGAATCCATAACAAAAAACTAAACTAACTTCCAAACAAACAGTTCAAGTTTGGAAGCCACAAAGAAGAAGTCCAGATCTCTCGTTGTAGTGCAGGTACATGTCCTTAATCCTACATCCACAGCCCATAATTTTTCAACACCTAAATCCACGAAATCCAACCGAAGGATATCATGGCAGAAACATGTGTCGTGGCTTACCGAGAAGGACTTCTTGGCATTCTTGAGCAGGTTGGACACAGCAATCCTCGCTGCGAGCCCATAATTTCAGTCTTCTTTAATCTCTAACTGAACCAAATATCAAAAGTTTAAGCTTAAGCATCCACACACACATAAAATGCAAAACAAATCTCACATAAAACTGTCCCAAGTCAGATACAGGGGGAACCAAGGTGAGGTGATCATGTTTCTTATAGGAAACAATAACCATAGGTAAATACATACATTATTGTCCTATCATAAGCTACTTAGTTGTACTTCAAGTGGTACTGGGACATGAAACTAAGCCATTGAAATTTTTGTAACAGAATAGATGATAACACCAGTGTAGGCCATGAACAAAAATACAAAGAAGAACATAATCAAGCATAACCCACCTCGACCGAAGCAACGGTTGATCAACAGCAGGAACCTGAACCTCGTGATGCTAGACCATATATCTATGGTTACCCTTTTTATTTCTCCCGCCTAACCTGAAGTAGTTATCTGGACAAAATAGGGAGGCACACTTCAACAAATCAGTTCTTAGTAATTATAGAATGCCCTGCATTATAGGAAGTAAAATCAAGCATGCGTGTGCTCTAACTTTCATAGATGCATGTAAACTTAGCAACTAACTGTATATACCAAAGTGTACAATTCTCAAGTTTAGCTACAGAGACGAAAACAAGGACAGAGGGCGTGCACCTGAAACCTGACGGAGTTTGCTTCGGCCTCCCTCTCAATGGCCAACCTAGAACTTGTAATAGTCAGACTGCCTACATTTAAACTTAGATGTAAAGCACCAAAATAACTGTCAAGCAAAACCAATAGTGCCAGAAAATTAAGAGGAACCCGCACCTTGGAGAACATCAAGCAATAACAATAGAAAAACTATTTTTTACATTAAACGGAAAAGTGAAAGCATTACTTGGTGTATAGAACCCATAATAATTTGTGATCATCCATAGTGCACATAATTAAATGACCAGTAAGGGTATTGGTTATTCTATGCATACACCAGCATCTTGCTGCTTCCCTCATCCAGTCGACGACAATGCAGAGGCGTCCCCAGCAGCCTGTAGCGGCGTCTGTCCCCCGCTCCAGATTGAGAATCTGGGAGGGTATGACGAGAGATGGTGGGATCCCTGTCGCTCACCAGTGCTCGTTGAGGGCTAGGAGGCCCCCTAGTTTGTTCTATATGATTAGTAATTTATTGTGCAAATACATGATGTCGTGCTTTCATTTTTCAATTGGAACACTGCATCATGCTTTGGGTAGCTACAACAGTAGCATATTGGAGTATAGTTGTATAGCTAATCTTGATATTTATTAGACTGCAAAGCGGACTACAAAAGTATCAGACCTATTCACAAAAGTACAAGCTAGATGGCTTTTATTATTCAGGCAAAAAAAGATATAGATATCTTAAGAACAAGAAAGGGGCTGGAGGAGGAAGATGGAGAAGCTGTGCATCTGAGGCCTAGATTGGGGACAAATTACCCTTTCTAATATTATATGAGTAAAGGGCACATATCGATCTCTTTGTTAAATCAAAGGAAGTCCTCACCTTTCCCAGAGCAATTTGGGTGCGTAATCGTTGATGCTGGTACCTATTACGTAGATGCATTGCAATTCCTTGCAAGATTGCCCAACGCAAGAGAAGTTGTACCCCACTCTGCAAAAAGGCCAGACTGTGAGTGTATAGTCTTTAAAATTTGGGATTAACAGCAAAGCAACATACCAAGTTCTATAAAAATATCATATACCTGCTTACTCGAGCAATAAGGCTATCCCTTTATCTCCCAAGTAAGGCAAACAAGAGCCATTAGCATTGCTAAATAGTGATGGTATATCCACCTGAAAATATAGCAACACATTATGATCAGATGGGCATGCTTTGGAGAAGAAATTGATTTTGCAAGATTTAGAGAACAAACTAAACACGGCCTTGCCGGAACAAAACAAACAGATGTGTCGATTCCAGATTTGAGAGCCAACTAAAGACATTTATTAAAATTTGAGCACATTGACTGGACAAGTTTCAAAAAATAAATTGCTTGAATGTTGCAGTCTAAAATTGTATATATCAAGTGATGAAAGTTTTGATCCTTACCAAGGACGGATATCTCTTCCATTTACAAGCAACACATTCTCCTGCAAAGCAAAATTTGTGTAGAGGAATAATAACCAAGCATGCAATGTGGAAACATAGTCTTTTGATCAATTCTGTCGGACAATGAAGTGATGGGAAGAGGAAATATACTCAGGGTATGTGAAAGTACTCAACGAATACCGGGTACACCTGAACTGTCAATGCTGGAAGGTACCCATCCCACACCCACCATCTCAGTAAGTGGAGAGTGGATGAAAAAAACAGGAACATACATGCAGACCTATCCTGCCAATAGAAAAGGTTAAACCATCTAGATCATCAGGCATGGCATGGTTTAAAGATCTGGAAGATAAAAAATGTTAGCAAGCTTGCAATACTTCACTAACACAATACAATTTGAATTGAACATGGATAGTAACCTTACAGAACATTGAAACATAATTACCAGCGTACAGTCCAACATTGTATTTGTCTGTATCAACTAAGCCAACTTTATCACATGCAAAACAAGCAGGAGATTTTCAATCTGCATGACTCTGAGCTTGGACATACATACGTATAATCTTGCATGACTCTGAGCTTGAACATACAGACGTATAATCTTGATAGTTCAAATTTAGCTTACATACTTGTCAGCAGCGTCATGAGGGCAAGAGTGACCTAGGCCATATCGCTTTTATAAATGCCTAACATAAACCAGAATTTATGCAGCACAAATAGGAACAACCATGAGAAGTTTATGTTTCACCACAAAAATCATTAGAGTTCAGAATGCATTAATCATCATATCAGAGGTCGTGAAGAATATATGCAGATAATTTTAATTTATTCAGTTTGTGATGCCATGCCAGAGAACAAAATACACACACAATACCTAAAAGAAAAACATAAGATTATTACCCTATAATTGTTGTACTCGTCCTTCACTTTCAGCTTATCCTCCTTCCTTTCCACCCACACATTAACAGGGCCAATAAATTTCTTAACGAACTTCCCTAAAGATTCAGACATAGTGGGCTTCAACCCCAACTCATAAAGAAACAACTAAACTTCAGCCCAGACAAAATGGGGGGGTAGGAAGGAAACAAAATGTAACTGACCATTTCCTTTGCTTGGGAGAAATGCAGCCACGTCGCTGTCTAGGATTGGTCCTCCTCGACCTGCACATATGGCAACATAACACAAACCAGAACATAAGAAAATTAGAAAGATGGAGAACTTGTGCATCCAAGGCCTAGATTGGGGACAAATTACCCTTCCTATATTAAATACTAAGTCCTAAATTCTGTTGGTAGAGATTCAAGATTAATAGTGTGCATACACAAGGAACACACGTTCCAGATATTGAAATTTATAAGTTGTTCAATGCCCAAATTCAGCTTGCTGCACACATTGCGACGAGGCCGGCGCGGTTGCTGCTCCCCTCCCCCTGCCGAGTCTGGATCAAGGGCGCGCTCCTCAGCTCGAGCTCCTCTTGTTGAGGCCTCCATCTCTAGCATCCATGGCCGGCCAATGAGCGAACATACAAATTTCAGAAAATAAAAAGATAACTTGCGGAGAGGAAGGGATTAGAAAGAGGAACTCACGAAGGACGTGCAACAAGAAGAGATGGGGAATGAGATGGCGAGCGCCGCCATCCTTGCGCCTCCCACTCTTCCCATCCCTCTCCTCCCTCTCCTCACGCCCAACTCGACTGCGACCCTGCGCGCTGGCACCTCCGCCTCGACCAACCGCGTCGCCCGAACACAATATCCTGGAGCCCCCTGCGGCTGCTGCTCCCCTACTCCAGATCGAGGTCGCGCTGACGGCTCGAGCTCCACCCGACGAGGAGAAGAAGAAAGCTGGGAGGTCCCCGATGGCCGGTGCCTCTGTCCTCGCCGCACCTCCCTCCACATACTGTCTGTCCTTCTCCATGGCGGCGGCTCGTTCGAGGCGGGGGAGTGGCGGATGCGGCGTCTCGAGGCCCCGCTCCTCTGCTCGAGCTGCCGCCTAGGTCTCCTCGGCTGCATCCCCTCTTCTCCCCTTCACATACCTCCTCCTCCTCCTTGGTTCTCCAGTCGGCGGATCGTTGGGAGCTGGCAAGGGCGGGGTCGAAGGCGCAGGGGAAGGAGAGAGGGCGGCGAGAGGCGTCGGATTGGGGAGGAGGTGAGGAGGCAGGGATTGGGGGAGGACGCGAATCCGGAGGAGAGGAGGCGGTGTGGAGAGAGCAGCAGATATTTTCATGCGGAAGGGGGTGGAGGAGGAAGCGTGCGGTGGCTTTTCTCTCGATGCACTATTCGTAGGGACTATTCATAGCTGACGTGGGTAGCGTCGTTCTGCCTAGGACTTCTTCCAGCTTTATATGTTCAATTAGTGTTTGTGCCAAGTAGAACCTTTGCGAAGACTTGTGTGAAGTTTATATGATCGTGCTGTGAAAAACAGAACGTCTGCGCTCGCTAGAATGGTCACCAGATTTTACTGGAGCGTGCTATTTAGTTGTTTCTTTTTGCAGATGATTAATAGACAAATTCCTCACGTTTACCAATTTATTACAATTTTTTTTGGAGTTACAGAAGTATGGAAAGTTATAGATTACTACAGACTGTTCTGTTTTTGACAGATTCTGTTTTTCGTGTGTTGTTTGCTTATTTTGATGATTCTATGAGTAGTATTGGGGAGTATGAATCATAGAGAAGTTGGAATACAGTAGGTTTAACATCAATATAAACAAAGAATGAGTTCATTGCAGTACCATTGAGTAGTGGTTTGTTTTCTTATACTAACGGATCTCACGAGATTTTTGTCTAAGTTTTGTGTTGTGAAGTTTTCAAGTTTTGAGTATTGCTTTGATGGACTATGGAACAAAGAGTGGAAAGAGCCTAAGGTTGGGGATGCCCAAGGCACCCAAGGTAAAATTCAAGGACAACCAAAAGCCTAAGCTTGTGGATGCCCTGGGAAGGCATCCCCTCTTTCGTCTTCATCTATCAGTAACTATACTCAGAGCTATATTTTTATTCACCACATGATATGTGTTTTACTTGGAGCGTCGTGTGTTATTTGGGTCTTTGCTTGTTAGTTTGCCACAATCATCCTTGCTGGACACACCTTTTTGAGAGAGATGAATATGGCCTAGGAATAGTTAGAACACTCTATGTGCTTCACTTATATCTTTTAAGTTGAATAGTTTTTGCTCTAGTGCTTCACTTATATCTTTTAGAGCACGGTGGTGATTATATTTTGTAGAAATTGTAGATTTCTCATGCTTCACTTATATCCTTTAGAGAGTCTATTAAAACAGCATGGTAATGTGCTTTGGCTATAAAACTAGCCTTCACATGATAGGCATCCAAGATGAATGTAGTAAAAACTTTCATACTAAGTGCATTGAATATGATGAGAAGTTGGATGCTAGATAATTGTTTTGAGATATGAGGATAGTGATATTAGAGTCATGCTAGTAGAGTTATTATGAAATTGAGAAATACTTGTGTTAAGGTTAGTGATTCCCGTAGCATGCACGTATGGTGAACCGCTATGTGACGAAGTTAGAGCATGAGGTATTTGTAGAGTGTCATCCTTTGTGTGGAGGTCGGGGGCGCGCGATGGTTAACTCCTACCAACCTCCCCCCTAGGAGCATGCATTTATTGCTTTGTTTTGATGACTTGTAAATTTTTGCAATAAGTATATGAGTTCTTATGACAAATGTTGAGTCCATGGATTATACGCACTCTCTCCCTTCCACCATTGCTAGCCCCTCTTGTACCGCGCAACTTTCACCGGTACCATACATCCACTATATAGCCTTCCTCAAAACAGCCACCATATATCTTCCTCAAAACAACAACCATACCTACCTATATGGCATTTCTATAGCCATTCCGAGATATATTGCCATGCAACTTTCCACCATTCCGTTCATATGACACGCTTCATATTGCATATTGCCATGCATGATCATGTAGTTGACATCGTATTTGTGGCAAAGACACCATGCATAATTTTTCATACATGTCACTCTTGATTCATTGCATATCCGGTACACCGCCGGAGGCATTCATATAGAGTCATACTTTGTTCTAGTATCGAGTTGTAATATCATCAATATAAGTGTGATGATCATCATTATTAGAGCATTGTACCATGTGAGAAAAGGCTAAATAAAGAAAGCCCCTCCAAAAAATAAGGAAAGTCCAAAGAAAAAACAAAGGCCCAAACAAAAGAAAAAAAAGGAAAAGAAAAAAGGGACAATTGCTACTATCTTTTTCCACACTTGTGCTTCAAAGTAGCACCATGTTCTTCATGATAGAGAGTCTCATGTTTAGTTACTTTCATATACTAGTGGGAATTTTCATTATAGAACTTGGCTTGTATATTCCAAGGATGGGCTTCCTCAAATGCCCTAGGTCTTCGTGAGCAAGCAAGTTGGATGCACACCACTTTAGTTTCTTTTGTTGAGCTTTCATACATTCTTAGCTCTAGTGCATCCGTTGCATGGAAATCCCTAATCAATCACATTGATATCTATTGATGGGCATCTCCACAGCCCGTTAATACGCCTAGTCAATGTGAGACTATCTCCCTCCTTTTTGTCTTCTCCACAACCACCATTCTATTCCACCCATAGTGCTATATCCATGGCTCACGCTCATGTATTGCGTGAAAGTTGAAAGGTTTGAAAGAATAGAGTATGAAAACAAGTGCTTGGCTGAAACCGAGGTTGTGCATGATATGAATATTTTGTGTGATGAAGAGGGATCATAGCCAGACTATATGGTTTTGTAGGGATAACTTTCTTTAGCCATAGTATTTTGAGAAGACATGATTGCTTTGTTAGTATACTTGAAGTATTATTATTTCTTATGTCAATATAGACTTTTGTCTTGAATCTTTCGGATCTGAACATTCATGCCACAATTAAGAGAACTACATTGAAAATTATGTTGGTTAGAATTCCACATCAAAAATTCCGTTTTTATCATTTACCTACTCGAGGACGAGCATGAATTAAGCTTGGGGATGCTTGATACGTCTCCAACGTATCTATAAATTTTGATTGTTCCATGCTATTATTTATGATGTTTTGGATGTTTAATGGGCTTTGTTAGACACTTTTATATTATTTTTGGGACTAACCTATTAACCCAAAGGCCCAGTCCAAATTGCTGCTTTTTGCCTATGTCAGGGTTTTACAGAAAAGGAATATCAAACGGAGTCCAAACAGAATGAAACCTTTGGGAGAGATATTTTTGGAGCAAAATATGCAAGGGAGACTTGAGAACCACGGAGTAGGACACACGTGGTGTCCACGACGGTGGGGGGCGCGCCCCTGCCTCATGGGCCCCACGTCTGGCCCCCGGTGCCCTCCTTCTTCCTATATATATATATATATCTACGTACCCCGAAACCATCAGAACAATAGAAATGTGACACCCCGAGACCGGTGCGCCAGGTGTCAGCTAGTTATTCGTTGTCGTCGCCATGTCATTTGCTTGTGTGTTACATCTTGCCATGTCATCGTGTGCATTGCATCATCATGTTTTCAAAACTTGCATCCGTCCGAGTCCGCCCGTCCTCTCCGTTGTCCGTTCTGAGCCCAGACACACTCACACGCGCCCGCGGTGCCTCTGAATATTTATTTTATGAGTGGCCGGAAAACATTCTCGGAATGGGTTGAAACTTGGCGTGTGGTCTTATTATAGTGTAGACAGACCGCCTGTCAAATTTCATCGCATTCGGAGCTCGTTTGACAGCCCAACGGATATATATAGCGGCACTAGTCGCCGGATAAAACGTCGGACGTTTTCGGTCTCCGAAAACCTCCGCGGGCCTCTGTCTCTCCTCTCATCTCAGCCCAACTATTCTACACAGCCCACTAGGCCCAGCCTACTCCCCCTCTGCTTCGGTGCCGTTGGACCGTGATCCGATGGCTCCGAAACGGCCTCAAACCCCCAAACCCTAGCCCCTATGTCTATATATGGACACCCCTAGTCCATTTTTGGCATTCCCTAGTCTCCTCCAACCTCTAGCCTCCCTCCACCTCGGGATCCGTGTAGCCAGCCACCTTTCCCCTCAAATTCCGGCCAGATCCAGCCCTCCTTCGCCACGTGGCGCCTTCCCAGTGGCCAGCGCTGCCACCTGGGCAGCCCCTGACCAACCCCCTTGCGCCAAGTGGAGGGGCCACGTCGCCCCGCGCCCCTGGCTGGCTCCCCGCGCCAGGCCCGGCCGCGGCCCGCCGCCAGCCGCTCCGGGCCCCGAGCCGCCCGAGCGCGTCGCTCCTCCCCGCAGCCTCCCGCTTCGAGCCTCCCGAGCCTCGAGCCCCCGATCCAGGGCTTCGCGTCGCTGCGGCCGAGCCCACCTCGCCGCCGGAGACGCCTCGTCCTCTGTGTCGCCAGCCCCACCGCCCCACTGCGTGCGCCGCCGCCTCGCTAGCCTCGTCGACCGGCGCCAGAAGCCGTCGCCCCGTCGCCTTGCTCCCCACCGCCGCCATGGAGCCCTCACCGCCGTGCGTTGAAGGCTCACCGCCCCGGGAATCGACGAATCTGGCGTCCCCGTGGCCAGATCCGGCGACCCGAGACCCTCTCCGGCCACCTCCACTGCTCGCCGTCGATCTGCCGACCTCGCAGCATCAACCGCGCCGCCGTCGGTCGTCTTGCGTGCTCGGCCGCGTCCTTCTTCTCCGAGCCGGCGTGAACCGCCCTGAACCGCCTCCGCCCCGGGAGCCGGCCGGTTCGGCTGAACCCGGCCCGGTCTAGCGCGGTCCATGGAAAACCGCCGCCAACCGCCGCCTGTACGGCTTCGTCCTGGTACGGCGTCGTCCCGCTATCCAAACACAACCGCACCACCTGGATCCGCTCGTCCCTGTACGACTTCGTCCCGTTTCCCCTAGGGTAAAATTTTGACTAAGTCCTTTTCTTTTTTATCATCATGATGCATACTTTGCATGCCTGTAACTTGTTGTGTGGTGTTCCAAATTGAGTGAATAATATGTCAAAATGATCGTGGATGTGCTCTACATTTTGTTCCATTGTGCCATGCTTGTTTGAGTTCATCTAGATGCTCTAATCTCTATTGCAAGAGTGCTATAAGATTAAAACTGCTGTTAGTTGTAATTTTGTTGCATGCTTGTGATGCTTGTAACTTTGTGCATGTTTATCCAAATGAAGCATATGATATGTAAACATGTTCATTGTGAAGTGCTCTACATGATGGTTGCTGTACCATTCATGTTAGGTGCCATATTGCCATGTTAATCTCTATTGCAAAAGTGCATGTGGCTGTTAAGTGCTGAAACTTGTTATGAGATGCTGATTTCACTTGCTCTTTGCTATTGATGGGTTTGTCTTCATGCCACATGTCTAGATGTTTTAGAAGCACAATCATATGGTCTTTGCTGTGGTGCAATCCACTTTTCATGATATGCCTTGAGGTGACTTAAACAAGCTTGTAAACATGTCATGTTGTTGTGGCTGTTTTATACTTAGTGAAAAAACTGCTAAGTCTGGAATATGTTATAACCTCATGCTATGTTTGCTTGATGCCCTACTCAAATACATGCTTGTTTTGGAGTGGCCAATGATCATGTCTTGTTTTCCATGTTATTGTCTATCCATTCATGCCTTTACTTGCACATATGACCTGCTGTAGCTTATTTATTTCTTGCTCTCAAGTTGCTATAAATTATACCTGTCAGGATTTTATCAGCATGTTCAATTTGGTGGAGCTTGTTGTTATTGATCCATGCCTCCTATGGAGTTGCTCCAATGGAGTTGTTTGCTGTATGATATGTCTACTACATGTCCATGCTCTTTAGATACTTAGTTGAGTTGATATGCATGTTGTTTTGTGCCTCCGAAGGCAGAATCGTGATGTTGTTTTTGCCTTCCCAGATTTTGGCTAAGTCTGGATAATTTTATTGCAACTTGCCATGCTTATTTAATTGTGTTCCAGCAAGCTTTTGGGTGTGTTCTAAGTTCATGCTTGTTAGTAACATGTCTAATTCACATCCATGCTTCTTGTTATCATGTTTGGGTGCTGTAGCTTATATTTACCTTGCTCCAAAGTTGCTATGTGGCTGTTAACTTCAGCTTTGCATTGTAACTTGTTTTGCTCGTATCTTTTAGCCTGTTGCTCCGTTTTGAGTGTGCCCTATATGAAACTTGTGCGATTTTGCATGTAGAATCATAATATCATGTTGTTTTCATGTTTGGAGTGTGTTTGCTTCATGTTTGGGTGCTTCTTGCACCGTTGACATGCTTGTCTTGCTTTGCTCATATCTTCTAGGCCGTAGCTCCGAATTAAACAAACTTTATATGAAACTTGACTAGAATTTCATGTAGATCATCATGGTTTATGTTAACCTGCTGTTTAACAACTTTAACTTAAGGTTTATTCAGATCTGGACTAATTTCGAATTATGCATATGAGGACTTACCGGTTTTATTATATGTTGATTCCGGCCTCATTTAAACTTGTTGGGTGATGTCGTTTTTGAGTGCTTCCTACCTTGCCATGTATTGCATCATATATAGACTTGTGTTGCATCATACTAGGTTGAGCATCTTGTCATGTCTTGTGTGATGTGTTTACCGTGTTGCTTGCTTCTTCTCGTTAGTGCTTGTTCCGTTGTGATCGTGAGGATTCGTTCGTCTACTCGTGGTTCGTCTTCAAGGCTTCTTATTAGTCTTCTTAATGGATCCGTTCTTCTTCCTTGCGGGATCTCAGGCAAGATGACCATCACCTTGGATACCTTTACTACCATTGCCATGCTTAGTTGTCTCGATGCTATCGTTACATGTCGCGCTATCCATCATTATTGTCAGCCTCTCCTTGTTGCCATGAAACCTCTAACCTTTGACACCTTCCTAGCAAACCATTGTTTGGCTATGTTACCCACTTGCTCAGCCCCTCTTATAGCGTTGTTAGTTGCAGGTGAAGATGAATATAATTCCTTGTTGGAACTTGTTGTTGGAATATCACAATATGTCTTATATATATTAACACACCTATATACTGGGCATGGGTGGAAGGCTTGGCCTTTTGCTCGGTGTTTTGTTACACTCATGCCACCTTAGGAGCCGATAAACCGGCATTATGTTCCTTGATTTTGCGTTCCTTACACGGTTGGGTATATGGGGACCCCTTGACAGTTTGTCTTTGGATAAAACTCCTCCAGCAAGGCCCAACATTGGTTTTAATTTGCTCATAATAACAACTTAATTAATTAATTAATTGCAAAGGGAGTTAGCGCTACCCGAGGATTCTTTCTACATAGCAGGGGGCGCCAGTGTTGATGGTGTTGGTCCCAAACGGGGGTCCTGCAGGGCCACCTTGCGGGAACCCGAGGGCTGGTTTTACCTGTAGCATCACCCATCTGGTCGTGGCCTGAGACGAGATTCGCGCGGCTACTATCAGGGTGTCGACACACCTGGAGGTCTTGCTGGACTTGTTTTACCATTGTCGAAATGTCTTGTGCACCGGGATACCGAGCCTGATCGGATTGTCCTTAAGATAAGGGGTAATATTATTATTACCTCTGCTGATCGTGAGAGCTTGTGATGGGCTAAGTTGGGAAACCCCTGCAGGGTTATGATCTTTCGAAAGCCGTGCCCGCGGTTATGTGGCAGATTGGAATTTGTTAATGTCTGGTTGTAGAAAACTTGACAGAGGATCCGAAGTAAAACACACAACCGTGTGAGTAACCGTGACTGTCTCTTTTCACTTTGAGAAGAGAACACGGTGGGGTTATGTTTGACTCGTAGGTAGTTCATGATCTTTAGCGATCATTACTAGTTTGCGACCATTTGCGTAGATGCTCATCTTATTCTTGTACTCGTAAGTTAGCCACCATATATTTCTTAGCCGCTGCAGCAACCTCACCACTTTACCTCTCTTTACCCATTAAGCTTTGCTAGTCTTGATACCCATGGTTATGGGATTGCTGAGTCCTCGTGGCTCACAGATACTACAACAACAGTTGCAGGTGCAGGTTTCCGATGTCTTAACGTGAGAGCGATGATCGTTGTGTTGGAGTTCTTTCTTCTTCTTCTTCTTCTTCTTCTTCTTCTTCTTCTTCTTCTTCTTCTTCTTCTTCTTCTTCTTCTTCTTCTTCTTCTTCTTCTTCTTCTTCTTCTTCTTCTTCTTCTTCTTCTTCTTCTTCTTCTTCTTCTTCTTCTTCTTCTTCTTCTTCTTCTTCTTCAGTCTTGGGTTAGGTTCCGGGTCGGCAGCCTGGGATAGCAGATGGATGTCGTTGTTCTTTTCATGTTTACATCTGTAGTCGGATGCTTTGTATTAATGTTGTTGTATTCATGTGACTTGTATGTATTGCTGTATCCCCTATGTATGTATGTAATGGAATGATGTAATGATATCCATCTTGCTAAGCGCCCGAAATGCGGTTGTGCCCGAATCACGTAAGTGTCACGTGATCGGGATAGAATCGCATCTTGGGCCTGACAAATTGGTATCAGAGCCTCGACCGACCATAGGAGCCCCCTTGATTGATCGTAGTCTGGCCGTTTTTGAGTCTAGCAGAAAACTTTTTCGGAGTCTAGTTATATAGGAGAGTAGGAATTATTTTTACTCCCCAGCCCCTTCGTCGCTCTGGTGAGGAATCTTGACGTAGGTGTTTTGAATTACTCCTCTTCCCCTTCAAATTATTTTAGGATCACATAGTTAGTTTTTCGTTTGTTGCATTGTCAGTTCTTTCATCTAGTGCATCACTCGTCAAGTGGTCTCGACCCTCCTCTTCTTTGCAAGTTCAACCTTAGTTTTTTTTCTACCGACAGTGTTTCCCCGTCCGATGTGGTTTTTCTTTTTCCCACCCTTCCACCCTTTTGTTTCTCGGAGCCGGAGTCCTTAATCAGGTATCCATCCTACTCGTGTGAAGCCTTTGCTTCATTTCATCAATTGTTTCAACCGGTGATTTTCTCTTCTAGTTCATCATCCTTCATCTTTTTTCTTCTCCGATGAGTTCTCCTCTCGTTTGATATTCTTCACCTCTTCTTCTTTTCCGGTCTAATCAATTCAAGTATTCGGTGCTCATCATATTCTTTGCTCGGCTCAAGTGATTCTAATTGATCGTTTGTCTCTCGTCATTTAATTGTTCCGGAGTTCCGAAGACATTCCAGGAGATTCGTCTGTGTTCTATTTAATTCGAGGTTGTCACCTCATTCGAGTCATTCAATCATTCCGGTGCATTATCTCCTTTTCAATCCTTTCAACGGTGTTTTCTCTTCTGTGGGCTCATAACCCACAGGTCTTTTCCCAGGATCTTACCTGACTCTTGTAATTTCCGGAGTGTTCTAAAATTCTTTTCAAGTGTGACGTAAGTATGGATTCCATCAGTCATATGCCTTATCCAAGATCGCTTTCAATTCTTTTTATCGTTGGTCCAACCTTTCTTCATCCGGAGTATTTCTTGAATTATTTTCTTTGTGTTCCTCCGAAGGTCATCATTTCAGAAGATTTCTTCGTTCTCAGTTTTCAACTTCGTCCTCAAAATATTCTTCATTGATGCCACTTCGTTCGTCTCACATTCTTCCGGTGCTTCGTCCAAATATTCTTAATCAGTTCGCGATCTCTTCGTTCTCTTGTATCTAATTTCCCCAAGTATTTTAATTCTTCCCGGCGATTCATTCTGTGGTATTCACTCAATTTCAATTTCTTACGGTGGTTTTGTTCTCTTTCATCAATCGATTTTAATTCTTCCGGTGGTTCATTCTTTTTATTCACTCAGCTTCAATTCTTACGGTGGTTCTCTCAAGAGTTCTTTTCCAGTGTTATCATATCAATCCATTCATTTTATTCCAATCCTACCGGTGGTTCATGAAGATTTTCGCAAGTGCGCGATATATCCCTCTTTAATCTTTTTCAAGGGGAATAAGTAGTATGTGAATCCATTGTTCATCAATTTAATTGATGGAGGATAAGCATAACATAATTCTTATTCTTTCTTCAAGCTCATTTAATCTTTTCCTTCGGAGTTTGTTCTTGATGAATAAATTCTATTTCCAAGTGCTTAATCTTTTCTTTCCGGAATTCATAGCTTCTCGGCTATCTCGTCGGAACCCCGACTAATCATCGCAAGGCTCCAATCTTATTCTTCTCACCCGTCATTTATATATCATCATCCTTTTGTGACCGGAGTTCTTTTGGTGGTTCTTCATGAGATAATTCATTCTTCAAATATTCATCTAATTCTTCCGGAGCATCTCAAGCATTCTTATTCTTGCCTC
This sequence comes from Secale cereale, assembly GCA_902687465.1. Lineage (NCBI taxonomy): Eukaryota > Viridiplantae > Streptophyta > Magnoliopsida > Poales > Poaceae > Secale > Secale cereale. The sequence continues at coordinate 125,032,861 of LR738710.1, read as the reverse complement.
TCGAGTGCAATTAATTCTCCGTATTCTTTTGAAATGGAGTTTTTGCATTTCTTCCATATCTCATCTATTCTAATGTTGGTTGCGGCATAATTCACCTCAAGCTTTGAGATGTTTTTAATAAGTCCACAACAAGTTTATTCTTTTCGTGTCGATTTTCAATAACTCCGTTCATCCTTCTTCACAAGGATGCTTCTAATTCATTCGTGTTGGAAGTTGTTCTTTTCTTATCCGTTCTTTAATTTCATCATTTCAATTCTTCCGGAGGTTTTTCTTGTTCATCTCGTCATGGATCATTGCATCATCTCAAGTTCAAGTCCTATTCCTCCAATGTTCAGCCGGAGTGCTGCCCGAACTAATTCGTTCAAACTCCTTTCTTTCTCTTATTAACCGGAGTGGTTTCGAATTCATTCTCGTTCCTTCAACTGGTGTTTCGTGCCTTTCAACCTCCTTGATTCTCGTCGTTTTCCTTGTTCCTCTTGTTTAATGAAGTCTTTGCAACTTCGTTCATCTTCGTTGTATCCTTTCTTTCAAATTGTTCAACTCTCAACATTCTTTGGTTTCACTCTTCTGTCATCGAAGAACTTTGTTCTTCCTTTTCTCTTCCGTCTCCTTCCTAAGATCTCGGGACGAGATCTCTTGTTAGTAGGGGAGTGTTGTGACGCCCCGAGACCGGTGCGCCAGGTGTCAGCTAGTTATTCGTCGTCGTTGCCATGTCATTTGCTTGTGTGTTGCATCTTGCCATGTCATCGTGTGCATTGCATCAGCATGTTTTCAAAACTTGCATCCGTCCGAGTCCGCCCGTCCTCTCCGTTGTCCGTTCTGAGCCCAGACACACTCACACGCGCCCGCGGTGCCTCCCAATATTTATTTTATGAGTGGTCGGAAAACATTCTCGGAATGGGTTGAAACTTGGCATGCGGTCTTATTATAGTGTAGACAGACCGCCTGTCAAATTTCATCGCATTTGGAGCTCGTTTGATAGTCCAACGGATATATACATCGGCACTAGTCGCCGGATAAAACATCGGACGTTTTTGGTCTCCGAAAACCTCCGCGGGCCTCTCTCTCTCCTCTCATCTCAGCCCAACTATTCTACACAGCCCACTAGGCCCAGCCTACTCCCCCTCCGCTTCGGTGTCATTGTATCGTGATCCGATGGCTCCGAAACGGCCTCAAACCCCCAAACCCTAGCCATTATGTCTATATATGGACACCCCTAGTCCATTTTTGGCATTCCCTAGTCTCCTCCAACCTCTAGCCTCCCTCCACCTCGGGATCTGTGTAGCCAGCCACCTTCCCCCTCAAATTCCGGCCAGATCCAGCCCTCCTCCGCCACGTGGCGCCTTCCTAGTGGCCAGCGCCGCCACCTCGGCAGCCCCTGGCCAACCCCCTTGCGCCAAGTGGAGGGGCCACGTCGCCCGCGCTCCTGGTTGGCTCCCCGCGCCAGGCCCGCCAGGCCCGGCCGCGGCCCACCGCTAGCCGCTCTGGGCCCCGAGCCGCCCGAGCACGTCGCTCCTCCCCGCAGCCTCCCGCTTCGAGCGTCCCGAGTCTCGAGCCCCCGATCCAGGGCTTCGCGCCACCGGGGCTGAGCCCACCTCGCCGCCGAAGACGCCCCGTCCTCCGCATCGCCAGCCCCGCCGCCCCACTGCGTGCGCCGCCGCCGCGCTAGCCTCGTCGACCGGCGCCAGAAGTCGTCGCCCCGTCGCCTTGCTCCCCACCGCCGCCATGGAGCCCTCACCGCCGTGCGTTGAAGCCTCGCCGCCCCGGGAATCGACGAATCCGGCGTCCCCGTGGCCAGATCCGGTGACCCGAGACCCTCTCCGGCCACCTCCACTACTCGCCGTCGATCTGCCGACCTTACCGCATCAACCGCGCCGTCGTCAGTCGTCTTGCCTGCTCGGCCGCGTCCTTCTTCTTCGAGCCGGCGTGAACCGCCCTAAACCGCCTCCGCCCCGGGAGCCGGCCGGTTCGGCTGAACCCGGCCCGGTCTAGCGCGGTCCATGGAAAACCCCCGCCAACCGCCGCCTGTACGGCTTCGTCCTGGTACGACATCGTCCTGCTATCCAAACACAACCGCACCACCTGGATCCACTCGTCCCTGTACGACTTCGTCCCGTTTCCCCGAGGGTAAAAGTTTGACTAAGTCCTTTTCTATTTTATCATCATGATGCATACTTTGCATGCGTGTTACTTGGTGTGTGGTGTTCCAGATTGAGTGAATAATATGTCAAAATGATCGTGGTGATGTGCTCTACATTTTGTTACATTGTGCCATGCTTGTTTGAGTTCATCTAGATGCTCTAATCTCTGTTGCAAGAGTGCTATAAGTTTCAAACTGCTGTTAGTTGTAATTTTGTTGCATACTTATGATGCTTGTAACTTTGTGCATGTTTATCCAAATGAAGCATATGATATGTCAAAATGTTCATTGTGGAGTGCTCTACATGATGGTTGTTGTAGCATTCATGTTAGGTGCCATATTGCCATGTTAATCTCTGTTGCAAAAGTGCATGTGGCTGTTAAGTGCTGAAACTTGTTATGAGATGCTGATTTCACTTGCTCTTTGCTATTGATGGGTTTGTCTTCATGCCACATGTCTAGATGTTTTAGAAGCACAATCATATGGTCTTTGCTGTGGTGCAATCCACTTTTCATGATATGCCTTGAGGTGACTTAAACAAGCTGGTAAACATGTCATTTTGTTGTGGCTGTTTTATACTTAGTGAAAAAACTGCTAAGTCTGGAATATGTTATAACCTGATGCTATGTTTGCTTGATGCCCTACTCAAATCCATGCTTGTTTTGGAGTGGCCAATGATCATATCTTGTTTTCCATGTTATTGTCTATCCATTCATGCCTTTACTTGCACATATGACCTGCTATAGCTTATTTATTTCTTGCTCTCAAGTTGCTATAAATTATACCTGTCAGGATTTTATCAGCATGTTCAATTTGGTGGAGCTTGTTGTTATTGATCCATGCCTCCTATGGAGTTGCTCCAATGGAGTTGTTTGCTGTATGATATGTCTACTACATGTCCATGCTCTTTATATACTTAGTTGAGTTGATATGCATGTTGTTTTGTGCCTCCGAAGGCAGCATCGTGATGATGTTTTTGCCTTCCCAGATTTTGGCTAAGTCTGGATAATTTTATTGCAACTTGCCATGCTTATTTAATTGTGTTCCAGCAAGCTTTTGGGTGTGTTCTAAGTTCATGCTTGTTAAGTAACATGTCTACTTCACATCCATGCTTCTTGTTATCATGTTTGGGTGTTGTAACCTATATTTACCTTGCTCCAAAGTTGCTATGTGGCTGTTAACTTCAGCTTTGCATTGTAACTTGTTTTGCTCGTATCTTTTAGCCCGTTGCTCCGTTTTGAGTGTGCCCTATATGAAACTTGTGTGATTTTGCATGAGAATCATAATATCATGTTGTTTTCATGTTTGGAGCATGTTTGCTTCATGTTTGGGTGCTTCTTGCACCGTTGACATGCTTGTCTTGTTTTGCTCATATCTTCTAGGCCGTAGCTCCGAATTAAACAAACTTTATATGAAACTTGACTAGAATTTCGTGTAGATCATCATGGTGCATGTTAACCTGCTGTTTAACAACTTTAACTTAAGGTTTGTTCAGATCTGGAATAATTTCAAATTATGCATATGAGGACTTACCGGTTTTATTATATGTTGATTCCGGCCTCATTTAAACTTGTTGGGTGATGTCGTTTTGAGTGCTTCCTACCTTGCCATGTATTGCATCATATATAAACTTGTGTTGCATCATACTAGGTTGAGCATCTTGTCATGTCTTGTGTGGTGTGTTTACCGTGTTGCTTGCTTCTTCTCGTTAGTGCTTGTTCTGTTGCGATCGTGAGGATTCGTTCGTCTACTCGTGGTTCGTCTTCAAGGCTTCTTCTTCGTCTTCTTCATGGATCTATTCTTCTTCCTTGCGGGATCTCAGGCAAGATGACCATCACCTTGGATACCTTTACTACCATTGCCATTCTTAGTTGTCTCGATGCTATCGTTACATGTCGCGCTACCCATCATTATTGTCAGCCTCTCCTTGTTGCCATGAAACCTCTAACCTTTTGACACCTTCCTAGCAAACCATTGTTTGGCTATGTTACCCGCTTGCTCAGCCCCTCTTATAGCGTTGTTAGTTGCAGGTGAAGATGAAGATCGTTCCTTGTTGGAACTTGTTGTTGGAATATCACAATATGTCTTATATATATTAACACACCTATATACTGGGCATGGGTGGAAGGCTTGGCCTTTTGCTCGGTGTTTTGTTCCACTCATGCCGCCTTAGGAACCGATAAACTGGCATTATGTTCCTTGATTTTGCGTTCCTTACACGGTTGGGTATATGGGGACCCCTTGACAGTTCATCTTTGAATAAAACTCGTCTAGCAAGGCCCAACATTGGTTTTAATTTGCTCATAATAACAACTTAATTAATTAATTAATAGCATAGGGAGTTAGCGCTACCCGAGGATTCTTGGGCCTGACAAGAAAAAACCCTAGTTCCACTGCCGCAACCTTCTGTTCCCGTGAGATCCCATCTTGGGGCCTGTTCCGAAGCTCCGCCGGAGGGGGGGATCTTCCATGGAGTGCTTCTACATCATCATCATCGCTTCACCATGAGTTGTGAGCAGTTTACCACAGACCTTCGGGTCCATAGCTAGTATCTAGATGGCTTCTTCTCTCTCTTTGGATCTCAATACAAAGTTCTCCATGGTCTTCGAGGAGGTCTATTCGATGTAATCTCTTTTTGTGGTGTGTTTGTCGAGATCCGATGAATTGTGGGTTTATGATCAAGATTATCTATGAGAAATATTTGGTTCTTTTCTGAACTCTTTCTGTATGATTATAATATCCTTGCAAGTCTCTTCGAATTATTGGTTTGGTTTGGCCTACTAGATCTGTACTTCTTGCAATGGGAGAAGTGCTTGGCTTTGGGTACAATCTTGCGGTGTCCTTTCCCAGTGACAGTAGGGGCAGCAAGGCATGTATTGTATTGTTGCCATCGAGGATAAAAAGATGGGGTTTATATCACTATGTTTGAGTTTATCCCTCTACATCATGTCATCTTGCTTAAGGCGTTACTCTGTTCTTATGAACTTAATACTCTAGATGCATGCTGGATAGCGGTTGATGTGTGGAGTAAAAGTAGTAGATACAGAATCGTTTCGGTCTACTTGTCTCGGACATGATGCCTATATATAATGATCATGCCTAGATAGTCTCATAATTATTCGCTTTTCGATCAATTGCTCGACAGTAATTTGTTTACCCATCGTAGAATACCGCTATCATGGGAGAAGCCACTAGAGAAAACTATGGCCCCGGGGTCTATTCTCAACATATCAATCTACAATCTACTTTACTTTTCTGCTTTTACTTTTTGTTCTTATATCCAAAAAATACCAAAAATATCAAACTATCATCTCTATCAGATCTCACTTTCGTAAGTGACAGTAAAGGGATTGACAACCCCTTATCGCGTTGGCTGTGAAGTTCTTATTTGTTTGCGCAGGTGCGAGGGACTCGCGCGTGGTCTCCTACTGGATTGATACCTTGGTTCTCAAAAACTGAGGGAAATACTTACGCTACTATGATGCATCACCGTTTCCTCTACTGTGATGTAATCTCTTTTTGTGGTGTGTTTGTCGATATCCGATGAATTGTGGGTTTATGATCAAGATTATCTATGAGAAATATTTGGTTCTTTTCTGAACTCTTTATGTATGATTATAATATCCTTGCAAGTCTCTTCGAATTATTGGTTTGGTTTGGCCTACTAGATCTGTACTTCTTGCAATGGGAGAAGTGCTTGGCTTTGGGTACAATCTTGCGGTGTCCTTTCCCAGTGACAGTAGGGGCAGCAAGGCACGTATTGTATTGTTGCCATCGAGGATAAAAAGATGGGGTTTATATCACTATGTTTGAGTTTATCCCTCTACATCATGTCATCTTGTTTAAGGCGTTACTCTGTTCTTATGAACTTAATACTCTAGATGCATGCTGGATAGCGGTTGATGTGTGGAGTAAAAGTAGTAGATACAGAATCGTTTCGGTCTACTTGTCTCGGACATGATGCCTATATATAATGATCATGCCTAGATAGTCTCATAATTATTCGCTTTTCGATCAATTGCTCGACAGTAATTTGTTTACCCATCGTAGAATACCGCTATCATGGGAGAAGCCACTAGAGAAAACTATGGCCCTGGGGTCTATTCTCAACATATCAATCTACAATCTACTTTACTTTTCCGCTTTTACTTTTTGTTCTTATATCCAAAAAAATACCAAAAATATCAAACTATCATCTCTATCAGATCTCACTTTCGTAAGTGACAGTAAAGGGATTGACAACCCCTTATCGCATTGGCTGCGAAGTTCTTATTTGTTTGCGCAGGTGCGAGGGACTCGCGCGTGGTCTCCTACTGGATTGATACCTTGGTTCTCAAAAACTGAGGGAAATACTTACGCTACTGTGATGCATCACCCTTTCCTCTACGAGGGAATACAACGCAAGCTCGAGAAGTACCAGGCGTCCCAGGGCCCTGGGGCACGCCCTGGTGTCTTGTGGTGGGTGTGGGCCTCCGTTTGCGTTGATTCCAACTCCCAAAAATCACATATATTCCAAAATAATTGTCCGTAATTTTTATCACTTTTGGACTTCGTTTGATATGGATTTTCTGCGAAACAAAAAACATGCAACAAACATGAACTGGCACAGGGCACTGGATCAATATGTTAGTCCAAATAAATCATATAAATTGTTGCTAAAAGTATGCAAAAGTTGAATAATATTGGCATGGAATAATAAAAAATTATAGATATGACGGATACGTAACATATTGTGGTATTTGGACACCGGAAGTGTTTCAGAGGGTACCAGGTACTCATCCGGTCACTAGAAAGGAGTTTCGGACACCCCCGACAATGATATGGGCCTTATGGGCCAAGAGAGGGAACACACCAACCCACAAGGGGCTGGTGCGCCCCTATAGAGGCCGGCCTTAAGATGAGGAGAAGGAAAGAAGGGAGGGAAAGGAAAGTGTGGAGTAGGACTCCCCTTCCTTCCCTCCCCCCTCTTTCCGCCCCCTTCTTCATACAAGGAAAGGGGGGCGCGGGAGGGCAGGAGCCCTAGGGCTGGCGGCGAGCCCCATGGGGCGCGCCCTGGCTTCCCTAGGCTACCTCCTCTCCCCTCCCACCTATATATATGTGGGGAAGGGGCGCCACACAAGAACACAACATTGTCTTAGCTGTGTGCGGCGCCCCTATCCACCGTTTACTCCCTCGGTCATATTTTCATAGTGCTTAGGCGAAGCCGTGCGGAGATCGCATCACCATCACCGTCACCACGCCGTAGTGCTGCCTGAACTCATCCACTACCTTGCCGTCTTGCTGGATCAAGAAGGCGGAGGACGTCATCGAGCTGAACGTGTACTGAATGCGGAGGTGACGTACGTTCGGTGCTCAATCGGTTGGAACGCGAAGAAGTTTGACTGCATCAACCGTGTCGTCAAACACTTCCGCTTATGGTCTACGAGGTTACATAGACACACTCTCCCCCTCATTCCTATGCATCTCCATGGATAGGTCATTGCGTGTGCATAGAATTTTTTTGTTTTCCCTGCAACGTTCTCCAACATCATCGTCCCCGAACTTGCATCGTTTTATATCGTTGAACTGAATGACATTTTTTATAAAATAATTTTTTATGTGTGTTTCTTTTTTTAACTCACATTTCTTGCAACGATGTTCTAGACTTCTTTTGTTTTGCGACTTGAACTTTTACCAACTTGAATTACTGTGTATGGATGAGCACTTGAACTTACAGAAGTGAAAGTTTTTGGTTTTAAATTCATATTTGTTTCCTTGTCCGAACTTATGGTATCATCATCATCGGACCTGCTTGGTTTATGTAAGTGAACTAAAATAAACTTTTACCCGAATAAATGTGTTGTGTTTTTTCTTCGAGTATATTTTCCTCGGGTCCATAGACGGACTTCCTCAAATTTCATAGACAACCCGACCGTGTTTTATTTTTTGAACTTACATGCTAGTAATAAACTAATAATTAAACATTCCCATACAATTTTTTCACTATTGATGGCATCAACCAAAATAGGTGGGAGAGAGCACTAGCAGACCGATCATTGTTTTTGATTTGTATTGATCAATGTTTTTAATTCAAACAAATTTTCCTTTCTTGCACAAACATCTAACTGTTATGTACACTTTCTTTAAGAAGTAGCAATCAAATCATCATAGATAGAAAAATTGAATTTGCAGTTGGTGCTATGTGTATGGATTCCATGTTTTGGTCGTCCTCATTGTCTGCGTCATGTACTTCATCTTTAACTTGCTGGTGTCCTTCATGCTAGTGCTCGCCGGCGTCATAGTGGGCTAGTGATCAGCGTCTGTCCAAACCTCCCTCATGCTGCAGTACGAAGAGAAACTAAATAGTGAGAGAAAAGAGCAGTAGAGAGAAACAAATTAAAGGTGAGCTACAAAAACATTAAATTATTCTAATAAATTCCTATGGTCAGTTATATTCATAGTGAAGTTTGTCTTTGTATAGTACTGATTAGTAGTAGTATTGTGTAAGTCATAATGATCAGTACTTGTGATAGCCTGGCTTATTAGGGATGGTAGATGCTACCTCTTGAGCATGCGTTGTTTTTCCCTTGAAGAGGAAAAGATGATGCAGCAAAGTAGCGTAAGTATTTCCCTTAGTTTTTGAGAACCAAGGTATCAATCCAGTAGGAGGCTACACGCAAATCCCTAGTACCTGCACAAACAATTAAGAACCTTGCAACCAACGTGATAAAGGGGTTGTCAATCCCTTCACGACCACTTGCAAAAGTGAGATCTGATAGAGATAATAAGATAATTTTTTGGGTATTTTTGTTGTATAGATTGAAAATTAAAGATTCCAAAATAAAAGAACAATAAATCTAGCTAGTTGACAGAAAATTAATATGATAAAAAATAGACCCGGGGGCCATAGGTTTCACTAGTGGCTTCTCTCAAGTAGCAAAGCTTACGGTGGGTGAACAAATTACTGTTGAGCAATTGATAGAAAAGCACATAGTTATGAGAATATCTAGGCATGATCATGTATATATGCATCACGTCCATGACAAGTAGACCGAAACAATTCTGCATCTACTGCTATTACTCCACACATCGACCGCTATCCAGCATGCATCTAGAGTATTAAGTTCATAAGAACAAAGTAACCCATTAAGCAAGATGACATGATGTAGAGGGATAAACTCATGCAATATGACATAAACCCCATCTTTTTATCCTCGATGGCAACAATACAATACATGCCCTGCTGCCCCTGATGTCACTGGGAAAGGACACCGCAAGATTGAACCCAAAGCTAAGCACTTCTCCCATTCCAAGAAAGATCAATCTAGTAGGCCAAACCAAACTGATAATTCGAGGAGACATGCAAAGATATTAAATCATACATATAAGAATTCAGAGAATAACCAAATATTGTTCATAGATAATCTTGATCATAAACCCATAATTCATCGGATCTCGACAAACACACCACAAAAAGTATTACATCGAATAGATCTCCAAGAAGATCAAGGAGAACTTTGTATTGAGATCCAAAGAGAGAGAAGGAGCCATCTAGCTAATAACTATGGACCCGAAGGTCTGTGGTAAACTACTCACACATCATCGGAGAGGCTATGGTGTTGATGCAGAAGCCCTCCGTGATCGATCCCCCCTCCGACGGAGCTCCGGAAAAGGCCCCAAGATGGGATCTCACGGTTACATAAGGTTGCGACGGTAGAAATAGGGTTTCGTGGTGCTCTCGGATGTTTTCAGGGTATATGAGTATATATAGGAGGAAGAGGTACGTCGGTGGAGCTACGGGCCCACGAGGGTGGGGGCGCGCCCTCCTACCTCGTGGCCACCTCGTGGCTTCCCAGACTTGTACTCCAAGTCTCCTGGATTGCGTTTGTTCCAAAAACGATCCTCGCAAAGGTTACATTCTGTTTGGACTCCGTTTGATATTCCTTTTCTGCGAAACCCTTAAATAGGCAAAAAACAACAATTTGCACTGGGCCTTTGGTTAGTAGGTTAGTCCCAAAAATAATATAAAAGTGCATATTAAATCCCATTAAACATCCAAAACAGATAATATAATAGCATGGAACAATAAACAATTATAGATTGTTGGAGACGTATCAAGCATCCCCAAGCTTAATTCCTGCTCGTCCTCGAGTAGGTAAATGATAAAAACAGAATTTTTGATGTGGAATGCTACCTAACATAATTTTCAATGTAATTTTCTTTATTGTGGCATGAATGTTCAGATCCGAAAGATTCAAGACAAAAGTTTAATATTGACATAAAAATAATAATACTTCAAGCATACTAACAAAGCAATTATGTCTTCTCAAAATAACATGGCCAAAGAAAGTTCATCCCTACAAAACCATATAGTCTGGATATGCTCTATCTTCATCACGCAAAATATTTAAATCATGCACAACCCCGGTTTCAGCCAAGCAATTGTTTCATACTTTAATTTTTTCAAACTTTTTCAACTTTCACGCAATACATGAGTGTGAGCCATGGACATAACACTATAGGTGGAATAGAATGGTGGTTGTAGAGAAGACAAAAAGGAGGAAGATAGTCTCACATCAACTAGGAGTATCAATGGGCTATGGAGATGCCCATCAATAGATATCAATGTGAGTGAGTAGGGATTGCCATGCAACGGATGCACTAGAGCTATAAGTGTACGAAAGCTCAACTAAAGAAACTAAGTGGGTATGCATCCAACTCGCTTGCTCACGAAGACCTAGGGCATTTTGAGGAAGCCCATAATTGGAATATACAAGCCAAGTTCTATAATGAAAATTCCCACTAGTATATGAAGATGACAAAACAAGATACTCTCTATCATGAAGATCATGGTGCTACTTTGAAGCACAAGTGTGGAAAAAGGATAGTAGCATTGCCCCTTGTCTCTTTTTCTCTCATTTTTTTATTTTGTTTTGGGCCTTTTCCTTTTTTTATGGCCTCTCTTTGTCTCTCTTTTTTTTTCGTCCGGAGTCTCATCCCGAGTTGTGGGGGAATCATAGTCTCCATCATCCTTTCCTCACTGGGACAATGCTCTAATAATGAAGATCATCACACTTCTATTTACTTACAACTCAAGAATTACAACTCGATGCTAGAACAAAATATGACTCTATGTGAATGCCTCCGGCGGTGTACCGGGATGTGCAATGATTCAAGAGTGACATGTATGAAAAATTATGCATGGTGGCCTTGCCACAAATACGATGTCAACTACATGATCATGCAAGGCAATATGACAATGATGAAGCATGTCATAATAAATGGAACGGTGGAAAGTTGCATGGCAATATATCTCGGAATGGCTATGGAAATGCCATAATAGGTAGGTATGGTGGCTGTTTTGAGGAAGGTATATGGTGGGTTTATGTTACCGGCGAAAGTTGCGCGATACTAGAGAGGCTAGCAATGGTGGAAGGGTGAGAGTGCGTATAATCCATGGACTCAACATTAGTCATAAAGAAATTATATAATTATTGCAAAAATCTACAAGTTATCAAAACAAAGTAATACACGCATGCTCCTAGGGGAAGGGTTGGTAGGAGTTAACCATCGCGCGATCCCGACCTCCACACAAAGGAAGATAATAAATAAATAAATCATGCTCCAACTTCATCACTTAACGGTTCACCATACATGCATGCTACGGGAATCACAAACTTTAACACAAGTATTCCTCAAATTCACAATTACTCCACTAGCATGACTCTAATATCACCATCCTCATTTCTCAAAACAATCATCAAGTATCAAACTTCTCATAGTATTCAATGCACTTTATATGAAAGTTTTTATTATACCCGTCTTGGATGCCTATCATATTAGGACTAATTTTGTAGCCAAAGAAAATTACCATGCTGTTCTAAAGGACTCTCAAAATAATATAAGTGAGATATCAATAATTTCTATAAAATAAAACCACCACCGTGCTCTAAAAGATATAAGTGAAGGACTAGAGCAAAATTATCTAGCTCAAAAGATATAAGTGAAGCACATAGAGTATTCTAATATATTCAGATTCATGTGTGTCTATCCCAAAAGGTGTGTACATCAAGAATGATTTTGGTAAACTAAAAAGAAAAGACTCAAATCATACAAGACGCTCCAAGCAAAACACATATCATGTAGTGAATAAAAATTTAGTCTCAAGTAAAGTTACCGATAGACGAAGACGAAAGAGGGGATGCCTTCCCGGGGCATCCCCAAGCTTAGGCTTTTGGTTGTCCTTGAATTTTACCTTGGGGTGCCTTGGGCATCCCCAAGCTTAGGCTCTTGCCACTCTTTATTCCATAGTCCATCAAATCCTTACCCCAAAACTTGAAAACTTCACAACACAAAACTTAACAGAAAATCTCGTGAGCTCCGTTAGTATAAGAAAACAAACCACCACTTTAAGGTATTGTATTGAACTTATTCTTTATTTATATTGGTGTTAAACCTACTGTATTCCAACTTCTCTATGGTTCATACCCCCCGATACTACTCATAGATTCATCAAAATAAGCAAACAACACACGAAAAACAGAATCTATAAAAAACAGAACAGTCTGTAGCAATCTATAACTTTCGAATACTTATGTAACTCTAAAAATGCTGAAGTAAACTTCTCGACATTAGGATTTTGTCTATTAATCATCTGCAAAAAGAATCAACCTAAAAGCACTCCCCAGTAAAAAAATGGCAGCTCATCTTGTGAGCGCAAAGTTTCTGTTTTTTATAGCAAGATCGCAAAGACTTCACCCAAGTCTTCCCAAAGGTTCTACTTGGCACAAACACTAATTAGAACACAAATCCATATCTAACCAGAGACTAGATGAATTATTTATTACTAAACAAAGCAAAAGCAAATAAAATAAAATTGGGTTGCCTCCCACCAAGCGCTATCGTTTAACGCCCGTAGCTAGGCATAATTTTAATGATGCTTACATGAAAGAGAAGAATTGAAGCACAAAGAGAGCATCATAGAACATGTGAAAATCACATCTAAGTCTAACATACTTCCTATGCATAGGCATTTTATAAGAAAACAAATTAGCAAGACAAGCAATATCTAGCATATGCAAGGAAGAAATAGAAAACAAGATCAATCTCAACATGAAGAGAGGTAATTTAGTAACATGAAGATTTCTACAACCATATTTTCCTCTCTCATAATAATTACATGTAGGATCATAAGAAAATTCAACAATATAGCTATCACAAAACATATTCTCAACACGATCCACATGCATGCGAAGTTGACACTTCCAAAATAGTGGGATCAACATTAACTAAAGTCATGACCTCTCCAAACCCACTTTTATCAAAAAAATCATAAGATTTATCATTCTCCAAATATGCGGGATCTAAAGTTGAAACTCTTCCAAACCCACTTTCAATATTATTGCAAACATTATTATCAATCTCATATATATCATGGGGCTTAAATAAGTTTTCAAGATCGTAAGAAGCATCACCCCAATCATAATCATTGCAACAAGTAGTGGGCATAGCAAAATAAGCATCCCCAAGCTTAGGGTTTTGCGTATCATTAGCACAATTGACATTAATAGATTTTATAATAACATCATTGCAATCATGCTTTTCATTCAAGGAGCTATCGTGAATCACTTTATAATCTTCTTCTTTCAACACTTCATCACAATTTTTGGACTCACGAATTTCAAGCAAAACCTCATAAAGATAATCTAGTGCACACAACTCACTAGCAATTGGTTCATCATAATTGGATCTCTTAAAAAGATTAGCAAGTGGACGAGGATCGATACTTTAGCAAGCGAATATGCAAGCTAATAGAGGGCACATGGCAACACAAGCAAACAGAAAGGCGAACGGAAAATAGGCAAAGAAAACGGCAAAGGTGAAGAGGGGGGGGGGAAACGAGAGGAAACTGGCAAATAATGTAATGCGAGGGATAAGAGTTTGTGATGGGTACTTGGTATGTCTTGACTTGTGCATAGATCTCCCTGGCAAAGGCGCTAGAAATTCTTCTTGCTACCTCTTAAGCATGCGTTGTTTTTCCCTTGAAGAGGAAAGGGTGATGCAACAAAGTAGCGTAAGTATTTCCCTCAGTTTTTGAGAACCAAGGTATCAATCCAGTAGGAGACTACATGCAAATCCCTTGTACCTGCACAAACAATTAAGAACCTTGCAACCAACGCGATAAAGGGGCTGTCAATCCCTTCATGGCCACTTGAAAAAGTGAGATCTTATAGAGATAATAAGATAAATATTTTTGGTATTTTTGTTGTATAGATTGAAAAGTAAGGATTGCAATATAAAAGAACAATAAAGATAGCTAGTTGATGGAAGATTAATATGATGCAAAATGGACCCGGGGGCCATAGGTTTCACAAGTGGCTTCTCTCAAGATAGCAAATCTTATGGTGGGTGAAAAAATTACTGTCGAGCAATTGATAGAAAAGCGCATAGTTATGAGAATATCTAGGCATGATCATGTATATAGGCATCACGTCCGTGACAAGTAGACCGAAACGATTCTGCATCTACTACTATTACTCCACACATCGACCGCTATCCAACATGCATCTAGAGTATTAAGTTCATAAGAACAGAGAAACGCATTAAGCAAGATGACATGCGGTAGAGGGATAAACTCATGCAGTATGACATAAACCCCATCTTTTTATCCTTGATGGCAACAATACAATACGTGCCTTGCTGCCCCTGCTATCACTGGGAAAGGACACTGCAAGATTGAACCCAAAGCTAAGCACTTCTCCCATTGCAAGAAAGATCAATCTAGTAGGCCAAGCCAAAATGATAATTCAAAGAGACTTGCAAAGATATTAAATCATACATATAAGAATTCAGAGAAGAACCAAATATTGTTCATAGATAATCTTGATCATAAACCCACAATTCATCGGATCTTGACAAACGCAACGCAAAAACTATTACATCGAATAGAACTCCAAGAAGATCGAGGAGAACTTTGTATTGAGATCCAAAGAGAGAGAAGAAGCCATCTAGCTAATAACTATGGACCCGAAGGTCTGTGGTAAACTACTCACACATCATCGGAGAGGCTATGATGTTGATGTAGAAGCCCTCCGTGATCGATTCCCCCTCCGACGGAGCTCCAGAAAAGGCCCCAAGATGGGATCTCACGGGTACAGAAGGTTGCGGGGGGTGGAAATAGGGTTTCGTGGTGCTCTCGGATGTTTTCAGGGTATATGAGTATATATAGGAGGAAGAGGTACGTCGGTGGAGCTACGAGGGGCCCACGAGGGTGGGGGCGCGCCTACCCCCCTAGGCGTGCCCTCCTGCCTCGTGGCCACCTCGTGTCTTCCTAGACTTGTACTCCAATTCTCCTGGATTGCGTTTGTTCCAAAAACGATCCTCGTGAAGGTTCATTCCGTTTGGACTCCGTTTGATATTCCTTTTCTGCGAAACACTGAAATAGGCAAAAAACCAATAATTTGCACTGGGCCTTTGGTTAGTAGGTTAGTCCAAAAAATAATATAAAAGTGCATATTAAAGCCCATTAAACATCCAAAACAGATAATATAATAGCATGGAACAATAAAAAATTATAGATACGTTGGAGACGTATCAGTAGACTACTCATATCAATAAGGAATTCCTTCTTTTCTGGAGGCCCATTCGGATAGAACTCCAAAGTTAAGCGTGCTCGGCTTGGAGTAATTTCAGGATGGGTGACCGACCGGGAAGTTGCCCCCCGGGTGCACACGAGTGAGGACAATATGCGCAGAAAAGACTTGTATTGATCTGTGGGGCCAGTCTAGATCCCGCCAGGAGTAACGACCACCGGCGGGTATGTTCGGGGCGTTACAAGTTGGTATCAGAGCTGGACCTCGCGGTTACACGGATGTTTGCGGACAGGTGCACGGGCATGTTGTGCATTACGTTTGTGACCCGTCGTGGAACACGACATGTCACATGTACCGGACTGGATGCACATACATATGTGCCAAGAGGGAATGTTCCCGTGGCCCGACGAGGACGTCGGTTCCTCTGAGTGGGCGTGTATGTGATAGCCTAGATTATTAGGTTGGTAGACTACTCATATCAATAAGGAATTCCTTCGTTTCTGGAAGCCCATTCGGATAGAACTCCAAAGTTAAGCGTGCTCAGCTTGGAGTAATTTTAGGATGGGTGACCGACCGAGAAGTTGCTCCCGGGTGCACACGACTGAGGACAAAGTGCGCAGAAAAGACTAGTATTTATCTATGAGGCCAGTCTAGATCCCGCCAGTAGTAACGACCATCGGCGGGTGTGTTCGGGGCGTTACAGTACTACTACTTTGTCTTACTAATGAGCACTAGTATTGTTCTAGCTAACACAATGAATTTTTCATCTAGTGGACTTTTAACATTATATTAGAAAATGTGAGCTACAAAATAAACAACTAGACTAGAATAGAAGCATTGGCTTATATTAGAAACGATGAGCTACAAAATAAACAACCAGATGTGAATTTGCTTCAAGTCAGGTTTACTATTTTTGAATTTGATGCATGTTGCACTATATGTAGGACTGCTACGGGTTTGCAAGCTGGACTTGAGTACTTTTAAATTGTTTGCATAGTTTAGTGCCAAAATCCTCACCACAAAAGAACACATCTGCATTACCAATCGCATATAGCAAAATTGAACTTTCTGCGTCTATTGTTGTTTTTATAGAGTGGACTTATGTTTTCTTATGTACTTGAACTATTAAAGTTTTTGAAAATTGCCACTGTGACACTTGTTATACTTGAAAACTCTAGCCAGACTAGGCACCCCCCAAATCCCACACAACAAAGCATGTTATATGTATTTTTCACGAACTAATGATTGTTAATGTACTGAACTGAGAGCACCTAGTTTGTGTTTCAGAAATTAAAATAGACATCCTAAGCACCCCGTTTTAGCAAATGTTTGTGCTACAATTCAACAATAGAGAATATAGATAAGCAAACACCTATTTTTATGGAGAATATACCATTTTTATGGCCTTCATGTGACTAGCAACACCGGAGGTGAACTCGTGTCTCCTGCTACTGCAGGTCGACGAGGAACAAGTGTGATAGTGAAAACAAAACCAGTGAACAGAATGGGAGTAAGTTGTGGTCGAGCGGCAGATGGAGCCCCACAACTCATGCACCCGCGTCCATCGCTGCCAGCCTAGCCGAACTCCATGAGGTTCACCAGCGCCACATTGCCATTATCGTACTCCATCAGGATCTCCATGTACATTGCATTCCACACCTCAACGTGGAAGCATCACCAATGAGTTCAGCGATTCGAGATTCACACCTCAAATATCAAAACAACATGAAATAGAATTTTGCCTTCACAAAAGCATCAACAATGAGTTCAACGAGTCGAGATTCACAGCTCATCGAGGTCTCAATTATCAGTTCATACAAAGTAAAAAAGCATGGAGTTCACCTAGTCTGAACTATCAGTTCATACAAAGTACAAACCAGAGAATTCATTGAATCTCAACTATCAGTTCACAGAAACTACAAACAATGGAGTTCATCGACTCTGAACTATCAATTCATGGAAAATACAAAGCACGGGGAGAGTGAGTCTTACCTATAAGTTCATAAAAACTATGGATCACAACAACAATGATTCATAATCAACTTTTTTAAGATCCATCAGCTAGTCTGTGACCATGATGTAGCTATGATAGAGGGAGCAGTACACTAGTGCAGAGACGTGCTATACAAACGGTTTTTACCCCCTTTCCGTGACAAAGTTTTAAACCGTCGCCTAGTGAGTGTGCGATAGGGGGGGTCCTTCCCACATGACCTAGAAACCGTCGAGGATTGGCCCTCCGGCCACACAGACAGGAAAAAAATGAGCTCGTGTGCAATTGGGCGAGGCATCAAAGCCCAATCATTTCCGTTCGTATGTACATCCCACATAGTGAATCCCATAAAAATCTTTCCGTTTGTATGTATATCACACACAGTATTTTGTGTGGAAACATTTGTGCAAGTTGTCCTAACACAAATAGTTCTCTACAGGAAGCCGTGTGTGATTCTTAGTTGATCCAACACGCCTACTTTCTAGAAACCGTGTGGGTTGTTTGAGTTCATCGCCCACAGTATTGTCTATGTAACTGTCTGCCATAGAAAACCCCAATAAGCTGGGTAATTAGCCCATTATTGATAATCCATGTAGTAATCAAATTGACATTTCTTATAAAACACACCAGATTTTTCATATCCCTATAATGACAACTAGGATTTCATAATCGAATTACATCAGATAGCTTCAACACTCAGTTACATGAAAGAGGGATATAGCTAGCTACGCCATTACGCAACAGCACCAAGTTTCACATGCAACATCGAAAACCTTTGGAAAAGTAGCATCATACATGGTGAATAGACAGATGAATCTTATCTGGGAAACTACAGAAGCGAAAGGCGAATATTGAGCCTTCAGTGATGTTGAATGTCCTTGCATCTTTAGGCCAGTGGCTATGGGTAATTACCCGCCCAACCTTCGTCCTCTTCAGGAAGACTTCAATATTGTACCACGAGTGTTGAATGAATACCTTCCTCGCCTCTTGACCATGCAAGTGGTTTGATAGGTAATCAACGGTGAACTGCTTTGAAAAGTACTGAAAACAAAGATATGCATAAATCACTGTTATTAATTTTAAAATGGCGCAAGGGGTCAAAACAAGGTAAAAGAGGTAGTACCACCCTATAGTTGACTGATGTCTTCTTCATTGTGCAAACAAAGATCTTGCTGTTATTCGTCACAAGTTGCTTTATCCTAAAAATCTTTATGAGTTTCTTGACTTGACTGATATTCATGGCATCTCATTTCCCCATATGCAAAATGGGTTGAACAGTGGGTCTAAGCCTCTGACAGCAGGACCTATATGTGCAAGACCAAATTGTAAGAAACCTAAATATTAGAATGATTCCTGCAACTGCACACTAATGTGCTATTAGCGAAAGGACCATGCATGAGCAAACCTCAATGGTAAAACCGTAGTGTCTCCCATTGTTTCTCTGCAACACATATAAGTAAGATCTTGATTAGGCTAACCGAGAGTTGTCATACTATCAATAGAATATGTATTGAGTATAGACAAAGTTGATTTATTTCTCACATGCATAGCAATACAAAATTGTACCCACAACAAATGGAAATTAAATTGCATAATTGGACCAAACAGTTAAATGGACATCACACCAAATGAACCAAAACAACTTAAGTGCGCACGACATTGCAGAATAGAACATATACTAGAAGATAAGACCGTTAACGAAACCAAGAATGCTTGAGAACAGTACTATGAAATGTAGCAATTGTTGGACCAAACTATTAACTGAACATTACATTTCAGAATATCAGGTTGCATATTAACATTACAGAGGACAAATCACTAGAAGGCACTGGCGGTGGCCTCGAGAAAACAACACGAACTGTATTTTAAAGTAGACAACCGCGTGAGGTGTCGACTGTGGCCTCGAAGGCGAGGTGCTCCTCCAAGATCTGGCGGTCGACAAGCATGGTAGCCATAGCGACCTTGTCTGCGCGTGCGGCCGCAATTTTCTTCTTTGCTTCTTCGCTTCTAGATGCTACTGAGCTCCACGTTATACTGCGTGCAAAAAGGTTGTGGGCGGCACTTAATTGGAGGACATGGCTAGTGATTTCAGAGGAAGGTGTTGCACCGTTGGTCGGGACATGTGGGACGGGGAAGGAGGAGGATGGTGTGGGTGAGGTGCAGATTACTTGAACATATCGATGAGACCGCGTAGCACGAAGAAGGGTCACCGGCGAGGAGGAGGTGCTGCAAGAAGAAGGGTCGCCGACGAGGAGGCAGGGCTGCAAGAAGAAGGGTCACCGGCGAGGAGGCGGCGCTTCCAGTAAGCAGCAGTGAAGGTTTGAACCTGTAAAGCAAGGAGGAACGGTGGAAATATGGCTTTTGGTGGGGGAGGTAGGCGGCGAGATAGATATTTCAGCGGTGGCAATTTTTTTTCGCTCGGTGCCGCGAAAAACTGGCGTGCAAGTGTGGTTAAAGGGCGGGCAGTGGACTGTAGATGACGAAGCTTCCCGCGTAAGCCAGACAAGACGGTGTGCCAAGATATTTTATATCGCATCCCACACGATTATTGCTAGTAAACTATTTGTGGTATACCTGATTTTTTCATTCTGTTTTGAAAGAAAAAAATGGTGTTACGGAGGGAAAGGATGGTGTTCGAATTTCTAGAACATTTATCTACAGTGAACATGCAACTATATGAGTGTCGTGTTAAAATTTGGAATTATTCCGGGTTCATTTGGCATTTTTATGCATTAATTGAGTTTCTAGGCATTTAATGTGCATAATTAAAATTTGAACTACAAGCACATGCTCCAGTGCACCAAAGTTTGTTGAAAAATCACATGTGTGTCTTTGGGTGAATTTGTAGGTCCCATGCAAGAACGAGAATGAAATTCAAACATCTGGGCGTCGTAGCTCGGCCGAAAATATTGAGAAACTTGGTTTTTAAATTCCTATAAATCCCAAACTCGCGTGAAAATCATGAAACTTGGCATGGTGTCATTTCATGGTACCAACATGCTGTGGTAAAAAAATTGGCCAAATTGGGACAAGTTTTGGTATAAGCTTCTTGCAAATTGGAGCTTCTCTCATGAAGGCATGTGGTTTCGAGAGGGAATATGTCACCTTTGCGTGCGAAACGACGTATGCTCCCCCCTCTTGATTTCTTTTACAAAGCAAAAATAGAATTATATGAGTGTCGTGTTAAGATTTGGAATTATTCCGGGTTCATTTGGCCCTTTTATGCATTAATTGAGTTTCTGGGCATTTAATGTGAATAATTCAAATTTGAACTACAAGCACATGCTCCAGTGCACCAAGGTTGGTTGAAAAATCACATGTGTGTCCTTGGGGTGAATTTCTAGGTCCCATGCAAGAAATGGGAGTGAAATTCAAACATCTGGGCGTCGTGGCTCGGGCGGTAACATTGGGAAAGTTGGTTCTCTAAATTCCTTTAAATTCAAAACTCTCCTGAAAATCATGAAACTTGGCATGGTGTCATTTCATGGCACCAACATATTGTGGTAAAAAATTGACCGAATTGGGACAAGTTTTGGTATAAGCTTCTTGCAAACCAGAGCTTCTCTCAAGAAGACTTGTGGTTCCCGAGAGGGAACATGTCAACTTTGTGTGCGAACGGTATAAGCTGCCTCTACCCCTTGATTTTTAGAGAGGCAACATAGAACTATATGAGTGTCGTGTTAAAATTTGGAATTATTCCGAGTTCATTTAGCCTTTTCATATATTAATTGAGTTTTCTAGGCATTTAATGTGCATAATTCAAATTTGAACTACAAGCACATGCTCAAGTGCACCAAAGTTGGTTGAAATATCACTTGTGTGTCCTTGGGTGAATTTCTAGGTCCCATGCAAGAATTGGGAATGAAATTCAAACATCTGGGCATCGTGGCTCGGCCGGAAATATTGAGAAACTTGTTTTTTTTAAATCCTGTAAATCCAAAACACGCATGAAAATCATGAAACTTGGCATGGTGTCATGACATGGCACCAACATGTTTTGGTTAATTTTTTGGCCAAATTGGGACAAGCTTTGGTATAAGCTATTGGGAAACATAGCATGCAATTTAAAAAAATTCCTACGCTCACGCAAGATCTATCTAGGAGATGCATAGCAACGAGAGGGGGAGAGTGTGTCTACGTACCCTCGTAGACTGAAAGCGGAAGCGTTTGACAACGCGGTTGATGTAGTCGAACTTCTTCTCGTTCTGACCGATCAAGCACCGAACGTACGACACCTCCGACTTCTGCACACGTTCAGCTCGATGACATCCCTCGAACTCTTGATCCAACAAAGTGTCGAGGAAGTATATGAGTTCCGTCAGCACGGCAGTGTGGTGATGGTGATGGTGAAGTGATCCGCACAGGGCTTCGCCTAAGCACTACGAGAATATGACCGTGGGAGTAAATGGTGGAGGGGGGCGCCGCACACAGCTAAGAATGATGTTCGGGTCTCCTAGGCGCCCCCTACCCACATATATATAGGTTGGAGGGGGGAGAGGCAGCCAAGGGGGCGCCCAAGTAGGCCAAATCCTACTTGGGGTGCAACCCCAGTTCGCCCCCTTCCTTGTTTTGGCACTAGGAGAAGGAAGGAGAGGTAGCGCCCTCCCATTTCCTTTCTCCCTTAAGGAGGGGAAGGAAGGAGGGGCTCACCCTTCTCCCTTTCCTTTCCTAGGGTCGGCCGACTAGGTGGACGTGCGTACCAGCCCCCTGTGGGCTGGTCCGTCCCTCACTTGGCCCATTAGGCCCACATCTTTGTCGGGGGTGCCAGGAACCCCTTCCGGTGACCCGGCATCACCCGAAACACTTCCGGTGCCAAATACCATTGTATTATATATCAATCTTTACCTCTCAATCATTTAGAGACTCCTCGTCATGTCTGTGATCTCATCCGGAACTCCGAACAACATTCGGTCACCAAATAACATAACTCATATAATACAATATCATCATCGAGCGTTAAGCGTGCGGACCCTACGGGTTCGAGAACTATGTAGACATGACCGAGACACTACTCTGGTCAATAACCAATAGCGGAACCTAGATGCTCATATTGGTTCCCACATATTCTACAAAGATCTTTATCGGTCGAACCGTTATGACAACATACATTATTCCCTTTGTCATCAGTATGTTATTTGCTTGAGATTTGATCGTCGGTATCTTCATACCTAGTTCAATATCGTTACCTGCAAGTCTCTTTACTCGTCCCGTAATACATCATCTTGCAACTAACTCATTGGTCACTTTGCTTGCAAACTTCTCATGATGTGCACTACCGAGAGGGCCCAGAGATACGTCTCCGATACTCGGAGTGACAAATCCTAATCTCGATCTATGAAAACTCAACAAACGCCTTCGGAGATACATGTAGAGCATCTTTATAATCAACCAGCTACGCTGTGATGTTTGATAGCACACAAGGCACTCCTCCAGTAACCGGGAGTTGCATAATCTCATAGTCCGAGGAATATGTATTTGACACGAAGAAAGCAATAGCAGTAAAACTGAACGATCATTATGCTAAGCTAATGGGTGGGTCTTGTCCATCGCATCATTCTCCTAATGATGTGATCCCGTTCATCAAATGACAACACATGTCTATGTTTAGGAAACTTAACCATCTTTGATTAACGAGCTAGTCTAGTAGAGGCTTACTAGGGACACAGTGTTTTGTCTATGTATCCACACATGTATCAAGTTTCTGGTTAATACAATTCTAGCATGAATAATAAACATTTATCACGATATAAGGAAATGTAAAATAACAACTTTATTATTTCCTCTAGGGTATATTTCCTTGAGTCTCCCACTTGCACTAGAGTTAATAATCTAGATTACATTGTAATGATTCTAACACCCATGGAGTCTTGGTGTTGATCATGTTTTGCTCGTGGAAGAGTCTTAGTCAACGGGTCTGCAACATTCAAATTTGTATGTATTTTGCAAATCTCTATGTCTCCCTCCTTGACTTGATCGCGAATGGAATTGAAGCGTCTTTTGATGTGTTTGGTTCTTTTGTGAAATCTGGATTCCTTCTCTAAGGCAATTGCTCCAGTATTGTCACAAAAGATTTTCATTGGACCCGATGCACTAGGTATTACACCTAGATCGGATATGAACTCCTTCATCCAAACTGCTTCATTTGCTGCTTTTGAAGCAGCTATGTACTCCGCTTCACACGTAGATCCCGCCACGACGCTCTGCTTGGAACTGCACCAACTAACAGCTCCACCATTCAATAAAAATATGTATCTGGTTTGTGACTTAGAGTCATCCGGATCAGTGTCAAAGCTAGCATCGACATAACCATTTACAACGATTGCCTTGTCACCCCATAAACGGGAAACATATTCTTGGTCCTTTTCAGGTACTTCAGGATGTTCTTGACCGCTGTCCAATGATCCACTCCTGGATTACTTTGGAACCTCCCTGCCAGACTTATGGCAAGGCACACATCAGGTCTGGTACACATCATAGCATACATGATAGATCCTATGGTTGAGGCATAGGAAATGACTTTCATTTTCTCTCGATCTTCTGAAGTGGTCGGGCATTGAGTCTTACTCAACTTCACACATTGTAACACAGGAAATAATCCTTTCTTTGACTGGTCCATTTTGAACTTCTTCTAAACTTTATCAAGGTATGTGCTTTGTGAAAGTCCTATCAAGCGTCTTGATGTATCTCTACAGATATTGATGCCCAATATATAAGCAGCTTCACCAAGGCCTTTCACTGAAAAAATTCTTATTCAAGTATCCTTTTATGTTATCTAGAAATTCTACATCATTTTCGATGAACAATATGTCATCCACATATAATATCAGAAATGCTACGGAGCTCCCACTCACTTTCTTGTAAATACAAGCTTCTTCAAAAGTTTGTATAAAACCATATGCTTTGATCACTTCATCAAAGTGTATATTCGAACTCTAAGATGCTTGCACCAGTCCATAGATGGATCGCTGGAGCTTGCACACTTTGTTAGCACCTTTAGGATCGACAAAACCTTCTGGTTGCATCATATACGACTCTTCTTTAATAAATCCATTAAGGAATGGAGCTTTGACGTCCATTTGACAGATTCCATAGTCATAAAATGCGGTAATTGCCAACATGATTCAGACATACTTAAGCATCGCTACGGGTGAGAAAGTCTCATCGTAGTCAACTCCTTAAACTTGTCGAAAACCTGTCGCAACAAGCCGAGCTTTGTTGACAGTAACATTACCATCAGCGTCAGTCTTCTTCTTTAAGATCCATTTATTCTCTATGGCTCACCGATCATCAGGCAAGTCCACCAAAGTCCATACTTTGTTCTCATACATGGATCGTATCTCACATTTCATGGCCTCAAGCCATTTATCAGAATCTGGGCTCATCATAGCTTCTTCATAGTTTGTAGGTTCATCATGGTCTAGTAACATGACTTCCAGAACAGGATTACCATGCCACTCTGGTGTGGATCGTGCTCTGGTTGACCTATGTGGTTCGGTAGTAACTTGATCCGAAGTTTCATGATCATCATCATTAGCTTCCTATCTACTTGGTTTAGGCATCACTGGAACGGTTTTCTATGATGAGCTACTTTCCAATTCGAGAGAAGGTACAGTTACCTCATCAAGTTCTACTTTCCTCCCACTCACTTCTTTCGAGAGAAACTCCTTTTCTAGAAAGGATCCATTCTTAGTAACAAAAGTCTTGCCTTCGGTATATGTGGTAGAAGGTGTACCCAACAGTTTCCTTTGGGTATCCTATGAAGTCGCACTTCTCCGATTTAGGTTCGAGCTTATTAGGCTGATTTTTTTCCACATAAGCATCGCAACCCTAAGCTTTAACAAATGACAACTTAGGTTTCTTGCCAAACCACAGTTCATACGGTGTCATCTCAACGGATTTAGACGGTGCCGTATTTCACGTGAATGCAGCTGTCTCTAATGCATAACCCCAAAACGATAGTGGTAAATTGGTAAGAGACATCATAGATCGCACCATATCTAATAAAGTACGGTTACGACGTTTGGACACACCATTACGCTGTGGTGTTCTAGGTGGCGTGAGTTGTGAAACTATTCCACATTGTTTCAAATGAAGACCAAACTCGTAACTCAAATATTCGCCTCCGCGATCAGATCGTAGAAACTTTATTTTCTTGTTACGATGATTCTCTACTTCACTCTGAAATTCTTTGAACTTTTCAAATGTTTCAGACTTTTGTTTTATCAAGTAGATATACCCATATCTGCTCAAATCATCTATGAAGGTCAGTAAATAACGATACCCGTCGCGAGCCTCAACACTAATCGGACCGCATACATCGGTATGTATTATTTCCAATAAGTCATTGGCTCACTCCATTGTTCTGGAGAACGGCGTTTTAGTCATCTTGCCCATGAGGCATGCTTCGCAAGCACCAAGTGATTCATAATCAAGTGATACCAAAAGTCCATCAGCATGGAGTTTCTGCATGCACTTTACACCAATATGACCTAAACGGCAGTGCCAAAATAAGTTGCACTATCATTATCAACCTTGCATCTTTTGGCTTCACTATTATGAATATGTGTATCACTACGATCGAGATCCAATAAGAATATACCACTCTTTAAGGGTGCATGACCATAAAGGATATTACTCATAAAAATAGAACAACCATTGTTCTCTCATTTAAATGAATAACCGTCTCGCAACAAACAAGATCCAGATATAATGTCCATGCTCAGCGATGGCACCAAATAACAATTATTTAGGTCTAAAACTAATCCCGAAGGTAGATGTAGAGGTAGCGTGCCGACGGCGATCACATCGACTTTGGAACCATTTCCCATGCGCATCGTCACCTCGTCCTTAGTTAATCTTCGTTTAATCCATTGCCCCTGTTTCGAGTTAAAAATATTAGCAACCAAACCAGTATCAAATACCCAGGTGCTACTACGAGCATTAGTAAGGTACACATCAATAACATGTATATCAAATATACCTTAGTTCACTTTGCCATCCTTCTTATCCGCCAAATGCTTGGGGTAGTTCCGCTTCTAGTGTCCAGTCCCTTTGCAGTAGAAGCACTCAGTTTCAGGCTTGGCTCCAGACTTGGGTTTCTTCACGGGAGTAGCAGCTGTCTTGCTATTCTTCTTGAAGTTCCCCTTCTTTCCCTTGCCCTTTTTCTTGAAACTAGTGGTCTTGTCAACCATCAACACTTGATGCTCCTTTTTGATTTCTACCTCCGCAACTTTGAGCATAGCGAAGAGCTCGGGAATTGTCTTCCGCATCCCTTGCATATTATAGTTCATCATGAAGCCTTTATAGCTTGGTGGCATTGATTGAAGAACTCAATCAATAACACTATCTTCGTCAACTTTGCAACCAAGTTGAGTCATATGATTGTAGTACCCAGACATTCTGAGCAAGTGTTCACTGATAGAACTTATTGGAGACTTCATATATTTCAATTCAGGCATTTGCTTCAAATATTAGCTTCAACTCTTGGAACATATCATATGCTCCATGACGTTCAAAACATCGTTGAAGTCCCGATTCTTAGCCGTAAAGCATGGCACACTGAACTATCGAGTAGTCATCAGAACGAGTTGCTAGACGTTCACAACATCCAGAGTTGCTCCTGCAGCAGCCGTGTCACCTAGCGGTGCTTCCAGGAAATAATTCTTCTGTCTAGCAATGAGGATAATCCTCAAGTTACGGACCCTGTCCGTGTAGTTGCTACCATCATCTTTCAACTTAGCTTTATCTAGGAACGCATTAAAATTCAAGGGAACGGTAGCACGGGCCATTGATCTACAACATAGATATGCAAATACTATCAGGACTAAGTTCATGATAAATTAAGTTCATTTAATCAAATTACTAAAGAATTCCCACTTAGATAGACATCCCTCAAGTCATCTAAATGATACATGATCGAAATCAACTAAACCATGTCTGATCATCACGTGAGATGGAGTAGTCATCAATGGTGAACATCTCTATGTTGATCATATCTACTATATGATTCACGTTCGACCTTTTGGTCTCCAGTGTTCCAAGGCCACGTCTGTACATGCTAGGCTCGTCAAGTTTAATCCGAGTATTACGCATGTGCTAAACTGTCTTGCACCCGTTGTATGTGAACATAGAGTCTATCACACCCGATCATCACAAGGTGTCTCAACACGACGAACTGTAGCAACGGTGCATACTCAGGGGGGACACTTTTACCATGAAATTTAGTGAAGGGATCATCTTATAATGCTACCGCCGTACTAAGCAAAATAAGATGCATAAAAGATAAACATTACATGCAATAAAAAATATGTGACATGATATGGCCATCATCATCTTGTGCTTTTGATCTCCATCTCCAAAGCATCGTTATGATCTCCATCGTCACCGGCTTGACACCTTGATCTCCATCGTAGCATCATGGTCATCTCGCCAACTATTGCTTCTATGACTGTCGCTAACTAATAGTGATAAAGTAAAGCAATTACATGGCGTATGCATTTCATACAATAAAGAGACAACCGTAAGGCTCCTGCTGGTTGTCACATATCTTACAAAACATGATCATCTCATACAATAACGTATAACTCATCACGTCTTGACCATATCACATCACAACATGCCCTGCAAAAACAAGTTAGGCGTCCTCTGCTTTGTTGTTGCAAGTTTTACGTGGCTGCTACGGGCTTCTAACAAGAACCGATCTTACCTACGTCACAAAACCACAACGGTGTTTCGTCAAGTTTGCTATTTTAACCTTCTTCAAGGACCGGCCGCAGTCAAATTCGATTCAACTAAAGTAGGAGAAACAGACACCCGCCAGCCACCTTTATGCAAAACTAGTTGCATGTCTGTCGGTGGAACCGGTCTCATGAACGTGATCATGTAAGGTTGGTCCGGGCCGCTTCATCCCACAATACCGCTGACTCAAAATAAAACGTTGGTGGTAAGCAGTATGACTATCACTGCCCACAACTCTTTGTGTTCTACTTGTGCATATCATCTACGCATAGACCTGGCTCATGTTGCCACTGTTGGGAAACGTAGCATGCAATTTCGAAAAAATCCTACGCTCAGGCAAGATCTATATAGGAGATGCATAGCAACTAGAGGGGGAGAGTGTGTCTACGTACCCTCATAGACCGAAAGCGGAAGCGTTTGCCAACGCGTTTGATGTAGTCGAACTTCTTCTCATTCCGACCGATCGAGCACCGAACATACGACACCTCCGAGTTCTGCACATGTTCAGCTCGATGACGTCCCTCGAACTCTTGATCCAGCAAAGTGTCGAGGAAGTATATAAGTTCCGTCAGCACGACGGCGTGGTGACGGTGATGGTGAAGTGATCCGCGCAGGGCTTCGCCTAAGCACTACGCAAATATGATTGTGGGAGTAAACGGTGGAGGGGGGCGCCGCACACGGCTAACAATGATGTTGGTCTGTCCTAGGCGCCCCCCTCCCCACATATATATAGGTTGGATGGGGGGAGAGGCAGCCAAGGGGGTGCCCAAGTAGGTCGAATTCTACTTGGGGTGCAACCCCAATTCGCCCCTTCCTTGTTTTGGCACTAGGAGAAGGAAGGAGAGGTGGCGCCCTCCCCTTTCCTTCTCCCTTGAGGAGGGGAAGGAAGGAGGGGCTAGCCCTTCTCCCTTTCATTCGCTAGGGCTGGCCGGCCAGGTGGAGGGGTGCACCAGCCCCCTGTGGGCTGGTCTGTCCCTCACTTGGCCCATTAGGCCCATATCTTTGCCGAGGGGGGGGGTGCCCGGAACCCCTTCCGGTGACCCGGTATCACCCGGAACACTTCCGGTGTCAAAATACCATCGTCCTATATATCAATCTTTACCTCTCGACCATTCCGAGACTCCTCTTTATGTCTGTGATCTCATCCGAGACTTCGAACAACATTCGGTCACCAAATCACATAACTCATATAATACAATATCGTCATCGAACGTTAAGCGTGCGGACCCTACGGGTTCGAGAACTCTGTAGACATGACCGAGACACTTCTCTGGTCAATAACCAATAGCGGGACCTAGATGATCATATTGTCTCCCACATATTCAACAAAGATCTTTATCGATCGAACCGTTACGACAGCATACATTATTTCCTTTGTCATCGGTATCTCACTTGCCCGAGATTCGATCGTCGGTATCTTCATACCTAGTTCAATCTCGTTACCGGCAAGTCTCTTTACACGTTCTATAATACATCATCTTGCAACTAACTCAATAGTCACTTTGCTTGCAAGGCTTCTCATGATGTGTTTTACCGAGATGGCTCAGAGATACCTCTCCGATACTCGGAGTGACAAATCCTAATCTCGATATATGACAACTCAACAAACACCTTTGGAGATACCTGTAGAGCATCTTTATAATCAACCAGTTACGTTGTGATGTTTGATAGCACACAAGGCACTCCTCCGGTATCCGGGAGTTGCATACTCTCATAGTCGAAGGAATATGTATTTGACATGAAGAAAACAATATCAGTAAAACTGAACGATCATTATGCTAAGCTAACGGGTGGGTCTTGTCCATCACATCATTCTCCTAATGATGTGATCCCGTTCATCAAATGACAACACATGTCTATGGTTAGGAAACTTAACCATCTTTGATTAACGAGCTAGTCTAGTAGAGGCTTACTAGGGACACGATGTTTTGTCTATGTATCCATACATGTATCATGAATAATAAGCATTTATCATAATATAAAGAAATATAAAATAACAACTTTATTATTTCCTCTAGGGCATATTTCCTTCATAACCTTCTTGCAAACCGTAGCTTCTCTCAAGAAGGCTCGTGGTTCTGAGAGGGAATATGTCACCTCCGTGTGCGAAACAACATACACTGCGTTCTCGCGCCTTGATTTTTTTACACAGGCAGCTTAGGCCAATAGGAGTTTCGTGCTAAATTTTGGAATTATTCCGGGTTCATTTGGCCTTTTTATACATTAATTGAATTTCCAGGTATTTAATGCACATAATTCAAATTTGAACTATGAGAACATGCTCTAGTGCGCCAAAGTTCGTTGAAAAATCATTTATGTGTTCTTGGGAGGATTTCTAGGTCCCATGCAAGAAATGAGAATGGAATTCAAACATCTGGGTGTTTTAGCTTGGCCGGAAACATCAAGAAACTTGGTTTTAAAATTCCCATAAATCCAAAACTTGCCTGAAAATCGTGAAACTTGGCAAGGTATCATGACATGGCACCAACATGCGGTGGTAATATTTTTGTCCGGTTTGCGAAGGCGCACACATTAACAATCAATAAAGTCATTCTTGAACAAGGTTGTCACGTTACAAATCAGAAACACGAGTATTATTGAAACCGTGGGCATTCTACTTACCGTTTACGTGCCGCCATGTGTCCCCTTTTTTATTGGCTAGGAGGTGTCGTGCGGGGTAGCTATTTGAGTATGGGAGGCGTGCGATCAGACCCCTACGCGTGCTCTTCAGGAGGAGATCCCTTTGAACTCTATCCGCCACCCAACTCTCTCCCAATGTCTCCACTAATGGCACCCGAGCCCTGATACGTCCATTTTGCATCATGCTTATATGTTGATATTTATTGCATTATGGGATGTTCATTCATATTTTGTCACAATACTTATGCCTTTTCTCTCTTATTTTGCAAGGTTTACAAGAAGAGGGAGAATACCGGCAGCTGGAATTCTGGGCTGGAAAATGAGCAAACTCTGGAAACCTATTATGCACTACTCCAAAATCCCTGAAACTCCACAGAACATCGTTTGGGAAAATATAAAAAATATCTAGCGAAAGAAACCCACGAGAGGGGCCACCGGCTGGCCATGAGGGTGGGGGGCGCGCCCCCCTTCCTAGGGCGCGCCCCCTGCCTCGAGGGCCATCCGGCAGGCCTACGGTGCCCATCTTCTCCTATATGAAGCGTTTTGACCTGGAAAAAATTAGAGGGAGGCTTTCGGGACCAGACGCCGCCGTCTCGAGGCGGAACCGAGGTGGAAACCAATCTAGGGCTCCGGCAGAGCTTTTCTATCGGGGATACTTCCCTCCGGGAGGGGGAAATCGTCACCGCCGTCATCATCAACAACTCTCCCATCTTGGGGAGAGCTATCTTCATCAACATCTTCACCAGCACCATCTCCTCTCAAACCCTAGTTCATCTCTTGTATCCAATCTTTGTACCCAAACCTCAGATTGGTACCTCTGGGTTGCTAGTAGTGTTGATTACTCCTTGTAGTTGATGCTAGTTGGTTTATTTGGTGGAAGACCATATGTTCAGATCCATTATGCATATGAATACCCCTCCGATCATGAACAATATCATGTCTTGTGAGTAGTTACTTTTGTTCCTCAGGACATGGGAGAAGTCTTGCTATTAGTAGTCATGTGAATTTGGTCTTCGTTCGATATTTTGATGTGATGTATGTTGTCTCTCCTCTAGTGGTGTCATGTGAACGTCGACTACATGACACTTCACCATTATTTGGGCCTAGATGAAGGCATTGGGAAGAAATAAGTAGATGATGGATTGCTAGAGTGACAGAAGCTTAAACCCTAGTTTATGCGTTGCTTCGTAAGGGGCTGATTTGGATCCATATGTTTCAGGCTATGGTTAGGTTTACCTTAATACTTCTTTTGTAGTTGCAGATGCTTGCATTAGAGGTTAATCATAAGTGGGAGGCTTGTCCAAGTAAGGGCAGCACCCAAGCACCGGTCCACCCACATACCAAATTATCAAAGTACCGAACGCGAATCAGATGATCGTGATGAAAACTAGCTTGACGATAATTCCCATATGTCCTCGGGAGCACTTTACCTTGCATAAGAGTTTATCCAGGCCTGTCCGTTGCTACAAAAAGGATTGGTCCACCTTGCTGCACCTATTTACTTTTACCTTTTGTCACTTGCTACCAATTACCTTATCACAAAACTATCTATTACCTATAGTTTCAGTGCTTGCAGAAAATACCTTACTGAAAACTGCCTATCATTTCCTTCTGCTCTTCGTTGGGTTCGACACTCTTACTTATCAAAAGGACTACGATAGATCCCCTATACTTGTGGGTCATCAAGCCCCTGTTTAATGACATGGCTATGTCTCTCTCGACTGAGATTTTAGAGAGAAAAAAGAAAATCCGAAAAGAAAATTTTGCACGGATATTGATGTAAGATCCGACGGACCTATATAGCATCGACTGCAACTTATAGCAAGACTGATGAATATAAGGATGATGACAGTGGATAATAATTGTCTTACATATTTAGGAATATAATTAAAAAAGCCACATGCGGCACAAATACACAAGGGCAAAAGAAGAGGGAAGACGCAGACAACGATTTGGCTCGCAGATCTCTACTTTCTTGATGCGTTGCTACGGGCCGCGGAGACTAGTTCTCGTGGCGAGCGGGATGAGCTCTTTCGTCTCCTCAAGACGCTGCTTGATAGCATCCACGGATTCCTCCACCAGCCTTTGGCGCTCTTTGCGGAGCATGGCATTCTCGTCCATAAGTTTCTTTACGATGACGCCGGCCCTCTTCAACAAGGCAGTGGTCTTCTCGTGTTGCTTCGTTGTTCCGGTGATATTCGCCCTCAGTGGGTCGCGCTCGGTGCGGAGCTTCGCGTTGTCTTCCCCTAGTCCCCGGATGACGCTGGTAGAATTTTACAAACGAGTTATTCATCTCGTCCTGCAGCTTCATCCAGTCGAAGATCTGACCTATCAGGTCATCGAGCATAGCGTGCATGCGCCTGTGAGAGTCCTCGCTTTCCCGCGAGACAATTTCCCAGACCACCGAGGCGTGGGAGGACATCTCTGCTGCATTCGCAGCGCGGCGGGACATCTCTGCTGCTTCTGCGGCGCGTCCGGACTAGTCTGCTACATCGACGGCGTGGCGGGACCTCTATGCTGTTTGGGCGGCGCGGCGGGACCTCCGTACTGCTACGACCATGCGGTGGGACATGTCGGCTGCTTTCGCGGTGAGGCAAGACATCTCTCATGTTTCGCTTCCATGCTCGCCTCTCCCTGGTAGTAATCTCACGACCTAGAACTCATGCAGGCCATGGCAGATGCAAGGGAACGAAGATGAATGACTTGTTTGTTTTTGTGGATGAGGAGTTGAGGAGGAATGTGTAGTCATCTTGGAGTAGGTAGTATTTATAACCGAGTACTAATACACTCCTAAGTGGGAAACCATTTAGGTTTTGATCGGTGTGAACAGGTTTGCAATTTAAATATAGTGTGGTAGTAATTTGGAATGTGATGGGACGTAGGCTCAAAATTTATTGACGGTTCTATAATTTCTAAGTGCGGCACTATTGTCGGATGGCATAAAGTGGGCACGCATTCTCGGTCACGTATGTGGCGTTTGCACCATATGGTGCACTGCAATAGGCGATGTTAGCACATGTCTTGTTCCATCAACCATGCGCGCTCGTTATTACCATCACACATGCTTATTTTAATTAGAATGTGTGCCTGTCTAGCGCACACACGTTGATCTGTGTAACTATTTCTGTTTGTTGTGGCTAATCGCAAATAGTTCATCCGTGTGAAGTGTATGCCATCAAACGCAGACACCTTGATCTGGCTGATCATTTTCGTTGTGTTGCCTAACTGCAAGTAGTTCACCTGTTTGAAGTGTATGCCCTCAATCGCACACACACCTTCATATGGCTGCCATTTCTGTTGTTCCGCCTCATCACAAACAGTTAATCCGACTGAACTGTATGCCGTATATCGCACATGCCTTCATTTGGCTGCCCGTTTCTGTTCCTCTGCCTCATCGCAAATAGTTCATTGAATTGGACCGTATGCCCTGCATCGCACACGCAACTAAAATCTGAGACGTGTTTGATGCATCCGCTATCGCAAACGTTTTCAATCTTTTTGACGGGTTTTTTACATCACCATTTGCGATTAATGCATCGCACACAGTTTTGTCGGAGGGTCTCTAATTGTAGTGTCGCATTAGCAGCATCCTGCAGTAGTGGTAACACCAAGTTGTCAGAGAGTTGATGCATCATCGGTAGTTTAGTAGATAGAACCGAGCAAGACAAGTAGCGAGATGAGAGATAGGATGGGAGAAAGAAAGCTGAGCCACACCCACCGGCGGAGCACGGGCTGGACTAAACCCGGCTCTTTGAGCGACAGGTCGTGGAGTGACCAATTGGACTGCCAAGATGCTGATGTGACCTAGCGGGGTGGGATGAGGCGCGAGGCTGGCGGAACGGGGCACCGCACGTGGCCGGCGGGATGTGGAGGCGCGCGTAGCCGGCGGGGTGGGGGTGAGGCGTGGGGCCGACAGGGTGGGGCGGCGCGCGTGGCCGGCGGGATGGGGCGGCACGCATGGCCGGTGTGGTGGGGTGGCGCACGGGGCCGGAGGGATGGGGCGGCGCACATGGCAGGCTGGTTAGGCATCGCGCGTGATCAGCGGGATGGAGGCGGCGTGCGTGGCCGGCGGGAGCGCAATGGTGGCGGCCATGCGGGATGGAGGCGGTGGGCGTGTCCGGTCGGGGGGCAGGACGAGTGGTGGGCTTCTTATGGATCGGTACCTATATAGGGTCGAGAGTAACAAAATATTATTTTTCCAGTCCTATGTATATACATATATATCAGCTTACGTAATGAAGCATAACCTCAAATGATGTATTTGAAAAGTTTGACAAAATTACAAATGACGAAAAACTCAATTTTGAAGAATGTCAAAAAGAGGTTGTGGCGTTACCCATTGTATAAGAAATGTGATGACTTCTGACACCGCGTACAAGTTCTTCATTAATTTCTTCACACTTAGAGGGTAAGTCTTCATTGATTGTAGAAATATGATACTTCGCGTGTTGTGTATCAAAGTCATCAAAAATGCATAAGCATTAGGATGTGTGTCCACTTCAGAGGACATTCGAAGATTCTAGGATATTTAGCTCACATCGCAACATGCAAAACCTTCTATCATCCAAGGGCTTAGTGAAGATATTTGCAAGCTGGTCTTTAGTCTTCACGTGGTCGATGATAATGTCTCGCTTCAAAACATGGTCACAAAGAAAATGGTGACGAATCTTATGCTTCATCATTGAGTGTTGCATTGGGTTGTGGGCGAACTTGATAGCACTCTCATTGTCACAATAGGGAGGTACTTTCTCCACGTTGAAGCCATAGTCCTTAAGGGTTTGCTTCATCTATAGTAGTTTAGAGCAGCAAGCATCAGCGGCAATGTACTCGACCTCTGTTGTGGAAAGTGCGACGATGTTCTACTTCTTTGAGGAACAACATACAAGAGATCCTCTGAGGAAATGGCATGTGCCTGATGTTGACTTGTGATCCACACGATCTCCAGCATAATTAGAATCAGAAAATCCATCTAGATCAAAAGATGAGCTCTTGGGATACCATAATCCAAGCGTTGGTGGGTGAGCTAAATATCAAATAATTCGCTTCACGGCCTGATGGTGTGATTTCTTCGGTGCCGCTTGAAATCAGGCACACATGCAAATGCTAAACATAATATCTGTCCTAGATGCACATAGGTAAAGTAGTGAACCAATGATGGAGTGATATATCTTCCGATCGAAATCTTTACCATTTTCTTCAGTATAGAGTTGACCATTGGTAGGCAATGGAATTTTTAGGCATTTGCAATTTTGCATGCCAAATTTCTTCAGGCAGTCTTTGAGGTATTTCTCTTGACAAATGAATATGACATTGGGTTGTTCACAAATTTGAAGGCCAAGTAAGAATTTCAATTCTCCCATCATAGACATCCGATATTCTTCACTGAAATGCTTGTTAGTGCAACCAAAGATAATATCATCAACATATATTTGGCATATGAACAGTTCACCATCATAAGATTTTGGGAAAAGAGTAGGGTCAAGTAAATCGGGTTTGAAACCTATTTTCTTCAGTAACTCCTTCAGTGTATCATACCAAGCCCTTGGGGCTTGATTGAGGCCATAGAGAGCCTTGTTGAGTCTGAAGACATTGTCAAGATGCTTTGGATCCTCAAAACCTGGTGGTTGAGCGACATATACTTCTTCCTCAAGCTTACCCTTGAGGAATGCACTTTTCACATCCATTTTATATAAGAGAATATTGTGATG
Source organism: Secale cereale (assembly GCA_902687465.1). Lineage (NCBI taxonomy): Eukaryota > Viridiplantae > Streptophyta > Magnoliopsida > Poales > Poaceae > Secale > Secale cereale. The sequence goes on along the minus strand of LR738710.1, from coordinate 124,996,075 downwards.
GTTAGAATATGCAAGCAGTATACGAATAGCTTCAAGCCTAGCAACAGGTGCAAATGTTTCAACGAAATTGATACCCTCAACATGTGTGTAGCCTTGTGCAACAAGACGGACCTTATTCATCACAATTGGCCATTTTTGTCTTGCTTGTTGCGGTAGATCCACTTGGTGCCGATGACATTGTGCTTGCATGGATTGGGATGCTTCAAAAGCTCCCACACATTGTTGAGATCGAATTAATTCAATTCATCTTGCATGGCTTGAATCCATTCAGGCTCCAAAAATGCTTCATCAACTTTGGTGGGCTCTGCGATAGAGACAAATGCAAAGTGCCCACAAAAGTTAGCTAAATTTGAAGCTCTTGAGCGAGTGAGAGGACCAGGTGCACTGATGTTGTCAAGGATCTTCTCAATCTGCACATTATTCGCCACTCGTGGATGACCTTGTTGTTGTTGAGCATTTTGAATGACATTTTATTCAGGATCAGTAGTTTATTCACGACGGGGAACAATCACTTCTTCATCACCTATTTCTTCACTGGGCACAATTTCGCCAGTGCCGATAAGCTTTGATAGATTCATCATGAGGCATTACATCTAGCACAGGAGGTAGGTGCTCTCTTTGTCAGCCGTTAGTCTCATAGACCTGCACATCTATTGACTCAACCACCTTGTTGTGGTAGGTGTTGATAACTATGTAGGTGTGCGAGTCCTTTCAATAACCAAGCATAAAACCCTCATGTGCTTTCGGTGGAAATTTAAAATTATGATGTGGATCTCTAATCTATAGCATCGAAGACTTTGAAATAACTTAAATTTCATTTCTTGTCAGTGAGGACCTCATATGAGGTCTTCTTGAGGAATCTGTGAAGAAATACCTGATTTATGATGTGAAATGCAGTATCAATTGCTTCAGAGAAGTCTTGTATTCATCAAGCATAGTGCAAGCCATCTTGATGTGTGTCCTATTCTTGCGTTCTGCAACCCCATTCTGCTGAGGGGTACAGGGAGCAGATAGCTCATGAGTGATACCAAGTTCATCAATATAGTCATCAAGCCATGTGTTCTTGACGGTGCCATTGTCACTCCTTGTTGGTGTATTGGAAACGACACCTATGGGATCACAAGAATCCCTACTACATTTGCAGGGCGCGGGGTTGAGAGAAGAGCAGATCAAACAGATAGCACACGGTTCGTTTACCCAGGTTCGGGCCGCAACGATGCGTAAAACCCTACTCCTGCTTTGGTGGATTGTATATCTGTGTTCTTCAGCTAGCTATGGGGCGTGAGGAGCTCCAAAAAGCCGAATCCTCCTCCTGGTCGCCTCGGGCCTCCTTTTATAGGGAAAAGGGGTTGCCACAGTGGCACACAGGAGATGGAAAGGGTACAGTGATGCGAGGTTATCCCTCGCATTACATGACAAGGCGCATTTAATGCGTCTTGCTTAGGTGTCCTTGCTTTATCGGGGATGGGGGAAACATCTGTCTTGTCCGTCGCCGCTCCTTCTTGTGTCGACATGCGCCCTGGCCAGCGATGCCTGAGATGCCATGTAGGTAGGAAGGCAGCTAAGGTGGCGCAATGGTGGGTCTTCACGAAGATCAGCATGTTGCCACGCAGGTGCCTGCCCAGCTGGTTGGGTCGGCAGCTTCATAAGGCGGTGGAAGTTTAGTCGGCGTGGGCCTGATGGTGGCCCCGCGGATGTCCTTAGCAAGGGCCTTGCTGGGGCCTCGGCAAGGGTCTTGCCGTGGCGCCTGCTGCCATCCCGGGCAAGGTGCTTGCCGGAGGTCTTGTGGTCTTCCTTGGCTGGGATCTCGCCAAGGGTCGTCGTCTTCTTAGTGCGTGTCTGATCTTGAATGTCTTCACAAAGATCTGCATTCCACCACGGGGATGTCTCCCGAATCCTTGCCCTATGGTGGCAGCGGACTCAAGGGTGATTTTCCCCGCAGGCGTGGGGCGAGTTGCCGCGGCAAGGGTCTTGCCGAGGCTTCTAAAGCCGGCCCCGGCAAGGATCTTGCTGGGGCTGCTAAAACTGGCTCCCGGCAAGATAACCTGCTTCGTCCCTTTGCTCTTTGTGTTCTTGGCTTTGGTGTTGCTTCAGTTCCCTTGATCTTCGGTCTTACCCTGGCTCGCCTCCCTCGCCTTGCTTGGTGCGGCGGTGCCCGTGGCTCAGACTTCCCGTGCACAGTCATAGGGGTACAAAAAGTGTACCCCCCCCCCTTTTTTGTACACCGACAGGAGCCCCCGGGCCTGGGCCACACATAAGCGCGACGCGTTGTTGGGCTAGGCCCAGAACGGTGTGCGGGCAGGAGGGACGGTTTTCACCGCGGTAAGATTTCTCGCGTGCTGCGCCTCCCCCGATCCGCGCGCGTGGAGCGGTCTGGAGGGGTGCGCATGACGTGGGCGGCATGTGCGGGGCGGTTCCCGCGGGCATGCGTCACGTCGTAGTAAAGGGGCGGTTCGCGCCTTCCCCATAAATGGAGGGAGGCGTGGAGGCGCGGCCCATTAACTGAATGGGGCCGAGGCGCGGTCCTCAAGGCATCCACTCCCCACGATCACGGGGTGGGGAGAGGTCGCCTCACCCGTCCCCTCGGTTCTGCACATCTGCCACGTGTCTCCCATGCGCTTGGGGTGGCGAACGGTGGAGGCGGGAAACCGGGCCATCGCTGGTTGGGGCGGCGGGTCGGTCCTGGCTCCCTGCGCTTTCCGTGTCTTGATTGGCCAAGCGGGGCGGTCGAGCCCCAACCCCGTTCCTTTATAAAGAGCGAGGGGAGGGACGGCATCTCGCACTCTTCCATCTTCTTCCTCCTTCAGCTTCTGCTCCTCTCTTCCATTCGTCATGGAGAGAGGAAACCCGGCCCTTCAACGGTGGCGGCGAGGGTCGCCACTCGACAACGCGTCCCTCCTTCTCCTGTGCCTGCGGTGGCAGAGCCGGCCGTGAGGGGAAGGGGGAGGGGGCGAGGCTGTGGGCGAGGCCGGGGCGCTCGGGGAAGAGGAGGACGGGGTGGCCCGCCGGCCTCGCCCCCGCCAGCAGCTCCTCCTCCAATGGAGGGCTATGTTGGGGATGACCCTTGTGAGTTCTTCGTCAGGTTGCGCCGGCCGCCGCGTCGTCGCCTTCGTCTCCCGACTCCATTTGCGCGGGAGATGGAGCTGGATCCACCGGAGTCACTGCGGCTGCACATGAGGGGCTACGGGATCAGTGGCACGCGGGTCCGCGTCGACTTCCCTGCTCCTCATGTGATGTATCTTCGTCGAGGATGGAAGACGTTTGCTCGTATCCACAGCTTGACGAATGGGCTCACTCTCCATTTTAAGTTGATGGAGGGTGGCCTTCTTTCCGTCAAGGTCTTCGGGCACTTTGGGACTCGTGCAAGGTGCTGCGTGGAGAGCTCTTCTGATGACGAAGATTCCTCCATGAGCGAGAGTGACGAGGAGGACAGCGACAGCGACGACGAGGGCGATGGGCGGCAGGATGACGGGTCCGACTAGGTGTCCGGCACCGCTCCTTGTGGCACCGGAGACCCCCATCATCCGTGTCGCCGGCTCCTTGAACTTGTCGGGGCCATCCCCTTGGGCGGCTAGCGTTGGGGGGGCTGCGGAAGAGGAAGAGGGCGGGCGGCAAGGTCGTCATGTCGGAGTACGCGGGCACCGAGGCCTTCGACGCGTACTGACGTCCTACCGCCTCGTCTTCGAGCTCTGCTTCTAGCGCCGCCATCACCATCGAGCCTTTGGGCGGCCACCAAGATGTTCTCTTGGTGTCTTCTGCCACCCGTAGCTCGCCTAGGCGCTCCTTTTGCCCTTTTCGCCTCCTTGACCTGCCTTCTGAGGAGAGGGACAAGAAAGGGATTACGGGCATCTTATCTCTTTTTAGTTTGTAAGCCTTCGGGCGTCTGTTAAATTTAAAACTTGTAATCCCCTTGTTCATGTTTTTGATTCCCTATGGATTGTACCTGAGTGGAATGTTTTTAATGAAAAAGGGATGTTTGCCGGGTCATTTGTTCGCAGGTAGAACCCACAACAGGGAACAAATCCCTGATATCTTTAAGATAAACATTTTCTCGCCCGGCAATAGGCATCGCCATCCCCCCACTTCGCTCGACCTTTCTCACGCCTTTGGAGGAAGCTGGGATGAAGTGGGTTTAGGCTCCTTGTTCCATCCTTTCGCTGCCGCGACTACGACCAAACTTGGTCCCGGAAACAAGCCCTAGGGCCTAGAGTTATGGGAGCACGGGAGTTTTAAGGAAAGAAACGAGGTTTCACATACCTCAGTCCATAATGGAATGCATGATAAGGGATGAAGAACTTATCTGAAACTGCAGCCCCCGGCAACCCTGGTTTGCCGTGGGTGAATCTTTGCTCTTGCAGCCCTCGGCAATACTGGCTTGCCGGGGCCTAGATGCTGGTCTGTTCCTTTTTCTTCTCCCCAAGTGGTTTCGGCAAGGATATCTGTGTGTCCTGTGAACCAAGGAAGATAAAAGAAAGACAAAGGGATGCAAACTCGACCTCTAAGCTAGGGTTAGCCGCCGCTAAGCACTATCAACCCTAACCAAGGACGAGACTCGACCTAGCATGCATGCTATAACTTAGGGCGCCAGCGCTTCATTTATTTATGCTCAGGGTCTGCGCCTGGCTTTGTACAAAGGGTTACATGCCTCGTCAGCAAGGCTTGTACAAAAGGTGGCTTGTCCGGCAAGCCGCGCCTCACGGGTAAAACTTGCGAAGATGCTCAATGTTCCAGGAGTTGCTCACTGGAACGGCATTTTCGGTCTCCAGGCGGACTGCGCCAGGCCTGGTGACTCGTATTACCCGATAAGGGCCTTCCCACTTCGGCGTCAACTTGTTGATATTCTTGGCCGATTGAGCGCGCCGAAGAATAAGGTCGCCTTCCTCAAAGCTTCGGGCACGGACCTTGCGGCTATGGTAGCGGCGCAAGGCTTGCTGGTAGCATGCTGCTCTCACAGCCGCCTGAAGACGATCTTCCTCAAGGAGCGTTGCGTCATTTTGTCGTAGTTGCTCTTGCTCAAGCTCATCATAAGCGAGCACTCGAGGTGACCTGTATCTGAGTTCAGTGGGGAGAACTGCTTCTGCCCCGTATACCAGGGCAAAGGGTGTCTGGCCGGTGGCTCGATTTGGCGTTGTTCTGATCGACCAAAGAACAGTCGGCAACTCATCAATCTAGCGCCTTCCACTCTTGCGCAGCCTGTGAAAGCTCTTTGTCCTTAAGCCTCACAGCACTTCAGCATTTTCTCTCTCCGCTTGGCCATTGCTTCATGGGTGAGCAACGGAAGCGAAACAGACTTTGCTACCGAGGTCTTGGGTATATTGCATGAAGGTGCGGCTTGTGAACTGCGTGCCGTTGTCGGTGATGACCCTGTTGGGTACACCAAAACGGCACACTAGTCCCTTGAAGAACTTGACTGCTGACAGAGCTGTGACCTTCCTCACTGCCTCCACCTCCGACCACTTTGTGAACTTGTCGATTGCGACGTACAAGTACTCAAAGCCCCCGACAGCGCGGGGGAAAGGGCCCAGTATGTCGAGCCCCCAGACCGAGAAGGGCTAGGAGAGAGGAATGGTTTGAAGGGCTTGAGCTGGTTGATGAAGTTTCTTTGAATGGAACTGACATGCTTCACACCTGGTGACCAGTGTCGTCGCATCCTGGAGGGCAGTTGGCCAGAAGAACCTTGCCAAAATGCCTTGCCGGCAAGGGCTCTGGACCCTATGTGGGATCCACATGTGCCTCCATGTATCTCTGCCAACAGCCCCAGTCCTTCCTCTCGAGGGATACACTTCAATTTCACGCCGTTCGGTCTCTTTCTGTACAGGACGTCATCGACGAACTGTTACATAGCAGATCGACGGGCTACTTTTTCCGCTTCTTCCTGCTCCTCAAGAAGTTCCCCAGTTTGGAGGAATCGGACGGTATGATGTGCCCACGCTAGAGCCTAAGGCTCGACGACGAGGACTAAAGGCATTTCCTTTGCTATAGGAGCGGTTGTCTCGATGGCAAGAGCTTGACGCTCCGCCGGAGCTAGCCATCCCGTGGCAGGCTCAGTGTCCCCGGCAACATCCTTGCCGGCGGCTCCGGGGAGCTCGGCGGGAAAGTACTTGCCGGGCCCTAATTTCCTCCTCTTGTTTTGCTCGGTTGATGGATCAACGGATGGCTGAGAAAGCTGAAGCACAAAGGTACCTGGTTCCACAGGTAACTTGAGGGCAGCACGCTTTGACAGGTAATCGGCGATGTCGTTCTCTGCTCGGGGAACGTGCTCTGCCTGCATACCATCAAAGCGCTCTTCCAGCTTTCTCACTTCATCGACGTAGGCCTTCATCAACGGGCTCTGGTAATCTTTGTTGACTTGTTTGATGACAAGCTACGAATCGCCCCTGACAATGAGTTTCTTGATTCCGAGGTCTGCTGCGATCCTAAGACCAGCAAGCAGCCCCTCATATTCGGCAGTGTTGTTTGTTGACACCTCCCTGGGGAAGTGCATCTGGACCATGTACTTGAGGTGCTCTCCGGTGGGCGCGACGAGCAGTACGCCAGCCCCGGCGCCCTGTAAAGAGAACGCCCCATCAAAGTACATGATCGAGTTGCAACTCGCCTCTTTGCCGGGGAGAGCTGTTTCCTGGGCTTCTTCATCAGGTGTCACGGTCCATTCTGCAATGAACTGCACCAGGACTCGGCTTTGAATCGTCGAGGTACTTTCAAACTTGAGGCCAAAGCTGGACAGCTCCAGTGCCCACTCTACAATTCTTCCCGTTGCATCTGGATTGTGCAATATCCGTTGCAGAGGGAGGCGAGTGACGACAGTGATCTCGTGCGCCTGGAAGTAGTGACGCAGCTTCCTCGAGGCCATAAGAAGGCCGAAGAGCAATTTCTGCACACCGGAGTACCTTGATCTAGCCCCCTGCAAGAGGGAGCTAATAAAGTAGACCGGGTGCTGCATCATTTTCTTCCTTGGCGGCACTCCAACCGGATGTGTCGTCTCTGCACCAACGGCATCAGGCTCTATCGCTGCTATCACCTCGTCATCAATTTCTCTCTGCGCCACTAGTGCGGCGCTGACCACCTGGTTCGTTGCCGCCAGGTATAGCAGCAACGGTTCCTGTGGCCTAGGCGAAACTAGTACTGGCGTGGAGGAAAGATACCTCTTCAAATCTTGCAATGCTGCTTCGGCTTCCGGCGTCCACTCCATTGGGCCCGCCTTTTTCAAAATCTTGAAAAAGGGGAGGGCACGCTCGGCAGACTTGGAAATGAATCTGCTCATGGCGGCAACGCAGCCAGCAAGCCGACGCACATGCTTGACCCGTTTGGGTGCTTCAATGTGCTCTATAGCCTTGATCTTGTCCGGATTGGCCTCTATCCCATGCTGTGACACAAAGAACCCGAGAAGCTTGCCAGACGGGACGCCGAAGACGCACTTCTCAGGGTTCAGCTTGAAATTGATCTTGCGTAGGTTTGCAAACGTCTCTTGTAGATCCGGTATGAGGGTTGTCCTGCTCTTGATTTTGACCACTATATCATCCATATAAGCTTCCATATTTCTATGGAGCTGGGGCTCAAAACCAATCTGGACTGCCCTTGCAAATGTTGAGCCAGCACTCTTCAACCCGAAAGGCATCCGTACAAAACAATATGTGCCACATGGGGTGATGAATGTTGTCTTCTCTTCATCTTCTCTCGTCATGAAGATCTGGTGGTAGCCGGAGTAAGCATCGAGGAATGACAACATGTCACACCCAGCCGTGGAGTCAACAATCTGGTCAATGCGTGGCAACGGGAAGGGGTCCTTGGGACAAGCCTTATTGATGTCTGTGTAATCAATACACAGCCTCCACTTCCCATTCGCCTTGCGCACTACGCCGGATTGGCCAACCATGTTGGATGGAGCACTCCTCTTACCAAACCCGCTGCTTTCAGTTTCCGGATCTCCTCTGTGATGAACTCTTGTCGTTCCAAAGCTTGCTTCCTGACCTTCTGCTTGACGGGCCGCGCATGAGGACAGACAGCAAGGTGGTGCTCAACCACCTCCCTAGGAACGCTGGGGATGTCGGATGCTTGTCATGCAAACACATCGACATTTGCCCGCAGGAAGGTGACGAGTGCGTCTTCCTATTTGTCGTCAAGGGTGGAGCCTATGGTGAAAGCCCCTCCTGTGCCGTCCTCCTTGACAGAAACCTTCTTGGTTCCCAGCGGTGTGGCCCTGGACTTCTTGTTTCCGCCGGTGGAGCTCTCTGGCACGTCCTCGACGGGAGCACTACACTCCGAAGAGGTGCGCTTGCCGGAGTGGGTGTCCGAGGTCTCACCGGTCTTCTTCTTCTTCTTCCCGCCCGAGGCTCCAGTGGCAGGAGCAAGTGCCCCAGTGGCGGCAGCTGCTGCAACTGCCTGTTGGTATAGTTGGTCAGCGCAAATCAACGCGTCTTTCTTATCGGAGGGGATGGTGATGATCGTCACAGGTCCTGGCATCTTCAGGGTGTTGTAGGCGTAGTGTGACGCTGCCATGAACTTGGCCAACGCTGGGCGACCAAGGATCCCGTTGTAGGGCAAGGGGATCTTGGCGACATCGAACACGATCCTTTCTGTCTTGTAGTTCAGATCACTTCCAAAGGTCACGGGCAGCGTGACCTTTCCCTTTGGCTGACTTCTCCCCGGGCTGACCCCCCTGAAACGTGCCCGTCTCTTCGAGGTCTCCGTCAGGAATATGCAGCTTCTCGATCACGGTGTGATACGGACACCGCAAACACTATTGTGGTTCCTCCAATACTGTTAAGTAAAATATCTTCCAACGGAGAGACTCGTTATGAAAGTAAGATGCAAAAGTATGTGGTTCCTGCTCTACGTCATAAGAAGATTATGTGTGCAACAGAACAGAGAGGCATCTTAGGTGTGAAGCCTATTATATATGCTACTGAAGGGAGATGGTCATATGCTTTACCGATTGAACGCAATAACATCATCACAAATAATTCTTTTGTTTGTTCAGTTGCTCCACAGATTGTGCATCAGGAGAAAGTGAAGCCCACGTTCAGAACACCTTGCCATGCAAGTATACTTACGTGATGGATCCCAGAATCATCAATCATCCTACAAGAGTGCAAGCCGAGTATTATTTTTCTGTAGGGAAGGATACGTGTGTCCTTTTTATTTATTTCCATAGTTTGATCAGATTTGGTAGTCCTTTTTTTCCTGTTGCGTACAACTTGTAACCGATGAGGAGTCCTCATGTTTTTCTTAGTCCAGGTCGGGCCTAGCCCAAGTATTAGGCGCCACCTATATAAGCATGGGGTGCAACGCTTTGTAAAGGTTAGGTTTTAGTTTTGGCAAAAATACTCAGAACATGCATCTAGCGATGCCCACGTATTTGTGCTTGTGCGTTCCCTAATCAGGGTTTGATCATTGCATGTGTTTGGGCGATGTCGATCGTCAGGCGCAAGTCTCGGTTTGATTCTTGATCTACAAGGGTCGATCTAGCTTCCTGTTCTTCTCCATATACTTCTACTAGTGCTTATTATCCATCTGCTAATTACTCTGTCGCCGTCGCCGCTGCTAATCACCATTAGCTTAATCCCCTGCTTCTATACTGGTACTACTACTACCACGTACATCTTCCAGCCGATGTTCGTCTCTACAATCCATCCATCCATCTAGTCTGCTACTAGTCTCCTCCACGTACACATCCATAATCTCTTCCGATTCTAACAAGATCCATTGCGTTTTATTTTGTTGGCGCGTGGTGAAAGATCAGGGCAACCCAAAAATCGTCTCAACGCCACTTGAGCCGTATCACGGTGGGCGAGAGTAAGTTCAGACCGGCCCCGCCATCGACTAGCGTCTTTGTCACCTTGAGGTTGCGTATTGTCGGCGAAACCAACAATGGCAAGCACCCGACCACAGTAGTGCGATCAGGGTGATCCTCAGTGTCAAAAATGATAGGCGTGCTGGACCATTTCAGGGGCTTTTGGGCACCAGACGACGGCTCCGCCGCTGTAATCTCACGTGCCCACTGTTTAAGTTGGTGGTGAGAAGCATGCAGCGAGGCGCCGCCATCGATGCACATGGCCTCCGTGGCTTTCTGAAACTCTTGGTTGCCGGACTCGTCGTCCTCTTCGTGATCTTCGTCTTCTGGCTTTCAGTCACGGCCCCGGGCGGGCCTCTCCTGCTATTTATCCTTGTCGCGACGGCCTGCTTGGCCGTCACGCTTCTTGTCGGACCCCTCAGCACCGTCCTGGCCCTTCTCCTTGTCCCGCCTCTCATATTCAGCACTTTGCTTCTCAGCAAGGAGCTCAACCTGTCGGCAGTCCTGGAGATCATGGCCTTTGGTGCGATGGATCTTGCAGTATCGCTTGCCAGAGTTTCCTCGCTTCTTGGCAGCCGCCAAGGCCCGGCAGGCGACACACCCGGCAATTTCCTTGCCGGGGTCATCCGCCTTGGTTTTCTTGGTGGAGCCAATGTCATCAGATCCCTCGACGGCAAGCACGGCTTTACCTTTGCGCTTCCTGTTGCGGTGCCAGCCTTTCTTCGCCGGGGCGGCAGTATCCTCATCTGAAGAGTCGGTTTCCGCGCCGGCATCTTCGCCGGGGTACTTCCTCCCCTCTTCAGCCCGGGCACATCTGTCAGGAAGAACATAGAGTTCCGCCACATCTTTCACCTTGGTCATCGCCAGTTCTTCACGCATCTTGCGGTTACGCATGTTCTGATGGAACGCGCTGATGATGATGGCAGGGTGAACATCAGGGATGTTGTACTGTACCCGGCTGAACCTCTGTATATACTTGCGCAGACTCTCGCTTCCTTCTGGGGTATGACGTGCAGGTCACTTGCTTGGCCATGGGCTTGGTGACCTCCAGTAAAGGCGCCAACAAACTCATGGCACAAGTCCGACCAGAAGGAAATAGAGTCTACCGGCAAGTGCATCAACCACGACATGGCGTTGGTTTTAAGAGCCAACGGAAAGTAATTCGCAAGCACCTTATCGTCGCGGGCTCCGGCAGCTTGCATCGCGATGGTGTAGATGCTGAGGAACTCCGACGGGTGGGTCTTGCCGTTGTACTTCTCGCCAACGTCAGGCTTGAAGGTGCGATGAGTGGGCCACTGGAACTGCCGCAGCTCATGGGTAAAAGCCGGACAGCCTACCTCGTAAGGTAGACCTCCAGGGCTCTCCGGTGCTGGGCGGTTCACAGCAGGCCCTGCTCGCCTGTCTGACTGGTGGCGCGCTCCGCGCCGGCGCTCGATGGTGGTTCGAGCGTCTTCATGAGCTCGCTCCTGAAGAACTTGACGCTGGTCGCCGTGGGTCCGTGGGTCGGATGACGCTATGGAGATGTCGTCACCCGTGACGTCTCGACGAGTCGACACACGCGGTACCGGGTGAGGAGGAGGCGAATGCACCATAGCCACGGTGCTGCCGGTCCTCCCGCCACCGGTGCGTGGGACCCCATCGGAGCGCCGACCCGGGGGCCTCGCTGGACTTGATTCATCCTTGTTGGCGACCGTGACAAGGCTCAGGATGGTGGCTCTCCATTCGTCGAGTTTCCCCGTATCGGGAGGAAAGTCGAGGAGCAACTGCGCGCATGCCAGGGCTTCTGCTGGGGTTAGCGGTAGTGAAACCTGCACGGACTGCGACGCGCTTCGACCCCCGACCATGTCAGGAGGAGCCCCATCACGATCCCGCGGTCGCATGCCGTTTTCACCAGCGTTTCTGCGGGCGGGCAGGTCTTCTATGTCTTGGGAGTGGCGCTCGGGGCTCTTCCCGCGGCGATGCCCGGGATCTTCGGTGTGATGACGCTATTTGTCGCGTGCTGCTTGGGAGGAGCGCGCTGTTGGCGCCGGCGTGGGAGTCCTAGAGGCCCTTGCGTCGCCTTCAGGTGATGTGGCAACGATCCTGGAAGGCCCCGCGCCACCCACGGAGGGCCTGGCTCCGTCTCTGGATTTGGCGGTGTGTGGCCCGTTACCAGGCGCACAAACATCGCCACCTCCCAAACTCCGGCTGCTGGGACGGTGTTGGTGTTCACGAGCAGCGCCCCGGGTCCTTTCCGCGACCGGTCCGCTGCTCGCCCGTGTCGGGACGGGCTGTCCGGATTCCGACTGGCCAACCGCCACCGTCGTCTTCTTCTTGGACGCCATGATGCTGAAGAAGCGTCGAACTAACTGCTAAAGCCGATTCTCACAACTGCGCCCCCTACCTGGCACGCCAAAGATGTCGGTGTATTGGAAACGCCACCTATGGGATCACAAGAATACCTACTACGGTTGCGGGGTGCGGGGTTGAGAGAAGAGCGGATCAAACAGATAGCACACGGTTCGTTTACCCAGGTTCGGGCCGAAAGGATGCGTAAAACCCTACTCCTGCTTTGGTGGATTGTATATCTGTGTTCTTCAGCTAGCTATGGGTCGTGAGGAGCTCCAAAAAGCCGAATCCTCCTCCTGGTCGCCTCAGGCCTCCTTTTATAGGGAAAAGGGGTTGCCACAGTGGCACACAGGAGGTGGAAAGGGTACAGTGATGCGAGGTTATCCCTCGGATTACATGACAAGGTGCATTTAATGCGTCTTGCTTAGGTGTCCTTGCTTTATCGGGGACAGGGGAGACATCTGTCTTGTCCGTCGCCGCTCCTTCTTGTGTCGACATGCGCCCTGGCCAGCGATGCCTGAGATGCCATGTAGGTAGGCAGGCAGCTGAGGTGGCGCAATGGTGGGTCTTCACGAAGATCTGCATGTTGCCACGCAGGTGCCTGCCCAGCTGGTTGGGTCGGCAGTTGCATAAGGCGGTGGAAGTTTAGTTGGTGTGGGCCTGATGGTGGCCCCACGGATGTCCTCGACAAGGGCCTTGCCGGGGCCCCGGCAAGGGTCTTGCCGTGGCGCCTGCTGCCATCCCCGGCAAGGTGCTTGCCGGAGGTCTTGTGGTCTTCCTTGGCTAGGATCCCGCCAAGGGTCGTCGTCTTCTTAGTGCGTGTCTGATTTCGAATGTCTTCACAAAGATCTGCATGCCACCATGGGGATGTCTCGCGAATCCTTGCCCTATGGGGGCAGCGGACTCAAGGGTGATTTGCCCCGTAGGCGTGAGGCGAGTTGCCGCGGCAAGGGTCTTGCCGGGGCTGCTAAAGCCGGCCCCGGCAAGTATCTTGCCGGGGCTGCTAAAATTGGCTCCCGGCAAGGATCTTGCCGGGGGAACCTACTTTGTCCCTTTGCTCTTTGTGGTCTTGGCTTTGGTGTTGCTTCAGTTCCCTTGAGCTTCGGTCTTACCCTGGCTCGCCTCCTTCGCCTTGCTTGGTGCGGCGGTGCCCGTGGCTCAGACTGCCCGTGCACAGTCCTAGGGGTACAAAAAGTGTATTGTATAATGCATTTGTATTTGCATAATACATTTGGACTTGTCAGATTCCATTAGCATAAATCCTTCGAAGACTTTGGACTTGTCAGATTCCATTAGCATAATGCATTTGTATTTGCCAAAGATGACAATCATATCAAGATCACAAAGCATTAAGACAGAGATGAGTTGTATCTAAGGGACTCGAAAAGCATCACCTTTTCCATGTGTTGATTTTTTGAGATAGCAACCTTACCTAACCACAATACCTTGCTTTTTCATTTGTCAGCCTAGGTGATATGCTTCAGATGAGACGAAATATGGGGAGCATCGATGAGGAGATTCCTGTCACCAGTCATATGATTCGTGCAGCCACTGTCCAGAACCCATCCAGTAGCTTTTGGTGTGTCATCATGTAGAAGCATTAGTCTGACTTACAAATTCATATACTTTAGAGTGAAGAATATGATGATCAATTTCTTCAGTGAATTTCATCAACAGAACATAACTAGCAGCATAAGGGATGTGTGAAATGAAGAATTTATTTCATCATGATTAGCTTGGATCCCAACAAGCATATGTCAGGTCTTCAACAAATTTATCGGACATATATTACTGCCTGAAAACCTAACCGTGTAGAAGAAATTAGTTCTTCTTCTTAACCACCCACATTTCAATGGGTGGTTGAGAAGCAATGTAGCACAAAGCATTGATAGATAACTTAGGCCTTGACGAATATGCATTTCTCTTCACAGGAGGATTATAGTACTCAAAAGAATATGCATAGAAATTCTTCAAAGTTTTGTGCACATAGTGATTTGAAGAATAATGCACATATTCATCAGATCAATGTTTGTTTTCCCGTGAAACAGAAGCATTAGCACGACGGTGAGTGGATCTGCGTCCATTTGACGACTTTGGTCCCTATGACAAATTTTCCTTGGGATTTTTCTTCTTCATCGGTGCTGTCATGAAAACATTCACCCGAAGACTTTCCAGAAGGATTTTGGGTACCCAAATTTTCTTCACTAGGGGACCATTCCTGCAGTTAGTACTAACAAATCTGGCAAGTACTTCACCATTCTGATGTTTGAACAATTTGTAGTTGGAGTCAAATGACTCGTCAGAAGAATGTGAAGTATCACAATTGTATCTAGATAGAGTGGATGGGTCAACTGGAGGTCCTTTTGCAACAACCTATGTGGTTTTGAGATACTGCTCAGGTTTTCGATATGACCCATCAGCATTGAGATTTCTTTCAAAAGCAATACCCTCTTTCCTAGGGTTCCTATTCAGAATCTGCTTCTTGAGCACATCATAAGGAGTTTGGTGCCCTTTGAGGCTTTTGTACATGCCCATGACATACAATTCCTACAGACTTGCATTCTCGTCAGTAACACTTGTGGTCTCCTCAGATGAGGGGATTGATACCACACATACATTTGAATATATAGGAGTAGTTGAAGCATTTGAACATTCAGTTGAAGAATTTTCATGTTCACGTTCAAGGAATTTTAAGCATGGATCAACAAATCGTTCCTGAGAGGTGCTGATCTGTTGGGCGAGTAGTGAATCATTCTCTTTTTGAAGATCATTATGAGACACTCTCGGTTTCTCGAGATCATGCTTTCTTTGAAGAAATTCATAGGACATCTTCTTGTGTTTGGCTGAGAGGGCCACATGACAACTTTCAAGTTTTCTGACTCAAGACGTCTAAGGTCTTCGGACAGAGCTTGACTATGATCCATTTCCTCATCTGACAGATCATCACTTTTATCTAGCAGTTTTTGCATCTTTTCCATAGCAGTTTGTTGTTCAGTTGCAATTTTATCAATTTTCTTAAAGTTGGGTTTAGCTTCACACTCAAAGTTGTCATCACTGGAAGGGTTAAAGTAAGCTTCTCATGAGGTTACTTTTGCACCTCTTAACATGAAGCAATAGGTGCGAGTGTAGACATTAGAGATGTCCTCAGTGTTGCTTGAGTCACCATTGTCTTCATGGTTGAAGATGGACTTGCTGACGAACTTAGTAGCGAGGGCTAGACTTTCCACACCAGAGTCGGGCTCCTCAACAGATTCCTTAGCTTCCTCTTGATCAGATTCTTCTTCAGAATCCATTTCCTTCCCGGTGAATGCACGAGCTCTACCAGAACTACTTTTCTTCCGTGATGAAGATTTTGACTTGAAGACTTGGATGAATTCTTCTTTTTGTCATCATAGTTTTCATCTCTGTTAGATTTCTTATTCTTTGAGCCCTTTTGCCAGAGAGGGCAGCCAGCGATGTGGTGGCCTGGCTTCTTGCATTTGTGGCAAGTTCTCTTGTTGTAGTCTCGAGTAGAAGCTTCTCTAGTGTTCTTCGAGTCATACATTGAAGACTTCCAAAGTGATTCCTCTTGAAAAACTTCTAGAACTTTATCACAAGCATAACCAACTCTCTGCCTTAGCACCATCAGAGTTGCGATCGGATTCTTCTTCTTCAGATGAAGAAATTACCTTGGCTTTTGCTTTTTTCCTTTAGAGCGCGGGGTCTCAGCTTGCTAAAATTCATGAGTATTGAGCCTCTCAAGAATATCGGCCGGGTCAAGTGACTTGTAATCAGAACACTCTTGAATCATCCGTCCAAGTTGTCAAAGGAACTATCAAGGGACGTCATCAATTTTTCATCGCCTCGTGGCCAGTGATGTCAGCAGCACCGAGAGCCTGAAACTCATTGGGGATATCGGTGAGGCGGTCGAAGGTTTGCTGAACATTTTTATTGTCGAGCCTCTCGAAACGGTTGAAGAGATTGCGAAGAATATCAACTCAAGAGTCACATTGAGTGGAAACGCCTTCATTGACCTTGGAAAGCCTATCCCAGATAAGCTTTGATGTTTCCAGTGCACTTACTCTACCATACTATGCTTTGTTGAGATGTCCACATATGATATTCTTCACTTGAGAGTCGAGTTGCTTGAATCTCTTCACGTCTGCAACATTGATGCTTGGAGCAACAGTGGGAACGCCGTTCTCAACGAACAAGAGATCGTTCTCAATTGCCTCAAGATGCATGCACATCATGTTCTTCTAGTAAAGATAGTATGTGTCATCAAAGATGGGGCACGCAGCGAATACCTTGAACATACATGCAGTCACATAACTAAAATTCCCGCTGGTTAAAGCAAAATCACACAGGACAAGGGAGTACCTTGCACTCTGGTATGTCCATTTTGCATCATGTTTTTCTACTGTTATTTATAGTGTTTTTAACTAATATAACACCTTGTGGAGTAATTCTAATGCCTTTTCTCTCATAATATGCAAGATTTACACAAAGAGGGAGATTGCCGGCAACTGGAATTCTGGACCTGAAAAAGTTATGTCACAGATACCTATTCTGCACATCTCGAAATGAGCTACAATTTTACGGAGAATTATTTTGGAATATATAAAAATATTGGAGAAAAGAAATTGCAGATGCCCCCCCCCCAGGTGCCCACTAGGCACCAGGGCGCGCCTACCCCCTGGCGCGCCCTGGTGGGTAGTGGGCCCCCTGGCCTACTTTTGGTGCCCATCTTCTAGTATATAAGGCCATTTGCCCTAGAAAAAAATCAAGACAGGACTTTCGGGATGGAGCGCCACCGCCTCGAGGCGGAACTTGGGCAAGAGCACTTTTGCTCTCCGGTGGAGAGATTCCGCCAGGGATACTTCTCTCCGAGAGGGGAAAATCTGAGCCATCATCATCACCAACAACCCTCTCATCATGGGAGGATCAATATTCATCAACATCTTCACTAGCACCATTTCATCTCAAAACCCTAGTTCATCTCTTGTGTTCAATCTTTGTGTCAAATCCTCAGATTGGTACCTGTGGGTGACTAGTAGTGTTGATTACATCTTCTAATTGATGCTAGTTGGTTTATTTGGTGGAAGATTATATGTTCAGATCTATTATGCTATTCAATATACTCTAATCTTGAACATGAATATGTTGTGTGAGTAGTTACTTTTGTTCCTGAGGACATGGGATAAGTCTTATCATAAGTAATCATGTGAGTTTGCTATTCGTTCGATATTTTGATGATATGTATGTTGTTGATTCCCTTAGTGGTGTTATGTGAATGGCAACTACATGACACTTCACCATGTCTGGGCCTAAGGGAATGCATTCTGGAGTAGTTATTAGATGATGGGTTGCTAGAGTGACAGAAGCTTAAACCCTAGTTTATGTGCTATTCCGTAAGGGGCTGATTTGGATCCATATGTTTAATGATATGGTTATATTTTATCATAATTCTTCTTTTGTAGTTGTGGATTCTTGTGAGAGGGGTTAATAATAAGTGGGAGGCTTGTTCAAGTAATAACATCACCCAAACATCAATTCACCCACATATCAAATTATCAAAGTAGCGAACGCGGCTTAAACAAACATGATGAAAGTGACTAGATGGAATTCCCGTGTGTCCTCAAGAATGCTTTGCTTATTATAAGAGACCTTCCGGCCTGTCCTTTGCCACAAAAGTATTGGGATACCTTGCTGCACTTTTGCTACCGTTACTATTACTTGCTCGTTACAAATTATCTTGCTATCAAACAACTTGCTACCAACAATTTTAGTGCGTGCAGAAATTACCTTGCTGAAATCCGCTTGTCATTTCCTTCTGCTCCTCATTGGGTTTGACACTCTTACTTATCTAAAGGACTACGATTGATCCCCTATACTTGTGCATCATCACTCTTATACCAATTAAAAGCGCAGATTTACTCCCAAACGGGGGTGAATAGGAGATTTTTAGAAGTTTGTCAAACTCTGATGAATTTGACAAAGATCAGAGTGAATAAAGAGAAACGCATGCCAACTAAATCATCACAGTAGCGGGAAGCATGCATACAAGATACATATAGGTGAAGAACATGCAATCATAGAAGCATACGAGGAAGAGGAAGATGAACTTAAGAAATGAAATACAGCATGAGGAAAGTCTTTGGTCCAAATTCTTCTGAAGGTAGATCACAAATTCTTCAACAGTGGAATAACGTAAAGGTAAGGGTGAGGAATATAAAACCAGGTTGGCTCGGTGAAGATACATCGATTTGGTAGACCAGTTCTAGTTGTTGTATCAACTATATGTCTGGTTGAGGAGGATGTAGGATCGAAAGTAGGTCTAGGGGGTGATTAGACTATTTGACCAAATAAAAATCTAGCCTTTTCCCAATTTTAAGTGTTGGCATATTTTAGCAATTAGGATAAGTCAAGTGACCAACCTACACATGCAATTCTAAGAGTGTGCCAGCGGAAAGTAAAGCATTAGAAATGAAGGTAAAGGGAGATGTTTGGAGAGTGCAAACGCAATGGAGGCACAGAGATTTTTGGCGGGGTTCCGATAGGTGGTGCTATCGTACATCCACGTCGATGGAGACTTCAACTGATGAAGGGTAACGGCTGCGCGAGTCCACGGAGGGCTCCACCCACGAAGGGTCCACGAAGAAGCAACATTGTCTATCCCACCATGGCCATCGCCCATGAAGGACTTGCCTCACTCGGGTAGATCTTCACGAAGTAGTCGATCTCCTTGCCCTTACAAACTCCTTAGTTCAACTCCACAATCTTGTCGGAGGCTCCCAAGTGACACCTAACCAATCGAGGAGACACCACTCTCTAAAAGGTAACAAATGGTGTGTTGACGATGAAATCCTTGCTCTTGTGCTTCAAGTGATAGTCTCCCAACACTCAACTCTCTCTCGCAGATTTGGATATGGTGGAACCATGATTTGAGTGAAAAGCAACTTGGGGAAGGCTAGAGATCAAGATTCTTGTGGTGGGATTGGTATATCTTGGTCTCAACACATGAGCAGGTGGTTCTCTCTCGGAAAATGTGTAGTGGAAGTGTAGGCACGTTCTGATGGCTCTCTCTCAAATGGAGATGGGGTGGAGGGGTATATATAGTCTCCACACAAAATCCAACCGTTCCACACATTTGACCAAACTCGGTCAGACCGAATAGGTGAACTCACTCAGACCGAAGCAGTTCAAAATGTGAATGTTAGGAATCTCGGTGGGACCGACGTGATCAACTCGGTGGGACCAATGTGCTAGGGCTAGGGCATTACCTCATCTCGGTGGCACCGATTGCATGAACTCCATGAGACCGATTTCAACAAATAGCACTTCACAGAACTGGTCAAGCAAACTCAGTCAGAACGATCGCTCATTTTGGTGAGACCGAAACGTTACAAAAGGATCACACAGAGTTTACCATGCAAATTCGGTGGGACCGATCGCTCTTCTCGGTGAGACCGAAATGTTACGAAAGGATCACAGAGATTTTTCAATGCCATCTCGGTGAGACTGAGATCCGTATCGGTGAGACCGAATTGTCTAGGGTTTATGGCAGTGTCTATGTAAAATGAACTCGGTGGCGCCAGATGAATCAAATCGGTGGGGCCGAGTTTGACTTTAGGTTTTGGACATATGTGGAATTTGAGAAAGTGGCTAAGGGTTTTGGAGAAATATCACTAAGCACTTGAGAAACCAGATCATTAAGCAACACCTCATCCCCTTTGAATAGTATTGCCTTTCCTATGGACTCAATGTGATCTTGGATCACTAAAATAGAAAATGTAGAGTCTTGAGCTTTTGCCAATCTTTGTCCTTAGCATTTTGAGGGGTCCCCATCTCTAGTCCATGCCATGCCAATCATTGAACTTCCTGAAATATTTAACTTGAATGGTTATTAGTTCAATGAGCTATATGTCATTATTAATTACCAAAACCACCCGGGGATTAGTTGCACTTTCAATCTCCCCCTTTTTGGTAATTGATGACAACATATAGATCAAAGCTTCGACAAATTATAATAGGAATGAAATACATTGTCGACTTGAGGAGTATGTGATAAGAAAGAGCTTCCCCTAAATTTGTGCATTATTCAAGATTTGCTTTTGAATGCAAATGCACAATCGATTAGGATCATGGGTTACTCTTCCATGTCACATACATCTTGGTGGAGCGCTCAAAATGATAAGATTTAAGCAACAAGCACTCATCACCAAAATAAACAAGTGAATGATAATACACAATCAAGCAAGCACACATTAAGCATAGTATGATAAACCACACAAGTATCTCACGAGCATAAGCAAATTGTAGTAATAACCAAATGAACGAAGTAGCAAGCAAAACCAACAAAGAGAAGCAAAATTCTCTCTCTCTCTCTCTCTCTCTCTCTCTCTCTCTCTCTCAGCCTAATGATCTATACACTTTCTTCCCCTTTGGCAACAAGTTACCAAAAATCTCGAAAATGCATAGTGCTATACAACACTCTAGGCACGATCTCTGGGAGCTGCTGAAGAAGTCTTCTCGCTGGTGGCTCCGATGCACGTAGACGGCTGGAGATAAGAGCATCATCAAACACTTCGGACGAAGTCTGTGGAGCTGGAGGAGTTGACACTTGAGGAACAACTGTGGTAGTGGCTGCAGGTGCTGAAAGTGTAGGCCTGGGCTCGACAACTGGCACAGCTGAAGATCTTGGTCCTCTTGGTACTCTCTGGAAGCATGAGTGGTATCCATGCCCTCCGCATCTTCCTTGAGCTTCTCCACAACTGTTTGTATCTAAGTGATCTTCACATCAAGATCATAGAATTTGGTTTTAACAATCCTCTCAAGACTCTCTTGATTTTAAGTCAAACTAGCCAAGATCTTCTCAATCCTCAGAGTGGCCTCAAGCAGATGGCTGAGCTGATCTTGCTTGGTCTTGGGGACTCCTGAAGCACTTGCTGCTTTTGTTGCTTTTTCTTTCTCAATCTTCTCTTGGCCTTCAACTGATGTAGGATGACATGCATCCATGACAACCTCATTGTCCGCAAAATCTGGCCTAAGAGGTAGATGCCTCTTATCAAGTACATATGTCCCTTTTTCTAGTATGGAGTTGATCAACATATGAATGTGAGGGGCATATCCACAAGACCTCTTTTGGTCTGCTGAAGTTCTCTTGATTGTCTCAACAATCGGGCTCATGACTTTGAACTTCTCTGGAACATCAAACATGTGAAGCAAGTTGATGGAGTGACCACGGATCATCCTATGATCTCCTGACTTGGGCAAAAGAGTGTGCCTCAAGATGGTGTTGATAGTGGTCAGTCACGCAACAAATGATATATAGAGCCAAGCTTGTGAGTCTTCAAGTCCTTCTCTAGGATAGGCTTGTACATCTTGTCCATAGAATTATGATCCTTCCTAGGCTTGGCATGCACATCGGTGTAGTTCTCATCTTCCTTGGGTGCATTGATCAAGTTTGCCCATTCAGAGATTATTGATTGATATCTAGTGCTTTCTGTCATCCAGACAATCTTTCCATCAGGATAGAGATGAGCACTAGAGTAGAATTGCATAATCATCTCATCATTCCATCTGGTCAGCTTTTGTCCAACAAACTTGTCAACCCCATTCAACCTGAAACTCTCTTGCACATGGGGAAAGTAATCTGCATTGTCATCAATGTACTTCTAGTCAACCCATTGCATGTTGCAGACTATAGGCTTCTTGTCCAAAAGGACAATCTCATAGAAGTCTTGATGTTCTTTGGTGTGGAACATGTACCAACAACAATTCTTCTCCTTGTGGCATAGGGATCTCTCTGTCTCCAAAGTCTCAAACCTGCATCCTTTCTCAACTTCATGTTCTCAGCAACAAGATGAACATCATTGTGATCTGGTATCTTTGGCTTGAGCTTCAGAGCATCATGGAATCATCATCATCAGAAGAGTCTTCTCCTTGAACTTGCTCTTCTTCTGGAACTTATGGCACTGGGGCCTTGTTCTTTTCAGCAGCAGGGATGTCTCGGGTGGATCTCTTGGGTGCTGAAGCCTTGGGGCAGCTTTGGGCTTAGATGGAGCAGGCCTAGACTTGATGGCATCCCCCATCAACTTCTGAGTCTTTGCAGCAGGTGCAATAGGCTCATCTTCTTCCTCATCAGCATCCTCAACGTCATCCCTCATGGATGGCCTTCCAATGACTCTGGCAGTAGTATTCTTGACTCTCTCTTTCCTCTTCTTTCCTCCAGCAGCCTCATCATCTCTTGATTCAAGAGTGAATTCCATGGTTTCTTGAGTTGAGGCTCTGGCTTTTGACATTGGAATCCTCTTGGCAGGAGCTTTCTTGTTCAAACCAGGCTTGACAGCTCTAGCAGTTTCCTCCTTCCTCATAGGCTTCATCTTGGAAGTGACCTCCTTAGCCACAAAATCCTCACCTTCACTGTCAGAATTCCTCTTCTTCCTTGTCTAGGTGGCATCTTTTGGTAGGTTGCTGGGTGTGCTTCTGCTACTCTCATAATAGCTGTTGTTGGAGGGACTAGTGCCCTCACTGAGATTTGCCTGCTCCTCTGACCTGTTCTGATTGTCACTGCCATCTGACATCTCTGAAACTGACCCTGTGAACAGATAGGTATAGGTAGAGTAGATGAGCATCACAAAGCACAACTATTTTGGCAAAAAGTTGACACAAAAACTTAACTTTAGATTTCTACAGAAATCATTTGAGAGCTAACGATATGACTTTAGATTTCTCTAACGTATCTATAATTTTTGATTGTTCCATGCTATTATATTATCATTCTTGGATGTTTTACAATCCTTTTATAGTCATTCTATATCATTTTTTGGTACTAACCTATTGACATAGTGCCAAGTGCCAGTTGCTGTTTTCTGCATGTTATTTGCATCGCAGGAAATCAATATCAAACGGAGTACAAACACCGCGGAACTTTTTGGAGATTTTTGATGGGCCAGAAGACACCCAATGGGACAGAGCTATACCTAGGGGGTGCCCCGAGGGAGGCACAACCCACCAGGGCGCGCACATGCCCCCTAGCACGCCCAGGTGAGTTGTGCCCACCTCGGTGGCCTCCCGCACCGCCTCTTTGCGTGCTCTATAAATACTCAGATATTCCATAAACCCAAGAGGAGTCGGCGAAATTCTATTCAAGCCACCACAAAGTCCAGAACCACCAGATCCAATCTAGACACCATCATAGAGGGATTCACCATCTCCATTGGTGCCTCCTCGATGATGCGTGAGTAGTTCCTTGTAGACCTACGGGTCCGTAGTTAGTAGCTAGATGGCTTCCTCTCTCTCTTTTGATTATCAATACAATGGTCTCTTGGAGATCCATATGATGTAACTCTTTTGTGGTGTGTTTGTTGGGATCCGATGGACTTTGAGTTTATGATCAGATCTATCTTTTTATATCCATGAAAGTTATTTGAGTCTTCTTTGATCTCTTATATGCATGATTTCTTATAGCCTCGTATTTCTTCTCCGATATTTGGGTTTTGTTTGGCCAACTTGATCTATTTATCTTGCAATGGGAAGATGTGCTTTGTAGTGGATTCGATCTTACGGTTCTTGATCCCAGTGACAGAAAGGGAACGGACACGTATGTATCGTTGCTACTAAGGATAAAATGATGGGGTCTATTTCTACATAAATAGATCTTGTCTATATCATGTCATCGTTCTTATTTCATTACTCCGTTTCTCCATGAACTTAATACACTAGATGCATGTTGGATAGTAGTGGATGTGTGGATTAATAGTAGTAGATGCAGGCAGGAGTCGGTCTACTAATCTTGGATGTGATGCTTATATAATGATCATTGCATGGATATCATCATGATTAAGGTCTATCAATTTCCCAACAGTAATTGTTTTCCCACCGTTTGCTATTTTCTCGAGAGAAGCGACTAGTGAAACCTACGGCCCTTGGGTCTCTTTCTCATATTATTTGCCTTTGAGGTCTACTTTACCTTTGCTTTTATATTCAGATCTATTAAACCAAAAACCCAAAAATATCTTTCTGCAATTTATCTTATTTGTTGTTCGATCTATCAATATTTACAACTCTATCACGTCCATTACCCGAAAGGGATTGACAACCCCTTTTACACGTCGGGTTGAGAGTGTTTGTTATTTGTGTGCAAGTGGTGTTTACGTTGTGTTGCTTGGTTCTCCTACTGGTTCGATAACCTTGGTCTCATCACTGGGGGAAAGACATACCGCTGCTATACTGCATCATCCCTTCCTCTTTGGGGAAATACCGACGTAGTTCTAGCAGACATAAAAAGGAATCTCTGGCGCCATTGCCGGGGAGCACCTTCAACATATACCAGGTTCCTAATCACAAATCTCATCTCCTTGCAATTTACATTATTTTACAATTGCCTCTCGTTTTCATCTCCCCCACTTCACAAATGTTTACCGCTTTATTCGCCCTCTTTTCCGTTTGCCGTTTTTCTTCCCGGATCTATTTGAGTTCTTGTCATCATGGCTAGTCTTCCCCTCATCATTTGCACCCCCGAGAACGAAGTTCTCAACTTTAAGCAAAGAGGAGGAGAAGATGCATGGTACCGGATTTGCAATGCTAGTAACAGATCTATTCACAAGCAATCCACTATTGTTCTTCTTTGAAATTTTTATGTGAGAATTTCTACTTAGTATAGATTTGTTCTTGATACTATTACCGGAGGAAATTTCTTGAATTGTCCTCCTTTTGATGCTTTGAATGTTATGGGAAGTTTAGTGGGATCTCCTCGTATTATCGTTAATGAAACAACTTTGACTGTTGAGCACGTTATGACAATATTAGATACTATAGAAAATGGGATGCTTACTAAAGAACATATCAGAAATTTAGACAAAAAGATGCGTGATCTTGCTAATAAATTTGGATATATGGCGGGTGAAGTTTTGAAATTGCTAAAGGAGAAGGAACCCATAGTCAATGAAAGAATAGAAGAAAGTCCTTCTCGGATTAATAAATTGGAAGAAATTCTTAGTAACTTGGGTACCGCTTTTTCTTCCATCAATACTATTGAGAAAACTCCCGTAAAAGGTCATAAGAATAAATGAGATTCTTCTTGTAATAACAAAGGGGGTCATAAAATGATTAGTATTCACCCCAATTTTATTGAAATAATAGAAAGACCTCTTTATAAAAGCAAATTCTTTGATCCTGTTCTTAGAAGTATCTTTGTCGAAGAATTATATGCTAAGTCTTTAAAGAAATATGTGATTTAGGATTGGGAAAACAAGGATGACAACACTTATATCTTTGCTTAATGCCTAGCTAAGGGCATAAAACGATAGCGCTTGTTGGGAGGCAACCCAACTTGTATCTTTTTGCTTTTTGATTTCCTTGTTGTTTTCAATAAAATACCCTTTAATACCTCTGTTTAGATGTGTTTTTGTGGTTTGAATAAAGGTTTGTGCCAAGCAAAGCCATAGGATCATATTGGGTGTTAGTAGATTTGATCTTGCTGAAAAACAGAAACTTTTGCGCTCATGGGAAAAAAATCTCATTTTTAACAGAAGAGTGGTTTTTGGTTGATTATTTTGGCAGAAGATTAATATACAAATTGCCCACGTGGCCCTTTTTTTTCAAGATTTTTAGAGTTATAGAAGTATTCGAAACTTCCAAATTGCTATAGATTGCTCTGTTTTTATTATGTTATGTGCTTGCTTTGATGATTCTATGGTTTTCTTTGATGAGTTTTTGCCATAAAAAAGTTGGAATACTGTAGATATAATACAAATAAAAAATATGAATTGGTTTGCTACAACACTTATAGTAGTGATTTGTTTTATTATACTAACGGATCTCACGAAAGTTTTGTTGAGTTTTGTGTGATTGGAGTTTTCAAGTTTTGGGTTATCTTACGATGGATGAAGGAATACCGAGTAAGAAAGCCTAAGCTTGGGGATGCCCCGGCATCCCAAGCCATTATCTAAAAGAGAATCAAGTAACTAAGCTTGGGGATGCCCCCGAGTGGCATCCCCTCTTTCTTCTAACGACCATCGGTATTTTACTCGAAACTATATTTTTATTCATGACATGATATGTGTTTTGCTTGGAGCATATTGTATGATATGAGTCTTTGCTTGCTTTGTTTTGCTTTTTAAGTTATCAATCCTTGTTGTACACACCTATGAGAGATCTGTAATTATGCCATGACTTGTTAGAATAGCTCTCTATGCTTCACTTAAATTTTTATGAGCTATGGATTTGCTTTAGTGCTTCACTTATATCTTTTTGAGCACGGAGTGCTTTAGAAGAAATACTCTCTTGCTTCACTTCGATTTATTTGAGAGTTAGTAAATTTTTAAGAAATTATCTCTTGCTTCACATAAATTATTTTGAGAGAAAGAAGAAAATTGTGCTCATGATCTTCACTTATATTTGTTTGAGCTTATCAAAAGCAACACATGAAAATTAGTTCCAAAGTGATATATATCCAAGAAGGATATAATAAAAACTTTCATGAAGATCATTGGACAAAATAAACTTGATTCCTTATAATAGTTTTGAGACATGATGATGTGATATGTGAGTCATGTTAATGAGTAATTATGCTTTAGTCAGAATATTAGTGTTAAATTTGTGATTCCTTATGCAAGCACGAAAGTCAATAATCATGCAATGAAATTACATCCTACTTGTGGTGCATTATTTGGTGTTATTTATGCTCAATGCTCGCTTATGAGATTATTCGTTTCATGGTTGGTCGCTTCCCAGTCTTTTGCTAGCCTTCATTTTGCACTAAGTATGATCACTACTTGTGCATCCAAAATCCTTTATCCCGGTTTTGCCACATGAGTCCACCATACCTACCTACATGTTGTATTCCCTAGCCGTTCTAAGCAAATTTGTATGTGCCATCGCTAATTTTCAAAATAAATTTCTCTTTTGTGTTGTTGTACCACTCGCGAGGAGGTGAGGGGTGGCCAATATTTTCCATTCTAGATGTGTTATTCTCACGATGAGTGTTTATTCACTTGTCATCACACGAGAGTAAGGCAAAGGTATTAGGGATGCCCAGTCCCGAAATCAAAAAGAATTACTTTATGTTGTTAAATAATAAATTCCTTGGAAAGTGTTGGTATGGAAGGCAACCGTGGATTCGGCTAGCCATGGCTTGTGAAAGTTTGGTGGAAAAGGAATAAACTTTATTTTATGTTTGGGAACCGCCTATGATATATCTAGCATGGAAAGTGTTGGGTATGTTAAGACGTTTTTGTTGGTGGGAAAAGTATACCTCCCAAAATAATTTTATCTCTCAATTTAAGCTTTGAGCTCTGGCACCTCTACAAATCCCTACTTACCTCTGTGAAGGGCCTTTCATTTACTTATGCAATTTTTATTTTTGAATTTGAGTCACCATCTTCTCTTATAAAGCACCAACTAGGAAACACTATGAGTGTGCTTGAGCATTGGGTGTAACTAATATGGGAGTGTGTTTCATGAATGGATCAATGGTTGAGCATGATAGGCTAGGGATAACTTATTTTAGCATTGATATTTTGAAAGACATGGTTGCTTGTTGATATGTTTGAGTATTTAAATCTCATGTCAAAACTAGACTATTGCTTTGAACCATATAAAAGTCCAAATGTCCATGCTATAAAGAAAATAATATGATATGACATGATAGGCAGCATTCCACATCAAAAATTCTATTTTTATCATTTACCTACTCGAGGACGAGCATGAATTAAGCTTGGGGGATGCTGATACGTCTCCAACGTATCTATAATTTTTTATTGTTCCATGTTGTTATATTATCATTCTTGGATGTTTTACAATCATTTTATAGTCATTTTATATCATTTTTTGTTACTAACCTATTGACATAGTGCCAAGTGCTAGTTGCTGTTTTCTGCATGTTTTTTACATCGCAGGAAATAAATATCAAACGGAGTCCAAACTCCGCTAAACTTTTTGGATATTTTTTATGGGCCAGAAGACATCCAATGGGCCAGAGCTGCACCTGGGGGGTGCCCCGAGGGGGGCACAACCCACCAGGGCACGCCAGGCCCCCCCCTGGCGCACCCAGGTGGGTTGTGCCCATCTCAGTGGCCTCCCGCACCGCCTCTTTGCTCTATAAATACTCAGATATCCTAGAAACCCTAGAGGAGTCGATGAAATTCTATTCTAGCCGCCGCAAAGTCCAGAACCACCAGATCCAATCTAGACACCATCACGGAGGGGTTCACCATCTCCATTGTTGCCTCTCCGATAATGCGTGAGTAGTTCCTTGTAGACATACGGGTCCGTAGTTAGTAGTTAGATGGCTTCCTCCCTCTCTTTTGATTATCAATGCAATGGTCTCTTGGATATCCATGTGATCTAACTCTTTTGTGGTGTGTTTGTTGGGATCCGATGAACTTTGAGTTTATGATCAGATCTATGTTTTTATATCCATGAAAGTTATTTGAGTCTTCGTTGATCTCTTATATGCATGATTTCTTATAGCCTCGTATTTCTTCTTTGATATTTGGGATTTGTTTGGCCAACTTGATCTATTTATCTTGCAATGGGAAGAGGTGCTTTGTAGTGGGTTCGATCTTATGGTGCTTGATCCCAGTTACAGAAAGGGAACCGACACGTATGTATCGTTGCTACTAAGGATAAAACGATGGGGTCTATTTCTACATAAATAGATCTTGTCGACATCATGTCATCATTCTTATTGCATTACTCCATTTCTCCATGAACTTAATACACTAGATGCATGCTGGATAGCGGTCGATGTGTGGAGTAATAGTAGTAGATCCAGGTAGGAGTTAGTCTACTAATCTTGGACGTGATGCCTATATAATGATCATTGCCTGGATATCGTCATGATTATTTGAAGTTCTATCAATTTCCCAACAGTAATTGTTTTCCCACCGTTTAATATTTTCTCAAGAGAAGCCACTAGTGAAACCTATGGCCCCCGGGTCTCTTTCTCATATTATTTGCGTTTGCGATCTACTTTCCTTTACTTTTATTTTCATATCTATTAAAACAAAAACCCAAAAATACATTGCTGCAATTTATCTTATTTGGCGTTCGATCTATCAATATTTATAACTCTATCACGTCCGTTACCCGAAAGGGATTGACAACCCCTTTTACACGTGGGTTGCGAGTGTTTGTTATTTGTGTGCAGGTGTTGTTTACGTTATGTTGCTTGGTTCTCCTACTGGTTTGATAACCTTGGTCTTATCACGGGGGGAAATACCTACCGCTGCTATACTGCATCATCCCTTCCTCTTTGAGGAAATACCAACGTAGTTCTAGCAGGCATCATAGAACAATCTCAATCGTGGCTAGAAACATGGCATTAATCTTTACGCAAGAATCAGAGTAAAGGACATCACAAAGAGATCGAGTATGTACCCTAACTTGGCGACGAACTCGCTACGGCGACAACGGCGGTGAAGATTCCCTCTGACGGCGGCGGAGACCAGCCGCAGGAAAGCGCTAGCGACGATGGAGATGATACGGAGACCAAGGGGCGCGGAGCTGGCCAGGCGTGGTTGAGGGTTTGAAGAAATTTCCAAAAATTCAACCCGCGAATATATGTACCCAGTCACTGTCGGTGTGATCGAGTAGAACGACTCGGTGGCACCAAGATGCAGAATCGCAAGCGGTTACTGCAACTCGGTGTGACCGAAACTGTTCTAATCGGTTGCACCGAGGTGAAAACCTAGATCAACTTAATGATTTTGGTGAGACTGAATGGGATGGGTCGGTCGGACCAAGATGCATTAAGAGGTTTTGGAAGTTAAGCCCTTAACGATCGGTGACACCGGGTGCTCCTCACCCGGTGGCTCCGAACTCGACTTGTTCAAACCTTGTGATGTAGCATGAATAGAGTTTGAGACGAGAAAAGCATAGATAGCTAGAGGAAGCACTACTGCAGGATGTTGCTAACGCGACACTACTATCAGAGACCCTTCGATGAAACTGTGTGTGATGCAATAATCGCAAACGGTGGTGTAAAAAACCCGTCAAAAAAGGTGAAAATGTTTGTGATGACAGATACATCAAACACAGTTCAAATTTTAGTTGCATGTGCGATGCAGGGCATATGGTTCAGTTCAATTAATTGTTTGCGATGAGGAGGAACAAAAGAAACGGGCAACCAGATGAAGGTGTGTGCGATATAAAGCATACGGTTCACTCAGATGAACTATTTGTGATTAGGCAACACAAAACAAATGGTCAGCCAGATCAAGGTGTGTGTGATATGCGGCATGCGGTTCACTCAGCCTTGTCATCAGTGTGTGACCTCTGTGGTAACTGGCAACCGTTTGCTCCCCACTAGCCTCTTCTTGTACCGTAGCAACTGTCCACTGCCTCTTTGCCTTTCCCTCTCAATTTGGAACTGATGTCGCACGCTCTTCCTCCCTCCATTTGCCTTCACCCTTCCTTCTGCCATTGTTCGATCGTCTTCTCCATGGAGGGAACAGGCCGGAAACGACCCTGTTATTCTTTCCCCGATCTGAAAGATGACATGGTGGAGGAACTCATTGATCGGTGCGACGTCATCACCTCGGCTAGCACGGCAGGTTCGTTGAAGTCCATTCTGGACTCAGGAAATAAAATCATTGCAAAAAAACAAGGGTTCAGGAGCGGTTTGAACTCCCCTATCTTCTTTGCCATGACGCTGGTCGCTGGTGTGGGGACGACGGAAGCATCGCCTTGTGCAAGTTGATGTCGTTTGATAATGATACGTGTGATGTTAAGATGCCATCGCTTGAGGGTAAGGCTTGGGCAGGCGCAAATGGAGATTGGGTTGTTTATATTGGGTATAACTGCGAGTGGGAACCTTTGAATGTGTACACTTGTCACCGGGTTCCACTTCCAAAAATCACAGACTGCCCTGAGGTTGACCACACAGATGATCTACGTACTTTCAAATACGATCATGGTGACTGTCGTCTACGGATGATAGCAATTTGTCGAGTTCCCAACCGCTCTTGGGATTACAAGAACTATGAAGTTGTTGCTATCTTTGACAAGCTTGTTGCCGTCCTTACTTCCACGCCTCGATGGATATTGCTCAAAAATCAATTTTTGTACATGGATGAGTACTGTGATGCAATTCAATACGAGGGTCTTGTGTTTGCTGCCACCACTCGTGGCACTGTTTTTGCATGGAATCCTTATGGTTTAGGTACGTTTGTCTTCCACCGTAATTATAATTGTTTCATCCACATGCATGCGGGTTAGCTAGTTTCCCTTTACTAATTAACCTTCTTGTGTTTCCAAGGTCCTGTGAACATTCCACCACCTATACTTGAAAAAAAATTATAACCAAGGGGGAGATGACGATGGTGATGATCATGAGCATGAGGACGAGAAGGACCTATATACTCAGTGGCGCCTGGCAACTTATTCCGATGGATCATCTCTTCTTGTATGTATACAGGGCACTGCGGATGTTACTAACGAAGCAGGTGTTGTCTCCCATGGTCGCACTATCCAGACCTATTCCGACATCCGTTGCAGGGTATTCCGGATGGATACTAATGTACTAGTGCGAACACCTTCTCCCTGGTTCAGTATTGATAGTCTTGGAGAAAACTCGCTCTTCCTTGGACAAAACTATCCAATGATTGTGAAAGGCGATCCAGCTGCTGTTGACACAATGTTACTACCATTTATGAGAATCAACTGTATCTATACCTTGGACATTGCTATGGTTCCCTACCCTAGCTATCACAATATGCGTCCTGGTATAGGCCGCTTCAGCCTTGATGATCAGTCATGCGTTGGTCTCGAGATTGACAATAGTTGGCCCTTCCCAGAGAATCAGTTATGGTTCAAAGCAAGTGTTGCCAACACCAAGGATTGGTTGAGCTGAAGTTCATTTCATCGCTTTGTTATTTGTTGTGTGAGAAAAACTTTACTTTACTAGAATGTTTTGTTGGAAATGATCTATAATCCAACATGTATCCTCGTTGTCGTTGTTTATTGATGACTTGTTGTATGTAATGAATGGTACATTTGCATATGCGTCCCATCAACTCACGCCTGCTCGCACGACACACGGGCCGTGTGGTGGCATGTATATTATTTTTCTATTTGGATGATTAAAGATGCCGCTTTATTGCTTAACCGAAGCATGGCACGTATCCATTGTTGTTCTAATGCTCACGATTCAAATAAATAATCCATTTGGGATATTGGTTCCCAATTATTAATAATATCCCATCTGTAATTAGATAAAGATAACATCAAAACTGGTCTCAAATTTGACAAAAAAAAGTACAATGCCACTTTGTATTGGTGTCCATATGAACAGTGCTAGTGATTTTAGTTGCAAAAATTAGATAGTGCTAGTGATTCTTAGCTGCATATTTTGACAAATCGTAGTGTTACAAGGTTGACAAATGGCAATGTTACTAGATAAACAAATGTCAATCTTTCTAGTTTGACAAATGGCAACATACCCAATATGACAGATGCAAATCTTACCCAATTGTTTCTACGTGGTTGCACACGGGTCATCCAAAACAACTGTTTGCGTTGAAGGGATGCACAAATCCTGCACTGCGAATTTTCCCTTGACTTAAGGGGGGAGACCATAGCTCTCACTTTTCATACGGGTGTTCTATCTAAAACGTTTGCGATCAAGAGCTGCGCAAATTCTACTCGGCACATTTTCCCTTGGCTTCCTAGGAAAGCTGTCGGTTTGCATACGGGTGTTTTAACTAAAATGTTTGCGATGAGTGTTTTATATTTAAAAACCAATGACGTTATTTTCAAAATAAAATCGTTTGATAAGTCTGTACATTAAGAGAGAAAAACGCAAGTTCATTCAAACCATATCTTTCATTCAGTCACACTGCCAATTTATATTCATATGATCGAGAATTTGAGATACAATATTAAACCCCAAAAAAACTATTTCCGACGGCTACGGAGGTGGCGTGTCGCGCCGTTGTTGTCGTTGTCGTCCTCCGGGACGCCGTCGTTGAAGTCTTCAAGGTAGCACAAAATGTTCTTCACTTGTAAATCAAACATCATGTTTTCGCACGATCGACGAGTGGGGCGCGGGAGGACGGCAACTGGCGCCACTAAGAGGTAGCGGTCGACGGCAGCATCGCATGCCGCTGAGGGGGCGCGCGCACGGTCACGAACACTGCGGGTGCAGCCAAACGCAAGGGGACCGGCGCCACGGTGGGCGGAGGGGCACGCAAGGGCACGGGTGTTGCGAGTGCAACCAAACGCACGGGGACCAGTGCCACGGTGGGTGGAGGGGCGCACATGGTCACGGGCATGGGCGCTGGCGCTGGCATGTACACGAGCTCGCGCGGGTCCGCGGAGACCTCGCTGATGCCCACGGCTTCCAGCTCTGTGATAGTGCTCGGCGACCAGCCCGTCAATGCTACGTGGATGGTCGCTGGCGCGGGCGCAGGGATGGGAGCTGGGAAGGGAGCGAGGGCAGCAACCGTCGCGGCTAGCTCGTTCAGGGCCATGTCCATGAGGCCCCATTCCTCCTTATTTTCTATCTCCTCCGTCTTGGAGTCGACTTCACCAAACTTGAAGACTAGTGGCAGATGATCATTCTGCGTCATGGCGTTGGTGGAGGTCTGCGAGAGGGAGGGGAATGGGAGGCGAACAGTAAGGCTGCCCGTATTAAACAGCGACTTAGGCGCCATTAATGTAAAGGAAGGCGTGCGGCCATGGAAGTCAAAGGGCTCGCTTCCTAGTGAGCCTCCGCAACGTACAACTCGCACGCTTCTCGGTGAGCCTGCGCATTGGAGGACAGCTTACATGCCTCTTGGTCAGCCTGCGCACCGGACTCCGCTTGCACGCCTCCCGTTCAGTCAAGCAGATGTCCGCACGGCACCTCTTATTGCCATTAAAACGAAGACATGTGGTGTCACGTGAATGGTTAAGAGAACGCACACGATTGAATTATACAAACGTTTGAGATATTAAAGTGGCAGCTATTTTTTCAAAATGCCTTTGTTGGCTGTTATTCGAGTGCACCTTCTCTCAAAATGGACACGAAAAATAACACAGCATGTCGGGTGCCATTCCATGATAGCATGCCAAGTTTCATGAATTTCACACGAGTTTTGGATTTACTAGAATTTAAAAACAAAGTATCTCAGGGTTTTGTTGGCAATCAACGGTGCCCTGGTGTTCGAAATTCATTCTCATTTCTTGCATGGGGCCTAAGCATGCACCCAAGGACACATATTTGATTTTCCAACCAATTTATATGCACTGGAGCATGTGCATGTAGTTCAAATTTGAACTATGCACATAAAATGTCCAGAAAACCCAGTTATGTATAAAAATGTCCAAGCGAACCCTGAAAAATTCCAAAACTTAACACAACACTCATGTTGTTCTATGTTGACACTATGTTTTCAAGTAATAAGATGTAGCGGATATCGTTTTGTCCCCAAAGGTGGGACGTTCCCTACCAAAACCATCAGGCTTGTTGTGAGAACCTCTGGTTTGTGAGAAACTTATACCCAAACCTGCCCCAAATGGGACAATTTTTTTACCACGGCATGTTGATGCCGTTCCATGATAGCATACCAAGTTTCATGAATTTCAAACGAGTTTTGGATTTACTAGAATTTAAAAACCAGGTATCTCAATGTTTGTGGCTGAGTGACGATGGCAGGGTGTTTGACATTCATTCTCATTTCTTGCATGGGACGTAAGCATGCAACCAAGGGCACATATTTGAATTTTCAACCAATTTATATGCACTAGAGCATGTGCATGTAGTTCAAATTTTAATTATGCACATAAATGCATTGAAAACTCAATTAATGCATAAAAATGTCCAAATGAACCCCGAAAAATCCCAAAAATTGACACAACACTCATGTTGTTCTATGTTGACACGAGAATTTTTTGAAAGCAATAAGAGGCAATGGACATCGTTTCGTCCCAAAAGATGGGACATTCCCTATCGAAACCATCAGGCTTGTTGTGAGAAGCTCTGGTTCGTGAGAAGCATATCCCCAAAACCTGCCCCAAATGAGACAAAACAATTACCACAACATGTTGATGACGCTCCATGATAGCATGCGAAGTTTCATGAATTTCAGACAAACTTTGGATTTACTAGAATTTAGAAACCAGGTATCTCAATGTTTGCGGCCGAGTGACGGTGGCAGGGTGTTTGACATTCATTCCCATTTCTTACATGGGACCTAAGCATACAACCAAGGAGACATATTTGAATTTTCAACTAATTTATATGTGTTAAAGCATGTGCCTGTAGTTCAAATTTGAATTATGCACCCACGACGAGGGCACCCACGATGAGGGAACCCACGATGTGGAGGCCTCACCCTCTTCCATGTCCAAGGAGCCAATCGTCATCGATATCTCCGACAATGAGGAGTAGCTTGTCTTATTAGCTCACTATAAGGACCCATGTTCAGTTAGCTACTGCCTGTCCTTAACAAATTCTAGTAAATTGTGCTATCTACTTTTACCATGCAATCTTTTGCTCTAGTGTGTATGTTCTATATGTCGTGCAATGTGGTGTTTAGTTAACTGTTCGGTTCAATTCTACAAATGTGATGTTCAATTCTTCAGGGTGCAATTTTCCAAGTTGTCAAGCATGCTTGGTTTTGTTAACTGTCTGATCTTCTATTAGGAGTGTGTTATATTGTGCAATGTGGTGCTCAGTTAATGTTTGGTTCATTTGTTGTGGTGTTTAGTTAACTGTTTGGTTCAATTCTGCAATGCGATGTTCAATTGTTGAGGGTGCATTATGTTATTGTATACCATGTGAGAAATAAATCGAATTTGGCTGTACTAAATACATGAGAAACAAATAAACTACTATATTTTCAAGTTGTTAAGCATGCTTGGTTTGTTTAACTCTCTGACCTTTGCTACCTCTTGAGAATGCGTTGGTTTTTCCTTGAAGAGGAAAGGGTGATGCAGCAAAGTAGCATAAGTATTTCCCTCAATCCAGTAGGAGACTACAAGCAAGTTCCTCGTACCTGCACAAACAAATAAGAACCTTGCAACCAACACGATAAAGGGGTTGGCAATCCCTTCTCGGCCACTTGCAAAAGTGAGATCTGATAAAGATAATAGGATAAATATTTTTGGTATTTTTGGTGTATATATTGAAAGTAAAGATTGCAAAATAAAAGTAAAGTAAAGATAACTAGTTGATGGAAGATTAATATGATGGAAGATAGACCCGAGGCCATAGATTTCACTAGTGGCTTCTCTCAAGATAGCATATTCTACAGTGGGTGAAAAAATTACTGCCGAGCAATTGATAGAAAAGCGCATAGTTATGAGAATATCTAGGCATGATCATGTATATAGGCATCACGTCCGTGACAAGTAGACCGAAACGATTCTGCATCTACTACTCACACATCGACCGCCATCCAGCATGCATCTAGAGTATTAAGTTCATAAGAACAGAGTAACGCCTTAAGCAAGATGACATGATGTAGAGGGATAAACTCATGCAATATGATATAAACCCCATCTTTTTATCCTCGATGGCAACAATACAATACGTGCCTTGCTGCCCCTGCTGTCATTGGGAAAGGGCACCGCAAGATTGAACCCAAAGCTAAGCACTTCTCCCATTGCAAAAAAGATCAATCTAGTAGGCCAAACCAAACTAATAATTCGAAGAGACTTGCAAAGATATTTTAATCATGCATATAAGAATTCAGAGAAGAACCAAATATTGTTCATAGATAATCTTGATCATAAACCCACAATTCATCGGATCTCGACAAACACACCGCAACAAGAATTATATCGAATAGATCTCCAAGAAGATCAAGGAGAACTTTGTATTGAGATCCAAAGAGAGAGAAAAATCCATCTAGCTAATAACTATGGACCCGAAGGTCTGTGGTAAACTACTCACAACTCATCGGAGAGGCTATGGTGTTGATGTAGGAGCCCTCCGTGATCGATGCCACCTCTGGTGGAGCTCTAGAACAGGCCCCAAGATGGGATCTCACGGGTATAGAAGGTTGCGGTGGTGGAATTAGGGTTTCGTGGTGCTCTCGGATGTTTTCAGGGTACATGAGTATATATAGGATGGAGAAGTATGTCGGTGGAGCTATGAGGGGCCCACGAGGGTGGTGGCATGCCTGCCCCCCTAGGCGCGCACCCTGCCTCATGGCCACCTCATGGCTTCCCTGGCGTGTACTCCAAGTCTTCTGGGTTGTATTTGTTCCAAAAATGATCCTCCCAAAGGTTTCATTCCATTTGCACTCCGTTTGATATTCCTTTTCTGCGAAACACTGAAATAGGCAAAAAAACAGCAATTTGCACTAGGCCTTGGGTTAGTAGGTTAGTCCCAAAAATAATATAAAAGTTTATAACAAAGCCCATTAAACATCCAAAACAGATAATGTAATAGCATGGAATAATCAAAAATTATAGATACGTTGGGGACGTATCAAGCATCCCCAAGCTTAATTCATGCTCGTCCTCGAGTAGGTAAATGATAAAAACAGAATATTTGACGTGGAATGCTACCCAACATAATTCTCAATGTAATTTTATTTATTGTGGCATGAATGTTCAGATCCAAAAGATTGAAGACAAAAGTTTAATATTGGCATAAGAATAATAATACTTCAAGCATACTAACAAAGCAATTATGTCTTCTCAAAATAACATGGCCAAAGAAAGTTCATCCCTACAAAATCATATAGTTTGGTTATGCTTCATCTTCGTCACACAAAATACCCAAATCATGCACAACCCGCAATTGTTTCATACTTACATTTTTTTCAAACTTTTTCAATTTTCACGCAATACATGAGCGTGAGCCATGGATATAGCACTATAGGTGGAATAGAGTGGTGGTTGTGGAGAAGACAAAAAGGAGGAAGATGGTCTCACATCAACTAGGCATATTAATGGGCTATGAAGATGCCCATCAATAGATATCAATGTGAGTGAGTAGGGATTGCCATGCAACGGATGCACTGGAGCTGTAAATGTATGAAAGCTCAACAAAAGAAACTAAGTGGATGTGCATCCAACTTGCTTGCTCACAAAGACCTAGGGCATTTGAGGAAGCCCATCGTTGGAATATACAAGCCAAGTCCTATAATGTAAATTCTCACTAGTATATAAAAGTGACAAAACAAGAGACTCTCTATCATGAAGATCATGGTGCTACTTTGAAGCACAAGTGTGGAAAAAGATAGTAGAATTGTCCCCTTTTTTCCTTTTTTTTGGGCCTTCCTTATTTTTGGCCTTTCCTTCTCCTTTTTTGGGGACAATGCTCTAATAATGATGATCATCGCACTTCTATTTATTTACAACTCAAAGATTACAACTCGATACTAGAACAAAATACGAATCTATATGAATGCCTCCGGCGGTGTACCGGGATGTGCAATGAATCAAGAGTGACATGTATGAAAAATTATGCATGGTGGCTTTGCCACAAATACGATGTCAACTACATGATCATGCATGGCAATGTGATAATGATGAAGCCTGTCATATTAAACGGAATGGTGGAAAGTTGCATGGCAATATATCTCGGAATGGCTATGGAAATGCCATGATAGGTAGGTATGGTGGCTGTTTTGAGGAAGGTATACGGTGGGTTTATGGTACCGGCGAAATTTGCGCGGTACTAGAGAGGCTAGCAATGGTGGAAGGGTGAGATTGTGTATAATCCATGGACTCAACATTAGTCATAAAGAACTCACGTACTTATTGCAAAAATCTACAAGTCATCAAAACAAAGTACTACACGCATGCTCCTAGGGGAAGGGTTGGTAGGCGTTAACCATCGCGCGATCCCGACCTCCACACAAAGGATGACAATCCAAGAAATACCTCATGCTTCAAATTTGTCACACAACGGTTACCATACGTGCATGCTACGGGACTTGCAAACCTCAACGCAAGTATTTCTCAAATTCACAACTAATCTACTAGCATCACTCTAATTATCACCATTCTCATATCTCAAAACAATCATAAAGTATCAAACTTCTCATAATATTCAATGCACTTTATATGAAAGTTCTTATTATACCCATCTTGGATGCCTATCATATTAGGACTAATTTTATAACCAAAGAAAATTACCATGATGTTCTAAAGGACTCTCAAAATCATATAACTGAAGCATGAGAGATCAATAATTTCTATAAAATAAAACCACCGACGTGCTCTAAAAAGATATAAGTAAAGCACTAGAGCAAAACTATCTAGCTCAAAAGATGTAAGTGAAGCACATAGAGTATTCTAATAAATTCCGATTCATGTGTGTCTCTCCCAAAAGGTGTGTATAGCAAGGATGATTGTGGTAAACTAAAAAGCAAAGATTCAAATCATACAAGACGCTCCAAGCAAAACATGTATCATGTGGTGAATAAAAATATAGTCTCAAGTAAAGTTACCGATAGACGAAGACGAAAGAGGGGATGCCTTCCCGGGGCATCCCCAAGCTTAGGCTTTTGGTTATCCTTGAATTTTACCTTGGGGTTCCTTGGGAATCCAAAATCTTAGGCTCTTGCCACTTATTGTTCCATAGTCCATCAAACCCTTACCCAAAAACTTGAAAACTTCACAACACAAAACTTAACAGAAAATCTCGTGAGCTCCGTTAGTATAAGAAAACAAACCACCACTTTAAGGTATTGTATTGAACTCATTCTTTATTTATATTTGTGTTAAACCAACTGTATCTCAACTTCTCTATGATTCATACCCCCCGATACTACTCATAGATTCATCAAAATAAGCAAACAACACACCAAAAAACAGAATCTGTCAAAAACAGAACAGTCTGTAGCAATCTGTAACTTTTGAATACTTATGTAACTCTAAAAATTCTGAAATAAATTGTTGGCCATGAGTAATTTGTATATTAATCATCTGCAAAAAGAATCAACTTAAAAGCACTCTCCAGTAAAAAAAATGGCAGCAAATCTCCTGAGCGCAAAAGTTTCTGGTTTTTACAGCAAGATCGCAAAGACTTCACCCAAGTCTTTCCAAATGTTCTACTTGGCACAAACACTGATTAAAACACAAAACCACATCTAACCAG
The DNA here is from genome assembly GCA_902687465.1 of Secale cereale. Taxonomy (NCBI): domain Eukaryota; kingdom Viridiplantae; phylum Streptophyta; class Magnoliopsida; order Poales; family Poaceae; genus Secale; species Secale cereale. The sequence goes on along the minus strand of LR738710.1, from coordinate 124,955,933 downwards.
AAGCTAGATGAATTATTTATTACTAAATAGAAGTAAAAGCAAATGAAATAAAATTGGGTTGCCTCCCAACAATCGCTATCATTTAACGCCCCTAGCTAGGCATGATACAAGAATAGATCTAGGTATTGCCATAATGATAAGGTAAATCGCTAAAACTCATCTCATATTCCCTACGTTCAGCAGCAAGTTTTCTTTGTGGCAAGCAAAAGTAATCAAAAGGGCTAAATTTAATAGGACAAAAGTCCCCAAGATCAAGCTCAGGAGGTATAGCAAAATCATCATTTAGTTCAGAGATTCTATCAACTAGAACATCGATAGGAACTTTTTCTAAGGTTTTCATTAAAAGCAACATGACCTAAAGATTGTAAACGCATTATGTCTTCTTGATTAAAAATGATAGCTTCTTTGGGAGGACGACCAGCGTCCACCCTATAATGCGCAAAAATTTCTTTGGCCTCTCTCATTATAATTCTGAACTCATGTGCCAAAAAGATGGTAGCTGCTCGCTTAACAAAAGAATGCTCAATATTGGAAAATTCTAGAAAATTTCTCTGAATGCAAGGGTGCATGTGGATAAATTGTCTTTCAATTTCAACTACAAGCAAAGATATAGCATCTGCAAGACTGCTGATTCTATGAAGAATAGATCCACCCATAGTGGGCAAGGCATCGGCGCAAGTAAAGAAATCTTGAATAACTCCTTTCCCAATAATATTACCATTAACAATCCGGAACTTTTTAGTGTGTAAAGTAGGAGGTTCCTCATGAGGATAATTAAAAGCACCAAAGTTTCCCATCGTTACTACGATCTTTTTCAACAATAACCTCCCCCGTTTCAGACACGATAGCAATCAAACCACACTAAGGACGAACACACAAAAAAAAAAGCGAACGGAAAAAAGGTGAATAAAACGGCAAGGGTGAAGTGGGGGAGAGGAAAACGAGAGGCAAATGGCAAATAATGTAATGCAAGGGATAAGAGTTTGTGATGGGTACTTGGTATATAACTTGTGCGTAAATCTCCCCGGCAACGGCGCCAGAAATCCTTCTTGCTATCTTTTGAGCATGCGTTGGTTTTTCCTTGAAGAGGAAAGGGTGATGCAGCAAAGTAGCGTAAGTATTTCCCTCAGTTTTTTAGAACCAAGGTATCAATCCAGTAGGAGACTACACGCAAGTTCCTCATACCTGCACAAACAAATAAGAACCTTGCAACCAACGCGATAAAGGGGTTGTCAATCCCTTCTCGGCCACTTGCAAAAGTGAGATTTGATAAAGATAATAGGATAAATATTTTTGGTATTTTTGTTGTATAGATTGAAAGTAAATATTGCAAAATAAAAGTAAAGTAAAGATAACTAGTTGATGGAAGATTAATATGATGTAAGATAGACCCGGGGGCCATAGGTTTCACTAGTGGCTTCTCTCAAGATAGCATATTCTACGGTGGGTGAACAAATTACTGTCGAGCAATTGATAGAAAAGGGCATAGTTATGAGAATATCTAGGCATGATCATGTATATAGGCATCACGTCCGTGACAAGTAGACCGAAATGATTCTGCATCTACTACTATTACTCCACACATCGACCGCTATCCAGCATGCATCTAGAGTATTAGGTTCATAAGAACAGAGTAACGCCTCAAGCAAGATGACATGTTGTAGAGGGATAAACTCATGCAATATGATATAAACCCCATCTTTTTATCCTCGATGACAACAATACAATATGTGCCTTGCTGCCCCTGCTGTCACTGGGAAAGGACACCGCAAGATTGAACCCAAATCTAAGCACTTCTCCCATTGCAAGAAAGATCAATCTAGTAGGCCAAACCAAACTGATAATTCGAAGAGACTTGCAAAGATATTTTAATCATGCATATAAGAATTCAAAGAAGAACCAAATATTGTTCATAGATAATCTTGATCATAAACCCACAATTCATCGGATATCGACAAACACACTGCAAAAAGAATTACATCAAATAGATCTCCAAGAAGATCGAGGAGAACTTTGTATTGAGATCCAAAGAGAGAGAAGAAGCCATCTAGCTAATAACTATGGACCCGAAGGTCTGTGGTAAACTACTCACAACTCACCGGAGAGGCTATGGTGTTGATGTAGAAGCCCTCCGCGATCGATGCCCCCTTCGGTGGAGCTCTGGAACAGACCCCAAGATGGGATCTCACGGGTACAGAAGGTTGCGGCGGTGGAATTAGGGTTTTGTGGTGCTCTCGGATGTTTTCAGGGTACATGAGTATATATAGGACGAAGAAGTATGTCGGTGGAGCTATGAGGGGCCCACAAGGGTGGGGGGGCGCGCCTACCTCCCTGGGCGCTCCCCCTGCCTCGTGGCCACCTCGTGGCTTCCCTTGCGTGTACTCCTAGTCTTCTGGGTTGTATTTGTTCCAAAAATGATCCTCCTGAAGGTTTCATTCCATTTGGACTCCGTTTGATATTCCTTTTCTGCGAAACACTGAAATAGGCAAAAAACAACAATTTGCACTGGGCCTTGGGTTAGTAGGTTAGTCCCAAAAATAATATAAAAGTGTATAATAAAGCCCATTAAACATAAAAAATAGATAATATAATAGCATGGAACAATCAAAAATTATAGATATGTTGGAGACGTATCAACCTTCTATTAGGAGTATGTTATATGGAACAACCAAAAAAATTAGCGGAAAAAGTGCAAATTTATAAGATAATTATGATAGCTTGTTAGTGGGATACACACACTTGCGTACGGCCTCTCGCCAAGTGATTACTTGAATGTGTGTTAGTTTGTTCCTTGGATATTGCCTACCCTGTATTTTGCTTTTCTGGTTTCGTTCTATCTTGAGTGGCATTCTGCAATTGTTACAATGACACAGATGCATGTTTGTCTTCTGGTTTACCCCACTTCTCAATGTTACTTTCCAATAAGCAACGCGTGAAAACAAAATTCAGAAACTACTACTCAATATGATTGACTTAATGATGGCTGCAATTAAGTAGCATAGAAGCCATTTTTCATATTGCTTTGTACACACCTATGTCCAAAAGCTTGGATAAAAGAAAAATCTTAGGACCCAAGCTCTGCATTCAAGACCACATATTCAGATATTCTAACTCCCTATGTATAAAACAACTTGACAATGAGAAAGAGGAACATCTTATTCTAACTCCCTATGTATAAAACAACTTCACAATGAGAAAGAGGAACATCTCTTACGTTTTATAGATAGTAAAATGTATGATTGCAGACATCGCAGTATCAGTACAATTACAAATATTTGTTTTTTTGCATGATCAACAATAGTTTATAAATCAGAGATTCAAAAGTTAATGGCTAAACTTGTAGAAACAACATGAGGAAGATGAGATTATCCTTTCACTGTATCATAAAGATTACATTGGTTCACCTATTGCAACATGTTTGGATTTTAATCGATTACCTTGTTGACATGACAAAATAAAGATCTGCAGAAATGACATAAGATGGAAAGGAGTTAATTTTAGAAGATAAATGTAGCCACAAGATGTTGGTGTTGCTGGTCAATCAAAATGAGTTGCAACCACACAATCCATCGAACCATATGTATATAAACTTTAGTTTGTCCCGAACACCTTCCTAGGGAATGGATGACGACTGAATCTCGTGTATGGGACCATTATCTTCTCACTTGCTGGTGTAAAGGAGATAGGAGAGTGGTTTGCAGAGGTCCAAGGAAATGTAAGGTCAAACCTGGACAGAGTTGGAACCTGCAGACGAGACAGACATAGTGAGGCCATCAGTTGGAACCATGGTTGCGGCCAAGACAGTCTGAGAACAATGGATATGGGCAAGGCTTGAGATGTTGATGTTGACGGTGTCCATCATGCATGGTGAACGGGGCATTCCGAGGGGATGCTGATCACATACGGTGTGATGCCGGCCCGCTCTGTCGCTGCTCGGCGGAGGTGGAATTGTTCTTGTCATCTGCATGGAGGAGCGCATCTTCGCTCGCGTCCATCGCTCCATGGTGGAGGGGGTGGATTCGTGGAGTTACCACCTGGGCGCTCCGTGAGGTGCTTTTGAGTGTGTCGGCAATTCCAGGTTCTTTTAAGATGCCACCATAGCGGTCGGGCGCGCTAGAAAGTAGGGCTCAAACCAGCAGGCGCGTACATGGTTCTCTCCATGCCCATGTTGCTGCAGGAACAATGGAGCGCCACACAACGACACTTGTGGTTGCGGCATGCGGTAGCGGGCGGACTAAAGCATCCTGGCAACGGCGCGGCTACGACTGTAGTCGCACCAGCAACAGTCGATGCAATCCATGCAGCCAAAGCCACCGCCTCCATGTAGCGATGGGAGATCTGGTGCCCGTTGCTTCGGTGCACCATGGAAAAGGTCAGTCACAATATAATCAAGAATCTGGAGAAATCAAGATAAAAAATCTACTCCTTTTAGGCTTGATGATGAACCAACTTCGTAGATGTGAGAGAGAATATAAGGTTGTTGCTAGCGTTGCGGCGGACACTGTAAAACATGAGCAAACCAAAGAGGGAGAGGTGATGTGCAGAGCAAGATCGTCGATTAGACAAAGAAACAGGCGTGATTTTTTTCTTTGTTGTCTTCTCAGAAGATGTATGAGTCAATATGTGGAATACTATGGTAAGATCGACCTTGTGAGGAGGCGGTGATCCTGGCAGGCGGAGGATGGTGAGATAAACCTTCATCGTGCATTGGGCTTGGACTGCACCTTCGATGTTGAATGGTGGCAGACTATTAGGATGATACTACGTAACAAATAGTGATTGCTAAGGAGATCAAACGGAGCTATGCAGGGGAGAGGAGGGGTATTTATTTATTTTCCAAGAGAAGGGAACGGATGGGAATTGAGAAGACGAGGAGGTGAGAGGATAGGAGAGAGAGAGAGATTGTTTATCTTTTGGTAGATGAATTGCTCATGGTGCTATCCCGTGGGTAATGAAAAGACTGATGGGTTTAATGGTGACATAGTGGATTATGTGCGCAGAGCAAAATTGCCATGCATGCAGGATTTGGAGGATTAGTGAAGTGGAGGGTTAGTGCTGACGTGTCCGTAGGAGATTGGACGTTGATGTGGATAGCCTACATGTTGAGTTAAATAGGTTAGTGGGGATGAGCTATTTAGGTATTATAGATGTGGTGCTCAGTTAACATTTGGTTCATTTTTCGTGGTGTTTAGTTAACTGTTTGGTTCAATTATGCAATGCGATTATCAATTGTTGTGGATGCATTCTGTTATTGTATCCATGTGAGAAATAAATCGAATTTGGCTGTACTAAATACATGATAAACAAATACAATTGCTATATTTCCAAGTTGTTAAGCATGCTTGGTTTGTTTAACTCTCTGATCTTCTATTAGGAGTATGTTATATTGTGCAATGTGGTGCTCAGTTAATGTTTGGTTCATTTGTTGTGGTGTTTAGTTAACTGCGCGTGCATGGTCCGATGTCTAATAGCACATTATTGTGCAATTGCAGGAACCATTCTAATATTTAGGTTTTTAACAATTTGGTCTTGCACATGTAGGTCCTCCTACCAGAGGTTTTGACCCGTTGTTCGACCCTTTTTGCATATGGAGAAATGAGTTGTCCATGAATATCAATCAAGTCAAGAAACTCAGAAAGATTGTTAGGATAAAGAAATTAGCGGCAAAAAACAACAAAGTCTTTGTCTGCACAATGAAGAAGACATCAATTCACTACAAGTTGGTACTAACTATTATACCTTGCCTTTTTTTATTCCTTTGCCCCATTTCCAATATAGAAAAGATATTTATGCACATCCTTGTTTTCAGGCCTTTCCAAAGCAGTCACTGATCAATACCTCTCAAACAACCTCTATGGTCAAGAGGTGAGGAAAGTTTTCATACAACACCCACTGTTCAATATTGAAGCGTTCCTGAAGAGGACCAAGGATGGACGGTTGATACGTCCATTTTGCATCATGCTTTTATGTTGATATTTATTGCACTATGGGCTGTTATTACACTTTATGTCACAATACTTATGCATTTTCTCTCTTATTTTACAAGGTTTACATGAAGAGGGAGAATGCCGGCAACTGGAATTCTGGGCTGGAAAAGAAGCAAACTCTGGAAACCTATTCTGCACAACTCAAAAAGCTCCGAAACTCCACGGGACACCGTTTCAGAAAATATAAAAAATATCTGGCGAGAGAGAATCACCAGGAGGGCACCACCTGTCCACGAGGGTGGGGGCGCGCCCTCCTGTCTCGTGGACCACCAAATGCCCCCCCCCCCCCCCCC
>LR738710.1:124929149-124949581 GCA_902687465.1 Secale cereale | reverse complement strand
CCCCCCCTCGATGCCCATCTTGTCCTATATGAGGTGTTTTGACCTAGAAAAAATCAGAGGGAGGCTTTCGGGGCTAGACGCCGCCGTCTCGAAGCGAAACCTTGGCGGAAACCAATCTAGGGCTCCGGCAGAGCCGTTCTGCCGGGGATACTTCCCTCCGGGAGGGGGAAATCATCACCGCCGTCATCACAAACAACTCTCCCATCTTGGGGAGGGTTATCTCCATCAACATCTTCGCCAACACCATCTCCTCTCAAACCCTAGTTCATCTCTTGTATCCAATCTTTGTACCCAAACCTCCGATTGGTACCTGTGGGTTGCTAGTAGTGTTGATTACTCTTTGTAGTTGATGCTAGTTGGTTTATTTGGTGGAAGATCATATGTTCAGATCTATTATGCATATTAATACCCCTTTGATCATGAACAATATTATGTCTTGTGAGTAGTTACTTTTGTTCCTGAGGACATGGGAGAAGTGTTGCTATAAGCAGTCATGTGAATTTGGTATTCGTTCGATATTTTGATGAGATGTATGTTGTCTCTCCTCTAGTGCTGTCATGTGAACGTCGACTACATGACACTTCACCATTATTTGGGCCTAGAGGAAGGCATTGGGAAGTAATAAGTAGATGATGGGTTGCTAGAGTGACAGAAGCTTAAACCCTAGTTTATGCGTTGCTTCGTAAGGGGCTGATTTGGATCCATTTGTTTCATGCTATGGTTAGGTTTACCTTAATACTTCTTTTGCAGTTGCAGATGCTTGCATTAGAGGTTAATCATAAGTGGGAGGCTTGTCCAAGTAAGGACAGCACCCAAGCAACGGTCCACCCACATACCAAATTATCAAAGTACCGAACGCGAATCAGATGATCGTGATGAAAACTAGCTTGACGATAATTCCCATGTGTCCTCGGGAGTGCTTTCCTTCATATAAGAGTTTGTCCAGGCTTGTCCTTTGCTACAAAAAGGATTGGGACATCTTGCTGCACCTTATTTACATTTACCTATTGTCACTCGCTACCAATTACCTTATCACAAAACTATTTGTTACCTATAATTTCAGTGCTTGCAGAAAATACCTTACTGAAAACTGCCTATCATTTCCTTCTGCTCCTCGTTGGGTTCGACACTCTTACTTATAGAAAGGACTACGATAGATCCCCTACACTTGTGGGTCATCAAGACTCTTTTCTGGCGTCGTTTCCGGGGAGTGAAGCGCCTTTGGTAAGGAAAAATTTATATAGTGTGCCGAAATTTACTGTCACTTGTTACTATGGCTCATCATCCTTTGAGGGGCTTGTTCAGGGTATCTTCACCCCGACCAGAAGAGCAAAGAGTTTCTCCTCAACCTACTGCACCTACTGAAAAATGTTCGTTTTGAAATTCCTTTGGGTATGATAGAGAAACTGCTAGATAATCCTTTTACAGGAGACGGAACACTGCATCTCGATTTGCATCTAATCTATGTTGATGAAGTTTGTGGATTATTTAAGCTTGCAGGTATGCCCGAGGATGTTATCAAGAAGAAGGTCTTCCCTTTATCTTTGAAGGGAGAAGCATTGACATGGTTTAGGCTATGCGATGATATTGGATCATGGAACTATAATCGTCTGAAGTTGGAATTTCATCAGAAGTTCTACCCTATGCATTAGGTTCATCGTGATCGTAATTATATTTATAATTTTTGGCCTCGCGAAGGAGAAAGCATCGCTCAAGCTTGGGGGAGGCTCAAGTCAATGTTATATTCATGCCCCAATCATGAGCTGTCAAGAAATATGATCATTCAAAAAAATTATACTCGCCTTTCTCTCAGTAATCGCTCCATGCTCGATAATTCTTGTTCTGGCTCTTTTATGATGAAGACTATTGAATTCAAATGGGATTTATTGGAAATAATTAAATGCAACTCTGAAGATTGGGTTCTTGATGAAGGTAAGGAGTCAGGTATGACCCCTAAGTTTGATTGTGTTAAAGCTTTTATGGATACTGATGTTTTCCGTGAGTTTAGCACTAAATATGGACTTGACTCTGAGATAGTAGCTTCTTTCTGTGAATCATTTGCTACTCATGTTGATCTTTCCAAGGAGAAGTGGTTTAAATACCATCCTCCCATTGAAGTGAAAATAGTTGAACCTGTTAAAGTTGAAGAGAAGACTATCACTTATAATGTTGATCATGTTGTTCCTACTGCTTATATTGAGAAACCACCTTTTCCTATTAGAATAAAGGATCATGCTAAAGCTTCAACTGTGGTTCGTAAGAGTAGTACTAGAACACCTACACCCTCTGAGCAAAATAAAGTTGAACCTAGTGTTGCTATGGTTAAAGATCTCTTGGTTGAAAATTTAGATGGGCATGTTATTTACCTCCAAGAGGAAGCTGCTAGAATATCCAAACCCGATGCTAGGAATAAACATAGACCTGTTGTAGGCTTGCCTGTTATCTCTGTTAAAATAGGAGATCATTGCTATCATGGTTTATGTGACGTAGGTGCTAGTGCAAGTATAATCCCTCATTCCCTATATCAAGAAATCATGCATGATATTGCACCTGTTGAGTTGGAAGGGATTGATGTTACTATTAAGCTTGCTAACAGAGACACTATTTCACCAGTTGGGATTGTTAGAGATGTTGAAGTCTTGTGTGGGAAAGTTAAATACCCTACTTATTTTCTTATTCTTAGTTCCCCACAAGATGATTTTTGTCCCATTATATTTGGTAGACCCTTCTTGAATATTGTTAATGCTAAGATAGACTGCGTGAAAGATATTGTTACTGTTGGTTTAGGGGATATGTCTCATGATTTTAACTTTGCTAAATTTCATAGACAACCCCATGATAAAAAATTACCTAGTAAGGATGAAATTATTGGTCTTGCTTCTATTGTTGTGCCTCCTAATGGTCCCTTAGAAAAATATCTGCTAGACCATGAAAATGATATGTATATGAATGAGAGAAGAGAAATAGATGAAATATTTTTTAAGCACAGACCCGTATTGAAAAACAACTTGCATGTTGAAATCCTAGGGGATCCTCCTCCTCCCAAGGGTGATCCCATGTTTGAACTTAAACTGTTACCTGATAATCTTAAGTATGTTTATCTTCATGAAAAGAAGATATATCCTGTTATTATTAGTGCTAACCTTTCAGAGCAGGAAGAAGAAAAATTATTGAAAACTCTGAAGAAGCACCGTGCTGCTATTGGATATACTCTGGATGATCTTAAGGGCATTAGTCCCACTTTATGCCAACACAAGATAAAATTGGAAGAGGACGCTAAACCAGTTATTGATCATCAACGACGGTTAAATCCTAAGATGAAAGAAGTGGTAAGGAAGGAAATACTAAAGATTCTAGAGGCAGGTATTATCTATCCAGTTGTTGATAGCCAGTGGGTAAGTCATGTCCATTGTGTCCCTAAGAAGGGGGTATGACTGTTGTTCCTAATGATAAAGATGAATTGATCCCACAAAGAATTGTTACAGGTTATAGGATGGTAATTGATTTCCGCAAATTAAATAAAGCTACTAAGAAAGATCATTACTCTTTGCCTTTTATTGATCAAATGCTAGAAAGGTATCCAAACATACTCATTTTTGCTTTCTAGATGGTTATTCTGGTTTCTCTAAAATACCTGTGTCGAAAGGGGATCAAGAAAATACCACTTTTACTTGTCCTTTCGGTACCTTTGCTTATAGACGTATGCCTTTTGGTTTATGTAATGCACCTGCTACCTTTCAAAGATGCATGATGGCTATATTCTCTGATTTTTGTGAAAAGATTGTTGAGGTTTGCATGGATGATTTCTCCGTCTACGGAACTTCTTTTGATGATTGCTTGAGCAACCTTGATCGAGTTTTGCAGAGATGTGAAGACACTAATCTTGTCTTGAATTGGGAGAAGTGCCACTTTATGGTTAATGAAGGCATTGTCTTGGGACACAAAATTTCTGAAAGAGGTATTGAAGTTGACAAAGCTAAAGTGGACGCTATTGAAAAAATGCCATGTCCCAAGGACATCAAAGGTATACGTAGTTTCCTTGGTCATGACGGGTTTTATAGGAGGTTCATTAAGGACTTATCCAAAATCTCCAGGCCTCTGACTAATCTTTTACAAAAAGATGTTCCTTTTGTCTTTGATGATGATTGTCTACAAGCATTTGAAATACTTAAGAAAGCATTGATCTCTGCACCTATTGTCCAGCCTCCTGACTGGAATTTACCCTTTGAGATTATGTGCGATTCTAGCGATTATGATGTAGGTGTTGTTCTAGGACAAAGAGTTGATAAGAAATTGAATGTTATCCAATATGCTAGTAAAACTCTAGATAGTGCCTAGAAAAATTATGCTACTACTAAGAAAGAATTTTTATCAGTTGTATTTGCTTGTGATAAGTTTAGACCTTATATTGTTGATTCTAAAGTAACTATTCACACTGATCATGCTGCTATCAAATACCTTATGGAAAAGAAAGATGCTAAACCTAGACTTATTAGATGGGTTCTCTTGCTGCAAGAGTTTGAGTTGCATATTATTGATAGAAAGGGAGCTGAGAACCCCGTTGCTGATAACTTGTTTAGGCTAGAGAATATACTTGATGACCCACAACCTATTGATGATAGCTTTCCTGATGAACAATTAGCTGTCATAAATACTTCTCGTACTGCTCCATGGTATGATGTTTATGCTAATTACATTGTTGCTAAGTTTATACCTCCTAGCTTCACATACCAACAAAAGAAAAAGTTCTTCTATGATTTGAGACATTACTTCTGGGATGACCCACATCTTTATAAAGAAGGAGTAGATGGTATTATTAGACGTTGTGTACCTGAGGATGAACATGAACAGATCCTACGCAAGTGCCACTCCAAAGCTTATGGAGGACACCATGCTGGAGATAGAAGTGCACATAAGGTATTGCAATCTTGTTTTTATTGGCCTACTCTCTTCAAGGATGCCCGTAAGCTTGTCTTATCTTGTGATGAATGTCAAATAATTGGTAATATCAGTAGACGTCAAGAAATGCCTATGAATTATTCACTTGTTATTGAACTATTTGATGTTTGGGGCTTTGATTATATGGGACCGTTTCCTTCCTCTAATAGGTACACACATATTTTAGTTGTTGTTGATTACATTACTAAGTGGGTAGAAGCTATTCCAACTAGTAGTGCTGATCACAACACCTCTATTAAGATGCTTAAAGAAATTGTTTTCCCGAGGTTTGGAGTCCCTAGATACTTAATGACTGATGGTGGTTCACACTTTATTCATGGTGCTTTCCATAAAATGCTTGCAAAGTATGATGTTAATCATAGAATTGCATCCCCTTATCACCCACAGACCAGTGGTCAAGTAGAATTAAGCAATAGAGAGCTGAAATTAATTTTGCAAAAGACAGTTAATAGGTCTAGAAAGAATTGGTCTAAGAAACTTGATGATGCATTATGGGCCTATAGAACTGCATACAAAAATCCTATGGGTATGTCTCCATATAAGATGGTTTATGGAAAAAGCATGTCACTTACCTCTTGAGCTAGAACATAAGGCATATTGGGCTATTAAAGAGATCAATTATGATTTCAAACTTGCCGGTGAGAAGAGGTTATTTGACATTAGCTCTCTTGATGAATGGAGAACCCAGGCCAATGAGAATGCCAAGCTGTTTAAAGAAAAGGTTAAAAGATGGCATGACAAAAGGATACAAAAGCGTGAGTTTAAGTAGGTGATTATGTCTTGCTATACAACTCTCGTTTAAGATTTTTTGCAGGAAAACACCTCTCTAAATGGGAAGGTCCTTACGTTATCGAGGAGGTCTATCGTTCCGGTGCCATAAAAATCAACAACTTCGAAGGCACAAACCCGAAGGTGGTGAACGGTCAAAGAATCAAACACTATATCTCAGGTAATCCTATAAATGTTGAAACCAATGTTATTGAAACCGTAACCCCATAGGAATACATAAGGGACACTTTCCAGAACGATTCAGACTCTGAAAAGGAAGAGGTATGTGCAACGGTAAGTAAACCGACTCCAAAACAGTTCTAATAGCAATTTTTCTCCGTTTTGGAATTTTTAGAAAAATAGAAAAATAAGTGGCAGTCCGGAAGAGACACGAGGCGTCCACGAGGATGGAGGGCGCACCCCCTTTCCCTGGGCGCGCCCCCCTGCCTCGTGGGCACCTCGTGTGCCTCCCAGACTCCGATTTCTTGTATGTTACTCCTTTTGGTCGGTAAAAATTCACTATATATTCCCCTGAAGGTTTTGACCTCTGTATCACGCAAAAATCCTCTGTTCTTGTTTCGAGCTATTTTCTGCTAGGGTTGACGAGGCTAGGCATCATGTCGTCTTCCTCCTCCAACAATGAGGGCAACGATGCTTGGCTAATGATGATAGATCTGAAGAGGGAAGGACCCGAGGAGATCAACAAGGAGAATAGGATCAAGAAGGTGGCGGAAGATCAGGCTCCAGCAATAGGAGAAGAAGACGTCCGTCAACCCCTTCCAAACCTTTTTACTTCAACTAAGATTGAAGCTTTCAAGATGATTGAGTTAGCTCAAATTCAAAACAAGTATCTCACAAGTGAAAATATTTTGCTGAAGGAGCATATAGCCGCACTCAAAGGTATTATCCGCAAGTTGGAGGATCTCCTACGCTCGATGTATGATGATCCGGCGTCACTACTTTCAACTCCATCATCATCACCCCCGAAGAAGGAGACATAATCATATGGGTATGGGAACTCCCCTTGGCAACTGCCAAGCTTGGGGGAGTTGCCCCGGTATCGTATCACCATCACACTCCTATCTTTACCGTTTTTCTTAGTTTGATCCTTTTGGTAGTATCTTGATCTAGTAGAATAAAGTTAGCATGATCCAGTTGTGAGATTTTGCTTTATGATCTTTACCTTTGTAATCGAGTCCGTGAGCTATATAATAAAGATTAGTGTTGAGTCAAGGGCTTGATTTCCCCACTTTGATCATGTTAGAATAAAAGAAAATATAAAAAGTATCAAAGAGATCATATTGATCTTATGGGAAGTAATGACTTCACACATAAAGAGTATGATGAATAAAAGTTGTTGAGGGTTGACAAGCATAGTTTTGGTCATCGTTGCAATTAATAGGAAGTAATAAAGAAAGAAAGGTTTCACATACGAATATACTATCTTGGACATCTTTTATGATTGTGAGCACTCATTAAAATATGACATGCTAAAGAGTTGATGTTGGACAAGGAAGACAACATAATGGGTTATGTTTTCTTATATCTAAAATAAAGTATATTGTCATGGATCATCCAACATGTTGAGCTTGCCTTTCCCCCTCATGCTAGCCAAAACTCCTTGCACCAAGTAGAGATACTACTTGTGCTTCCATACATCCTTAAACCCAGTTTTGCCATGAGAGTCCACCATACCTACCTGTGGACTGAGTAAGATCCTTCAAGTAAGTTGTCATGTTGCAAACTCGCTAAAATATGTATGATTTATTAGTGTGGAGGAAATAAGCTTTATACGATCTTGAGATATGGAAGTAATAAAAGTGACGGACTGCATAATAAAGGTCCTTATCACAAGTGGCAATATAAAGTGACGCTCTTTTGCGCTAAGACTTTGTGCATCCAACCATAAAAGCACATGACAACCTCTACTTTCCTCTGTGAAGGGCCTATCTTTTATCTCTGCCTTATAAGAGTCGAGGTGAAAATCACCTTTCCCTTTTACATTTTATCCTTTGGCAAGCACACTGTTTGGAAAGATCCTGACATATATACCCAGTTGGATGTAAGTTATCATGGTCTATTACTGTTGACATTACCCTTGAGGTAAAAGGTTGGGAGGCAACACCATAAGCCCCTATCTTTTTATGTGTACGATTAAAACTCCATAACCATAAGTATTGCGTGAGTGTGGGCAATTGTGAAATACTATATGATAGTTGAGTATGTAGGCTTGCTGAAAAGCTCTTATGTTGACTCTCTCCGATGTTATGATAAATTGCGATTGCTTCAATTACCGAGATCATAGTTTGTTGGTTTTCAATGAAGTTTCCGATTCATACTTGACATTGTGAATGAATTGTTACTTTAGCATAAGAATCATATGAAAATATATATGTGTTGTGTTATAAGAATAATCATGATGCCCTCATGTCCGTATTTTATTTTTATCGATACCTCTATCTCTAAACATGTGGACATATTTTCGATATCGGCTTTCGCTTGAGGACAAGCGAGGTCTAAGCTTGGGGGAGTTGATACGTCCATTTTGCATCATGCTTTTATGTTGATATTTATTGTACTATGGGCTGTTATTACACTTTATGTCACAATACTTATGCATTTTCTCTCTTATTTTACAAGGTTTAGATGAAGAGGGAGAATGCCGGCAGCTGGAATTCTGGGCTAGAAAAGAAGCAAACTCTGGAAACCTATTCTGCACAACTCAAAAAGCTCTGAAACTCCACGGGACACCGTTTCAGAAAATATAAAAAATATCTGGCGAAAGAGAATCACCAGGGGGCCACAACCTGTCCATGAGGGTGGGGGCGCGCCCCCTCTCCCTGGGCGCGCCCCCCTGTCTCGTGGGCCACCAAATGGCCCCCCGATGCCCATCTTCTCCTATATGAGGTGTTTTGACCTGGAAAAAAATCAGAGGGAGGCTTTCGGGACCAGACGCCGCCGTCTCGAGGAGGAACCTTGGCGGAAACCAATCTAGGGCTCTGGCAGAGCCGTTTTGCCGGGGATACTTCCCTCCGGGAGGGGGAAATCGTCACCGCCGTCATCACCAACAACTCTCCCATCTTGGGGAGGGTTACCTCCATCAACATCTTCACCAGCACCATCTCCTCTCAAACCCTAGTTCATCTCTTGTATCCAATCTTTGTACCCAAACCTTAGATTGGTACATGTGGGTTGCTAGTAGTGTTGATTACTCCTTGTAGTTGAGGCTAGTTAGTTTATTTGGTGGAAGATCATATGTTCACATCTATTATGCATATTAATACCCCTATGATCATGAACAATATTATGTCTTATGAGTAGTTACTTTTTTTCCTGAGGACATGGGAGAAGTCTTGCTATAAGTAGTCATGTGAATTTGGTATTCATGCGATATTTTGATGAGATGTATGTTGTCTCTCCTCTAGTGTTGTCATGTGAACGTCGACTACATGACACTTCACCATTATTTGGTCCTAGAGGAAGGCATTGGGAAGTAATAAGTAGATGATGGGTTGCTAGAGTGACAGAAGCTTAAACCCTAGTTTATGTGTTGCTTCGTAAGGGGCTGATTTGGATCCACTTGTTTCATGCTATGGTTAGGTTTACCTTAATACTTCTTTTGCAGTTGCAGATGCTTGCATTAGAGGTTAATCATAAGTGGGAGGCTTGTCCAAGTAAGCACAGCATCCAAGCAGCGGTCCACCCACATACCAAATTATCAAAGTACCGAACGTGAATCAGATGATCGTGATGAAAACTAGCTTGACGATAATTCCCATGTGTCCTCGGGAGCGCTTTCCTTTATATAAGAGTTTGTCCAGGCTTGTCCTTTGCTAAAAAAAGGATTGGGCCATCTTGATGCACCTTATTTACATTTACCTTTTGTCACTTGCTACCAATTACCTTATCACAAAACTATTTGTTACCTATAATTTCAGTGCTTGCAGAAAATACCTTACTGAAAACTGCCTATCATTTCCTTCTGCTCCTCGTTGGGTTCAACACTCTTACTTATCGAAAGGACTATGATAGATCCCCTACACTTGTGGGTCATCAACGGTCAATCATCCGCAGGCACTGGCCTAAAGTTGCAAAGACCTTTAACATGAATGAAGGCTCAATATTCACCTTCCACTTCAGCAGTTTTCCAGATGAGATGCATATGTCTATGTACTGTCTATGATGCTAATTTTGAAAGGTTCTACATGTTGCATGTGAAACTTGGTGCTGGTGGAGTTGTGTAATGGGGTAGCTGAGTGTTGAAGCTATATCATGTTGTACTCAGATGTATTTCAATTATGAAATCCTGCTTCATTAATATGGAAATGAAATATATTATGTTCTTAATATGAATGTCAATTAGATTAATAAATGGGTTATTAATAATAGGGAAATTAGCCTGCTAATTGGGTTTTGCTATTGCAAACGGTTATTGAGAAAATACCGTGGGCGATGACCTCAGGCAACGCACATAGTTTATAGAAATAAACCATGTTGGATCAATGAACAATCACACACGAAATCCTCTTGAAAACTGTTTGCATTAGGCCACCTTGCGCAAACGTTTACCACAAAAAAAACTGTGTGTGATGGACAGTCTTTGCCACACGGTTTCTTCTACGCACCGTGTGTGATGCATTCAATAACGCAAACGATAAAATTGTTAATATCGTGTGCAATGGCAACGCTATCACAAACGATTTAACGGGGAAAATTGTGTGTGATGTACCTGTGAACAAAAACGTTTTCCTTGGAGCGACTGTACGTTTAGTGGGGACTGACTGTGTGGGATGTACTTGCGACCGAAAACAATTTCGCCTGTATAATTGAATTTTTTAGCTCTACTATATGTATTACCATATTTGAGCGCTCGCCGGTGGCACACGACCTCATTTTGCCGAGCGTGTGTGCCAGGAGGGCATATCCCCGACGGTTTCTGGGTCATGTGGGAAGTACCCCCCTATCGTCCGCACTCACTTAGCAACGGTTCGAAATGCCATCACGGAAAGGGGTTAAAAACCGTTTGTATAGCACCGACGCGTACCATTGAAGTACTTAGGCATTCTTGTCCATCCATTTGGCAATAGAAAAGCCAAACAATCAAAGCAACAAATGGATGGCCTCGAATGGAGAATAATATGCAACCAACATGCTCACACAATAAGATGGCAAATAAAACATGTGGCAAAGCATGCACAAGCACTATAGCATCTATCAAACAATTGGTGATGACTAGGTCATCTATATATGAGTATATTGACTTGGGAGTCAAATGAGAACATTTGATCATAGGTCATACTCATCGTTTAAGCACAAGTGGGGTTACCACTTTTACATAAAGCATTGTTGTGTTCACATAATTAGAGTTGATATAGCTCAATTCTTAGAGTAAAGCTCCCCCTAGATGTGATATCCCCCCTTAGAGGGATGAACTAACCTTGGGTTTTGTCGATGATGACTTCACGTAGGTGTTGAAGATGTGGATGCTCAATGTTGATGTAGATCATTTGGAGCAATCCTTTGAAGTGAGTTGCACTTTCAATACCTACATGAGTTAGTCCCACAAGGAACATACAAGGATATCCATAGACATAGAGTGAAGCACACACATAATGATGTCCATGAAAGCATTAGATTACTGTGTCCCTTGTCTTACCAACAAGAGGGTTTGTGACTCCGTAAACTAGTGCAAGATATGGAAGTTGATTGCACTTGTCCTCGCCAAAATGAATATGAGTGAAATGTGTTGGCGGAGTCACCCTCAAGAACTCTCTAGTTCTTCTTCTTTGGGATCCACATCAACTTGATGGGAATTCTCGGAGTTGTAGTCCTACTTGATGAAGTAGAACTTGAAGTAGTCTTGGGAACCCACTTGACCAAGGCCTTATGAGCTTCTTCAAATGAGTCAATCTCTTCTTGAAGCTTGTCCTTGCCTTTTTAGCTTGTGATCTTGTGGTGGAAGATCATCTTGAGTTTGTGTTCCCTTGAAGGAAGTGGGGTCATACTTCTCTTCTTGAGGAACAAACTTTGTCTTGGGGTATTGATCTTATTCCCACTCAACTCCATTGGCATTGAACTTTCATTCAAAACCAACACCTTGATTCTTCCGGTGCCTTCCTTACTTGCGCATAATTTCCTCAAATTGCTTACTCCCGGCAAGACTCTTGTAAACACCTTTCTCTATAATTCCCTTCAATAAGCTATTTTCTTGCTCAAGTGTAACTTGGCTAAGAGAATCATTAGTGGAATCAAGAGAACTACTAGAAGCAACAATATTGGACTTAGCATGATTATTGTTACTAATAGAGGAAGAATATTTCTTGTTCTTATTGCTACATTTTACTTGAGGCATATAAGTAGACAAGAGTAAACGCTTGGCAATGTAAGAAGAACTCTTCTTTCGAAGATCATCATTGATTGCTTTTAAGAACCCATGTTCTTGCTCTAAATTGAGCTTCTCGAAGTGTAGCTTCTCATGAGTTTTTAAAAGTTCTCGATGATCCTCTAAGGTAGTTTCATGAGCTAACTTAAGAGTGTTTAGTTCTTTAGTTATACGCTCAATCTCCTTCTTATCATTATCATTCATTTCATCTTGATTATCATGATTAATAGAAATTTCATCATAGTTTTCATCACTATTGCTACCAACAAGTAAATCATCATCTCCTAGCAAATCATCTTCATCATTATTGAAATCAAGATATTCGGGGTGTGATACCTTAGGGCCTTTAGCCATGAAGCATATTCCAATTCCTTCATTAGGTGAGTCAAATATATCATAGGAGTTGGATGACACAAGAGCAATTCCGGCAACACCTTCATCTTGAGTATCTTCGGAGTCGGGGTGATAGCTTCTCTCGGAGTCGGAACCGGATACCCACTCACCAACATGAGCTTGATGTCTTCGTCTTGTGTAGATCCTTGATGATTTGTCCTTCCTTTCCGAATCCTTGCTTCTATGAGAGGGTCTTCGTTCATAACGATCATCTCTACTCCTTCTCTCTTTTGGTGGTGATTCATCTCTTTTACTTCTTATTTTGGGAGAATCTTCTCCTCTCTTGTATGGAGTCGTACACTCATTTGAGTAGTGTCCGGGTCTTCCACAATTGTAGCAATTGCGATCACGACTAGAAGATCTTTTGTCATTGTAGGACCTTGACTTGGAACTTCTCTCTTTGCTTCTATTCTTGTAGAATTTGTTGAAGTTCCTCACCATTAAGCTCAATTCTTCATTCAAGACTTGTTTCTCACTTGATGTGGTAGGAGCATCACATGAGGCTTGTAAGCACCACTAGACTTGTTGTGAAGCTCTTCCTTATCCTTGAGTGACATCTCATGAACAACAATTCTACCAAGGACTTCTGTTGGCTTGAGATCTTTGTAGTTGGGCATCATTTGGATCAAAGTGCACACGGTATCATATTTTCCATCCAAGGCTCTTAGGATCTTCTTGATGATGAATTTGCCGGTCATCTCTTCGCTTCCTAAGCCGGCAATCTCATTTGTGATGAGAGCAAGCCTAGAGTACATTTCGGCGACTCCATCATCCTTCATCTTGAACTTATCAAGTTGACTTTGAAGCACATCCAACTTGGATTCCTTGACGGACTCGGTACCTTCATGCATATCAACCAAAGTATCCCAAATTTCCTTTGCATTCTCAACATAGCTGATTTTGTTGAATTCTTCGGGGCACAATCCGTTGAAGAGAATATCACAAGCTTGAGCATTGTATTGCAACATCTTCAATTCTTTCGCGGGCGCTTCACGATCCGGTTCTTTTCCATCCTCGAAGTATTCACCTTGCAAACCAATTCGCACAATAGCCCAAACGGCGGGGTTATGTCCAAGAATATGCATTTTCATTTTATGTTTCCAACTAGCAAAATAGTACCATCAAAGTAAGGACCTCTACGGTGATAACCTCCCTCGCTACACGCCATACTCTCCTAGGTTTTGAAACCAAGACTATGATCACCAATGCTATGGAAATCATGGCAAATGGAAACCAAAGCTCTAATACCAATTGTAGGATCAAAAGTAGGTCTAGAGGAGGTGATTAGACTACTTTACCAAATAAAAATCTAGCCTTTTCCCAATTTTAAGTGTTGGCAGATTTTGGCAATTACGACAAGTCAAGTAACCAACCTACACATGCAATTCTAAGAGTGTGGCAGCGGAAAGTAAAGCATTGCATATGAAGGTAAAGGGAGAGGTTTGGAGAGTGCAAACACAATGGATACACGGAGATTTTTGGCGGGGTTTCGATAGGTGGTGCTATCGTACATCCACATTGATGGAGACTTCAACCCATGAAGGGTAACGGTTGCGCGAGTCCACGGAGGGCTCCACCCACGAAGGTTCCACAAAGAAGCAACATTGTCTATCCCACCATGGCCATCGCCCACGAAGGACTTGCCTCACTCGGGTAGATCTTCACTATGTAGGCGATCTCCTTGCCCTTACAAACTCCTTGGTTCAACTCCACAATCTTGTCAGAGGCTCCCAAGTGACACTTAACCAATCTAGGAGACACCGCTCTTTAAAAGGTAACAAATGGCGTGTTGATGATGAACTCATTGCTCTTGTGCTTCAAGTGATAGTCTCCCCAACACTCAACTCTCTCTCACATATTTGGATATGGTGGAAAGATGATTTGAGTGGAAAGAAACTTGGGGAAGGCTAGAGATCAAGATTCTTGTGGTAGGATTGGTATATCTTGGTCTCAACACATAAGCACGTGGTTCTCTCTCAGAAAATGTGTAGTGGAAGTGTAGGCATGTTCTGATGGCTCTCTCTCAAATGGAGATGGGGTGGAGGGGTATATATAGCCTCCACACAAAATCCAACCGTTACACACATTTGACCAAACTCGGTCAGACCAAATAGGTGAACTCGGTCAGACCGAAGCAGTTCAAAATGTGAACGTTAGGAATCTCGTTGGGACCAATGTGATCAACTCGGTGGGACCGATGTGCTAGGGATAGGGCATGACCTCATCTCGGTGGCGCCGATTGCACAAACTCAGTGAGACCGATTTCAGCAAATAGCATTATAGAGAACTGGTCAAGTAAACTCGGCTGGACCGATCGCTCATTTCGGTGAGACCAAAACGTTACAAAAGGATCACAGAGAGTTTACCATGCAAACTCGGTAGGAGAGATTGCTCTTCTCGGTGAGACCAAAATGTTACGAAAGGATCACAGAGAGTTTGCAATGCCATCTCGGTGAGACCGAGATCCGTATCGGTTAGACCGAATTGTCTAGGGTTTGTGGCAGTGGCCCTGTCAAATGAACTCGGTGGCGCAGGATGAATCAAATCGGTGGTACCGAGTTTGACTTTAGGTTTTGGACATATGTGAATTTGAGAAAGTGGCTGAGGGTTTTGGAGCAATATCACTAAGCACTAGAGCAACCAGATAATTAAGCAACACCTCATCCCCTTTTAATAGTATTGGCTTTTCCTATGGACTCAATGTGATCTTGGATCACTAAAATAGAAATGTAGAGTCTTGAGCTTTTGCCAATCTTTGTCCTTAGCATTTTGAGGGGTCCACATCTCTAGTCCATGCCATGCCAATCATTGAAATTCCTAAAATATTTAATTTGAGTGAATATTAGTTCAATGAGCTATATGTTATTATTAATTACCAAAACCACCCGGGGATTAGTTGCACTTTCAGCGGATGAGACAAACTCAGAGGACACACAGTCCTCACCGTATTGCTCTTGAGCTAAGGTCACTTAGACCTCGCCCAATCACTCGTGATAGGTCTTCAAGGTAGACTTCCAAAACCTTCACAGACTTATTCACCGGCACACCACGGTTACTCTTGGGTGCTCAGAACTTGATGCCTAACCGTCTGGAAGAATGAGAGTCTTCAATGGTAACAGATGTTGGATCACACAGATCAATCTCTTCAGTGATCCTCAATCACTTTGGCTCTAGTTCGGTTTTCCTCACTTAGATTATGTCAAAGTCGTTAGAGGGATGGGTTGCTCTCAAATGACAAGTGTCAAGTTCTCTCGAGAGCAGTCAACCAACAAGTGGTTGTGGGGTGGCTATTTATAGCCAGTGGGCTACCCAACATGAATTGTCAAAAGTGCCCTTCTCAGACATGACCATTGTCAGGATAGGGATCCACTCGACAGCTGGCATGCGGCACAGCAACGTTTGAAATATTGAACTCTCAATTTCGCCGGGGCACTCAATTTCCTCACGATAGGCAAATCGCAGTGGCAAAATCCTAACTCCTCGGCGTGACCAAATTTGTTAGCGACCAGATGAACTTCATCATTGTCGCTAGCAAAGTCGTCAGCTGTTCCGGAGATTTCTAAAGGCTTCACTCGAAGTGGCTTGTGTATGTATAGGTTTGAGCATCACTTTGGAAATGTGAACTATGATTCACCTTGGACCCCTTTAACACTACAATTTTTCCTATGACTCAAATAAAAAGAAAGAAACTACGAAAACAAAAGTCTTCAAGCTTCAAAGTCTTCACATCAATTTCTTCAAAGGTCGTACCAATTTTTTCAACGATTTCTTCACTTGAAGAAATCCATTTTTAGGAATATTCTTTCATGGTTTAAACCAAATCTTCGGGGACTGTAACTCCTGTGTATATTCACAAATACATTAGTCACTCAACCTATTTGTCTTAAATACTCCAAAACCACTAAGGGGGCACTTGATGCACTTACAATTGCCTTCTTGGTGGTGATGCTCATCAGATGGGCGGCTCTAGTTGGTGGTGATCAATCTGTTGCAGCGGTGGCATTGATTTGATTTCTTCTCCGAGTTGTTTGTTTGACGACTTCCCTCTGCCGGAGAACAAGGTTTGTCAATTGTCTTTTTGAAGCATCTTTTTTTGCCCAGACCTGCATGAATTTCATTTCATCACACAAAAAATGTATGGGGCTGAAGAATTCATCAATGGTTATCGCAAAAATATGTAATTTTTTTATTTTTACTATGTTTTTCTTTTTTGCGGTCACTATTGTTTTTATTTTACTTCATGTGAGGTCTAGATCAAAAACTCCATGTCAAAAAACTGAACCGTTGTTCTTTCTATGGCAGACTAACTATAATTGCAAATGTCTCCCTCCCCTCACGATAGCCTTGGTGTTGCCGGAGTGGGAGGGGGGGGACTCATCGTCGATTGGATCTTTGCACAGGTAGTTTTTGCTAGGATGTCAGGTTTCCAGAAGGGTTCTCCAGCGTCCTCCTTGGCTTTGGTTAGGAAGGCGGTGAAGAATCCGACCGCGGATAAAGTCTCGTCCTGGTGTTGCTCCAACCCGAGGGCTTTCATTGACAGTTGTTTCTCAGGTACGCTTGTTTGCTTCGAATCGAGGGCTTATTCTTCATCTGGTGGCTAGGGTTTTCGAGTGGCCATCATGGCGGCACTTGCGAATAAAGTGGCTTTCCTTTCCGGCATCGTGGTCTCCTTCAGATGCGACGAAGGCGAATCCCGGTGGCTGAAGGCATGATTGCCTTCTTGGTGGCGATGCTTATCAGGTGATCAGCTCTAGTTGGTGGTGATCAATCTATTGCAGCGGTGGCATTGATTTCTTCTCCAGGTTGTTCGTTTGACAACTTCACGTATGTCGGACAACAAGGTTTGGCCAACTTTTTCTTTGTGAGAAGGTTTGGCCGGCTTCATCGATGAAGCGGCGTAGGCATCGGTGCGCCATCTACTCCGCCGGGAGATTGCAGTTGTGTTGTTCCCCATGGATTTTGTTGTAATTTTCTGTTTGCAAGGGTTGGCTGTAATGTTCTTGATCATCTTAATATAGAGCTTACGCTCAATTCGCAAAAAAAATTCTTGCAAATGTCATGACCCTTTCCCAGATAAAAAACTAAAGATCTCAGCCCAAACTTTTTTACTACCTTTGATGCTCGCCATATTACAGTACTCTCATCAATCATCAAGTTGTGACATCTTGCAT
Organism: Secale cereale; assembly: GCA_902687465.1. Taxonomy (NCBI): domain Eukaryota; kingdom Viridiplantae; phylum Streptophyta; class Magnoliopsida; order Poales; family Poaceae; genus Secale; species Secale cereale. Next base: position 124,931,908 of record LR738710.1, on the reverse strand, counting down.
TCAGTTCGACCTTACATCTCAAATAATTTTGTGATGCCATTTTTTCCCACCAAATATGTTGCTGCTCAACGTGTTACACCTACCCGTGAAGAAGAGACCGCGGACGACTTCAGTAGCAATGGACAGCTGTCGGTTCGCAATTACTCCCTCCGTATCGAAATACTTTTTTTTACGGGCTGTACTGAAATACTTATAGCTAAGAAACTAGTATAAGTTTCCCCAACTATAAGTATTTTGATACAGAGGGAGTTTTAAGAAGCCAAAAATAACACATCAACAATTGTAAGCGGCGTCATGGCGATTAATCTTCTGTACTCCCTCTGTTCCCAAATGTAAGTCTTTCTAAATAATTCAACAAATGATTACATACGGAGCAAAATGAATGAATCTACTCTAAAATATGTCTACATACATCCGTATGTTGTAATCCATTTGAAATGTCTAAAAAGACTTATCTTTAGGAACGGAGGGAGTACATGTCAGAAATATACAGAGACCAGAGTTGTTCCTCTAAAATTTCTACAAAATTTAGATTATTATTTGAAAGCTTCCCAAAATATCCTAAAAGACACTGTTTAATCAAAACATAACAGGCGAGCAACATACTTCGATCTTGTATGAACACCCCTAACATGGCAGCCAATAAACCTACGTAGCTCAGTACTGCTAATAACAACCGTCCAGGAGATATATTTGTATACTTCTCACACTACAGTATCTAGGGTGTATATAAATCTCGTCTGGTACAAATCATATACTCCTTGTCCCATGTCCTAAGTATTTTTATACTTTGAAATGTCAAAAAAGACTTATATTTAGTAACGGAGGGGGTATTAAAAAAGTAACTTCTTGTCAAAGCCTTGTCCTAAGAAACCTGATAATTCCTAGGTCATCTGTCCCATGTCGTAACTGTCATTTGTTAGATCTAGCTTGCATGTGACTCTTTGTTTTCAGTACAATCCAATGACATACGCAGATACGTACGCCGCATGATTTGGAATTTTTACTCCCTCGAACTGCAAAAACATCTTGTATTAGTGCACACAGGTAGTATCTTCTAAGCACTTGTAATTTGCTTCAAGATTCATGCACCTGTCCCCTTATCTCTCCCCTTCTCCCATGCCGGGACCCCCCTTCTCTTAAATTTATCCCCACTGCCGCCCCCAGTGCTTCCACGCCCCTTCAACAAAATTGCCAGTTCTGTACCATCGCCTTCCTTCTGCCATCAGAGCAGGTTAGGTGCCTGCATAACAAAAAAGCGAGAACAGTCAGATGAGATGATGCACTTCTCTAGGTCTAGTAGTAATCTACTCTGTGATAGTTCAAACAGAAAGATGCACTGAAAACTTCAGGGAAACATGGATAAATTGTTCAGGATTCGCATTAATTGAATATCAGCAAAGGAAGTGAAACATCTTCCTCTGGAACACGCACATAAGTGCGTGTAATTTTGTACTGTACTAGAAAATGGCGTCAAAATAATGAAACTTTCAACCAAAAACGACTGGTACAGAAGCCTGAAGGAAGAAACCAAAACCAAGACACAAACACAAACCAAACATTCAAACAGAGAAAGAACAGCCATCCTGCTATGCATATGAAGTGAAACATGAGCACACCATATTTTTTGAGCGGAAATGAGCATACCATATCCTTCATCGGATATGATTTGCAAAGCACCACCAAAATATCGAGCAAAAAGGGCAAATTGCAAGAAGATTCTGCTAGTTAGTTACGCCTTCACTAGGGCCATCAATATCAAGTGGATTCTTTGCAAACTGAAGAATTATACGGAGGCGCATTCCACTGCCTTTATCCCTGACCTCCATTAACAAAGCATTGAAGTTCAAAAAATTAATTTACAGGTTCACCACCTGGGATGTATTTAATGAGAATATGTTGGCTCTCCGCATCAAGTGATGCACACAGCCATCATGATCCCTCGTGTTGATTGTTCAATACTATAACATGACCAAAACAGGTCTCAGTCCACAAAATCTAGCACTCTGCTGACATTACAAAGCTTGTACTCTGGCTAGCCAAAACTCGAGGACCAAGGAAGGATATTATTGGTAACCACCCATGATTTTCGAGCATAGCAGCAGCCAATCAGATTAACTCACAGTTATTTCGGAGCATCGCAGCAGCCAGCTTCGCTTTTGCATGCAGCCAACCATCACACACGTCCAGCGCTAACAAGATTAACCCGTCGTTATTGCGTGCAGCTGGTTGCATGCAGCAATTCACCCGAAATGGCTGCCAATCCTGCATGCGTTCAACAGAGGGGATCGCCGAGGGGAAGCAAACGCCACGTCCAGCGGGGCCTTAGAAACACAGACGCAGCTGGCTTGCTAAGTGGCCCGGTAAACCTGGACGGAGGGAGTATCACATAGAAGGACTGATATCAAGAACTTTGATTCTGCATCTACTTATAGTAACAGCGAGTGAATGTTGTTGAGGAAGAGGATGTAGCAAGAAATTAAACTGACAGAGAACTCATAAATTGGATTCCCTCACAGCCGTGGAGATCTACGTGAGTGAAGAGGCCTAGCAACAATATATGGACAAGCCGAAATGCTACCACACACTAAAGATCAAAACAACAATATTCCACTGAGAAAATTTTGGCAAAATCTCCCATAAACATGGTAATATGGACACACAAGCAAGACGATTGAAATATATGTAGGTCATAAACACAATGAGTGCAAAAATTCCATATAAACAATTCGATGTTAAATGTAAAATCCATACAGAAC
>LR738710.1:124906627-124929057 GCA_902687465.1 Secale cereale | reverse complement strand
AGAACATAAACCGAGCAGGTTCATAGCATGTGCTGCCATGGGGCTTCACCTGAACATTCAAGATTCATAAAGAAACCTTCAAGGACCTACTCCCTCCGTTCAGAAATACAAGATGTTCTAACTTTTTCAGAATCGGAAATAATTTGTTACCCATGGTGGTAGCTACGCACGGCCCCAATTTTTATCTCTAATTATTTTGGACTATGAAAAATAACTCTATAACGAAAATATTGTGACTTTGGACCAGCCAGGCAAGCAAATAGGCAATTATGCCAAAAAGGCAAGCAAAAAAGACTGACAGAAGTGAGAAAAGGCCCTTTCTACACAACGGAAAGGCACTTGTGTCAAAAAGGAAATAAAAAAGACAAAGAGAAGTGAGAAAAAGGCATTTCTATACAACAAAAATGCAATTGTGCCAATGCCATGAGAAACCCAACACCTCATATATCAAAAAAGGCACTTATGCCAAAGGGTGTGTAGCTGCCACCATGCGTGCGTAGCTACCACCATGCAACATGCATAGGAAATCGCCTCTCAGAATGTATAGACACGTTTTAGTGTCTGTTCACTCATTTCAGTCCATATGTAGTCATATTGAAATATCCAAAACATCTTACATTTGTGAACGTTGGGAGTACCTACTAAATATAGCATGGTAACAAGACTTCAACTAATCACATCACTAAATGTACTCCAGCAAATGATCATGTGAGTGTTTGCGTGTGCATATCCAGATCATGTGTTATCCCCCTACAGTAAGTTGCTTACACAATCACCTAGCCAGCAATGGAAACATGGCAATATGTGGTACAGCCAAATGAAAAGACACCATATCAAAGCACAAGATTATCTCATAGCATTAGTCCAGTTGCAATTGACTACCGCAGTACAATGTTTTCCAAATTTCAACAACTATTCAATGATCACGTGTGTGCATGTCAAAACATAAATCTCATACCACACATGAGTTATGGTAAGTTACCTCAAAAAAATAAAAAACCATAAATCTCACCAATAGCTTATGTCGAGCACAACTAAAGTGACACCATTCGGTGTCCACCCACATCCACACCATCACGTGAGGGCATGTGGGATCTCCAAACTGGTGGAGTAACCTCCAGCTCAGGAAGGTTCATAACCAAAGTCTCCAACCTTTAAATGCATATATGCAACAATATGCATTTATTTCCTCATAAGTGCGAACCATAACCCCATATATTCCATAAACACGAGCAAGAATTCCGAGCATGATAAGAACGATTCAGTAGCCATATTCGACAAAAAAAACTTCTCGAGAGTCATGAGCAACATATACAATGAAGAACAAGGAGCGCAACATACACAAACATCCAATGGTATCAATGGTGACGTGCATCCATTGACTACCAATATGCATGTACCTGCCTCAACCAGAGTGCAAGGTGCAGCTGTGGCAGCTCCATCATATTCCATAAACACGAGCAAGAATTTCGAGCATAATAAGAATGATTCAGTAGCCATATTCGACAAAGAAAAACTTCTCAAGAGTCAAGAGCAACATATACGATGAAGAACAACGAGCGCAACATACCCAAACATCCAATGGTATCAATGGTGATGTGTGCATCCATTGACTACCAATATGCATGTACCTGCCTCAACCAGAGTACAAGGTGCAGCTGTAGCAGCTTCAACATATTCCATAAACACAAGCAAGAATTTCGAGCATAATAAGAATGATTCAGTAGCCATATTCGACCCAAAAAAAAACTTCTCAAGAGTCATGAGCAACATATACGATAAGAACAAGAGGCGCAACATACACAAACATCCAATGATATCAATGGTGACATGCATCCATTGACTACCAATATGCATGTACCTGCCTCAACCAGAGTGCAAAGTGCAGCTGTAGCAGCTCCAACCCAACTTGCCTCTAACGCTCCTGTCCAACCATTGCCAACAATCCACCTCAGCCCCTCCAAGGTAGAATTCAACTAAGAGCATTGAAATTCTAGAATACATGTCATGAGGTGGGTGACCAAGTGACCATAAAACTCTATTTGGGATTTATCATGGAGAATGTGCTTTGGAACCCTGAGTTATACCTCAAGCGGCTATTTTGGCTGATCATAATGATTAGCCAACTTTGCTAACCCATAGAAATTTCAGCACAAGTTGAAACATAGCAAATGATGGCACTTTAAGCATCTACAGAAAATACTATAGAACTTTCATGTTGGATCCAGATTTTAAATCTAAATTGTATAATTTATTATATTGGTGCTCAAGTGACAATTTATATGTTCATAACCAAGGTCTCCAACCTTGAATGCATATGCAACAATATGCATTTACCATGGAGTCATGCTTTGAAACCCGAGTTATGCCTCAAGCGACTATTTTGGTTGATCATAATGATTAGCCAACTTTGGTAACCCATCGAAATTTCAGCACGAGTTGAAACATAGTAAATGATGGCACTTTAAGCATCTATGGAAAATACCCTAGAACTTTCATGTTGGGTCCAGATTTTAAACTTGAATTGCACAGTTGGTTATGTTGGTGCTCAAGTAAAAAATTAATAACTTAAACATAATCAAAGAAATCCTCTGGAGGCCGACATTTTCAAACAGTAACTTGAGTTAGGCAAAGAAATACCTACTAGAAAGCTAGTGAAAACCTCCTCCACCTCTTCTTCATCATAGCCCTCCTTCCTCTCTTCCTCCTCTCAGGCTGTTGAAGGGAAGGGCATACAAAGAATACAATAGGAGTATACTTGTCACTCTGTTAGCATGGCCTGCCAAAGGGGAAGGGCATGGGGTAGACTCTGGAGTGAGCTGGTGCAGGACAAGCTGCAACGCCAGGGCGGTACGGAAGTCACGAGCGGCGCTGCTGCAGGAGAAGCTGCATTGCCTGCCAGAAGTACCCCGGAGGAAATGTCCAAGTTGGATGCAGCTGAGAAGCACCCACTTGATGATAATGTCCTGCGACTGGTTGGTGAGCTACAACCGCCGTAGGAGGATGAGGGGCTGAAGATGCCAGATGCAGCTGAGAAGCACCCACTTGATGATACTGTCCTGCGACTGTTTGGTGAGCTAGAACTGCCGTAGGAGGACGAGGGGCTGAAGATGCCGGTTGCAGCTGAGAAGCACCCACTTGATGATGCTGTCCTGTGACTGATCGGTGAGCTGCTAGAACTGCCGCAGGATGATGAGGGGCTGAAGATGCCCGTTGCGTCATCAATTCTGGTTTACCCAATGACACAGCTGTTGACATGGCGTAGACTCCAGAGTGAGCTGGGGCAGAAAATTTTCCATCACCCGTATGTGGCGGCACAGGAGCCGGAGGTGGACTTGGCACAGCAGGAGTGGCCTGCAAGAAGCACCATGGTGGTGGTGTCCAAGCTGGAAACGGCCGAGAAACACCCACTTGATGATACTGCCCTGGTCCTGCCATTGGCCGGTGAGCTAGAACCGCCGTAGGAGGATGAGGGGCTGAAGATGTCAGTTGCGTCACCACGTCTGGTTTACCCAATGACACAGCTGCCGGCATGGCATAGACTCCAGAATGAGCTGGGGCAGAAAAATCGCCAACACCAGTATGTGGCGGTACAGGAGCCGCAGAAGCCAGAGGTGGGGTTGACACGGCAGGAGTCTCCTGCAAGAAGCACTCCGGTGGTGGTGTCGAAGTTGGGCCAGAAGGAGTTTCAGCAGTTGTCTGTGGCAACGCAGCCGCGACGGGGGAAGCTGGAGGTGGAGAAGGCACATGAGGGGTCGCCTGCCGGGAGACAGACCCTGGTGAGGGCGTAACTAAGTCTTGTGCATGTGCCGGCTGCCACTTGACGATGCTGTTAGGATTCACTTTGCACACTCGATCCTTGTGGCCCTGTCCGCCACAACCGTGGCAGTCACCACTAAAGGTGCATTCTGCAGCACGGTGCCCATCACCACACTTATAGCAGATCAAGCCCTGCCCCTTGACTGCTTTTAGTTGCCCTTGCGTTGGTTTCTTGAAAGCAGTTTGCTTAGTGCTGGTATTTGCCAGCCCAATCATCTTCTTCAGCTGCTTTTTGCTTGCTGGTTTAGACACATTGTCTGTCTCCATTTCTCGAGGTCGCTTAACTTCACATTTCTTATCTGCCAGGCCTTTAGAACCGCTTTGACGATCACACAAAATATCCTGCAATTCAGGGTTGGCATCTTGAGTCACATCCAAAGAACTAGAAACAATGTTCCTTGATGTAGCCAAATCATCCTTATTGCCACAAGATGTGCTGCTTATGTATGGTGACTGTTCTAATGGTGGTTCTCCAGCCACAAGGCTTTTCCATAGCCAAACACTCTTTGCTGCAGCAGTAAGTGCTTGAGACACGTTCGGAGGTTGTGCCAATAAAATATTGTATCGCCTCATTTTAAGCTTATGAATGGCATGAGAGAAGTCCCGGTCACCAGAGATAAGCAGATAATTTGCTGGTGGAGGATTGTCAACAGCCCAGAACAGCATGTCAACCAAGATCTTCTTATCACTTGCATCTTTAATGCCTGCATTCGCTAGGAAATAATAGTAAATGAAAAGATGTGCTTAAATATACAGTATGCTAGACATGTAACTCAAAATGTAATGCAATCAGTGCATAGCATTGCCATGTTCATTGGCCAGCTCCGAAAAGAATATTTGGGATAGAAACCTATAGTGTTACTTAAAGGTCATTCTTCTAATCGGAAGACATTTTATACAAGTATGGATCTGACAAATGGGAATGATAATCTCGCAAGCCATAGTTAAAGAAATCAGTTACTCATAAGAGTATTGTGTAGTACACGCTTACTTATTTGGATAACTGTTTAAATCATAAGGAAAGTAGAAAGACAAACAATATTAAGAATCATAGAGAAACCGCATGTTGAAGAGATATACGGGATAGAGTTAGGGTAGCACCGATTGAAGAGAAGCTTGTCCAACATCATTTGAGATGGTTTGGGCATATTCAACGCAGGCCTCCAGAAGCTCCAGTGCATACCGGACGGCTAAAGAGTGCTGATAATGTCAAGAGAGGTCGGGGTAGACCAAAGATGACATGGGAGGGGTCCATAAAGAGAAATCTGAAGGACTGGAATATCACCAAAGAACTAGCCATGAGCAGGGGTGCGTGGAAGTTAGCTATCCACGTGCCAGAACCATGAGTTGGTTTCGAGATCGTGTCGTTTTCAGCTCTAGCCTACCCCAAGTTGTTTGGGACTAAAGCCTTTGTTGTTGTTGTATAGAGAAACCACACACTTTTCAAGCGGCGCATATCACTTATTGAGCTGTTATGTGCACGGATATAAGATTAGTTAATATTCAAACAATTATATAGATTTAAATAAGAAGGGTTATTAAGATAGGAGAGATGAGACTAGAGATGGGGATCGAATCCATATGCCTATCCATTGGGTTATTACATAGGGTTCAGGTAAGTCCTCCCATACAAGATACAAGGGACAACATATGTATGTATCTCAAACAAGCAATAAGAACAGTTTATCAGCCTATTTTCTCTCTAATTCGTGCACGAGTGATTGTTTGGGGGTCACATAGGTCTCCATGTCAGCCTCAGTTCCTTTCCTCGACAATTTTCTTAAGCCCCTAGCAGCTTCTGCTATGAAGTTAGTCATAGATGCCAAGGGAAAGGTCTGTATGTTTCCCAACGCTAAGGTGATGAATGAGGGCTTGGGCTAAAGATATGTTGATGCTGGCTGGGAGGCTAGCTCTGGACAGGCAGGAATCACTGAATCAGAATCATCATTCGATATCATTAGGGGAAGGTTCTCCTAGCTTCTTGGAAATTCATGCCTATTTGTGCTAGCGCAGAAGGACGCAGAAATATTTTTGTGCCTCGAAGGAACGTGCTTTGGTGTTGGTGACCAAGTGCCCAGGGGTGCTTGAGTCAGACTGTGGCCGTGCCGTGAAATGGGTTTACATCTCTGCAGTGGATCGTTCATCGAGCTGGTGTCATATGAAGGAGGCGAAGACGTTACTCTCTACTCTTCAAGAGCTGAATGCGGGTCACGTCCCATGGGTAAGCAACCAGGCTGCGCATTGTTTAGCACACCTAGATAAGTGTGAGCCGAGTTGTGGTGTGTTCACGAGTGTCAGAACATTATTTCGTAATCAAATAAAGCTGACCTGTTATTAAAAAGAGAAACCACGAGACTTAAATCAATTAGAGGAAGCACACCCTAAATCAGGAAACTCCTAGACCCTAAGATTGAGAGCGGCGTTTCTGCTGCTGGGCAAAATACAAAAAAATCATTAAAAATACCAAAAAAAATCAAAAAATCACGATTTTTTTCTGCAAGCAAGATGCTCATGTGCGTGATGTTCGTGGCAAAACTAGTGGAGTTTGGAGATTCGAGGAGAGTGCGACAAAGAAGACAAAATTCGGCTCTGTGAGTAAGGTTACTGTTCATGCACTATTTGTACCGATTTTCTATTTTTTGCCACGAGCTCCTCAGATGTCCAAACGGGATGAAACTTTGCACCGACATCAAGCGCGCGAACATCTTCCATACAAAAAAAAACAGATTTTTTTTTAATTTACTGTGGCTCGGGAGCAGATGAGCCCAGGCACCAAGTTGGATTTTCGCCTAAGATTCCCCTACTATTGTCCAAAATTACGCCACATCCACCAACCATACCCACTCAGAAGCATCTGTCTCAATCGAATATCCCAGCAATCAGGTCACCACGCAATCAAAACGGCGCAATCCACATGCGCCGGCGAGAGACAGACCATTGACCAAAGTGATAAAGCCGTAAGGAGGAGAGAAGGGGTTCCGTACCGGCGGGGACGTGGTGAAGGGAGACGCCGGTGCTGGAGAGGGCGTGCTGGACGTTGTGGGAGATTCGGTGGGTGTCCCCGTAGGCGGAGACGGAGATGGGGCCGCGGTAGCCGGCGGTGGCGAGGGCGGAGCTCATGTTCTGGACGATGAGCTGGGGGTCGCAGCTGCGCGGGACGGCGCAGTTCTCGATGTCCCACCACACCGACGTCTTGACCGCCGCGTACTCCCCCATCGCCGGCCGCCGCTAGGGTTTCGCCGGCGGAGATGTGCGGGAGTCTTCGGGGCTTCTGTGATTTGCGGCGGATTAATGCGAGGATTTTTTTTATCGATTTATTAATGAACGTGGGAGATTAGCTCCAGAAAGAAATCGGACGGGTTCTGTAGAACCCTAACGATATCGTCCCTGCGAATCCAGGCCGCCGCCGCCGCGTCAGGACTGGTGTTGTAGAGTTTTTTTTTTCGAACTGATTTTTTTCGATCAATTTTTGAACCGGTAATTTTTTTTGAACAACTTGAATTGGTACTCTTGTGTGCAAACCTGGCCATCTGGGCCCGAAGTCACCTTATAAGGCCGGCACGCCATTTTCGGCCTTCTGAGTATTAGAATTTTCGAAAAAATATACTATACGCTACTCACTCCTTCATGGTTGTTCCTATTTGACGCTCGCGTGCGTCGAGGAAACGTAGCTTCGCTGAAGCGCGGGAGTAGCTGCGCATGATGGGCCGGCCCACTTATAGCTAGTTAATGCAGTCTAGGCAAACCGGTTTTGGGAACCTTCTAGAAGGTTCCCAAAACCGGTTTCTTCCTTTTTTTTCTCTCTTTTGCCGGTTTTCTGTTTTTCCTGTTTCTTTATTCTTTTTTTCAGTTTATTTATTCTGTTTCGTTTTCTTTTTTACTCATCTTTTTATTTTATCCTTTTTTGTTTTTATTTTTCGTCCTTTGATTCAAAAAAATTACAATTTCGTATTTTCTTCATGATTTCATAAACAATTCATTGCTTTTAATTTTTGTTCACAATTCAAAATTTTGTTCAACGTACTTTACATAAATGTTCAATGTATATTTTAAATTTTGTTTGGTGTATATCACAAAAATGTCCAGTATGTATTTAAAATTGTTCAGCGTATAGTACAAAAATGTTCAATGTATATTTAAAAAATTGTTCATCTTTTTGGAATTTCGAAATTTTTGTTCAACTTTTCAATAATTGTTCATCTTTTTGGAATTTCGAAATTTTTGTTCAACTTTTCAATAATTATTCACGTTTGAAAAGTTTGTTCGATTTAAAAAAAAATCATGGTTTGAAAAAGGGTTTCGCGTATGTCAAATTTTGTTCAGAATTTTCAAATATTTGTTCTCGATTTTCTTGAATTGTTCGTAAAATTTCGAACGTTGTCGTGTACTTTAAGCTCTTCCGCTGTGTGCAAACCCATAGAACTTACCAGCTCGACTGGTTTGTTTATAAAATTCCCGAGTGGGACGTCGTGTGTTTGATCTCTCGTTGGCGCATGTTATTTTTGTCGTTTTTTTTACGCTCTCGAGCTACAGATCTCTATAAATGGGCCGGCCCATCTGCACTACCTTCAGCGAAAGCTCCTCTGCCTGACGCTAACGAGCGTCACACAGGAGCTCTCCTCTTTCATCTGTGAGATCATCTCCTTTTCTCAAAAAAAAAAAACTGTGAGTTCATCTCCAATAGATGATGTAAAAATTTGGAGCACCAAAAAATCATTTTTACATCTTCACAAAAGGCTCAACTCCAACAGATTGTCCAAGACGGAGATGAGCAACTTCAACAAATGGTCCAAACCGAAGATGTAAAATTCTGAAAACGACCAACTACTACTTCGTCTCAACATAGTTCAAACATCAAATTCAACATAGTTTAAACGTAGATGACATAAATTTAAACTAGCAGAACTACTTGTCGTCCGAGGGCATCCAGTACGACTCTTCGGAGTCATCCGAGAGCCCCCAGAACTCCTCGTCCTCCTCCTCCGACGATGACTCAATGGATATCAAGGCCGACCTCGTCCTCCTTCACCTCCTCCTTCTTCTTCTTCTCCTCCTCGGCATCACACTTCCAGTAGAACTCCTGCTCGGCCTGGACGTGTTGGAAATATGCCCTAGAGGCAATAATAAAGGGATTATTATTATATTTCCTTGTTCATGATAATTGTCTGTTATTCATGCTTGAATTGTATTGTACGGAAACAGTGATACATGTGTGAATACATAGACCACAATGTGTCCCTGGTAAGCCTCTAGTTACTAGCTCGTTGATCAACAGATGGTCACGGTTTCCTGACCATGGACATTGGATGTCATTGATAACGGGATCACGTCATTAGGAGAATGATGTGATGGACAAGACCCAATCCTAAGCCTAGCATAAGATCATGTAGTTCGTAATGCTTAAGCTTTTCCAGTGTCAAGTATTTGTTCCTTAGACCATGAGGTTGTGCAACTCCCGGATACCGTAGGAATACTTTGGGTGTGCCAAATGTCACAACGTAACTAGGTGGCTATAAAGGTACGCAACGGGTATCTCCGAAAGTGTCTGTTGAGTTGGTACGAACCGAGACTGGGATTTGTCACTCCGTATGACGGAGAGGTATCTCTGGGCCCACTCGGTAAGACATCATCATCATGAGCTCAAAGTGACTAAAGAAGTTAGTCACGAGATGATGGATTACGGAACGAGTAAAGAGACTTGCCATGACGAGATTGAACAAGGTATCGGTATGCCGACGATCGAATCTCGGGCAAGTACCATACTGATAGACAAAAGGAATTACATACGGGATTAAGTGAATCCTTAACATCGTGGTTCATCCGATGAGATCATCGAGGAACACGTGGGAACCAACATGGGTATCCAGATCCCGCTGTTGGTTATTGACCGAAGAGTTGTCTCGGTCATGTCTACGTGTCTCCCGAACCCGTAGGGTCTACACACTTAAGGTTCAGTGACGCTAGGGTTATAAAGATATATGCACACGGAAACCCGAATGTTGTTTGGAGTCCCGGATGAGATACCGGACGTCACAAGGAGTTCCGGAATGGTCCGGAGGTAAAGAATGATATATAGGAAGTCCTGTTTCGGCCATCGAGAGAGTTCCGGGGGTCACCGCACCGGAAGGGTCCCGGGGGTCCACCGGGTGGGGCCACCCATCCCGGAGGGCCCCGTGGGCCGTAGGGGGAGGGGGACCAGCCCCTAGTGGGCTGGCGCACCCCCCATGGGCCTTCTCCCATGCGCCTAGGGTTGAAACCCTAGGGATGGGGGCGCCCCCCTTAGGCTTGGGGGCAAGCCACCCCCTTTGGCCGCCGCCCCCCTAGGAGATTGGATCTCCTAGGGCCGGCGCCCCCTCTGGCCCCCTATATATAGTGGGGGGGGGAGAGAGGGCAGCCGCACCTCAGCCCCTGGCGCGTCTCCCCCCTCCCCCCGTTACATCTCCTACTCCTCTCGCAGGGTCTCGGCGAAGTCCTGCAGCTTTTCCCGTTGCATCCACCACCACGCCGTCGTGCTGCTGGATCTCCATCAACCTCTCCTCCCCCCTTGTTGGATCAAGAAGGAGGAGACGTCGTTGTACCGTACGTGTGTTGAACGCGGAGGTGCCGTCCGTTCGGCGCTAGGATCATCGATGACGAGGATCACGACGAGTACGACTCCATCATCCACGTTCCTTTGAACGCTTCCGCTCGCGATCTACAAAGGGTATGTAGATGCACTCCTTTATGCTCGTTGCTAGATGAACTCCTTAGATTGATCTTGGTGAAGCGTATAAATTTTTTGAATTCTGCTACGTTCCCCAACAGTGGCATCTGAGCTAGGTCTTTGCATAGCATCTTGCACGAGTAGAACACAAACAAGTTGTGGACATTGATTTTGTTCAATTCTCTTGCCGCTACTAGTCCAATCTTGATTCGGCGGCATCGTGGGATGAAGTGGCCCGGACCGACCTTACACGTACGCTTACGTGAGACAGGTTCCACCGACTGACATGCACTAGTTGCATAAGTTGGCTAGCGGGTGTCTGTCTCTCCCACTTTAGTCGGATTGGATTCGATGAAAAGGGTCCTTATGAAGGGTAAATAGAAATTGACATATCACGTTGTGGTTTTTGGCGTAGGTAAGAAACGTTCTTGCTAGAAACCTATAGAAGCCACGTAAAAACTTGCAACAACAATTAGAGGACGTCTAACTTGTTCTTGCAACATGTGCTATGTGATGTGATATGGCCAAGAAGATGTGATGAATGATATATGAGATGTATGAGATTGATCATGTTTTTGTAATAGGGAATCACGACTTGCATGTCGATGAGAATGACAACCGGCAGGAGCCATAGGAGTTGTCTTATTTATTGGATGACCTGCGTGTCACTAAATAACGCCAAGTAATTACTTTACTTTATTGCTAAACGTTAGCCATAGTAGTAGAAGTAATGTTTGGCGAGACGACTTCATGAAGACACGATGGTGGAGATCATGATGATGGAGATCATGGTGTCATGCCGGTGACAAAGATGATCATGGTGCCCCGAAGATGGAGATCAAAGGAGCAAAATGATATTGGCCATATCATGTCACTTTATTTGATTGCATGTGATGTTTATCATGTTTATGCATCTTGTTTACTTAGAACAACGATAGTAAATAAGATGATCTCTCAATGAAAATTTCAAGAATTGTGTTCCCCCTAACTGTGCACCATTGCTAAGGATCGTTGTTCCGAAGCACCACGTGATGATCGGGTGTGATAGGCTCTAACGTTCGCATACAACGGGTGCAAGCCAGATTTACACACGCAATGCACTTAGGGTTCACTTGACGAGCCTAGCATGTACAGACATGGCCTCGGAACACGGAAGACCGAAAGGTCGAACATGAGTCGTATAGAAGATACGATCAACATGAAGATGTTCACCGCTGATGACTAGTCCGTCTCACGCGATGATCGGACACGGGCTAGTCAATTCGGATCGTGTATCACTTAGATGACTGGAGAGATGTCAATCTGAGTGGGAGTTCATTAAATTCGATTAGATGAACTTAATTGTCATGAAATTAGTCTAAAATCTTTACAATATGTCTTGTAGATCAAATGGCCCATGCTCATGTTGCCCTCAACTTCAACGCGTTCCTAGAGAAAACCAAGCTGAAAGACGATGGTAGCAACTATACGGATTGGGTCCGTAACCTGAGGATTATCCTCATAGCTGCCAAGAGATCATATGTCCTTGAAGCACCGCTAGGTGATGCACCCGTTCTCCCGGCAACTCAAGACGTTATGAACGCCTGGCAGTCACGTTGTGATGATTACTCCCTGGTTCAGTGCGACATGCTTTACAGCTTAGAATCGGGGCTCCAAAAGCGTTTTGAGCACCATGGAGCATATGAGATGTTCCAAGAGCTGAAAATGGTTTTCCAAGCTCATGCCCGAGTCGAGAGATATGACGTCTCCGACGCATTCTACAGTTGTAAGATGGAGGAGAATAGTTCTGTCAGCGAGCACATACTCAAGTTGTCTGGGTTGCACAACCGCTTGTCTCAGTTGGGAATGAATCTCCCAGACGAAGCGGTCGTTGACAGAATCCTTCAGTCGCTCCCACCTAGCTACAAGAGCTTCGTGTTGAACTTCAATATGCAAGGGATGGATAGGTCCATTCCCGAGGTATATTCAGTGCTGAAATCAGCGGAGGTGGATATCAAGAAAGAACAGCAAGTGTTGATGGTCAATAAAACCACTAAGTTCAAGAAAGGCAAGGGTAAGAAGAACTTCAAGAAGGACGGCAAAGGAGTTGTCGCGCCAGGTAAGCCAGTTGCCGGGAAGAAGCCAAAGAATGGACCCAAGACTGAAACTGAATGCTTTCATTGCAAGGGAACGGGTCACTGGAAGCAGAACTGCCCCAAATACTTAGCAGATAAGAAGGCCGGCAACATCAAAGGTATATATGATATACATGTTATTGATGTGTACCTTACCAGCGCTCGTAGTAGCTCCTGGGTATTTGATACCGGTGCAGTTGCTCACATTTGTAACTCAAAGCAGGAGCTGATAAGCGGAGACTGGCGAAGGACGAGGTGACGATGCGCGTGGGGAATGGTTCCAAGGTCGATGTGATCGCCGTCGGCACGTTGCCTCTACATCTACCCTCGGGATTAGTTTTAAACCTTAATAATTGTTATTTAGTACCAGCTTTGAGCATGAACATTGTATCTGGATCTCGTTTGATACGAGATGGCTACTCATTTAAATCCGAGAATAATGGTTGTTCTATTTATATGAGAGATATGTTTTATGGTCATGCCCCGCTGGTCAATGGTTTATTTTTTATGAATCTCGAACGTGATGATACACATATTCATAGTGTGAATGCCAAAAGATGTAAAGTTGATAATGATAGTCCCACATACTTGTGGCATTGCCGCCTTGGTCATATTGGTGTCAAGCGTATGAAGAAGCTCCATGCAGATGGGCTTCTAGAGTCTCTTAATTATGAATCATTTGACACGTGCGAACCATGCCTTTTGGGCAAGATGACCAAGACTCCGTTCTCCGGAATAATGGAGCGAGCAACCAACTTATTGGAAATCATACATACCGATGTGTGCGGTCCAATGAGTGTTGAAGCTCGCGGAGGCTATCGTTATGTTCTCACCCTCACAGATGACTTGAGTAGATATGGGTATGTCTACTTGATGAAGCACAAGTCTGAGACCTTTGAAAAGTTCAAGGAATTTCAGAATGAGGTTGAGAACCAACGTGACAGAAAAATAAAGTTCTTACGATCGGATCGCGGGGGTGAATTTTTAAGTCATGAATTTGGCACGCACCTAAGGAACTGTGGAATTGTTTCACAACTGACACCGCCAGGAACACCTCAGCGTAATGGTGCGTCCGAACGTAAAAATCGTACTTTGTTGGACATGGTGCGATCTATGATGTCTCTCACCGACTTACCGCTATCTTTTTGGGGATTTGCTTTAGAGACTGCCGCATTCACTTTAAATAGGGCTCCGTCAAAATCCGTTGAGACGACACCGTATGAACTTTGGTTTGGCAAGAAACCTAAGCTATCGTTTCTGAAAGTTTGGGGTTGCGATGCTTATGTCAAGAAACTTCAACCTGAAAAGCTCGAACCCAAATCGGAAAAATGCGTCTTCATAGGATACCCAAAGGAAACAATTGGGTACACCTTCTACCTCAGATCTAAAGGCAATATTTTTGTTGCCAAGAATGGATCCTTTCTGGAGAAAGAGTTTCTCTCGAAAGAAGTGAGTGGGAGGAAAGTAGAACTTGATGAGGTGACAGTCACCCTTCCCGAACCGAAAAGTAGCGCAACGCGAGAAATTGTTCCCGAGGTGCCTGCACCGACAAGGGAGGAAGTTAACAATGATGATCATGAAGATACGGATCAAGTTACTACTGAACTTCGAAGGTCCACAAGGACACGTTCCGCACCAAAGTGGTACGGCAACCCTGTCATGGAAATCATGTTGTTAGACAACGATGAACCTTCGAACTATGAAGAAGCGATGGCGGGCCCGGATTCCAACAAATGGCTTGAAGCCATGAAATCCGAGATAGGATCCATGTATGAAAACAAAGTATGGACTTTGGTGGACTTGCCCGATGATCGGCACTCCATAGAAAATAAATGGATATTTAAGAAGAAGACAAACGCGGATGGTAATGTGACCATCTATAAGGCTCGGCTTGTCGCTAAGGGTTATCGACAAGTTCAAGGGATTGACTACGACGAGACATTCTCTCCCGTAGCGATGCTAAAGTCCGTCCGAATCATGTTAGCAATTGCCGCATTTTATGATTATGAGATATGGCAAATGGACGTCAAAACGGCATTCCTTAATGGCTTCCTCAAGGAAGAGCTGTATATGATGCAGCCGGAAGGTTTTGTCGATCCAGAGAATGCTAACAAGGTATGCAAGCTCCAGCGCTCGATCTACGGGCTGGTGCAAGCATCTCGGAGTTGGAATATTCGCTTTAATGATGTGATCAAAGCGTTTGGCTTTATACAGACTTGGGGAGAAGCCTGTATTTACAAGAAAGTGAGTGGGAGCTCTGTAGCATTTCTCATATTATATGTGGATGATATACTGCTGATGGGAAATGATATAGAATTCTTGGAGAGCATAAAGGCTTACTTGAATAAGAATTTTTCAATGAAGGACCTTGGAGAAGCTGCTTATATATTAGGCATCAAGATCTATAGAGATAGATCGAGACGCCTCATTGGTCTTCCACAAAGCACATACCTTGACAAGATATTGAAGAAGTTCAATATGGATCAGTCCAAGAAGGAGTTCTTGCCTGTTTTACAAGGTATGAGATTGAGCACGGCTCAGTCCCCGACCACGGCAGAAGATAGAGTAAAGATGAGTGTCATCCCCTATGCCTCAGCCATAGGTTCTATTATGTATGCCATGTTGTGTACCAGACCTGATGTGAACCTTGCCATAAGTTTGGTAGGGAGGTACCAAAGTGATCCCGGTATGGAACACTGGACAGCGGTCAAGAACATCCTGAAATACCTGAAAAGGACTAAGGATATGTTTCTCGTTTATGGAGGTGACGAAGAGCTCGTCGTAAAAGGTTACGTCGATGCTAGCTTCGACACAGATCTGGATGACTCCAAGTCACAAACCGGATACGTGTATATTTTGAATGGTGGAGCATTCTGCATGTGAAGCGGAGTACATAGCTGCTTGCGAAGCAGCACAGGAAGGAGTCTGGATGAAGGAGTTCATCACCGACCTAGGAGTCATTCCAAGCGCGTCAAGCCCGATGACTCTCTTGTGTGACAACACTAGAGCTATTGCCATTGCCAAGGAGCCCAGGTTTCACAAGAAGACCAAGCACATCAAGCGCCGTTTCAACTCCATCCGGAATTATGTTCAAGATGGAGACATAGATATTTGTAAAGTGCATACGGATCTAAATGTCGCATATCCGTTGACTAAACCTCTTCCACGGGAAAAACATGATCAACACCAGAACTCTATGGGTGTTCGATTCATCACAATGTAACTAGATTGTTGACTCTAGTGCAAGTGGGAGACTGTTGGAAATATGCCCTAGAGGCAATAATAAAGGGATTATTATTATATTTCCTTGTTCTTGATAATTGTCTGTTATTCATGCTTGAATTGTATTGTACGGAAACAGCGATACATGTGTGAATACAGAGGCGGATTTAGGCCCCAGGCAGCCCGGGCTGCTGCCTGGGGCGTGGCAACAATTTCCTTCGCTGAATATAGCTATAGGGCAACACTATAGCTACAGTGCTCGAAAGTGGCCTGGGGCGGCCTGGGGCTTGCCATATTCCTAGGTCCGCCACTGTGTGAATACATAGAGCACAGTGTGTCCTTGGTAAGCCTCTAGTTACTAGCTCGTTGATCAACAGATGGTCACGGTTTCCTGACCATGGACATTGGATGTCATTGATAACGGGATCACATCATTAGGAGAATGATGTGATGGACAAGACCCAATCCTAAGCCTAGCATAAGATCGTGTAGTTCGTAATGCTTAAGCTTTTCCAGTGTCAAGTATCTGTTCCTTAGACCATGAGGTTGTGCAACTCCCGGATATCGTAGGAATACTTTGGGTGTGCCAAACGTCACAACGTAACTAGGTGGCTATAAAGGTACGCAACGGGTATCTCCGAAAGTGTTTGTTGAGTTGGTACGAACCGAGACTGGGATTTGTCACTCCGTATGACGGAGAGGTATCTCTGGGCCCACTCGGTAAGACATCATCATCATGAGTTCAAAGTGACTAAAGAAGTTAGTCACGAGATGATGGATTACAGAACGAGTAAATAGACTTGCCATGACGAGATTGAACAAGGTATCGATATGCCGACGATCGAATCTCGGGCAAGTACCGTACCGATAGACAAAAGGAATTACATACGGGATTAAGTGAATCCTTGACATCGTGGTTCATCCGATGAGATCATCGAGGAACACGTGGGAACCAACATGGGTATCCAGATCCCGCTGTTGGTTATTGACCGGAGAGTCGTCTCGGTCATGTCTACGTGTCTTCCGAACCCGTAGGGTCTACACACTTAAGGTTCGGTGACGCTAGGGTTATAGAGATATATGCACACGGAAACCCGAATGTTGTTCGGAGTCCCAGATGAGATCCCAAACATCGTGAGGAGTTCCGGAATGGTCCGGAGGTAAAGAATGATGTATAGGAAGTCCAGTTTCGGCCATCGGGAGAGTTCCGGGGGTCACCGGTAGTGTACCGGGACCACCGGAAGGGTCCCGGGGGTCCACCGGGTGGGGCCACCCATCCCGGAGGGCCCCGTGGGCTGTAGGGGGAGGGGGACCAGCCCCTAGTGGGCTGGCGCACCCCCCATGGGCCTCCCCCCATGCGCCTAGGGTTGAAACCCTAGGGGATGGGGGCGCCCCCCTTAGGCTTGGGGGGCAAGCCACCCCCCCTTTGGCCGTCGCCCCCCTAGGAGATTGGATCTCCTAGAGCCGGTGCCCCCCCTGGCCCTCTATATATAGTGGGGAGGAGAGAGGGCAGCCACACCTCAGCCCCTGGCACCTCTCCCCCCCGTTACATCTCCTACTCCTCCCGCAGGGTCTCGGCGAAGCCCTGCAGCTTTTCCCGTTGCATCCACCACCACGCCGTCGTGCTGCTGGATCTCCATCAACCTCTCCTCCCCCCTTGCTGGATCAAGAAGGAGGAGACGTCGCTATACCGTACGTGTGTTGAACGCGGAGGTGCCGTCCGTTCGGCGCTGGGATCATCGGTGACGAGGATCACGACGAGTACGACTCCATCATCCACGTTCCTTTGAACGCTTCCGCTCGCGATCTACGAAGGGTATGTAGATGCACTCCTTTATGCTCGTTGCTAGATGAACTCCTTAGATTGATCTTGGTGAAGCGTAATTTTTTTTTGAATTCTGCTACATTCCCCAACAGGATGTACTCGAGATGCTCCCGCGCAAACCGAGCCATCATAGCCTCGTCGCTCTCGCCGGGAGTGACGACAACCGCCGGTCTCTCCTTCTTCTTCGCCGACATCTCCTCCATCCGGATGCCATGCGGCACGAGCCGCTCTGCCACCGCCCGGGTCTCGACCTCCAGGGAGTTGAGGTCCGTCTCCGACCGTCTGGCACACCACACCGCCACATCGCAGGCACGCGCAGCCTCATCGGCAGTGGGATATGTGACGAGCCGCCAACACTGCCCGACGTCATAGAACTCCACTCCGAAGTTCCTAGAGGGCTTCGCCCTCACGCCGAAGAAACCTGACTTGCCCTTCGGCGCCTTCGGGGAGCGGGCGACGGCCGAGCGGGGAGCGATCGAGGCGGAGGCGGCCGGAGCGGAGATGGACGCGATGGGGCGGCGCGGCGGCCCTGGCGGGATGACGTCGGGGAGCTGCGCGGGGCAGCGGCCGAGTAGAGAGTGGGCGGCGGCGAGCGGCAGGAAGAAGGGGGAAAGGAAATGAAGAGCGGTAGGGTGTTGACGCACGGCCGCGGTTTTTACATCTCCTACCTCCTGAGATGTAAATTTGCATCGCGAGGTGTTGAATTTTTACATCTCCATGTGTGTGTGTGTGTGTGCGCGTGCGTGCGTGCGTGCGTGTGTGTGTGTGTGTATAGGAAAATAGGTTAGTACTCCTAGGAGTATATACTCCCATGCCACATGTGCTTTTTTTTACGCCCAAGTCGTTGCTAAACTGCGAAGCTTTTTTTATTTAAGAAAACAAAAGTTCGTTGACCGATCCACGTTTTTAGGGATTCTAGTTAGCTGTTCTCACCTGATTACAAATTTTAGATGGTCCCTTCGTAGAAGATATTCACTCTCGGCGGCTCCTCCTATGCCATGTCACCACCTTACAGATGAATCACAATGGGCGACGACGACGGCGGCACGACAACTTCTAGCGGGGACGGTGAGATGCCCGACTGGCGGCGAGAACCACCAACGACCGCAAAACAAGATTCATGGGAAGCTCTCCCCCTTCTTTTGGATTCCAGGTGATCGTCATCTAGCCTCGTCGTTGCCTTCCGGTCGCTAGTTTACATGGACGAGACCAGAGATATGCATCAGTACCAGCGTACCCACGTTCTTTCCAATTGATCTTGAAGCCTCGACTCCAAGGGCCAGCAGCATGTATCTTATATGGAGGCATACCTATGTGCTGAGCTATGTATGCATCCACTTATCCATATTCAAGCGTTCAAGAGAGCATTGCACACTTCTCACCTCGGCCGTAAAAGAAGAATGTCACAACTTCCATGGGAAAACACCAGAATGGATTACATACAATAAGAGATTGATTTTCTACTCCCGGGTGTCCTCACACCCCTTATCTCAGCCATTGGTTTGTGGTTGTTATGTCTCGAGATTCCAACATTGCTCTGGTGTACTAAAGCGATTTGCAAGGGACATGAATAGTAATACCAGCGGGAGAACCAACAAGATTTCAATCCTGTTGAGCACTGTTCCTGATGGACAGATTCCTTATTCTGACACCCATGTCAGCCCGTGACTTTAAAAAAAGAAAAGGAGAGCTTAAGGTTAGTTTGAAGTCCAATTTGTGTATGAAGAACATTACTTGCAGCGTCATTCACTATTATTCTGACAACTCTCTCTCTCTCTCAAAAAATAATAGATGGAGAAACGTGTTCTCTCACTCCCTCTCTTTCTCAAACTCTCCTTTCTCTCTCCTCTATTTGTCTCTTTTTCCATTTCTCTCAAAGTGTACAAGACTGCTCTCTCTCTCTCTCTCCTACATTTATCTTCTCTCTCTGTCTCTCCACCCCTTCTCTCTCCTTCCCAGCTTTTCTCCCACTCATGTGAGCACAGTGCGTGTGCAGACTGGTTCTTAGACCCAGTTGCTACAGTATCCTATAGTCTACAGTTCAGTCACTTGGTACAAAGGATCCAGCCGATTTAGGTCCTGCAAATTGTCTGTCACACCTTCACATGGGCACGAATCTCACAAGTTAGCAACGGACTGGATAAGGGGTGTGAGTACACCCAGGTGTAGCCACACCTTTCCGATACAATAATTTCTTCTCACACACTATTTAGACGAACAAATTTGTATTTTTTGTGTATGTACTTTCCTTGTAAATTCATACTCATAGATCTGAATATACTCATCTTTAGATCAACATACTCCTTTTTTAGGAAAATTTTGCTTTGTAAAAAATATACTAATAAAACACATAGATTTGAATATACTCCCTCCAGAAAGATATATAAGAGCATTTATATTACTAAAGTAGCACTCTTATATTTCTTTACGGAGTGAGTACTATTTTTTGGATGAACATACTCATATTTTTGAGCATATTCATATATATTTGTCCAGCAAACTAACTATGCCAGATTTCTTTCTGGCTTCTTCTTTACCTGATAAGAAGAAAAGTGAAATAGAGAAGGGCACTTCTTTAATAAATTTTGTTGTTATCCTAGTTTAAAATACAAAAGAAAGATAATCTTGTAAATTAGATGGAATTCTAGTCCTAATACACTTCCACTGTTTCTCTTTTGACGTACTGAATTTATGAAGCAATCACCATCTCTTCCTAGTGTAACGAGTTTCCGATCTTCTTGTTTCATTATGCTCCAGTTCTTAACCTAACAACTATACTTCTTTAATTTCAGATCATACCACAAACTGCAGAAAATTTGTGCTTTGGAAAAGAAGTGTGTATTGACATCTGGCGAAATGTATTCATATTGGTTACAAGATATACTCTTTTTTACTGTAATCCATTTTTGGTGTAAATTTATGTTTGAACTGGGATATGTAAAATCAAGTGTGTACTTTTATTAGTTATCTGGTACAGATACCTCTCAGGCCTATTTTGGAGTAGTATGTACGTATTTAATTTGCTGCAAATCATATATAACCAACCATGTTTCTGGTAGTAATATACTCCTTTAATTGTAAAGTACTCCCTCCGTCCCATAATGTAGGACGTTTTTTGACACTAGTGTAGTGTCAAAAAACGTCTTAGATTATGGGACGGAGGGAGTAGTATATACTCCTTTGGCTCCAAAGTAGTATATCGTCATGATTTCAGATAGAAGTATGTCATACTCATTTGATTGCTAAGTATATACTCTATCTAAAAATGAAGTATATACTCCTCACAAATAAAAAGCACATACTGCTACAAGGCTTAAGTATATACTCCTAACTCGTACATCAGAAAATGCAGTACATACACCCTTCTACAAAAATATACTAATCTCACAATACGGAAGTATATACTTCAATACACAAAAGTAATTACATACTGCTTAGCATATGCAGAAACTGCCGTACATACCCATCTGCAAACAAAATATCCTAATCGGGCCATAGTCGAGGAAATACCTCCGTAACAAATTTCCTACCCTCGTGCGGGATAGTTGAGCGCCCTTTGCAGGGGCATGCAACAGGCTCATAGCCACCAGTGGCGGATCCAGGATTTGAAAGTTGGGTGTTCAAATTTATTTTTTGCACCGCAATATTTAAAAGGTACATGTAGCTAGTTAGATTTTTTTTTTTCAAAGAATAATTGTAGTACCCAACAGGAAATAATAAAAATGAAAATTATTTTCTACACAATCGTAAAATATGTCATGGCCAAAAACAAGGTGTCGCTAAAATCATAGTTCATGTAGGGTTAACGATAGTAATAGGGTGTTAATGCAACATACGAGATGGTAAAAAAACATCGATGGTAATTGACTTTAGGGAATCAAGATGTTTGTGATTGTTGGATTGAAGGTTTCAGACCAGTTTATATGAATCCACATATGTTTATTGCACAAACCACACCACTTTTTATACACACATCTAGTATAAATCATATATAAAAATTCCTTGCCAAAATATTTGGGTGTACATATGTACACCTTTGACCCCATATGGATCCGCCCCTGATAGCCACTACCATTTTATGTTTCTTTTTTGTAGTTTGGCGCTAATTGGTGCTAACGGGTGGCCTTCCCACTCCGTACCCATCTAGAGAGGGGAGTACTGTGACACCATGAGACCGGTGCGCCAGGTGTCAGCCAGTTATTCGTCGTCGTTGCTATGGCATCTGTTTGCGTGTTGCATCTTGCCATGTCATCATGTGTGTTGCATCATCATGTTATCAAAACTTGCATCCGCCCGAGTCCCTTCGTCCTTTCCGTTGTCCGTTCTGAGATCAGACACACTTGCACGCGCCCGCGGCGCCTCCGAATATTTATTTTATGAGTGGCCAGAAAATGTTCTCGGAATGAGATGAAACTTGGCATGTGGTCTTATTATAGTGTAGACAGGCCGCCTGCCAAATTTCATCGCATTCGGAGCTCGTTTGATAGCCCAACCGTTAAATATTGCGGCACTAGTCGCCGAATAAAACGTCGGACGTTTTCGGTCTCCGAAAACCCCCGCGGGCCTCTCTCTCTCTTCTCTCCCCATAGCCCAATGCCTCTTCACAGCCCACCTGCAGCCCACCTAATCTTCCCTCTGTCCGGAACCGTCCGATGGCGATCGAACGGCTCCGAAACGGAGCAATTCCACTAACCCTAGCCCCCTTTCCCTATATAAACACCCCCATGCCATTTTTGGCCTTTCGCTA
>LR738710.1:124885867-124906565 GCA_902687465.1 Secale cereale | reverse complement strand
CACCTCCCACCTTCTCTCCTCAATTTCTGGCGCTGGCCACCTCACCAACGCCACTTGGCGGCGCCCTATTGGCCGAGCCGCCACTTCCCCGCGCCTCCTCCAACCACGCAGCGACACGTCACCGCCGCTAGCAGCTATCCACCACGCCAGGCCCGCCGGGGCCCGGATCCGGCCCGCCGTGGGCCGAATCGGGCCCGAATCTCCGCCGCCTGTTCGTTCTCCCTGCTCCAGCCCGAGCGCTCGGAGGCGCACCGCTGGTCCTCTGCCCCGAGTGCCTCTCCGCCTCCCTCCGGCCATCACCGGGGCGCTACTGCCGGAGCTCGCCGGAGCAGTCAGCTGCCAGGTCGCCTGCACTCCCTCTCCTTCCTCTTCCTCCCCGTGCTCACGTCTCCATCTCCTTCTACAGGAACCGCCGCCAAGAGCTCCGAGTCCGACCGTCGATTCTTCGCCGGATCTCACCCTGCAGACCATCGGGATCCGCTCCGTGCCCGGATCCGGCCTCTGCTCCCTCCCTCACTTCCATTCCCGGCCTCCGCGCTGCCCTTGCGCCTCGCCGGAAGTCCAGCCGCAGCCGGCGGCGCCGCCGCCGTCGTGCACCTGCTCGGGGACGAGCAGACGCACGCGCCGCGCCGCGTGGGCCTTCTCCTCCCTCCGGCCCCGATCTGGCGGCCCATAGTGCCCAAGGCCCAGCCAGAGGCCGGCCTGCCTCACCCCCCCCACCGGGCCAGGCCCATGGGTGAGCACGCCCCTCCTATCCCCCGCCTGTGCGTCACTTAGCTAAACGCGCCGTCCTATTTTTTTCCTAGAAATATGACTAAGTCCCTAAAATGTCATGATTTATATGCAACTTTGAGTGGTTGTAACTTTCTGTGTGTATGTCCAAATTGAGTGTATAATATGTCAAAATGATCGTTGTGATATGCTCTACACTTTGTTCCGTTGTGGCATGCTTGTTTGACTTCATATTGATGCCCTAATCTCGGCTGCAAGAGTGCTATAAGTTTAAAACTGCTGTTAACTATATTTTGTTGCATACTTGTGATGCTTGTAACTTTGTGCATGTTTATCCAAATGGAGCATATGATATGTCAAAATGTTCATTGTGAAGTGCTCTACATGTTGGTTGCTGTAGCATTCATGTTAGGTACATATTGCCATGATAATCTCTGTTGCAAAAGTGCATTTGGTTGTTAAGTGCTGAAACTTGTTATGAGATGCTGATTTCACTTGCTCATTGCTATTGATGTGTTTGTCTTCATGCCACATGCCTATATGTTTTAGAAGCACAATCATATGGTCTTTGTTGTGGTGCAATCCACTTTCCATGATATGCCTTGAGGTGACTTAAACAAGCTTGTAAACATGCCATGTTGTTGTTGCTGTTTTATACTTAGTGAAAAAATTGCTAAGTCTGGAATCTGTTTAACCTGATGCTATGTTTGCTTGATGCCCCACTCACATCCATGCTTGTTTTGGAGTGGCCAATGATCATGTATTGTTGTCCATGTTATTGTCTATCCTTCCATGCCCTTGTTTGCACATATGACCTGTTGTAGCTTATTTATTTCTTGCTCTCAAGTTGCTATAAATTATACCTGTCAGGTTTTTATCAGCATGATCAATTTGGTGTAGCTTGTTGCTATTGATCCATGCCTCCTATGGAGTTGCTCCATTGGAGTTGTTTGATGTATGATATGTCTACTACATGTCCATGATCTTTATATGCTTAGTTGAGTTGATATGCATGTTGTTTTCTGCCTCCGAAGGCAGCATCGTGATGATGTTTTTGCCTTCCCAGATTTTGACTAAGTCTGGATAATTTTATTGCAACTTGCCATGCTTGTTTAAATGTGTTCCAGCAAGTTTTTGGGTGTGTTCTAAGTTCATGCTTGTTAAGCATCATGTCTACTTCACATCCATGCTTCTTGTTATCATGTTTGGGTGCTATAGCATATATATATATCTTGCTCCAAAGTTTTTATGTGGTTGTTAACTTCAGCTTGTTGTTATATCTTGTTTCGTGTGTATGTGATGAACCGTTGCTCCGTTTTGAGCGTGCTATATATGAAACTTGTGTGATTTTGCATGTAGAAGCATAATGTGATATTGTTTTCATGTTTGGAGTGTGTTTGCTTGATGTTTGGGTGCATCTTGCACCGTTGCCATGCTTGCCTTGTTTTGCTCATATCTTCTAGGCCGTTTGTGACGCCCGAGACCGACGTCCCAGAAGATTCCAGAAGGTTCCCGAAGATTCCAGATGTTCCGGGTTGCCCGTGTGTTTCTTTTGAGCTTGTGTTATTTATTTTTCGCATTGCATCATGTCATCATGCCATCATGTCATTTTTTTTTTTGCATCTCAACCTAATAAATCGTGTGGACCTTCGGTTCATTTAAATCGAGGGAAGATGTCTTCTCTTTATAACATATAAAAGCCTCCTAATAATTATGGAGCTATATTAATAATTATTCCTTTGCTTCGGAATCACCGTAACACACTTGCATTTTTCCCCATGTCTTTTCACTTCGAGTTTCACCTTCAAAACCTTGCCAATAATTCTTGTCCGTTGTTTCGAGGTTCCTCCAAAAATTTGAACATTTTTGGACACCTCAATAATCAAGTCTTGGTTCAAAACTATTTGAATTAAATTCAAATATGTTTGAATTATTTTCCAATCATGCCTTTCTTATTTTTCTCGGTCCTTGCTCTTTTTCTGATGCCCGAGAAAAATGCTCCCGTGTGCTATCTTTTCCCTAACCGTCCTCCTCTTTCTCTTTTCTCTCTTTTGTTTTTATCTGCTAGTTTCTAATATAAAGGAAGAGGTCCAGCCTGCCTTCCCAGGCCTCTAGAACCAGCCCAGGCCGCCAACCGCCTCTCTCTGGCCCAACACTTCCTCTGGCCCGTTCCCCACCGAACCCTAATACTCCCAGCCTCGCTCCTCCCAACTCCCTCAGCCGCCGCCGCACTCTCTCTCGTCGACCGAACCCCTCGACCCCGCTTCTTCCCCTCGTTCCCATCGAGCACCCCGATCTCCCCTTCTCCATCCCGCGAGCGCCTCCCTCCTGTTCGCCTCGCTCCATGCTCCACCAGGCCCGAGCTACGACCAGGAGCCCCAGGCCGGCGCTCCTCTCCTCTGCGCCTGGCGTCGAGCCGCCCTCGCCGCTCGAAACGCCGGACGACCAGCCGCGTCGTCAGGTCGCTCGAGGTCAAGGCCCTCTCCGTCCCTGCCTCGTTCGCCCGGCGCGGGAACCTCTGCATCGGCCGAGCCGTCGCGGCTCCCCTCTCCAGCTCCTCCCGTGCTGCGTCCCCAAGCCGCCCAGCGCCTCGACCCGTCCGCGCGCCTCGAGCCCGGCCCCCTGGCCCCGAGCGCCGCACCCCAGCAGCCCGGCGTCCCGTCGCGGCTCTTCTCCAGCCAAGCCTCAGGCCTTCCTCTGGTCCCTGCCTCTGCACGCGCCAAGGCTGCGGGCCTCCTTCCTCCAGCCAGGGCGAAGCCGCCCCTTCCTTCGCCGAGCCGCGACCTGCACCTCTCCGTCGCCCGCTGTTTTCCCTTTTTTTTTGTAGTTTTGTTGCTGTAGTGTTGTTTTGTATTGTGTTGCTGTGTTGATGATTTGTCAGATGACCCGTGTACGACTACCGGCGACCCTACCAAGTACCTCTACACGGCAAAACGACTTGAACATCTACGGAAAACGAGCTCGAGAACGACTACATGTACGAGAACGACGACCCGTGTACCCCTTCGAGTCGCCGATGACCGTCAAGTTCGACTACACGGTCGCCACGAGTACCCCTACGACCAAGTACCACGACGACCGAGTACATCTACGGCCCGAACGTCTACCGTCGCCGAGTACCACTACTTCCTCTACCGTCACCGCGAGTACCACTACCGTCGCCCGGAAACGAGGAATTCGCCAAGTACCACGACACCCCGTGAACGACTTCTTCCTCTACGTTAACGTGTTCCCCGACTCGCGGAACGACTTCTTCCACTACGTCCCTCGACGTCTCGAACCGCCCCGAAACGCACGCTTCGAAGGTATACCGAAACGACCCCGTGGATGACCCGTGAATGCTTGTTGTGTGTTGTATGAAATGTCTCCCGTGTGTGCTTCGTGCCCGTTCCACCTTTTGTCTTGTTCCTCGGTTGCCTCGTCACCGACTCGTGGGAACCCGGTAACGGGATCACCCCATCATCACGTTGACTCGCTCACGCCATCTTTCTTTTGCACCGGACTCTCAACGAGATACCGGTACCGATATGTTGCGTGGCATCATTTTCGGATCGTTGCCGTGGCACTTTTCCCTTTCACCACGGTGACAAATACTTCATATCTCCTTTAAGTCAACCTTTTAATAAAACTTGATCATGTCATCCGCATCATATTAACAACATTAATATATGTTAAATTGTTGTTTGCTTATAATTATTAAAACATGCTCATGAGGTTTTTCCGGATATGTTGTTGTTATTTCCGGCCTCATTTAAAATGTCTTAATAGTGTAGTTTCTTTATGCTTCACCTCTTGCCATGTTAAAAACATTTAACCTTGTCTTGTAAATAACGAGAGTCAACTAAATAATTATTGTGGTGTTTTGTCAATATGCAACTCGTTGCATATTGATCTCCACTTAACTTGTAGTATTTGTTTGTGCACTTTGCCATGCCATGCATAATTAAACCGGACATGCATCATGCTTGCTTGTGCATCGTATGCCTTGTTTATGTTTGTGTGTTTACCGTGTTGTTTGCTTCTTTCCGGTTGCTTCTCTTGTTAGCTTCGGTTTCGTTCCGGAGTTGTGAGGATCCGCTCGACTGTTGCTCCGTCTTCTTCGAGGATCTGTTCTTCTCCCTTGTGGAATCCCAGGCAAGATGACCGAACCCGGATACCATTACTATCTTTGCCTATTGCTAGTAGTTCCTCTCTATAGTGTTGCCTCGATGCCTATGTTTTCCTGTCAGCCTCCTACTTGTAACCATTGCCATGTTTAACCACCCTACCTATGCAAACCGTTGCTTGGCTAAGTACGCTTCGCTCAGCCCTCTTATAGCATTGTTAGTTGCAGGTGAAGATTGAAGATACTTGCTTCATGTTGAAGTTTGGTTGGGTTATATCACACTATATTAAATGCTTAAAAATGAAATCATCTATATACTGGCAAGGGTGGAAGGCTAAGCCTTTTGCTTGGTGATTTGTTCCACTCATGCCGTTAGGAACCGTATAAACCGGTGTTATGTTCCTTGATTATGCGTTCCTAACACGGTTGGGGTGTATGGGACCCCCTTGATAAACCGCTAAGTGCTAAGTCTTTTCCAGCAAGTCCCAACATTGGTACTATTTGCTTAATAACAAACTAATAAAACTTGAATGGGACTAGCTACCCCTTTCATCTTAATTCCACCCCCCTGGGCCAGTGCTCGATTTGAGTGTTGGTCCAAACTAGAGTCGTGTGCGGGGCCCCCCTTGGCAACTTGGGTATTTCGGCCACTGTACGCTGTGCTCATCCGGTCGTGGCCTGAGACGAGATACGCGCGGCTACTATCAGGGTGTCGGCACGCCGGGAGGATTTGCTGGATTAGCCTTACCTTAGTTCGGTTTAACTTGAGCACGGGATTCCGAGAATACTCGGGTCTTCCCACCTATGGAGTTGCGACTCCGCGGATCGTGGGCTTGTAATGGGTCAAGTTGGAACACCCCTGCAGGGTTTGAACTTTCGAAAGCCGTGCCCGCGGTTATGTGGCAGATGGGAGCTTGTTAATTCCGGTTGTAGATAACTTGACACAATGTTTCAATACACTACCAGCGTGTGTACCGTGACTGTCAATTTTCGAATAGGGATTCGGGAGTTGAACACGGTGGGGTTATGTTTGACCGGCTTTAGCTAGGATCACTTCGTGATCATCTTTCGACCGATGCACTTCTCTTCTCGCTCTCTTTTACGTAAGTTAGTGCTAGTTGCTGCTGCAGACTCTTGTTTTGTTTCCTTCACCTCTCGTTCTTTCTTCAGCCTTGTCCTCACCCAAGGCTTAAATAGTCTTGTTACCCGGGAACGGGATTGCTGAGTCCTCTGTGGCTCACAGTTACTTCACCACACCAGATGCAGGTTCAGCCGAGTCGATGCAGGAGCTGGTTCAGTGCTTCACCAGGAGCTCGTTGAAGAGTTTGGCCGTTCGCTTGTGATGTTTCGTCGATCAGTAGTGGTTTCTACTAGGATTCGATCCTGACCTGTGGCTTTATGTTGTTTTGGTATCTTTCTTTTGGTTCTTACCCGTAGTCGGGCTGTGATGTTCTGAATGATGTTTTGCTTATGTAATGTATTGTGTGAAGTGGCGAGTGTAAGCCAACTATCTCCTTTTGCAATTTAATCCCTCTTTTACATGAGTTGTGCAAAGATACCAAACTTGAGATCATTCTAGGATGGGCTTATATCTTTAAGTCGTGCCTCGACACGTAGGAGATATAGTCCCATCCTGGGCATTACAAGTTGGTATCAGAGCCGACCCTCGCGGTTACACGGATGTTTGCGGACAGTTTGCAGTCATGTTGTGCATGACGTTTGTGACCCGTCGTGGCACACGGCATGGCACATGTGCTGTCCTGGAAGCACAGACGGTTGTGCCAAGAGGGAACGTTCCTGTGGCCCGACGAGGACGTCGGTTCCTCTGAGTGAGGGTGTATGTGATAGCCTGGCTTATTAGGGATGATAGACTACTCATATCAATAAGGAATTCCTTCTTTTCCGGAAGCCCATTCGGATAGAACTCCAAAGTTAAGCGTGCTCAGCTTGGAGTAGTTTCAGGATGGGTGACCGACCGGGAAGGTGCTCCCGGGTGCGCACGAGTGAGGACAAAGTGCGCAGAAAAGACTAGTATTGATATGTGAGGCCAGTCTAGATCCCGCCAGGAGTAACGACCACCGGCGGGTGTGTCCGGGGCGTTACACCGTTGCTCCGAATTAAACAAACTTTATATGAAACTTGACTAGAATTTCGAGTAGATCATCATGGTGCATGTTAACTTGATGTTTAACAACTTTAAATTAAAGTTTGTTCAGATCTGGACTAATTTCAAACTATGCATATGAGGACTTACCGGATTTGTTATATGTAGCTTCCGGCCTCATTTAAACTTGTTGGCTTGTGTTGTTCTTGTGTGCTTCATCCCTTGCCATGAATTGCATCATATAGACTTGTCTTGCATCATACTTGGTTGAGCTTCTTGTCTTGTTCTTGTGTTTTGTGTTTACCGTGTTGTGTGCTTCTTCTCGTTAGTGCTTGTTCCGTTGCGATCGTGAGGATTCGTTCGTCTACACGTGGTTCGTCTTCGAGGCTTCTTCTTCGTCTTCTTCTTGGAACCGTTCTTCTTCCTTGCGGGATCTCAGGCAAGATGATCATACCCTTGGATACCTTTACTATCATTGCCATGCTTAGTTGTCTCGATGCTATCGTTATATGTCGCGCTACCCATCTTTTGGTCAGCCCCTCTCCTTGTTGCCATGAAACCTTTAACCTTTGACAACTTCGCAGCAAAACCTTGTTTGGCTATGTTACCCGCTTGCTCAGCCCCTCTTATAGCGTTGTTAGTTGCAGGTGAAGATGAAGATCGTTCCATGTTGGAACTTGTTGTTGGAATATCATGATATGTCTTATATATATTAACACACCTATATACTAGGCATGGGTGGAAGGCTTGACCTTTTGCTCGGTGTTTTGTTCCACTCATGTCACCTTAGGAGCCGATAAACCGGCATTATGTTCCTTGATTTTGCGTTCCTTACACGGTTGGGTATATGGGGACTCCTTGACAGTTCGTCTTTGAATAAAACTTCTCCAGCAAGGCCCAACATTGGTTTTAATTTGCAACATAAAAAAACTTAATTAATTGCATAGGGAGTTAGCGCTACCCGAGGATTCTTTCTGCATAGCAGGGGGGCCAGTGCTGATTGTTGGGGAACGTAGTATTTTAAAATTTTCCTACGATCACGCAAGATCTATCTACCAGATGCATAGCAACGAGAGGGAAGAGTGTGTCTACGTACCCTCGTAGACCGGAAGCGGAAGCGTCAAGTGACGCGGTTGATGTAGTCGAACTTCTTCGCGATTCAACCGATCAAGCACCGAACGTACGACACCTCCGCGTTCAGCACACGTTCAGCTTGATGACGTCCCACGAGCTCTTGATCCAGTTGAGCTTCACGGGAGAGTTTCGTCAGCACGACGGCGTGGTGACGGATATGATGTATTCACCGGCGCAGGGCTTCGCCTAAGCACTGCAACGGTATGACCGAGGTGTGTTTCTGTGGAGGGGGGCGCCGCACACGGCTGGAACAATTCAACTTGTGTGTCTTTGGGTGCCCCCCTTCCCCCGTATATAAAGGAGCAAGGGAGGAGGGCCGGCCGGCCTCCTATGGTGCGGCTAGGGCAATCCTACTAGGAATAGGATTGCAATCCTATTCCTAGTAGGAGTCCACCAAGAAGGAAGAGAGGGAAAGGAATAAGGAGGGAGAGGTGGCGCCCCCCAATCCTAGTCCAACTAGGATCCCCTGGTGGGGCGCCGGCCAGCCTCTATGGGCTGCCTCTCTCCTTTCCTCAAGGCCCACTATGGACCATCCCCCCTCGTAGGGGGTCCCGGTAACCCCCTCCGGCAATCCAGTTAAATCCGAAACTTTTCTGGAACACTTCCGGTGTCCGAATATAGTCGTCCAATATATCAATCTTTATGTCTCGGACATTCCGAGACTCCTCGTCATGTCCGTGATCTCATCCGGGACTCCGAACTACCTTCGGTACATCAATACTCATAAACTCATAATACCGATCGTCATCAAACGTTAAGCGTGCGGACCCTACGGGTTCGAGAAATATGTAGACATGACCGAGATTCATCTCCGGTCAATAACCAATAGCGGAACCTGGATGCTCATATTGGCTCCTACATATTCTACGAAGATCTTTATCGGTCAAACCGCATAACAACATACGTTGTTCCTTTTGTCATCGGTATGTTACTTGCCCGAGATTCGATCGTCGGTATCTCTATACCTAGTTCAATCTCGTTACCGGCAAGTCTCTTTACTCGTTCCGTAACACATCATCTCGTGACTAACTCATTAGTCTTTTGCTTGCAAGGCTTATTATGATGTGTGTTACCGAGAGGGCCCAGAGATACCTCTCCGACACTCGGAGTGACAAATCCTAATCTTGATCTATGCCAACACCACGAATACTTTCGGAGACACCTGTAGAGCATCTTTATGATCACCCAGTTATGTTGTGACGTTTGATAGCACACAAGGTGTTCCTACGGTATTCAGGAGTTGCATGATCTCATAGTCATAGGAACATGTATAAGTCATGAAGAAAGCAATAGCAGTCAAACTAAACGATCATAGTGCTATGCTAACGGATGGGTCTTGTCCATCACATCATTCTCCTAATGATGTGATCCCGTTGATCAAATGACAACTCATGTCTATGGTTAGGAAACATAACCATCTTTGATCAATGAGCTAGTCTAGTAGAGGCATACTAGGGACACTCTGTTTTGTCTATGTATTCACACATGTACTAAGTTTCCGGTTAATACAATTCTAGCATGAATAATAAACATTTATCATGATATAAGGAAATATAAATAACAACTTTATTATTGCCTCTAGGGCATATTTCCTTCAGTCTCCCACTTGCACTAGAGTCAATAATCTAGCTCACATCGCCATGTGATTTAATAGCGATGGTTCACATCGTTATGTGAATAACACCCATAGTTCACATCGCCATGTGACCAACACCCAAAGGGTTTACTAGAGTCAATAATCTAGTTCCCATCGCTATGTGATTAATACCCAAGAGTAATAAGGTGTGATCATGTTTTGCTTGTGAGAGAAGTTTAGTCAACGGGTCTGTCACATTCAGATCCGTATGTATTTCGCAAATTTCTATGTCTACAATGCTCTGCATGGAGCTACTCTAGCTAATTGCTCCCACTTTCAATATGCATCCAGATTGATACTTAGAGTCATCTGGATTTAGTGTCAAAGCTTGCACCGGCGTAACCCTTTACGACGAACTCTTTATCACCTCCATAATCGAGAAACATTTCTTTAGTCATCCAATTACTAAGGATAATTTTGACCGCTGTACAGTGATCTACTCCTGGATCACTATTGTACCTCCCTGTCAAACTCATGGCAAGGTACACAACGTGTTTTGTACACAACATGGCATACTTTATAGAACCTATGGCTGAGGCATAGGGAATGACTTTCATTCTCTCTATATTTTTCTGCCGTGGTCTGGTTTTGAGTCTTACTCAAATTCACACCTTACAAGTCAGGCAAGAACTCCTTCTTTGACTGATCCATTTTGAACTACTTCAAAATCTTATCAAGGTATGTACTCATCGAAAGTCTTATCAAGCGTCTTGATCTATCTCTATAGATCTTGATGCCCAATATGTAAGCAGCTTCACCAAGGTCTTTCTTTGAAAAACTCCTTTCAAACACTCCTTTATGCTTTCCAGAAAATTCTACATCATTTCCGATCGACAATATGTCATTCACATATACTTATCAGAAAGGTTGTAGTGCTCCCACTCACTTCTTGTAAATACAGGCTTCACCGCAAGTCTGTATAAATCTATATGCTTTGATCAACTTATCAAAGCGTATATTCCAACTCCGAGATGCTTGCACCAGTCCATAGATGGATCGCTGGAGCTTGCACATTTTGTTAGCACCTTTAGGATTGACAAAACCTTCTGGTTGCATCATATACAAGTCTTCTTTAATAAATCCATTAAAGAATGCAGTTTTGTTATCCATTTGCCAGATTTCATAAAATGCGGCAATTGCTAACATGATTTGGACAGACTTAAGCATCGCTACGGGTGAGAAAGTCTCATCGTAGTCAACTCCTTGAACTTGTTGAGACCCTTTCGCAACAAGTCGAGCTTTGTAAACAGTAACATTACCGTCTGCGTCGGTCTTCCTCTTGAAGATCCATTTATTTTCGATAGCCTGCCGATCATCGGGCAAGTCAACCAAAGTCCACATTTTGTTCTCATACATGGATCCCATCTCAGATTTCATGGCCTCAAGCCATTTTGCGGAATCTGGGCTCATCATCGCTTCCTCATAGTTCGCAGGTTCATCATGGTCTAGTAACATGACTTCCAGAACTGGGTTGCCGTACCACTCTGGTGCAGAACGTACTCTGGTTGATCTACGACGTTCAGCAGAAACTTGATCTGAAGTTTCATGATCATCATCATTAGCTTCCTCACTAATTGGTGTAGGAATCACTGGAACTAGTTTCTGTGATGTTCCACTTTCCAATTCGGGAGAAGGTACAATTACCTCATCAAGTTCTACTTCCCTCCCACTCACTTCTTTCGAGAGAAACTCCTTCTCTAGAAAGGATCCACTCTTAGCAACAAAGACCTTGCCTTCGGATCTGTGATAGAAGGTGTACCCAACAATTTCTTTTGGGTATCCTATGAAGATTTACTTCTCCGATTTGGGTTCGAGCTTTATCATGTTGAAATTTTTCACATAAGCATCGCAGTCCCAAACTTAAAGAAATTACAGCTTAGGTTTCTCGTCAAACCACAGTTCATACGGTGTCATCTCCACGGATTTAGATGGTGCCCTATTTAACGTGAATGTAGCTGTCTCTAATGCATAACCCCAAAAGCGATAGTGGTAGATCGGTAAGAGACATCATCGATCGCACCATATCTTATAAAGTACGGTTATGACGTTCGGACACACCATTACACTGTGGTGTTCCAGGTGGCGTGAGTAGTGAAACTATTTCACATTATTTTTACTGAAGGCCAAACTCGCTAACTCAAATATTGTACCTCTACGATCATATCGTAGAAACTCTTATTTTCTTGTTACGATGATTTTCCACTTCACTCTGAAATTCTTTGAACTTTTCAAATGTTTCAGACTTGTGCTTCATTAAGTAGATATACCCATATCTGCTCAAATCATCAGTGAAGGTCAGAAAATAACGATACCCGCCGCGAGCTTCAACACTCATTGGCCCACATACATCAGTATGTATGATTTCCAACAAATCTGTTGCTTGCTCCATAGTTCCGGAGAACGGAGTTTTAGTCATCTTGCCCATGAGGCATGGTTCGCAAGCACCACGTGATTCATAATCAAGTGATTCAAAAAAGTCCATCACTATGGAGTTTCTTCATGCGCTTTACACCAATATGACCTAAACGGCAGTGCCACAAATAAGTTGCACTATCATTATTAACCTTGCATCTTTTGGCTTCAATATTATGAATATGTGTATCACACGATCGAGATCCAACAAACTATTTTCATTGGGTGTATGACCATAGAAGGTTTTATTCATGTAAACAGAACAACAATTATTCTCTAACTTACATGAATAACCGTATTGAGATAAACATGATCAAATCATATTCATGCTCAACACAAACACCAAATAACACTTATTTAGGTTCAACACTAATCCCAAAAGTATAGGGAGTGTGCGATGATGATCATATCAATCTTGGAACCACTTCCAATACACATCGTCACTTCATCCTTTAACTAGTTTTCGTTCATTATGCAACTCCCATTTCGAGTTACTACTCTTTAGCAACTGAACCAATATCAAATACCGAGGGGTTGCTATGAACACTAGTAAAATACACATCAATAATCTGTATATCAAATATACCTTTGTTCACTTTGCCATCCTTCTTATCCGCCAAATATCTAGGGCAGTTCCACTTCTAGTGACCATTTCCTTTGCAGTAGAAGCACTTGTTTCAGGCTTGAGTTTAGCTTTGGGTTTCTTCATGGGAGTGACAACTTGCTTGTCATTCTTCTTGAAGTTCCCCTTCTATCCCTTTGCCCTTTACTTGAAACAAGTGGTCTGGTTAACCATCAACACTTGATGCTCTTTCTTGATTTCTACCTTCGCCGATTTCAGCATCGTGAAGAGCTCGGGAATTACTTTCGTCATCCCTTGCATATTATAGTTCATCACGAAGTTCTACTAACTTGGTGATAGTGTCTAGAGAACTTTGTCAATTACTATCTTATCTGGAAGATTAACTCCCACTTGATTCAAGCAATTGTACTACCCAGACAATCTGAGCACATGCTCACTGGTTGAGCTATTCTCCTCCATCTTGTAGGCAAAGTACTGTCAGAGGTCTTATACCTCTCGACACGGGCATGAGTATGAAATACTAATTTCAACTCTTGGAACATCTCATATGCTCCGTGGCGTTTCAAAACATTTTTGAAGTCCCGGTTATAAGCCGTAAAGCATGGTGCACTAAACTATCAAGTAGTCATCATATCGAGCTTTTGTCAAAACGTTCATAACGTCTACATCTGCTCCTGCAATAGGTCTGTCACCTAGCGGTGCATCAAGGACATAATTCTTCTGTGCAGCAATGAGGATAATCCTCAGATCACGGAACAATTCCGCATCGTTGCTACTAACATCTTTCAACTTAGTTTTCTCTAGGAACATATAAAAAATAAACGGGGAGCAACATCGTGAGCTATTGATCTACAACATAGATATGCTAATACTACCAGGACTAAGTTCATGATAAATTAAAGTTCAATTAATCATATTACTTAAAGAACTCCCACTTAGATAGACATCCCTCCGGTCATCTAAATGATCACGTGATCCAAATCAACTAAACCATGTCCGATCATCACGTGAGATGGAGTAGTTTCAATGGTGAACATCTTATATTGATCATATCTACTATATGATTCACGCTCAACCTTTCGGTCTCCAGTGTTCCGAGGCCATATCTGCATATGCTAGGCTCGTCAAGTTTAACCCGAGTATTCTGCGTGTGCAAAACTGGCTTACACCCGTTGTATTTGAACGTAGAGCTTATCACACCCGATCATCACGTGGTGTCTCGGCACGACGAACTTTCGCAACGGTGCATACTCAGGGAGAACACTTATACCTTGAAATTCAGTAAGGGATCATCTTATAATGCTACCGTCGTTCTAAGCAAAATAAGAAGCATAATAAGATAAACATCACATGCAATCAAAATATGTGACATGATATGGCCATCATCATCTTGTGCTTTTGATCTCCATCTCCAAAGCACCGTCATGATCACCTTCGTCACTGGCGCGACACCTTGATCTCCATCGTAGCATCGTTGTCGTCTCGCCAACTATTGCTTCTACGACTATCGCTACCGCTTAGTGATAAAGTAAAGCAATTACATGGCGATTGCATTTTATACAATAAAGCGACAACCATATGGCTCCTGCCAGTTGCCGATAACATTACAAGACATGATCATCTCATACAAAACCGTATAACTCATCATGTCTTGACCATATCACATCACAACATGCCCTGCAAAAACAAGTTAGACGTCCACTACTTTGTTGTTGCAAGTTTTACGTGGTTGATACGGGCTTAGCAAAAACCGTTCTTACCTACGCAGACAAAACCACAACGATGTTTCGTCAAGTATGTGCTGTTTTAACCTTCACAAGGACCGGGCGTAGCCACACTTGATTCAGCTAAAGTGAGAGAGACAGACACCCGCCAGTCACCTTTAAGCAACGAGTGCTCTTAACGGTGAAACCAGTCTCGCGTAAGCGTACGCGTAATGTCGGTCCGGGCCGCTTCATCTCACAATACCGCCGAAGCAAAGTATGACATGCTGGTAAGCAGTATGACTAGTATCGCCCACAACTCATTGTGTTCTACTCGTGCATATCATCTACGCATAGACCTGGCTCTGATACCACTGTTGGGTAACGTAGTATTTTAAAATTTTCCTACGATCACGCAAGATCTATCTACCAGATGCATAGCAACGAGAGGGAAGAGTGTGTCTACGTACCCTCGTAGACCGGAAGCGGAAGCGTCAAGTGACGCGGTTGATGTAGTCGAACTTCTTCGCGATTCAACCGATCAAGCACCGAACGTACGTCACCTCCGCGTTCAGCACACGTTCAGCTTGATGACGTCCCACGAGCTCTTGATCCAGTTGAGCTTCACGGGAGAGTTTCGTCAGCACGACGGCGTGGTGACGGATATGATGTATTCACCGGCGCAGGGCTTCGCCTAAGCACTGCAACGGTATGACCGAGGTGTGTTTCTGTGGAGGGGGGCACCGCACACGGCTGGAACAATTCAACTTGTGTGTCTTTGGGTGCCCCCCTGCCCCCGTATATAAAGGAGCAAGGGAGGAGGGCCGGCCGGCCTCCTATGGTGCGGCTAGGGCAATCCTACTAGGAATAGGATTGCAATCCTATTCCTAGTAGGAGTCCACCAAGAAGGAAGAGAGGGAAAGGAAAAAGGAGGG
This sequence comes from Secale cereale, assembly GCA_902687465.1. Taxonomy (NCBI): domain Eukaryota; kingdom Viridiplantae; phylum Streptophyta; class Magnoliopsida; order Poales; family Poaceae; genus Secale; species Secale cereale. The sequence goes on along the minus strand of LR738710.1, from coordinate 124,891,221 downwards.
AGAGGTGGCGCCCCCCAATCCTAGTCCAACTAGGATCCCCTGGTGGGGCGCCGGCCAGCCTCTATGGGCTGCCTCTCTCCTTTCCTCAAGGCCCACTATGGACCATCCCCCCTCGTAGGGGGTTCCGGTAACCCCCTCCGGCAATCCAGTTAAATCCGAAACTTTTCCGGAACACTTCCGGTGTCCGAATATAGTCGTCCAATATATCAATCTTTATGTCTCGGACATTCCGAGACTCCTCGTCATGTCCGTGATCTCATCCGGGAATCCAAACTACCTTCGGTACATCAATACTCATAAACTCATAATACCGATCGTCATCAAACGTTAAGCGTGCGGACCCTACGGGTTCGAGAACTATGTAGACATGACCGAGACTCATCTCCGGTCAATAACCAATAGCGGAACCTGGATGCTCATATTGGCTCCTACATATTCTACGAAGATCTTTATCGGTCAAACCGCATAACAACATATGTTGTTCCTTTTGTCATCGGTATGTTACTTGCCCGAGATTCGATCGTCGGTATCTCTATACCTAGTTCAATCTCGTTACCGGCAAGTCTCTTTACTCGTTCCGTAACACATCATCTCGTGACTAACTCATTAGTCTTTTGCTTGCAAGGCTTATTATGATGTGTGTTACCGAGAGGGCCCAGAGATACCTCTCCGACACTCGGAGTGACAAATCCTAATCTTGATCTATGCCAACACCACGAATACTTTCGGAGACACCTGTAGAGCATCTTTATGATCACCCAGTTACGTTGTGACGTTTGATAGCACACAAGGTGTTTCTACGGTATTCAGGAGTTGCATGATCTCATAGTCATAGGAACATGTATAAGTCATGAAGAAAGCAATAGCAGTAAAACTAAACGATCATAGTGCTATGCTAATGGATGGGTCTTGTCCATCACATCATTCTCCTAATGATGTGATCCCGTTGATCAAATGACAACTCATGTCTATGGTTAGGAAACATAACCATCTTTGATCAATGAGCTAGTCTAGTAGAGGCATACTAGGGACACTCTGTTTTGTCTATGTATTCACACATGTACTAAGTTTCCGGTTAATACAATTCTAGCATGAATAATAAACATTTATCATGATATAAGGAAATATAAATAACAACTTTATTATTGCCTCTAGGGCATATTTTCTTCACTGATGGTGTTGGTCCCAAACGGGGAGGCTGCGGGGCCACCTCGGGGAAACTCGAGGGCTGGTTTTACTCGTAGGATCGCCCATCCGGTCGTGGCCTGAGACGAGATACCCGCGGCTACTATCAGGGTGTCGACACACCGGGAGGTCTTGCTGGACTTGTTTTACCATTGTCGAAATGTCTTGTGCACCGGGACGCCGAGCCTGATCGGATTTCCCTAAGATAAGGGGTGATGATATTATATTTATCACTTCAGCTGATCGTGAGAGCTTGTGATGGGCTAAGTTGGGACACCCCTGCAGGGTTATGATCTTTCGAAAGCCGTGCCCGCGGTTATGTGGTAGATGGGAATTTGTTAATGTCCGGTTGTAGAAAACTTGAGAGAGGATCCGAAGTAAAACACACAACTGCGTGAGTAACCGTGACTGTCTCTTTTCACTTTGAGAAGAGAACACGGTGGGGTTATGTTTGACTCGTAGGTAGTTCAGGATCTTTAGCGATCAGTACTAGTTTGCGATCGTTTGCGTAGATACTTATCTTATTCTTGTACTCGTAAGTTAGCCACCATATTTTGCTTAGCCGCTGCTGCAACTTCACCACTTTACCTCTTCCTACCCATTAAGCTTTGCTAGTCTTGATACCCATGGTTATGGGATTGCTGAGTCCTCGACTCCTCGTGGCTCACAGATACTACAACAACAGTTGCATGTGCAGGTTTCCGATGACTTGACGCGAGAGCGATGTTCTTTTGTTGGAGTTCTTTCTTCTTCTTCTTCTTCTTCTTCTTCTTCTTCTTCTTCTTCTTCTTCTTCTTCTTCTTCTTCTTCTTCTTCAGTCTTTCTTCTTCTTCAGTCTTGGGTTAGGTTCCTCGTCGGCAGCCTGGGATAGCAGATGGATGTCGTTGTGCTTTTCATGTTTGCATCCGTAGTCGGATGTCTTGTGTTGATGTTGTTGTATTCATGTGAATTGTATGTATTGTTGTATCCCCCATGTATGTATGTAATGATACGATGTAATGATATCCATCTTGCTAAGCGCCCGAAATGCGGTTGTGCCCCAATCACGTAAGTGTCACGTGATCGGGATAGAATCGCATCTTGGGCCTGACAAGTACATACTCCTGGGACTCCTCTTTTGTACTCCTGAGAGTATGCACTCCCATCCTCAATATACCTCATATACGCATTAATTATACCTTTTTATCATTCTCAATATACTTCATTAAATATTTTAAGATACCTCAATACGAGTTTTGTCGAAAAAATATCATCTGCGACGTACTTTTTGTAATATATCTTTTCACGTACAAACACATCAATATATACGTAAATATTTAAAATATGTAGACTCGCATGAATTTTTTCATGAAAATCATTTTGGGGTATCTAGTAATTACTAATGAAGTATATTAAAAATAATAATGAGGTATAAAAGATTCATCTATATGATATATGAAGAGTGGGAGTACGTACTCCCAGAAGTACACAATCATTTTGGAGAGCTGCTTTTTAACTTAGAAAATCTAAAGGTTGGTTAGATGCTCTGAGCCACCTACTCTACAGGCTCTCGCGAGAAACCATGGGCGTGTTTGGTTGCCCGCAGCCAGCCCAACCAGGCCCGCGCGGGAAGGGAGAGGCATGTTTGGTTGCACGGTTTTCCTATTGGGCCTGCATCACACGCTTCTCAACGCAACCCAGAGCTTGGCTCGCTGGAAATGCTCGGATCGGCAGTTTCTCGCGAGCCAGGCTGAGTGCGGCGCGAGGTCGCACGGGCAGGTGCGACGCGAGGGCGAGGGGGGATGGCGGGACATGGAAATCTGGCGCGCCGTCCCGACGCCAAATCTAGCCTCACCCCCTTTCACTCGCTCACCCATAGCCACTACCCCCTTTCTTCCCTACAGCCTTACCACCGGCGGCGGCTGCGATTTCAGATCTGCGCTAGAGGAGGCGGCGACGTTTGCGGCGGATCTGGTGCTCCCCTTGCTATTGGCCACCATCTGGTCGACGTAGTCTGTGCCATGGCTCCCCCTACGCCGTCCTCGTCTCCGATGCCGGTAAGCAGCACCCCTTCCCCCCTTTGTTAGCTCGGTGGTTATGCCGTTGGGCTAGGTGTAGGATCGATTTCCCACTGAACGAACTGTCGATGTCGACTGGGTTATGGACGCACGGATGAGGCTGATAATCAAGGCAGCAGCACTGATTAGTGTGATTCAGGCATGGGTCATGTTCATGCACTAGAGAGCCGTTCGTCGTGCTAGTAGACCTTTGATCTGCTATGGTCCATTGTTTATCTGGGAACAGGAGAGGATCCAAAATCTGAACTACATCTACAACTGCGATGACGTCGAGACTCTGTGGATGCTTTGAATGAAAAGAGCACCATTTGCCAGGCTTGTCGAGACCTTCAGGAGCAGGGGCTGCTACAAGATAGCATCAACACCAGTGTCGAAGAGCAAGTGGCCATGTTCCTCCATGTTGTTGGCCATAACCAGAGGTTCAGGGTCATTCACAACACGTTCAGGAGATCAATGGAGACCATCTCTAGGTACTTCAAGCAGGTGCTTTTTGCTATCGGGGAGCTTAGAGGAGAGATGATCAGGAGACCATCTGGTCAGACTCCACCCAGGATTCCCAGAAGCCCAAGATGGTATCCATACTTCAAGGTGAGCATTGACAATATACACTATTCATGGCTTGATATGCTTGTATTGTTCAAGTTGAGCACTAATACAGGCTTGTGATGCCATTTTCAGGATTGCATTGGGGCAATAGATGGTACTCATGTCACTGCCAGAGTTCCTAGGTCACAGTCTATAGCATACAGGGGGAGGAAGCACTACACAAGCCAGAATGTGCTTGCCGCCGTTGACTTTGATCTGAAGTTCACATATGTGCTGGCTGGCTGGCTGGGAGGGGTCAGCGCATGATGCTAACATTCTCAGTGACAACATGAGTCGACCTGATGGGATCAACATTCCCGACGGCAAGTTCTACCTTGGAGATGCTGGCTATGCATGTCGGCCGTGTATTCTTCCACCCTTCAGGAAAATCAGGTACCATCTCAACGAGTTCTCCGGTAGGAACTATTCTAGGACTGCACAGGAGTTGTTTAATCTCAAACACTCCAGTCTTAGAGTAACTGTTGAGAGGGCATTTGAAGCTCTGAAGAATAGGTTTAAGATCCTGGATCAGAGGCCATTCCACCCATACTCCACTCAGGTTAAGCTAGTTCTTGCTTGTTGCATTCTGCATAACTGGATCCTCCAGTGGGGCTTTGATGAACATGTGCCTGAGGAGGAAGAGGTCGAGCCTGACGATGTTGTTAGCTCCGGCCATGGTGTGGAGGCATTTGACAATGGCGCTTGGAAGAACAAAATGTTGGGGTGGGCAGAGGCGATGTGGCTTAACATAGGTTAGTACAGGATTTAAAGAAGAAGAAGAAGAAGAAGAAGAAGAAGAAGAAGAAGAAGAAGAAGCAGTATAGCAGAAGCAGCAGCAGAAGTAGAGGAAGAGGAAGAGGAAGATCTGGTAGCAGCAACACCGATGAACTATCCCCTATTTAGCAATGGCTCTTAATAATTTGAACTGTCATTTGATAGTAGTTAGGATGATCTGCCATTTGTTTAAGTAGCTGGCACTACATGTTTAGATTCTGTGTGGTAAGTTCATCACTAGTTAGAAGTGGTGACAACATCTTATACAGGTCATATGTGCGCCTAATGCAATGCCGGCAACCAAACGCCGGGTCAAAAATGGTTGTCTCATGTAACTAGGGACATGCATGCAACCAAACTATATGCGCATCTGGTATTTTTTGGCCTGCATCCTCTCGAACCGGCTCAACAGAGCCAGGCTAGATTGGCAATGAAACCAAACACGCCCCATGTTCTACAAACCCGTGCTACTGCCAAGAAACCGGAAGAGAGGGATGTGCGGAAGGCTCCTAGCCCGGGAGCTGCGAAGATACATGTACATGTGGGGCCATCGAGGGATGTCGGCACAGAGAATCTGAATTCCGACCACAGCCTCGTCTGGTTTGTTCGCTTCAGCCAAAGCCATTTGGCCTGCAACGTCACATATTCATCCACCTCATATCGAACACGCCCAGGCCACCTGCTCATTTGGGACGGCACACTACGTCCCATGCCACTGCGCACGGTCAACAACCTACTGATTAAACTTCAAAA